>CAXIVR010000006.1:37825972-38467472 GCA_964035755.1 Teleogryllus oceanicus
CAACAAATTTAACGCCTGGATTTTGAACCAGAGAATATTTAATTCACTTATATAAATATTAATAACCTCAGCACTATTTAACAAAAACAAACATTTACAAACACGCAAGCGCAAAGAATTTTTCGTCGCAATTAGCCGATTGCTCCACCCGTGAAAAATAGAAGGTGGAAGAAAAATCATTATTTACCTACTAACGTCATCTCTTTAAATCGTACAATTTTAAATGTATAGCGTTCTTTACACAATGTCAATAACAGACAATTTGCAAATGCTTTGCGTTCGTAAAAGCAAAACATCCGACGCCAAAGGCAATGCCAACAGGCAGGGCTTTTTTTGGCTTACATGTGGAATATTACATAGATAGTCGAAACATTACATTGTATTATATTACACCTAGGTACTATTTCTCCCACTTGAATTAAATGATTCATTAATGTTATCAGTTACGAAATTCAAAGACCACGTGTGCAACTTAAGCGAACAGTTTCGAAGACCATTTGATGCCAAGGGCATTCGTCATGCTAAGGGCAAAAGCTCAACATGATATAGCAACTAATATTAACAACGATACATATTTTCTTTACTTCATTTAACACGTAAAATACTTTTCCTAATTGTAAGAAACTAAATTAATCGATCTGTTTTATATATTAGAAACCTTACAACGCAGAAATTAACAACTTAGACATTCATAGCGGTTAATGAAACTTTTGAACACAAACCGCTGAATACAACAAATCCACACAATGATAACGAAACAGAATAACGCAAGGCAAGTACGGTAACCATTCATCATAAGTTAAGAATATTGCAATGACGTAGGTGCATTTTATCAGTATTAATATAAATTCTCAACACTATTGTAGACACAATGGTGAAACTTTTTAATACGAACATGAAATATCATTTGCCTAAAACCATTAAATTTTACGTACGTGGTTATCTCAACGGTGAAAAAGCCTTATTTGTGGCTTTGGCCGATGTGGCCTATATACTTCATAAAAGACAACTACATCAAAATACAGATGTAAATCATTAAATATTGTATTATTTTAACTCACTTTCACTTGTTACAACTAGCAATAATTTACCACAACCTCAAAAATATATTGTAGCATCCACTACTGAAACGCACGCGGCAGCGTGGTGCATAGCGGGTATCGCGGGCACTTTCAGAGTGAAACACGTGCAGAATGCACCACAATGGGCCGGAAGCGAGGGAGGCCGAGCCCAGGGTGCAGTTCGAGAGGGTACGCGTCACACGTGTGCCAGATGTGTCGTAAGACCCGGTGGGGAATGTCATCCGCCGGGTAGTAGCACCCGGCGGGTGGCGACGCAGCCTCAGCGAGGCTGTAAAGGCGGGCCAGCCCGGAAAAGGGTAGCTTTTTGTTCCTCGAACTTTGTCGCGAGACCATCGTGAGACGCCAGTGTGCGCAGGAGGCCGCAAGCTTGCGGGTATGAGCGCCAGGTTCATGTTAACAATACATTCGGCAGTTAGATGCTAACGGGGAGCAAATGCTCTTGTAGTAAATGGTAGGGCAGTTATGTGTATATATGTAAATAAACTTTGTATATACCAAAGCCATCTTGTCTCATTTGTTCAACCCACGACGTCACAATATCGTTGCACGTCCTTTGAAGACTTCCATAGTCAAATGCAGACGCACCGAGTCTTCAAGCCCGAATACTCGACATGAAACAATCTACTTCAGAAAACGGAACCCAAAAATCGATGGAAAGAAGGGGGTGCAAAAAAAAAACATTTAATTAATTTTTAACCAGTTAATTTATTCATGCCTTAAAAATTAGTTTTAATTCAAAATAAAAAATACGAAAACAAGCGAGTTTACATGCGTAAAAGGGGAAAATTTTGGGGACGAAGGGATCACCTTATGCCATACAGAAAGGAAAATATTGTAGAACCCGGGGGGTAAACATTGTTTAGCAGCTTTGTAAAAGAAGGGCTTCCAAAAATTTTAAGTTGCCATTATTTCTTCAATGCCCGTAATCCCAGGTTTCCCAATTTTTTTAACAATAGTTTTAATAAAGGGTATTTTTCTTCGGGAAATTTTTTTAGCAGTTTTACAGGGGGACCCGTTGACGGGGAAAATGTAAAAAACAAAAAAATTTTTTAGTCACATTTGATTTTAAAAAATTATGAATTATAATGTAGTTTGTTAAAAGGAAAACAAGAGAAAATAACTTTAGTTTTCGCAAAAAACATTTTCCATATAATTTTATTTCTGGGGGAGTAATACATAGGTAAAGAATGTTTTTCAAAACTTCCTTATTCGTTTTTTTGTCCCAACATTTAGCAAATTTAAAATTTCTTTCCCAAAATGAATATTCATCGGGATCTCGGAACTGCGTTTTTGAAAACCTTCCTTTTTTTGGGATTTTTTAAGAAGCCCTGAGCCTCTTAATTTCTAAATGTCTAAAGTTTTTTTTATTTTATTTTCATATGAGAAATTTAAAGATTTTTTTCGATTATCACTGGTAACATTTTACGAATATTGCAAAGTTTGAAATTTTTTTGGGTTTTCCCAATTTCAGACTGAAGATAAAGAAAATTTTTTTCAAAAAAATTTGTTCTTCATATTAGTTTTTTTCATCAACGGCATTCATGCTTTTTTAAATTTTAGTCATTTTCTTTTGAGGAATATGGGCATTAAAAAATAAAAAAACTATCTCAAAACCCTTTTTACTTTTAATTTAAATACTACTTAAAATTGGCCTAAAAAAATACAGAAATTTCCCTTTTTCATTTAAATTAAATCCAGTGTTCTATTTCTAAATTCAAAAATTTATTTCCCTTGGGTACATAATGTTGTACCCCAAAAAAAAGTAACTTTTTTTTATGATATCACACACAAACATACAACTGATTTGTTACCTTCTCCGAATTTTTTGTGGGGATCTTCATTCCAGTGTCTGCATTCAAATACTGATTGAGCAAACCATCGAGATTATTCCAATGTACAAAATAAAAAAAAATTCCCAAAATATATTCTAAATTTGGATTTAAGAGTGTTTTCCTTTTTCTTCAAACATTCCAGTTTTGAACGCAATGTAGCAACACGCCAAATGTAAATATTGAACTAAGCAAGTTTTTTCGGACTTATTTGAAGACTAAAAAACATTGAATTATTTTGCCTTTTTTGGAAAACGACACAAACATCCGTTTAAAAAACATTATCGTTATTTTTTTTGAATTTAAATTTATGTTTTTTAATAGAGACTTATTTAGTGTACATTTTTAAAATATTTAAAAATAGCCTCAGTACTAATTAACCCAAACGTAAAAGGCACGCGCAAACAATTTTCACCTCAATGAGCAGATTGCGTCACTTGTGAGAAAATAGAAGCCGCAAGAAAATACAAAATATTTCTATTTGACTGTCTTCTCACCATATCATATACAATTTTAATGACTTTTTTTTTGGGTTAGTTAATAACATTTACACCTGTATTGTTTTTCCGGGATTAAAAAACATCCCTTCCCAAATTTTTGGGAAAGCCAAAGGCAGGAGGTTTCTTTCCCACATAGGGAATAAAAATTTTGTTTCAAAAAATTCCATTGATTTAATACTTTGGGTAATATTTCTCCAAAATTGAATGCTTATCCAGTGTAAACAAAATTTAACGAACATTTTGGAAATTTTGGCACCCGAAAAAAAGACTATCCCAAGGGGATTAGTGTACAAACGCAACATGACGTATTTGAAACCCCCCAAAAAATTAAATATTTTCTTTAAATTTAAATGTGATTTTTTCGTTTTAAAAGCAAAATTTCGTCTTTGTAGATATTATTAGAAATTAAAAAATATTTTGACGTCCGGGCCCGCTCATGATACATTTGAACAAAATCGCTGAATATAACTAACCTTCACAACGAAACAATGAAATGGTGATAACCATCATACGATGAGAATATTGAAATGAAGTATGTGCATTTATCAAATCAAAAAATTCAACACTAATGATATTTTTTCAAAAAGATTTTTCATGCAAAATTGCAGGTGCATTAAAAATATTTTTTTCATAAGTAGTACACTAGCTTTTCCAGTAGGGATTAAAGATTTGGGGCAAGGCATTTAGTTTGAAGTTTTTAAAACCCTATTAATAAACCTTAAACGCAGAACTTGCCCCAAATTTTATATTTGAAAGATTAAAAAATACAAAGAGGATTCCGTGTGGCAACATAATATAGAAAATAGCTATCTAAAAAAAATACAAATGTATTTTAGTTTTAAACCTACAATAAGATTTCTTCCAAAAATCTTCTATGTTCTTTTCGTTTTAGAACCCCTTTAATAAAGATCACAACGCAATCGACTATACGCAGGCGGGAAGATAGCAAAATATTTTAATGCCAAAAGGTTCTTCAATTAAAATAACATAGGGACATTAAAAAAATGCTGACTTGTAGCTAGAGGGTAGCAAAAGGGGAATAATACTGTTTTCATTTACCAAAAAAACAATTAAACAAAAAAACACTTCAAAATTTTCCTTACAGTACCCTTGGGTTTTCCGCCCTTTGAAAATTTCATGTTGCTGTTCACTTGATGTCGCATTGTGATCTCTAGTGATAAGGTTAATACTAGTAGATCCAACTTCAGAATACATTACAAAAAAATTTTACTATTTATGGTTATAAATTTTGAGTTACATCCAAAAATTTTGAGCTTTTTTTAATTTTTCAACGAAAATTTAAATTCCCCATCTTGTCACTATTATACTATGTTAGTCAAATGAAAACATTCTTAGCATTTAAAAAAGAAACAGAAAATAGGGACGTAAAAAAAGATGTTAGGAAAAAACAGAAAATTTAAAGCAGTTGACCTAAAATTTTTACACCTTTACATCGCTTCATTGTTCTTTTTTTAAAAAATAAAAAAAAGGGTTTTCAGAATGAAATTTTTGGTTACGACTCGTGGATGGTAATTTTTTTGCCCCTTCCATAACCTTGTTCCCTGATCCTGAACGCGGGACGAACCTGAGCTAATGGAGAAAGAAATGTTAATATTTTATTATTTGAGGGAACATAATTAAAATCGCATCCGTCTAATTGTAATATAAATGCATTTATTTCACAACTGTCTTCCATTGCGTGACGTATAACTCAAGATGCCAACCATTTGGGGGAAATTTTTCTTTTTTTTAAGGTCCTATTTTTTTTTATCAAGAAAAGTCACGGTAATATGAACCACAAACGAAATGGCTTCTAAGTCTTATACTTTTGACCTATAATAAAATTGGGGGTGCCACTTGCTAAGGACAAGACCTTCAGCCCCCGGATTTACCCCATGTTTTGAGTTAGAAACATTTCACCATATTTAAACAACGGTGGTTTCAGTGTTTGCTCAGATCGCAAGGGTCGAGATTTGATTCGGATAGGGGCAATTAAGGAAAATACCCGAATTTTTTAATTATAATATTTTCATTTATTACTTTTATTACAAATGTGAATAAAAAGAAATGAAAGGAATTTGCACACCCTGATTCATCTTTGAAAATAGTTGTCTAGTTTTGAAGTTTATCTAAATACACGACAAAGGGCGAACATCGGGATGGGAAAAACAAAAAATGCAAGCAAGGCATACAAACAAGGCAATATCGGGTTTCCCCCTGAGAATTTTCACCGCACCCAAAGACAGTTAAAAGGAAATTTTCCCAATATTATGTATGCTGGATCAAATAAAAATTCTTGTAAAATTTTCACAAAATACCATTCAATTTCATTTGATCATTCATTCCAGTTTAATTTTCACTAAAATAAAAACAAAACCCCTAATAGTGATTTTAGATATAAGTAGAGATTTTTATTACAAGAGATTGAAGAATTGAACTTACCATTAGTAGGGGCTTATAATAAAGCATTTATAATATGATGTTCCATATGAATATTGTACTTTTATCTTCCATAAAAAATAATAAAATTAAAACACAAGATAAACTATTATAACTGGTTATCGATTTTGTGTTTAATCAATTTAATTTCTAATCCCGTAAAAATTCCTTGTTCAAAAAATTTTTATTACAAACTGTTTCTGGAAACCCTTGATTTTTTTAATGCTCGGGATTATTTGTTTGTCTCAGAAAATGAACTGAAAAAATGTTATAAATTTCAAATGTTTTTAAAAATTTTCCCTCCCAAGAATTGGAACATGCATTATATAAATTTGCTGAGCGTTTTGCTATGTTGTTTTTTGACAAAACCACTTTTTATGGGAACATTTAACGATTACTTACGGCTTGAAAACTTTTTTAAAATATAATTTTCCCAATGCAAATTAGAATCCAAGAATTGGATAGAACGAAAATGGGAGGTGAAGGAGTTTCGATGCCAAAATGAGTTGTAGACAATTGCAAGAACTCCCCTTTCCCCGCTGGCCTCATAAAAAATGACAAACGTTGTAGAATCGGCCACTGAGCACGGAAGCGCTAGTGTAGCAACGGTTTTAAGAATAGATAGAGCTGCAAAATATAAAAAGATTAATAGATTTCACATCCTTTCGTTACATTAATCATAATATAGGAAATTGAAAATTTTTTTTAAAATAGCTATTTTTTTTTTTTATTTTTTGGAAATGTTTTTTAAAAAGTTTTGATGCGGGTCGACTTTTCGTTAGACTGGGGAAATATGGGAAGGAGGGAAAAAGAGCGCGAATTTCATTTTTCCCTTTCTTTCACTTACGATTATGGTTATAAAAATTATGATTCAATTTATGTTGAAATAAGGACAAAATAAAAGGGTAATCCATATGTTAGTGATCAAAAGAATTGACGGTTTTACATTATGAGAAAGAAACAAAATTGATTCACAAAAAAACCCCAAAATCTAAAAAAATTTCCCTTCATATTTTTTTTAAAGCAACAAAATCCTCTAAACTGTCCGAACATTTTCCCCATATTGAGAGAAGTGTACGATTGAGGATTTCCAGAATTGTTTATGGGGAATAAAAAAATAATAATAATAATAAAAATAAAAAAGAAGAACATTTTTATTCTTCTGTAGGTCATATGATAATTTGGTAAAGGAATTTCCTTACAAGATTTGTTACAATTACCATGGGGCATCCCCAAATTAAATAGGTAAAAAAAAATAAACAAATAGTTTTAAACAGTGTTTTCCCCAGCTGCCCCCATGAGTTGTAGATTGCACCCCAAAGGGATGAGGTTTTCACGTCATTAGTCCTAGAAATAAGACTCACGGAAGTGCCACTTAGTCCCATTTCATTTCATACAGGGAACTGGGTTCAAAAAAAATTAATGTTGTTGGTGTCCAGCGGCATTTTCGAGATTTAGTTTTCCAAACCTTAAGAGGAAAATGATTTTTAAGTATGTTTGAAATATTTTTAGTATATTAAAAAAATTTACAACAAAAGAACTTATACTGTCACTTGTCTGCTGTTTAAATAAGGCAGTGTGGCTCAAACGACTAAACCTTCGATATAGGGGGTTGATTTCATTAACGAGTAATGATTTTTTAAGACAATTTTATTTGAAATCATAAAAAAACTTGAATTAGTAAAAAAATTTCAAAGAAATAACCCTGATTTATTTCATCACCCCGGAGAATGGAGGGGCCTGAGATCTGATCCATCCCCAAAGATACATTTGGTTTTTTTAACTTGGAGGCCCCATATTTCTTCTCCATGGTTCACACTAAAAACTTAAGGCTTTTTTCATAATAGAAAAAATTTTTGAAAATTTAACCAGATTGCCGCCGGACATAAGATTAAAAAAGATCAGATGATCGGATCGATCAGATCGGATCGGACGATGGGATCGATCGGATCGATCGATCGGATCGATCGATCGGATCGGATCGATGGGACGATCGAGGGATGGGACGATGGGATGGGATCGGATCGATCGATCGGAGGGGATCGGATGGGATGGGGATCGATGGGTCGGACGATGGGATGGGATGGGACGGATCGGATCGACGATCGGATCGGATCGGATCGACGGATGGGGATCGATCGGATCGGACGGATCGGATCGGATCGTGGATCGAGGGATCGGATCGGGATCGACGGATGGGGATCGGATCGATGGGACGGATCGATCGATCGATCGATCGAGGGATCGGATGGGATCGACGGCGGATGGGGGCCGGGCCGGGTGGGGCCGGGCGGCCGGGCGGGGGGGCGGCGGGGGGGCCGGGGCCCGGGGGCCCGGCCGGGGGCCGGCCGGGTCGGGTCGGGTCGGGTCGGGGGCCGGGTCGACCCGACGACCAGATCAGATCATCAACTGATCAACTGCCCCCGACCTGACCTACCAGATCAGGTCGGATGAAAACAGGTCAGGTAAATTTTCCTAAACTTTCTATGAATGGATTGCATTTTTTGATACTATGCCCTTCATTTTCTCTTGGCATGTCCAAGAAAAGGAATTGTGTCCATGCCTTGTGAAAAAAGCAACTTTAGTGGCTAAAAATTGAAGTAGCGTCTAATTGACAATGAAAGAAAATTAAAATTTTTGTAACCGAATTACGAACAAAACCCATTGAAATGTTGACAGTCTCTAAGAAATTACAAAAGGGAAATGTTTTAAATTTTTTTCAAAAAACAAGAATTTAAAAAATTTTTTTAAAACAAAAAACTGATAATTGCTCAGTTTAAATGATTGAAATGCTGCTTAACATGGAAAAATGAAGAAATTAAATTTCCATGTCTCTGAATCATGACAATGAAATGAAAAATTAACACAATGTGTTATGTTCATCAAAATATTTGCAGGGAAATGAGGAACTGTAATGTTAAAAGGTTAAAAGACTTTTTTATTGTTCTTCCTCTCAAATATTTTATTGTTCTGCTATTTTTCATAAAGGTTTTTTACCAGAAATCTGTAAATTTTCTGTTTAAATTTTAGACTCATCAGTTCATTTTTTTCCTGTTCCATTTGAGAAGTTCTTTACAAAAGTAGGTACCCAAAATTTTCACACCATTCTTCCCTTGGTAGTCAGTTATTAAAAATACTGAAAAATCTGGGAATATTTGACATGTTTAGAGATGCTTGTTCTTGAATCCTTTTGCTTTATAATATACAAAAGGGGGGAACTGAGAAGTAATATGTTATTAATTGTTTAAAAATTTCTGTCCAAAGGTGTTTAATTTAAAATATTTCCTTTTTCCCCTTTCTCTAGGTAGTTAGGTTTTTTCTTCTTATCACCGGGAATTTTTTATTAATACATTCATAATACATATAAAATCTGAATCAACATTTATAAATAGATTGCTTTACTCATGCAATTTGAATGTTTATCATATCATCCCTATTAATCTAATAATTTTATTAATTAATGTTCTAATAAAATGTTCAAAAAGTATTTCCCCAAAAATATGTTAAGAAAAAGGTCTTTTTTATACCTTCTATCTGCAAAAATTGTTTTTCCCCTTTCTTTTCTTTTTACTTTTTTTTATCCCAAGGGGCCCCTTCCTCTGTTTTTCCCTTTCCCTCCTCCCCTCCCCCATCACCTGGTCCCCCGGACTCTACTGTGGCTCAAACAGCATCTTCTTTTCCCCCTCCTACGCACTCTGTCAAATACTTTTCCAGGGTTAAATTCACCTCTGTTTACTCCTCCAATTTGCTTCATGAAGTTTGGACAATCTTTTTCAGCAATTTTTATTTTCAAAAAATTTAGATTTTTAATATATTTTAATTATTCCAGTATGTATTCTTTGTAGATTATCTCATTCTGTACCTAAAAATTCTTGTCTTTGTTTCACTGGCCAGAAAACCTTTTCTGGAGTATTTTTTCAACTTCACAAAAATTTTTGAAAAACCTTGACCAAATAGCATCTTATATTTCAATAATGTTTTTTAAGAATACCCCAACAGAACTTTATATTTTTTATTCAGGTATTCCTTTGTCTGATCTTTTTTTTAAATTCAACCTTTTTTCCATGTAAAATTTAAATTTTAAGACCTTCAATCTTTTTTTTTTAGTGGCGTTTTTTTAAACCCTTTTTGGGTCTATAACAATGTTAGTTTTTAAAGGGAAATTTTTATTTTTTTATATTTTTTCACTTACAAATGTACTTTGTGTTTTATTTTTTTTCAGTTCTTGAAAATGAAATATTTTAATTTTTAAAATTGAGAGATTAGGGAAAAAATTAAGAATGTTGTCTTAAAAAACAAGAGTTACAACTGTCATTATTTTATATATTATAATTTTTACTAACTGTCTTCAAAAGGAATCAAAAAAATTTTAATAAAATATTAAGTATTTTCTTTTTTAAAAATGTCATAAAAATATACATACAAGTTTTGATATAAAATTCTTTATGTTGTAAAAATATATTTTTTAAATTATAAAATTTATTTTATGTGATAGCTGTTTTCAATTTAATGTGTATTATAGAAACTAAAAGAAAATTATGCACTTGAAGTGGAGGTCCACTGTTTTGTTCATTACTGAGGCACTTGAAAATCCAAAAAAATGAAATATTTTTATTTTTACTGAAAAATGCAAAATTGAAAAATGTAATTTACTTTTTCCCCATTCTCAATACATCACGTTTTTAAAAACAGCTCCATGTGACAGCGGGGTTTCCCAAAGGAAGGACTAACACCATTAAACGTTTGTTTACAAGGGGCATTTCTGTTAAAATCAAAGAATTATGCAAACAACTTTTTTTGAATTAACTTATAAAAACTGTTGAATGTATTTGAGATTATATATATGATATTGAAGTATTTATAAGACTGTTTTTTAAAATATTTATTTTGTGTTGAATGAGAATTTTTTTTGCTGTTCTTGAGCAGTGTGATGTTATTTTTTTGGAAAACTTTTTTATGTGGTTTTGTTCAGAAAATTTTGGTTACCAAACTAGTTTTTTTTAATTAAATTTAAATTTTTGGGGTCTCGATAAAACTACCTGAATTTTTAGTCAAAAAATTTTTCAGACTTTCCACATTGCTCTTGTTTTTTATCATGTTTTTAATTTTTTAAAATTTTTCTTCATTAAAATCAGAAAATTTCAATTTTTGGGGAAAAGTTTTTTATTGAGACACAGAATCTTAACTCTATAATACTAGGTATATTACACTGACTTTTTTTTTAATTAAAGTCCCATTAAAGTAAAAGTTTAGGTCATTATTTTAAAGAGTCTAAAGTCTTTTTTAAAGTCTAAAAGTTTGAGTTTATTTTTTCCTAAAAGGACAAATCCTCCTTTCTTCATAATTTATTTTTCCCAACTGTAGTCACAGGTATCTAGGGTATGGAAAACATCCCAGGCATGTCATAGGTGCCACTTATGAGGGTGCTTTTTAGAATATAAAGCAAAAACAAATAACTACATCCCAATTAAGATCCAACTGGGGGCAAAATTTTTTTTAGGTCCCTGAATACCTAAAATATCTCTTTCATTAAAATTTTGGAATCCATTACAATTGGTGTACAAACAGACAAAATTTATAGGGCAATGTAGCATCCCCAAAATTGTGAGCTACGCTAAAATATGTTTAGGACACTATTTCCAAATTTGCAGTAATCGGGAAAAGGGGCACAAATAAATTGCAACTGTTTGTATTTTTTTCTTGTCCCATTCATGCATTTTAAACACAGTTTATTTTATCCCATTAAAAAAAACATTAATCATATGAAAGAACCTTTAAAGAAATTTGACCTGATTTCTCAGAGAAATTAGTTAATTACAATCATTAAACAAATGTATTACATGTCTCCATGTTTCACATAATTTTTGAAAATTTTGTTACACTATGGGTTTTTTTCAAACTAACTGTAACCTTGAAAACAAACTTTTTATTGATTTCATTAGAAATATTCAAATAAACACTATTAAAAAATTTTGGGGTGTCATTTTTGTGGTTCAAAAATTTTACGAAAGTTTTTAAAAGTACTATAAAAACAGCTTTGAAACAAGAGGTTTAAAATGCTAAAGCTGGAGAGAACACTGGTAAATTTCTGATCATTAGTGTTTTGTGTTTGTTTTTCCCCAAGACTTCTGTGATGATTACTTTTCTTTTTCTATTTGCAAAACTCAAAAAGTTTCTGCCTTATTGTCCCTGGAACAAGCAGCAATGTTGCCCTTGACAATGGTGGTTTTTTGGAAGCTGCATGTAAAAAATTTAAATAGTTTTTCTGATGAACCCATGAATGTTGGGGAGGTTCCAAACATGAGTGTGGGTCAAAACTGTTTTTTGACAATAGTCTTATAAAATAAATTAAAATGTGTACCCATCTTATTTTAAAAAAAGCAGCAAATTGTGATACATGACTGAATAAACGTTATATCATATTTCCCAAAACAAGAAAGAAATGCGTTTTTGTTTTATTCTCTTGATTTGTATCCCCACGAAAACCTAAAAATTTTCCCCCAATATTTAAACTACATTTTTGTTATGTTTTTCAAATTCAATAATGGAAGAAAAAAAAAAAGTTTAAAGAGGAAAGAAGTATGTTTTAAAATTGCCAATTTTTTAAATTTAAAAAATTTAAAACGAAGGCAAAAAACAAAATAAAAAAATTTTTATTATAGGCAAAAGTAAGATTAGAGAGTTGTAAGTTGAACAATTTTTTTTTTTGGGTAAATGATTTGTCAAAATATTTTTCTTTAACTTTGAAAGGGTAATTTTTGACATCTAACTTTAGATGCTTTTAGAGGGATTTGAAAAAAGCAAAAAGCAAATGCAACATTGTGCCTGGGAGACAGTGCAACTTGAAAGGGGGAGACTGCTAGCATAGCTTTATTGTGTAATTACATGTGGTACATGACATTTCATCACTGACATCCCACTGTATTTACACGTTGGAAATTTGGAAATTTTTGTAGGGTATTTATTCCATTTTAACAGTGATTCAGATGTTTGGGGGTAGTTTGCATACAAGATTATTAATTGTGAAACACTTCCTACAAGTGTGTTCCCACAAAAATTTTTTAGTGACTTTTTATACTTTATAAAAGAAATTTGAAAAAGAATATTGGCCCAAAAAATTTTTTGGGTTAAAGATATTTTTAAGAGCTTCATAGTAGTGAAAATACATGCTTTGATTATTCCATTTTGTTGTACTGTGATCAATTTATAATTATTTTTTTCTAGACAAAATAGTTTTTTAAAATAATCAGAAAAAAACTTGAAAAATATATTTAATGTTTAAGGCCTAATATTTGAAATAAATATGACATGTTATACTTTTTTCTTTTTCATATACATATGTTTTACAGAATAATATTCTATAAGTACAGAAAAAGTTTTTAATGCTACAGAAAATCAATTTTCAAATTTCAATGGAAATACACATTTTGGACCCCAATAAAAGGTTTGTTTTTTCAAACATCTGTCCATCCGCTGTCTGGTGTATTTAACAAAACTAACACCTAAATTTATGCATAAGATTTTTTTAAACTGAATAAACCCCCTGACAATCTGGCCTGAGTGGGCTCCAAAAATTTTTAAAAAAATTTATTAAATTTTAGGAGTTTACCCTTGGGACATTTTCAAACTTTCTTTAAAAATGGTCCAAATTTTTTTTTATATTTTTTAAGAATAGATGAAAAAACTTATAAAGATGGCATAGGTCTGATTTTCACTGGGTAACTCTGAATTTTGAAAATATGAAAAAATTTGATTTTTTTTTCATCTTCCTTCAACTACAAAAATTTAAGATGAAGATTTTTCCTTAAATTAAAAAAAATTTTTTTTCATAATTTGTTCTTTCCCTTTAAGGGAACATTTTTTTTCAGTGGTTTTTTTTAAAATTTTAGATATGTGCATTTTAAAATTACAAAAAGATTTTCAAAAGGGAAAATTTTCCTTTTTAAAGTTTGGAGATAGTGCTAAAATGACAAAAAATCACATTGTCCATTCCTTTTTTTAATAAAAATACAAAATGTAAATATTTTTTTTTTGTCTCTACGTGTTACAATTTAACTACCAGGATTTTTTTATTATTGATTTATGAGTACTTGGTTTTTAAAAATGTCATATAAATTCTAAAACCCAAAAGTTTTCGGAAGATTTAATTGATTTTTGCATGCTCAAACACTTTTTTTCAAAAATGACTCCAAATTTTTTTTAAAGTTTTTCAATGGAGAGTCCAAAAAATTTGGGTTTAAAATGAAAGAAAGTTCATTTTGAGGCATTCTTATTTTTTTTTTTTCAAAATTACACAAATGTAATTATTTTGAAATATCTCTCATACGTTTTCTTCCAGCAATTTATAAACACTAATGGAGAAAATGTTCCCAAAACACATCTAATAAAGTTCTTGAAACTCAAAAATTTTCTGAAAAAGCAAACCGAGTTACAATAATGCGTAAACGCCATTTTCTTAAAAATGACACCAAATTTTTCAATGAAAAATTAGCATTTTTGTGAGGTTTTACTCTTCTTAATTTCTAGGTAATATTTTGGGTTTTACATTAGGGAAACCCAAAATTGAGAAAATGGAAAAAGTACTTTTTCTACAAAGGTAGCTTTAGAGGTGGGGTTTGGGAAAAGAAAAAGAAAGCCCCCCGACAAAAAAAATAGAAAAATAATATGAGAAAGTCTTGGGATTTCTTTTTCACTGTTTTCTAATGTTATTTTAATTTGTAATATAATTTTCTTTATAATTTATTGTGATATTTATATCTTTCTTTTTTCGAATTACCAATTTTACATTCTTTACCGCAAAGAGGAAGTTATGTAATTTTGTGAGAAGCAGCGAATCTTCACAGAAAAATGTTATTAAGAGGCTCTGTAACGAAAAAGGGGGATAAAGGGTTTTAAAATTTTGAAAAATCCTCTAACACGGGGGCCAGAACTGTTTTTTGGACCCGATACCTTTAAAACGATTGACGAAAAACGCCCATCTGTCCGCTTTATTTAACAACACTAACCCAAACCATGCAAACTTCCAAATTGAAGAAAAACCCCCCGAATTGCCTGAGTCGACTATGATTTTGAAAATATTAAAAATTTTGGGGGGTACTTTTGAAGCCATTGAACGTTTAAATTTTTTCAAAAAAACTTCAAATTCTTTAAAACATTATTGTAAGAATAGAGTAAAACATAAAGAGAGAGACATAGCTCCAATTTTCACTGAATTTGAATTTTCAAAATTGTAAAAATTCAAAATTTTGTTGTCTTTTTAACTACAAAATTAAGATAGTGATTTTTTCTTCAAAAGAAAGGTCCAATTATTTCTTTCAGTAAGGGGGCAATTTTTTGTAACTTTTTAGTGTTCGGAAATGGATTTAAAATATGCAATTTTGAAAATAAAAAAAATATTTTCTGGGCCCCCCTTTTTTTTTAAATTTTTTGATAGTGTGCATGTACACTTTGGGTGACAAATGTCATATTGCTCTATCCTTTGTTTTTTTCCCAAAAATTTCAAAAATATTTTTTTTTGTCTCTCACGGTTAATATTTATATTAGTGGCGATTTGTTAAATTATTGTATTTGTGAGTACATGTGTTTTAAATAATGTTATAAAAAATTTCTGAAAATAAACAGTTTTCTATGAAAATGAGCTTAGAATTCCACATTTTCAGAAACGTTCATACACCATTTTCTCAAAAACGGTTCAATATTTTTCTTCAAAATTTTTCATAGAATAGAGCTAATTGCCCAGTTTAATATGTCATAAAGTTCATTTTGGGGTATTCTTTTGTTTTTTCAAAATTTACACAAATGTATTTTTACTTTCTTTTTTACTTTTTTCATAGAATAGAGCTAATTGCCCAGTTTAATATGTCATAAAGTTCATTTTTTATTGTTTTTTAAAACTCAAAAGTTTTCTTGTAAAAAGGGGTTTTAAATTTTTATTTATAGTAATATTAAACGAACTTCTTAAAATGACTCTAAATTTTTTAATAAAAATTTTAAAATTTTGGGGACGTTTTTCTATTATTAAAGTAAATTTTATTTTTAAAAAAAAAAATAGAAAATTTTAAAAAATTTTGAGATGGGAGCAAGGGTATGTGGTGTCTGAATTGTAGCTCAGATGAAAGAAAAAAAGAAAAAGAATAGGGGAAAATTTGGCATTCTGTAGCACCTCTAGTCACTTTTTCAAAAAAAATTTTGAAGAGTATATGAGGGATAAAGATAAAAGATGAAAATTGATTTTTAGACTTAACGAAATACAGCTTTGGGGCCCCCGATATCGGGAAAATGTTTTTCCAAAAAAGTCCGGCCGGGTCCGCCCTTCTGTCTGTCTGGAAACCATTAGTGTACAAACCATAAGAGGATGTTTTCCAAATGAATATGCCGTAGGGGACTGAAAGGGTGCAACTTTTAAAAATTTTTTAAATTTGGGGGCCCACTTTACATGACGCCCTAAATTTTCAAATTTTTTAGAAATTGATCCAAATTTTTTTGAAATATTTTGAAAGAATGGAGAAATTTGAAAAAGAAGTGTCCAATTTTCCCGATACTTTCTTTTCGAAAAAAAGTTTAATTTTTTCCCGGGGCTTCCAAACTACAAAATTGAAGATAAAGATTTTCCGTGTAAAAAATTTTTTTTTATATTTAGTTCTTTTATGAAGGTCATGTACATTTTTAAAAAATTTTAGATTTTTTTTGGGAATATTTTCAATATTAAAAAATAATAAAACAGGATTTTCTTGAAAACTAAAAAATTTTTTTTTAAAATTTTGGTGATGATAGGGTAAATGTACTTATAAGATGACATAAACGCATATTGTCTATTTGTTTTTCAAAATTACAAAAAAGTAATTTTTTTGACTTTTTCTCGTCAAAATTTATTACATGAGGCATTTGTTACATTATTATATTTAGAGTACTTGGTTTTTAAATAATATCATATAAATGAAGTCGAGGCTTCCCAGAGCTTTGATCTTTGGGGGCCCAAAGGTGGGGGGGCCCCTTTGTCGGGGGTCTTCTCAGGCAGGGGCCCCAAAAGCCCTGAGGAAGACCAGAAAAATGGGCAAACGCGGCAACACAGCCTTCGACACGGCGTTATCTGGACAGCCAAGATCATTTACATAATATCATATAAAGTTTCTCAAAAACTCAACAGTCTCCTGTGAAAATGAGTTCAAAATTCCGCATTTTCAGAAACGCCCAAATGCCATTTTATCAAAAATAAGTCCAATTTTTTCTTAAAGTTTTCCAATCTATAGTGCTAATTGCATGTTAGTTTTCACTGTTACTGATATAACATAAGTTATTTTTTTCCCCCTGAAGCAGAGGTCGGGAAGGCAAGAGCCGAAACAAACCAGGGTTTAAATCCCGGGCATGGATGTGTGTGTTTGTATTACTTGTTCTCCCCCAGTTCCCCCACAGTTTTAAAAACACACTGGTTGCCAAATGACCTTGATTTAAAAGCAACCCGAAAAAAAATTTTATTTGGGGGGTATCCTTTTTTTTTTGTTAAAAAATTTCACAAATTAAAATGTTTTGAAAAATATTTCAAGCCCTTAATATGCACATTTCCAGCAATTTGTTAACACTATTGCATTTTTGAATTAATGCCCTTTAAATGAGTTCTAATAAAGTTTTTCAAAAACTTAAACATTTTCTGTAAAAAGAGCGAAAATTTACATTTATAAGTAACAGCTAAATGCCATTTTCTTAAAATTTTTTAAAGGAATTTTTTTTAATGAAAATTGCCATTTTGAACGAGGTAATTTTCTTTAATATTCTTAAAGTAATACTTTGGTTCATATAAGAAAACTGAAAATTGAGAAAAATTTTTTAAAAATGGACCTTGGTAAAGACAGCAGCGCCGACCAAAGATAATGAAAATTAAGAGAAAGACTGTGCCTTTTTGTAGAAAACTAGTTTTATTTGGGCTTCTATGGAGTGAATCTAATATTTAAGGAGAATTTACAAAGGCCTGAGGAATTTCTTCAAAAAACACTCCATGAAAATGGGTAACAAAAATTATTCCATATTTTTGGGTTGAAAATACTAGAAATAAAGTAGGGTGATTTATTTATACTGAAAACCACACAAAAAAAAAATTTAAATTGGGTATATTACTTTTTTTAGGTGGATTATTACCAATGATTCTACAGGATGTTTAAATTTTCTTGAAAATTCTTTTTTTGACCAAATGAGAGAGAGAGAAAGAAAAAAGAAAAAAATTAAACCCCCAAAGAAACAAACCAAAAATTTTTTGTTTTACATAACTTTAGGAATAAAAAAATCAATATCAACATGAAAGAATTTGGGTTTTATATACTGTACATGGGAAATGATTAAAGACTTGATATTTATATATATATTTATTGATAGCAATTTTTCCCTTTCCCTTATAATAAATTTCCCCAAAATAATCATAAAAAAATATTTTTGTTTTGTTATAAATTATCATATATTTTGATTCTTGGGGAATTCTCTTTGGGGGATAGTTCCATATATAAAATACGCCCGTCACTTTTGAATGGGTTGCTTTATCTTCACCCAAGACTTTTAATATTCTGATTAGTATCCTAAGATGTGTCTTGTGTGAGTCATTGAATCAAGACTGACAGAATGCAAGCCCAAAGAAAAAAAGATCGATTGTTCTTTGCTGGGAGTGCCACATTGAATTTTCATGTCTCAAGAATAAATGAAAGAAACAATAGTATTGTTGGCAATGACAACGCCTTGAATCATTCCAATTATTAAATGTAACTACACCCACCACTGAATCAATTTTTGTGTTTCAAAAAAATGATGGATGTACAGTGTCTTTTTACATTTCTGAGTTGTTCTAGTGTTAACTGCTTTCAATAAAATCCTTACAAGATAATTTTTTATCCAGTTCAAAAAACAGTTTAAAATGTTCTTAAAATAAAATAAACATATAATGGTCAAACACAAGCATTTGATCATATTTTAGAAACTTTAAATGCAGAGTTAAAGATAAAAAATAATTACCCTACAAACAAGTTATAATAAGTATTAATAGTATGTTATTGTAATGGAAAAATTGATTTTCTCATCCCCTGTGTATAAGTATACATGTAAACAGAACCAATGTTAGCCGATATCCAAAATTATCTGAAAAACAAATCCCGTAAATTTTTGAATGGATAAGATATATTGATAAAAGAGCAACCTTTAACAGTCAAATGCATCGAAAAAAAAGAAATTTTGAATGAATAATTAATGAAAGGAAAATGCGGGGAGAACTGGTTGAAGTGTTTAGACTGAAGTCAAATAGAAGTAAGAAGCAGAAGAAGAAGAAGGAGAAGAAGAAGAAGGAGGAGGAAGAGGAGGAGAAGGAAAAGAAGAAGAAGCGAGAGGAGGAGAAGAAGAAGGAGAAGAAGAAGAGGAAGAAGAAGAAGGAGAAGAAGAAGAAGAAGATGAAGGAGAAGAATAAGAAAAAGAAAAATTTGGGAAAAGAATGAAAATAAAAAAATTTAGCTTCTGGGCCCCTTTTTTACTACTTTAATTTTACTGTTGGTCTAAGAGGATTTCATCAAATATGAGAATTTTATTTGTTTTTATTGTGCTATTGACAAAATATTTATTAATATTTTTGTAGTTTCCGGAGGTGTTCTTTACAGAATTTATTGTTTGTTCTGGGTCTTGCAACAATATATTACACATTTTTCTCATTCTTGGTAAAAATCTATTTTGTCCACAATCAATGGCTATGACTCAGGATGATAACAAATTTTCTCACTCCATCAATGATCATGACTCAGCATAGGGTTTCTGGTTTTTGGTTTTCTGGTTTTTGTAATTAAAATTTAATGAAAGTAATCTGAACATTCTCGAAAAACTTGATAATTTGAAAACTTTATTGTTGAAAAATCTTTTCAGACAATTAGGGCCACTATTAGTAATATCCCCGGGAAATTTATAAAATGTTAAAATTAAAGTAGCATTCTTTAAATATATAAAAAACAAGGAAAGAATTATTTAAAAAAATTTTTTTTAATGGTCCAATAAGTAAATTAAAAACATATTCCAAAGTATTTGAGGGAATTTTATGGAAATTGAGGCATTAGAAGCCAATCTTTCAGAAACACGTGCAGCCAAAACAATCCAGTGTTTTTCATTGGCCAGACCAGAGGGGGGAAACAGCCGGTACATCGTTCCGGGGGCCCAGGAGCTGAGGGGGCAGGGGAAACCCCAAAGTGTCTCTCAATTTTTTTTGTAATTGGGGCACCAATTTAATTTATTAATTTTCATCGTACTTTATCTTTTTAATAATGCGAATTACATTTTCAATTGGGCACTGCGTGACTCAATACTTTTATCACGTTCAGTGATTTCGGGAAAGCGGATTTTGGGGAAAACCCGGGAAAAGAAGGATTTATTCTTGCCTAAAAAAATGAGTGTAACCAGGGGGAAAAAAATTATATTTCTATATATATTTAATGTCTTTGGGGAAATTTTTTAAAGGTCCCATACCTGTAACGGGGCCCGGGTTTTCTTTCGGGCCCCGCCATTGGTTTAAAAAAAGGAAAAAATGTCCTGCAACATTTCATTTGATTGACAGTTGAAGAAATGGATATGTTACTACAACTGCTATCATTGCCATTACACGTCAACCCACTAACACGAAGCGAAAACGTGCTGGGGGAAGGGGACTCACAACCCCCCCCCCTTATTAAAAACCGCCCCAAAATTTTTCTTCAATCTGAAATTCAGTTTAAAAAACCCACCAAAGCATTCACCCTTTAATTGTTTAAAAAAGGGAAAAAAATTTATGGCCCCGCATAGGGGAAACCTTCCTTTGATATACGAATTTTTTGTTTTTTTAAAGTCACAAAAAACCTTTCAAACCCGGGGAAAAATTAAAAAAATATTTCCCCCTCTTTAGAAAACACTACTTAGTTTAATTTTTTCTTATGGTAATGCCCAATTTTTTCCCTTTTTCCCCGGGGGGGCCACACTGATTCTTATTTTTTTACACACGAAAAAACCCAACACGCTTACACAGCCGAGCACCCCCAGATCGCGCCTTTAATGGGGATGGGGGCGCACACGCGTCTCACTGCGCCCCTTCATCTGTAATTACGAGCAACATTTCACCGATACAAGACGCCTGATAGCACTCATCGACTGACATCTATCCTAGCAACAAAATGACTAAAAGAAATTCTCTCAGAATTTGCCATCTATCTGCTTTCAATTATTTGTTCATCACAGATACTCTTGTAATATTTACAAAGAATCAATAGGTATTTTTCATTGCTGGTTATATTAGAGATTTTAACTCACACACGTTAGAAATATTACTGAGATGCACATCTATACATAAAATCATGAATAATTTGAGAATTATTTCTGTGAGTTGTCACTTAACGAAATCATCTTTGAAACATATTCACTCGAACACGAAACAAGGCAATGTGTTTTGTTTTTTTTTGAGAGCGTGAAAACACGTCTAAAGTCGAGCAGTCATTTCCTTCAACGTTCCATGCCCGGTCCTCCCAACGACAGCATACGCAGAAGCAGCCTCGCCATTCCTTCACCGACAGCACCGTGCACGCGGGCAGCGTTCGTGTCCGCTGGCGCCCGCGCCGCCGCCGCCGCCCGCGCCCGCCCTCGCCCACCCCCGTCCCCCCGCCCGCCCGCCCTCGCCCACGCCCCGGGCCCCCCGCCTCTAGAACACGAGCGCGCGGGGGGGGGGGCAGCGGCGGCGGCGCGGGCGGCGGCCAGACGCGCCCGGGGGTTCGTCACAGAACACGCCCCCAGCGCGCCGCCCAGCGACGCGCGAGGGGCCCGCCGGGCGTCCTCGAACGTCACCATCTTTCCCGGGAGCGGCCCGTGTCGGCGCGCGGCGCGCCCGGCGGCCGCAACGCGGGCGCGGCGGCGGGCGCGGGGGCGAGCAGGGCGGCGGCGCGCGGCGGCGGCGGCACCACCGCCACGTCGCCCACCACCCCCGCCAGGTTGAACTCGCTGAGGGTGCGCGGCACGAAGTACTCGACGAGGTGGTCGGAGGAGCCTGCGCCCGACGGCGGCGACCCGCCCAGGCACGGCTCCGGGACGTGGGCCCCCGCCGGCACGCCCGGCCGCCGGATCTGGCGCTGGCTCTCGCTGCGCCGCGACAGGCTGCCCGCGCCCGCGCCCGCCAGCGGCAGCGGCACCTGCGCCCACGCACGCGCGCCCTCTCGGGTCGCCGCCCGGTTCCCCCGACAATTGGTATTCGGCGAGCGACCGCTCGTCGAATCCCCGGGGGAGTGTGGGTGAGTTTCATTTGACGAGTGACGAACATTGGTATGTTCGGGAGCTCCACACATTGGTACCGCGAGGACCGCCGCCGAATCCCCCGGAGTATTGGGTGCTATTTGGAAGTTAAGCTATTTGCCGAGGACGAAATTGGATTGCCTTTGGCAGCTCCACACAACGGTACTGGGAGAGGAGCGACCGCCGTCGAATCCTGAGTAGGGGGATGAGTTGTTGCTAAAAAGATCTTTGAAGGTGACGCCCCGTCGAAGGTGTGTTGCCGATTTCGACCATCTTGTCGGGTTTTTCCCCAGGGGTGTAGGCGGGGTGTTCCTAAAGACCAGAAAGATGGTCGAAACGTCGGCAACACAGCCATCGACGCGGCGTCACCTGGACAGCCAAGATCATTTACATGACTCTGGCCGCGGAAGCCTACGACTTCACGACATGCTTGCTATTTGCCGAGTGACGAACATTCGGTGTTCGCCTTAAGGCGTCTCTGCACATTCAGTATCGGGCGAGTGGTGAGCGACCGCTCGCCGAATACCGAGTAATGTGATTGGGTAGCTTGCTATTTGCCGAGCGCCGAGCATTCGGAGATCGCCCTACTCACCGCGTGTCGGTTTTTCGCGCACATCAAAGGAAGCAAAAATTTGCCAAGCACACCAGCTGCTTGCAATTGTCCAAACTATCGCTCGCTACTCACCGAATACCGAATGTGTGGAGCTGCTTTTCCGTGTCCAGCGAGGAGCGAGCGATCGAATCTCGCCGAGGGGAATCGCTCGACTGCACCCCGTTCAGTTCTCACAAGGCCTCATTCACAAAGCAAACTTACGCGTAACGTAATGCTGTTAACTTAGCAATAAAAATTCTCGTAAAAACAAGCATTCACAATGATGAACGTTAAGCTGGAACGTACGTATCGCCTGAACCAATCAGAATTTATATATATATATATATATATATATATATATATATATATATATATATAGTTTAGATGTTATATTAGCGCTCGCATTTCCTTTATTTTATAAACAAGTAGTCTCTTGTACCAATTCACGAGTAATTCGTCGAACATAATTATTTTATTCGCCTTATTACTTTAATGTCACAAGAAACAGGCCCCAATTATTACTCTGAATTCACTACACGCATCAGAACCGTTCGCAAACTAGTTCTCTACATTACAATAATGCAATGACATAACCACAAACTACCTAAACCCAATCTGAAATCGACCTTTCATTTGCTTGTCGCGGATTTTGTTGTGTGATTTTGTTTCTTTTATACTGCTGTCTGATTGGTCTTCGGTAGAATTCCGACATAAACTTAACGTAAAAACTTGGTGCTTGTGAACTCAAGTTTACGAATCAAGTCTACGGTTACGTCAAGGCGTTGTGAATGGTCTCGCTTAATAACTAATTTTTATGATTTGCGGCTAAGATACGTCTACGTCTAAGTTTGCATAGTGAATGAGGCCTAATCCTCACTTCCAAGCTAATCCCCTTTCACTTTTCCTTAACCTGAGAAGGCACAGTCCGACTGCATCCCGTTTCGTTGATTTCGTAAATTTTATTGTTCAGTTTTCAATCATAAATAACGCAAATAGTCTCGCAGCACTCCAGAGGTCAGAGGTCAATATAATACTAAGCAGACCAAGTTAAATATAGAAATCAATTCTTACATCAAGGAAGATCTTGATGCAGTCGGACTCTGCCTTTTTGAGCAGGTTGATAAACGGCTTAGAAAAACTTGACTGTGGGATGCAGTCCGTAATGCCCGGGTTGCTTGCTATTTGCGAGCGCCAAACATTCGGTGCTCTTTTGTGAATTTCTTTCGGACGGGAACATTCGCAAATCCGAGTAGCATCTCGGCTACTCGGATTTGAGCGAACATACTCTTGCTACTCGCCGAATGCCGAGTGTATGGATCCGTCTTTACTCGCAAACTCGCTTTGCGACATTTATAAGTATTTCGGCTTTTCTTCCAATTTGTTAAAGTTGGACGAGAGTTCGCGAGGTAGGGAGCTTACGCCTTTAAATGGTGAAATATGTTCAGAGATGAAAGATTTTGATTGGGAGAATGTTTCAGATGGAAAAGTTGGGACAAATAGACAATCACGTTAGAGCTACCTGGTGACAATACTCATGCTTCCGGTTGTTTGGACGCTGCTCCATACTCTTGAGTCCACTGAGTGGACTTTTTGTTACATCCAGATAATTTGTGAACAATTTTTCGAATATTCAAGAAAATAAATCATGAATTCTCAAATTTTACTGTAGTAAAAATGGAGCAGAGCTTGCAGATGAAAAAGTTAAAAAGACTCATTGATGAACAAACGGTGTTCATCGCATTTTTTGCAAACTGATTGAAGAGTGCAGCCTGCGGTTTAGAAGTTTCATTTTCGAAGAAAACTTTCAAGTGGTGTGCGAAGTACAAAGAAGGCTTTTAGTAAAATACGTCAGCTATTAGAGCTATTGTACATTACTTACTTGAGAGGAAATAAATATTTTAGAAGGCATATTTGATGGATAACATGGGCATGAGTTGACATCACTAGATTGAGGATCACACGTGGCTGCTATAGGCAATGTCACCAACATGAAAGATGATCAGAAATGGAATGAATGTGGTTGAAACCATACATTACAATCTACAAAATATCAGTTGAGTTGTATTTACAACTAACAATTATATTCAAATACATTTGGTAGTTGATTATCGCTAACCAGTTTTCTACAACTAAAACAGTTGTAGTTTGAAATCATATAAATGGATTACAACTTAAAAATTGCTGAAAAATCAACTATCAAAATAGGTTATTAGTTCAGGTGTTTGTTATCAAAACCAGCTGATTCCTTATTTTCCAAATTTCACTTTTGCCAAGTTTAGAAATGTAGTTGAAATTCAACTTATTCCAACCAAAAATGTGATGAGAACGAATCCCGTCCTTATCAAATCACGAGTGCTCGCGATAAGACGTTCCTCACTCTTAAAGCATTGTCGCAAACGGAATGAGCTTATTTTGATGAGGAGCCTCACCTCTGGCTTGGCGCGGCGCGGCAGGCTGTGGTGGTGGTGCGCGAGGGCGGGCAGCGGCGGCAGCGACGGCTTCAGCACGCCCTTGTGGGCGGCGGGCGCCGGCGGGACGGGCGGCGCGGGCGGGGGCGGCGCGGGAGGTCCGGTGTTGAGCGCGGGGCGAGAGGAGGTCGTGGGCCCGGGGGCCCGTGGGCCGGAGGCGCGTCTCGGGCCGGTGTCAGGACGAGCTGCCGCCCGTGGTGGAGACGACGGACATGGCGATGCCCTCGCCGTCCAGCACGTCCAGCATGAGGTCCTCGTCGTCGTCGCCGCCGCGGCCCGCGCCGCCCCCCACGCCGCCCGCGCCGCCGTTGTGCGCGCCGCAGTACTGCGCCAGCTTGCGCACCAGCTGCAACCGAGGGCGGGCGCTCCGCGTTTTCATCTGACGTATTTTGTCAATAAACAGCAAAAAATGTATGCGACGTATGAGGGAAAAGCACAACCTACGCATGTTTTCTTGAGCTCTGGAAACCCTTTCCAACTCTAAATAACTGAATGGTAAATAAAAGTATCAACAAAACAGGGTTAGTAACATCTGAAAATAGTTGTTATAGCTCTCGAGTGACAAAAACTGTTTGGATTGTTAAACGAACTATACAACTGAGTTATTAGTATTTGTAAGGAAAGGTAACACGGGCCCTGGCTCCTCTCCTACCACAACTAGCAAAAGGAGAGGTCAAGTAAACGTGCGCAGTGTGTAGCTTCAGATGCAAAACAAGGTACCATCTCAACATTCGGTCAATGAATCAGAGAAACTAGATAAAAATGTGATGGAGATGAAGGTCATTGACCTACAAGCTGAAATACATGAAGCTGAAGTACATTTTAATGCGATCCATCGAATCTAAAGCTTGCAAGTATAATAGTTTTATATCTGACATTTTCTCAAATCCATGATTTTTTAGAATTACAATTCTGAAAGATTAGATAACTCCCCGAAACGTGAATCTGCCTAATTCTTCGTGGTAATTGAGATGGTGTAGTGCTTGGGTGGCCAACCTCTGGGGCATTGCAAAACCTGCGGGTCATCTTAAAAAATACGTCTCGCAAGGAAACAAGAAACTCAACACACAACTGAATGCATATTCTTATTTTGAAAACAAATTCAATTCATACAGATTTCTTACTCATTAGTTTAGTGCAGTTTAAGTTTGTGTGATACGACGCAAGTACTTGTATTTTTATGGTTTTGCAGTATATAGGCTTTCAAAGTTTTGCATTTTTGTATTTTATTGTGATTCAGAAAGTGATAGTAAGCATGAATTCAATGACCCTAAAGAAAATTAGTTATTATTTATTGCAAATATATCAGAAAAACCGTTTTCATTGCTTGTTTTTGAACTGGCGTACATTAATAACTTACTTAGATACAAAATCTTCTCTCAAGTTTTCCCTTCACGCACTTCTCCCTTTCTTCTCTTTCAACGAACTAAATTTTCTAATCCTAATATCCAGTCCCCTTCATGAAGCAAGGAAGAAGAAAGGTGCTCTAGTTATTCGCAGAAACTGTACTAGTATGTGGAGAAAAAATGGCCCATGGGATAAGAAAGGCTAGCTTACCCTGTTATATTGTGCAAACATAAAAGAATATTTATGTGAAATTTAGCGATATAAAAAGTAAAATGTGTAACACTGTATTATAAACACATTATTATAACTATTTATTATAAGAATTTCAGTAAAATAATAAGTAACAACAATCTTATCAAACCATTATTTTAATTATGAATTTTATATTTATGTAATTATATATTTTTAATTTCCAATCATCAAACATCACCAACAATATTATTAGTTTTCAAATGTTGTTCTGAACCAGTAATTCAAGCAAAAGTTCTAGCTCTCGTAAAATTATTCTACAATTTTCGTTAATTGGCTTTGGAACTTCTGCTTTTAAACTGTTTCATTTCACTTTCGTTCTATTGAAATTGTCGTTGGGAAACAACAGCGTTGCCTTGATGTAAAGTGTAAAGATTCGATTCTCGAACCATTTTACATATTTGCAGCACTTCAACAGTTCAAATGTCCTATATTTAGTCTTGATACGACTGTCTTTAAGAGCTTCAAAAGAGAACAGATCCTCTTCAAAATTAAGATAAATTAACTGGAAATCTTACGGTGGAAGCATTAAACCCACTAACTTCATACAAAGCCTCTGTCCTTAACAAAACTGCTCTTCGAAATCAGGTACACGGAATAAAATAAATAGTTAATTACATTTCTGTTATTTCACGAATAAAATATGAATGTTTTCAAGAAAATACATATATTTTGAGTACAAAATTGCGACCCACTCGTTTATGGATTCTTTTTGACATCATCAGACACTCAAAGGTTTTCTTTAGTTTTCAACGACGTGAATTATCTTTATGTGTAAAGAAAGGTGTGTCATTGATAATTGTATTAAAATCGTGTAACAGGCGCAGAGGTTGGAACTTTAAAATGAGATATTGAAGGTGATGTAAGAGACTGAGAATCTTTCCATGAGCGCGAGAAAGAAAGCGATAAAATATGAAAAGAAGCAAAAGAAAAGGATGTAAGGTGTGCACTGAAGAGTCACATTTAGGACTTTGTATGATCGGTAGAAGAGGGGAATGCTACACATGAAACATACTTTTGTTAAGTGATCGTTTTGGATAACTTAAGTAGTTTTTCATTCGTTACAACAGCACTCGAATTGCTGATCCAGCCTGAAAATTGATAGGTAATTGTGTACATAATTCACAAGTATCATCACAAAATATTTATTTTCCATTAACCTGTATCCGCAGAACAGTCATTATTACCGCGAGGTGATTAACCTTCGTGAAAAAAGAAGAAATTTGAAATTTGTCGAGGATAGGTAAAGGTAGTGATGAAAAATAGTAAGTCTGTCGAATCTTCATTTTTTCCTCGTGATACGAAGCATTTTCTGAACCAAAATGCCATTGGATTTGGGTTTATGATTTAAATCACATGCTTACATTACACTTGCCGCGAATGAGTAGATTAAAAACCTTTACTAAGGGCTCACAATATCACTCTATAATTAATGAAATCTGGGAAAAATATATTTAGCTTTTTTTAGAAAATTTATACTGTTGCCGTTAAAGTAACATACTATTTAATACTATTCCATAAATAAGATTTCTTTATTTAAAGACACATGAATAACTAGGAATTTTACTCCATAGCAGAGAGCATAAATTAACTATATAGTGTTATATTATAGTGACGTCATAGGATTAGACAACCCCATAACGCCACCATCAGCTACGAAAAGTCTTACTTGTTATCGGCAGTGTTCGTACCATTTACGGATAACGTCCAGTAAGAATAAGATGTACAATTCAACGTAGATACTTTTATTTCTGTAGACCAGTCCGTCATACAATTCCACAAAAAAACAAGTGAAGAAAACTCGTACATAGTTACAACTATTATTATGTTTTTGCTTTTACGTTACAAATAGTATTATATCACATATTACACAAAATACTTAATAAACTAATTTGCAACAAAAAGAAGTCCACGAACAGAGAGGAGTAGGGTACGCGGCGGAACGATGACTTGTAAACGCACCAACTGCCTACAGCTTTTCGAACTCTGACGCCCGAACTAGCGAATAATGTTTTTCCGGGAGATCACGAAAAGAGGAGAATATTCACCCCTCCAAAAATTTCCCCAGGCGCGAGTACCATAAGTATCGCGGTGCGCCTCGGAGAAGCGGCAGAAGAGGAAGGACGACCCCAGGAAGAGAGAAGCGTAGGTGAGAAAGATTTGGACTGGAACGAGAATCGTACGAGTCCGGAGAACGGGAGAAGAGTGTGGAAATTGTAGGCGTAGCGGAGTCCAGTGTTCGAGGGAAGGAAACTGGTAACGTCGTGGGACAGCAAACGGAGACGCGAGGCGAGCGGCAGAAAATCCCCAAGGTTACCTACAGGCGAGCGATGCGGAGCCGTTGAGGTAAAAGAATCGGTCACTTTTATGCGGCGATCAGTTGGGGAAAGAGAATAGCCGTAAATTACACGACAATTCGTGTAAAAAGTGGGTGAAAAGTCCAGAATAGATGGTAGAAGTATCCCGAACGATGTGAGTGGCAGTTTCAAGTTCATTTACTGCGCGTGTTATTGAATTCATTCAAAGAGGCCACACCTTGTACAATTTTACTTAAATAATTCATGATTTTCACATGTTGTACAGTTGATGTTATCGGGAAAAGTCAGTTTATTTTATTGTGTTTAAAAGTAATTGCTTTCTGTGATATGTAAAGGGGTCAGATTTAAGTAACGTGTATGTTTCGTTTTATTGTTTTTTTTTCTCTTTAAAGTGCACAGTGTTACAGTGAGTGCGAAGCCCAAGGCTAGCACCTGTGAACGGGATACCTTAAAACAAGTGTAAAATTCATTTTAAAAGCTGTGCACGAAAAACTAGAGAGTAAAAAGAGTACAATAATTTAGTAGATGAAAATTTAGAAAGAGGAATGAGGAAATTGTGAATTGTAATTGGTGAAAGTGTGTTCAGGCAGTCGAGGTGACGCCAATTTTTTTTGTTTTGCCTTGTTTTCTGTTTTTTTCCTGTGACCAACTACTTAAAGTGCATTATTTTGTTATATAATTGTGTCACTGTGATTTTTTCATTGAATATATGCTCATTTTATTCGTATTTTATCTGATTCATTGTGTCAAGGGTTCAGACCTTTCTCATACCCAAAAGATCCTGCTTCCTGAGAATTTTAAGCTCGCTTCACGAGCATTCATACTATCACGCTCACACCACGTGTGAAAAGTAGTAGGTGGGTGTGTTAGAATTTTTATATATATATATATATATATATATATATATATATATATATATATATATATATACACATATACCAACAGTTAACTTTTGCAACATTTTTAGCTGAAAGCCACAGATTGATGGATACATTAGAAAAATACACATGCGGAGGATGATAAGGAAGAGGGGGTTATTTCCAAGATTTTCAGAACATTCCGGGATTTAAGTTTTGATGAAATATGAATGTATTATGAAGTTATAGATGACGCTAAAATACAGAATAAATTGACTTATGTATTTGAGAAAACGCATTTGAGAAAATGAAGAGTTCATCATTATTTATTGAACTTAAATATAAGTGAACTGTCGATATGTGCTCACATTGCTACCATTCAAATGTTTTAACTTGTTCTCAATAATACATCAGAACATTTCTGTAATTCCTACAAACCAAGAGAAACAAAAAGTGGTCTTAAGAACTGAACTCATTACAATACCTGCAGTAATTTCGAAACCAAATAAGCGAAAAGTAATTAACATGCAATACCTCTGGGAGGTACGAAATATTCGGGCCTTTCCGAGATTTCGCACGTGTCTTGCCGTGGGACCTTCCGACCGACCCGTCTGGCGCCCAGCACCGCATCCTTAGAAACGCCCCTGGGGACGGGAGAAAGGATGCGTTAATGCCTGCCAGGTTTCCATTGACATCAGGAATAGGATCAATCAGACTACTTGCTGAAGTATTTACAGGGAATTACGGTATTCTATTTTATGTTGAGTGAAAACGCATACAGACTATTCATTCATTTTACAAACGAACATGAGTTTAGCCTGAGTTTTTTGATACCAAAATACTAAAATCCTTTTCATGTCGAATTTTGATGTGCGTATTTATTTTTGAGTAAACTTTTCGGGCAGGTATGGAAGAATAATTATTTTCGAAGCCGGCAATACGAAAGTTAGTTCATACATAAATTAAATGAAAATAAAATAATAACATTCTTATAAAATTGAAATATTGTTAATTGAAGAATGCCAAGAATTATTTTGTTCATAGTGCGTTGTTTCATTAAGTATTTGTGTTACTATCTTCATAGTAATCGTAGTTATTTTAGGATGTGTGAATTTACCATAAACAGACTTTACAGCGGAAATTTTTGTCAGGAAATAATATCTTACGAACGTCTAAGAGTATCTGTAAAATTGTGTGGTATGCAGGGATTAAGAAATCTCCAAATTGTAAAAGATACACATTTCATCTATCTGATTGCAAAAATGTTTCAAATGTTTACCTTGAAATTTGTTGTCTACAAAACTTCTTGCTTTTAATAAAATTATCACGACAGAATAATTTTCGAAACGAAATTTAATTTTACTATTTCATAATTTATAATGCTAAATTAAATGAACTGAACATGTTTTTGTATAAAATTTTTTTAAATCAATTAATAATGAATTAAATTAATTAGTAACTAAATAAAATTAGTTTTTAATTAATTTTGTTTGCTTAATATTTATACATTAAGACAAAAGCATATTTTCGCTTCGGAATGTAGAGAAAAGCTTTGAATTCTTGGAAAATTTTCGTTAGATTTCTCTTGCAAACAAAATTATTGTTTTCACAATGCAGATTGTCATCAAGGGATCTACCTCAGAGAAGGGCAAGACATGGCTGAGTATGATAGAAGGGGGAAAGCAGAATTAACACAACTCGGCGGAAAACAAACTAGAAAGGTGAAAGATGACGGAACCCCTGCCAAAAGAGGAGAGGCAAAAAGCAAAACAAGTATAGCAGATCAAAACGAACTAATCCCACTGTTAAGAAAAGCGACGCGAAGCAAAATTACAAGAATCAAGGAACAAATCTTGCAGCAAGAAACATGCGAAGCCCCAAAAAGTGATCCATAAGGAAATAAGATGCAAATCACAAAGAAAATCGTCCCCCAGCATGTAAAAGAAGTTATAAAACAAATTCAGCTCGTGCCGAAGGAAAAATGAGAAATAAGGAGTTAAATAATTGAGTACAAAGAAGCAAAAAAAAGTGAGTAAGATGAAAGCAAAATGAACAAACCCATGGGACGTGCAAGAAAATGGCGACAGAAGTAATTACAGCAAAGGACTTAGAAGTTAATTGTGGTTAAGAAAATGAAAATAAAAATAACAAAAATTTTAAAAAAAATTTCAAAAAAAAAAAAAAAAAAAAAAAAAAAAGATAAAGTGAAAAAAATAACAAAGCATAAGGAAGCAAAGAACGCATAATCTCCAATAAAAGAAACGCGGCTGCGCACACGGATTTACATTTCACACATGCTGATGACGATCTGTCGCAGTACGCACCACCACCACCTCGTCCTGCACCAGGTTGAAGCACATGGCGATGAGCGCCATGCCCACCAGGATGTAGGCGGACGAGGCGAACACGGAGAGGTGCTCGGCGACGGCGGCGGCGGGCGACGGCAGCGCCGCGTTGTGCGCCAGCCCCGGGATGAGGTCTCCGAAGCCGATGGTGCCGAGGCTGGTGAAGCAGAAGTAGGAGCCCTCGAGGAACGTCCAGTTCTCCAGCCGGTGGAAGAGCAGCGCGCCGCCGCAGATGTACAGCACGACGATGAGCAGGCACAGCCAGATGGGAATGCGTACGGGGTCGCCGACGCCGCCGCAGCCGGGCGTCGAGGCGTCGTGGCGACGGAACTTGGCCGACGGGTCCAGCGACGAGGTGGAGGACGCGCCGACGCCGCCGTCGCCGCCCCCGCAGTCCAGCACCGCCATGGACGCGCTGCGCCCCAGCTTGCTCAGGTCCTCCGCCGCGCCGTCGCCCCCGTGCGAGTGGTAGTGGTGCACCTGCAACGCAACACGACGCTTGCACGCCACGCCCACCGACACCAAAAAGGTGGTAGACCCAAAGACTTGGCACATGAAAATGTAAATTGTAAATTTCACAGTGGTTTTCTGCGAAAGTGGCATAGCAATTCTAGCTTCGGATTTGGATTCAGCACGTCGACATACATAGAGAAACAAATATCAAGACTTTGGATCTCATAAATTTTAGCCTCTGTAGAGTGTGATACTACAAGACACCAAGATCTATATTCACATGTGTTTTCTGCGATTAAAAAAAACTGGAAGGTAGCATAGCAATTCTAGCTTCGGATTCCGGTTCAGCACGTCGACATACATAGAGAAACAAATATCAAGACTGGATCTCATAATTTTAGCTTCTGTAGAGTGTAATACTACAAGACACCAAGATCTATATTCACATGTGTTTTTTGCGATTAAAAACAAACTGGAGAGTCGTGGCGCAATTCTGTCTTCGGTTTCGGTTCAGCACGTCGACATACATAGATAAGTATGTGCCAGTCTTTGGGCCTGATAAAAACCTCCGAAAAAATGCAATTTCACGGTGGTTTTTCACGATTAAAAAACTGGAGGGTGGTGACGCAATTGTGGATTTAGAATCGGATTCAGCGCGCCGACGTACATAGAGAAACACGTGTAAAGTCTTTGGATCTGACAATTTTTGGTTGTGTTATTTATATTTCTCGGTGCGTCAACTGCTGTGGACATTAGTCACACAACTTGCTTTGGACGTAAGTGTAGGGCTCGATTTATCCCGAAATATGGCGGCATTCCTCAATATCAGTTAATTTTCGGAACAAATGCGGCATATAGAGTGCTCTTGGCTGTCCGGGTGACGCCGTGTCGATGTCTGTCATGTCGACGATTCGACCATCTTCTTGTGGTATTCCTCAGAACACACCAGCCCCGACTTCACATGCACTATATACTTTCTCATGGAAATATCTTCATAACTCATTTTCAATTAGGATGGTTTTGGTCTTTATCTTATTCATTCAAAACTAAAGCGATCATTACTAATTTCTTTAAGCTGAAAAATAATGATAGATGTGTTTTAAAGCAAACTGATATTTTTCGGTTTTGGCTGTGCTGTAGAAACTGAACCCGTATGTGAACAGCCTGCTATTTTATTCTATCTATTGTCGAGAGGTTGACATTTCTGACGGCGTGAAAGGAGCTTAACTGATGTACAGAGGTCGTTGGCCGGTACGACAATAGAAAGCAGACGCGCCCTCGATCCAATGATTTTGATAGTTGGTGGCGACCGACTGAGATAGCTCAGAGCAACAACTGTTTTCACAGCAGTGTCTCTGATCTTTCCTTCCTCATCCTTGTCCCGTACTCTCCCCCTTCCACACACGTAGTACATGCACTACGCTTCCGCACATAACGCGAGTTCAGTCGGGAGCGAAGAGCTTGTCCTGATAGCTTGGTGACGTGTAGGTCGGTGCCGAATTCGTTTTCATGGCGCGGGATCTCACTTTTTTAATGCGTCACTGACAAACACGATGAGCACCATCTCCTGTTTCAATACTCTGTCTCATCGAGCCGTGAATATGATCCTCCAAGGGGTCGAGGTAACCTTATGGAATTGTCCATTCTGCCCTTGAATTTAAAACTTATTGTTAGTGCATCGTTTTTCGCGTAAATTCAAGGAATAGATTTAATTAAAGTGAAGCGATTCAGATTTCAGATAAAATGAGAAGCAAAGAGGAACTTCTTCAGAGTAAAACATGAAGACCTTCATAAGACGACGCTAATTAACAGACTCAAAGCAATTTCATTTCCTTTATCCTACAAACCATCTTTAGCTATTTGAGTAAGTACATCACATAATTTAGTATTAATTACCTTCTCAACGACGGTGGTATACTTCAGGCAAGGCTTTTCAACAAATACCAAATTTCCAAAATATCGACATAATAAAGATATTTGTGGGAAGGGTTGGCAGAAGTACGGTGTGTTAAAACAACACACGATACGAGAACTTAGTAAGGAAGAGACGCAAACCTTCACGAAAATAATAAAGTATGTATTATCAATTTTGAAAGACGATTTATTTTCCTTTATAGGGAAATTTATTTAGAACTTTGCGACTTTATACGAAGTAATATTCTAGAGAAAATATATTCGGAATCGCCTTATCACTATTGGTACCGCTCTTTCAGGAAGATTATGTCGAGAGGCAAGAAAAAACAGAGCATTGGTATTAGCAGACAGCTACTAGCTTGACGTAACACATGCTTGACAAGATAATTGTATTAAATTAAGTTATGACTTCAAAACGAGAGACTTTAAAGATGTATAATCGTAAAAGTTATAGAATCCTAAAACTTTTTTCTCTTTAAAACTGCTTTGTTATATAATGTTTAACTGTAGAAAATGTGCAGAACTGTTTGACTTTCCCGTTTTCTCTTTTAAAATGAAATTCTCAGATGACGATGTTGATTTAATTCAGTTCTTAAGTAAAATCAAGAAGATATCACCTTACGCACCTTATTGAGAGCAGTTTAAAGCATTTTTAATAACGATTCAAGATTTCTTCTCTTAAGGTAATTATTTATTATCAAATTCTAGTTTGTAATCTCTGTTTTCAATCTTGTCTGCATTACCGTTTACTGGCATTAGATTCAGGTAGAGAAACGTAAATATTTACTCTGGAGATGGAAATGAGAGAAGATGATACGCAGTTTAACTTCCGTCTGTTCCTGATGAGAATGACGTCCAAAACATTTAAGAGAAACACTTGAATATTGAAATGAAATGTTCAACGAAAATAAAAAATGCACGAAGTAGTCACAGTTACATTGGAACGTGAATTATTGATGTTCCCTTCTTTGCTTGAACTTGATAACTTTCCCAATACCTGCTGAAAGAGTGATATTTTTGATTTTTCACTTTTGAAGCCTTGAAAATGCAACACGTCACGTCTGTATTAACACTTTGAAACAATAGATTTCCAGGCAACTACTACAACTATTGTCCGAATAATATTTCTACTATAATATTTCAAGGAGTTCCGTTATCCAATCAGAGGCCTCATATTCTGATGATGTCACTGCAGAGTTGCAGATGCTCACTAGGGAAAAAAGTTACAACGAGAAGCTGAAAATTGAAGACTGCCAGTACGTTTTCAGTTATGCGTGGTTTGTGCGGTTCTGTGTCGTCTACTTGTGTGCTCTCACTGCGATTTATTTCTTGCAAATGCTGTTGCTGCTGTGATCTGATGCAAGAACGACCACTCGACCACGTGACTGCCACCCGAGTAAGTAGCAACATCACTCTACCCCACCCCCCAGCTGTCAAGGAGACAGAAATATTAGTCGGACTATTCCACTAATTAAAACCAATAGTGTTTAACTACACTTTAAAAACGTCCCAATCAGGGCGGTATATCTAAAAAACATTCATTGTTTTTCTCTCCGATTTTTCTTACCTCTTCTCCCTACTGCCCAATAATAAGTTGCGACTCATCTTAGGAGTCGGTATGAATCGATCGTTGTTTTGACGGGCAATAAACCGAGTATAAACTGTGGCGTAACATCTTTGCTTTTAATAAGCTTTCAGTTATCTTCAACATTTTGCGCGTATTGGAACTCAGTTGGACGTAATTTCATTCGTAGAATGGTCTTATTAAATACCACTCGTGCTTTGGAAATTCTCAGATAGATCCCCATTTTGGAACTCTGTTGGACGTAATTTCATTCGTGGAATAGTTCTTTTTAAATACCACTCGTGCTTTGGAAATGATCCACCTTCTGATAAATCCCGTCCTCGCTTCGCGAGTTGCGGATTTATCGACAATTTCCAAACCATTCGTGGTATTATAGAACGATTTTCTTAAGGATGAGCCAAATTGACAGCTAGTGCTGGCAACATAACTGAAGGTTCTGTGATCGTTCTGCCCATTAGACTCCCTTTATGCATTCGTTCGTTTGCAGTTGGCTAACTTGTAAATGGCTTCGATGCTTCCTTTTGTGATGCATTCGTCCGACAAAAATATAGTGCACCACGAGAAATAATTGAAATTAGGAAGTGCAGTGTTATGTGCTCTTCTGTAAAAAAACTTTTTTCTATTAACATTACATTGAATTTACTTTTTGTGTGATAAATATTATGTTTATTTAAAAACCGAGACTTGAATGCGAGATGCGTACCGATGCACGTGGTTCCGGCCTTTGTGCTGTTGTGCGGCGAGCTCTGATTGAGAGCTTTCTATTTACATTCTTGGCAGTTTTCTTTTACTGATTGTGAGAACATGTTACGAGATTTTCCACATACGTAATTAAATTTAAATATTTCCCGAACTCGCCTACGTGCATATATTTAAGCGAAACTCTTAGACGTCTGCATAGGGATGTTTTCATAGAAGCCATTAGCACTTTACGAAGGGGCGTGACTGAACAACTGTCGTGGCGGATGGGTACTTCTCTGAAATACATGTGATGTTCACTTGTGTTCACGAACTGTCACTTTGGCTCATCCTTAGGAAAATCGGTTTATACCTAGGACAATACCTCTTTCCCGTCGCCCGTACCTTAACAGCGGAGCCGTCAGCGGCGAGTATGTTGTTGTGTCCCTTGGTGGCGGCCGCCGGCGTGTAGCCCGTGCTGAGGTAGCGCTCGGCGGAGGCGGAGAGCTTGGACTTGGCGGAAGCGGCGGCGGCGGCGGCCTTGCCCCCGCGGCCGCTGCACGCGCCGCCCCGCCGCCGGCCCCGCCCCGCCGCCGCCGCCCCCGGCGCCGGCCCCGCACAGGCGCGCGTACAGGCGCCGGAAGTTGCGCGCCAGCACGTCGCCCACGGTGGAAAGGTAGACCAGCATGAGCGGGATGCCGATGAGCGCGTACACGATGGTGATCACCTTGCCCCACAGCGTCTTTGGCGCCACGCTGCCGTACCCTGAAACACAGGCGGCAGGTGTCGTTGTAGCGATCATCTCGGAAATTACATTCTTAGAATATAGTATAGGTGAGGATCCGTATACATCGAAAACAAATACATTAAAACTGGAACTCATTTTCTTATATTTAATCAGACTGTGCATTTGCTGTGTACGCGTCGGACATTGAAAATTCGCGCGACAGCAATTCTGGCAGCGGTCAGTAGTGCGCAGCATTGTCATGCTGCGTTCAGGCATGCTGCCTAGCGTACTGCGTGCCTAGTATGCTCCATGCCTGGCATGCATAGCATGACCAAGCTGCCTAGCTAACCGTGTTGCCGCCCGACCACCCCATTGGCAGACGGCGACTTTAAATCCGGCGACTTTCCCAGGCAGAAAAAAAGACTTGAACATTCTAAGAACTTTATAAATTCATTAAAATAACATTGTAGAAAACGTCAATCGCCCAATGAGGCATTGGGTATTAGTTTTTAATATTTAGACTAAGTAGTATATTTAAGATAAATCCCTCCCCAAGCTCCACAAGCAGCAATGCTGGAGCACATGTAACCCTAAGGTTTGAATAAACTCCCGCCTCACCAGGGCTACTGGTGAGGGGAAAAGGGAAAAAATGCCAGGCAGAGGGAGTCGCCAAGCAAAGGCAGTCATAATCGCGTCACAAGCCTGGAGTGACCGCGCTAGTCAATGCGACGACAACACCCTCGCCAAGAGTCAACAAGCCCATCCAGTGCCCATCCTTAGGCACCTGGAATTGTAACCTGGACCGACCGCTTCGTACTTGAAGATTTCAACTTCCCGGCAAAAGAAGATACATTTGTATGTTTTTCTTACTTGACTGCGCCTCACGCGGGCCCATGTATGATTTACGTTGTGTTCAATGAACGTGTCTTCACGAACTGACTTCTTTTTCACTTACGAACACACAACAACATTTGAATTATATAAAATAATGATCAATTTTATATACCGTCTGTGGACAAGTATCGTATACGCTGGGATGGACATTGAGTTTCGAAACCGAAGTATTAAAATAAACAGAATGATGCATTTTGTGTTTTAAATAAGAATAATCTATACTAGTTAAAGAAATTCAACATTTAACCAACATCGATACCTTAAAAAGTATTATGTGAATAGATACTAAATTTTTACAGGCTCTTCTTCAGGATCATCGTAGTGTCGTGTTAAGTTTGATAAAAATTAATACAACAAAATGCGGAAAATAAATAATTTAAATAATATGTTGGTGAATGCACAACGACCTTTATTTTTTGCCTTCGCAAAGAACAGACTGAATGCATATTTATTCTGTCAAAGACCTATTGCGGTGTGGCAGAATTGGTTCCTAATAGATCGGTTCTTAATATATTCCACCAGAGTCCAGAAACAGTGCCCTAGAACTGGTACCTAGCTAGTAACTGGGTGAGATAAAATATTTAATCTAATAGCAATGTACTGTAAAATAAAACGAAAGAACATGACAGTGTTTTATTAAAATTTGAATCAATTGCACCAAAAATAATGATTTTAAATATCGTGGTTTATGTAAAATTAATATTCTCTTTCACATGGATTGAATATGAATAAAGTCCGGACAACGCCAGGTATTTTGCTAGTCTATTATGTACGAGTAAGTCTTCTAGTATGGACGTCAACATAATTAAAATCTGAGAACGATTGACTCATTGAAATGGCATTACTCAAAGTACACATTTGAAAAAGTATATAGGTTGAAAAATAAGCATTTTACAACCAAGTGATAATCAAGTGTGATTTCTTGATTTTTCTCATTTCCGTGATATCTTCTCCAAATCTTCCGTAGGACGCCTCCCAAAATGGTTCATGTTTAAGTTTTCAAAATGGGTTCAACAGAAAATGGGAGATACATAATTTGTGAAAAATAAATACTGTATTATACTTATAAGTATTATTTTAACGACGTAAAACAAAAATTAAGATAGTTTTAAGTGCGTACAGTACATGTTTTTTGGAAACATATTCAATTTACATTATCTCAATATTTCATAACATTTGCCATTTCTCCTCCTTTTTCATTGCATCTCCAACATTTTCTCTCAGTCTCAACTCATTCCAGAACGCTCTCGAGCGCAAGCGAATGAAACGCACACCGAAGACGACCTAGGCAAGCGCCACCGGACGAGATTCAAGTGCTCCCACTTTTGTGCCGCGTGGCGCAGGCGAGTCTCGGCGAGGGCGATGGGGGGGGGGGGGTGGGGGTGGGGATGGGGTGGTGGGTGGGGGTGGGGTGGAGCGGGTTTACGTCGGCGAGGGTGGTGGTGCCAGGGCGGAGTGGGGGAGGGGTACAGAGTCGAAAGCGAAAATAGAGGGGGAGGGGGGGGGAGATTGGATGGTGGAGGAGGGGGGAAGAAGAGGGGGTATGGTATAGTGGCGGAAGGGTGGAAGGGGAGAGTGGAGGGGGAGAGGCAGAAATTGGTTGAGAGGGCCAGATCGGTGGAGGGGGAGGGGAAGAAAGGTGGGAGAGTGGAAGGGGCGGGAGAAGGGGCGTGAGTGGGTGGGGCGGCCGAGTGGAGGGAGGGGAAGGGGAAGGGGGAGGGGGGGGAAGGTTGGGGGCGGAACGGAGGAAGGGTAGGGTGGAGGGGAAGAGATGGCGGGAGTGAGTAGGAAGGAGGAGGGGGAGCGGATTTAAGGGCGGAGGAAGGAGGAGGCGGCAGGTCGGCGCAAAGCGTCAAAAAATGAACGTACCGCGCGCGGCAGCAAAAAGCGCTCTCTAAATCGCCGCTGTGCTGCTCTTCGCCCGCCACCCGTGCCTCGCCTTGCCCTACCTCCGCGCCCCGCACTTCATCCGCCGCGGGCGGCAGCGGCAGAAAAACCTTGGCACGGGGCACCGTTAATTAAAGACCTTAAGCTCCGGCGGCGGCGAGGAGGGGCGCGAGGTCGACAGGGCGCGGAGGGCAAAGGCGACGGAGGCCGCAGTGGAGTCAGCGGTCGGTGCTGCTTGTGAACGGGAAGTGATGAAGGATGACGGATGAGATGGAAGCAGATGCGGAAATGTTGTTCGAGAAGTGAATTAATGTCAGTTTCATTGTTTTTATTATGTGGACTCTACTAAAGACGTTTCATTAATGAAAATCCCAGAAGCTATGCAAGACGGAACATGTTCGTAACATTGTGAATAAATTGAGGTGTTCACAACCATAACAGGCCGAGTCCACTTTTTTAAGAAAGTTGAAATGATGTGATTACAAGGTAAAGGAAAGCATGTTCTATTCCCAGCCAGTGTGAACTAAGTTCGTAGTTGTGATATCTGTGTAGTGTTTGTTTTTCTTTATTACTTCACCGGAACTGATAATCTGTTGGAATCTTTAAAGCTCATTTTCTGTGTGCTAAACGAACTTAGTCTGTTTTGGTTGTGAACCCCTCAATTTTTCATGACAAAATTTGCTGTATCGTTCATTAGTATCTTAAACAATATTAATATAATAAAAATCTAATATAAAAGTCAAAATTGTGATGGCATTTCTACCGACAGTTGACATGCAAGAAGGAAATCAATCTGGTGTGAGTGTGTATTGTGCAGTGACAGCCCTAGTGTTGTAACGATGAGAAGCAAGTAACAGTGAAAAGCGATTGCAATAAACGGTTGGAGAAGAACCCGGCGACAGTGCTGGTGGCCGATTCCAGTGGGCGGGTACGTGTAAATGGCCGCAGGCGCTGGGGGGGTGACGGAGGAAACGGCGCGGCGGCGGCGGCGGGGCGGCGGCGGTGGCGGTGGCGGTGGCGGTGGCGGTGGCGGTGGCGGAGGCGGTGGGGGCGGCGGCGGCGGTGGCGGTGGCGGAGGCGGAGGCGGAGGCGGAGGCGGAGGCGGCGACGGCGTCGGCGGCGGCGGCGGCGGAGGCGGAGGCGGAGGCGGAGGCGGCGACGGCGTCGTCGTCGTCGTCGTCGGCGGCGGCGGCGGCGGCTGGGACGCCGGGGCGGGAGGCGCGGTGGCGTGACCGGGCGACAAAAGGGCTATAGACGTGCGAACCGCACCTCGCGGGCCCATTAGTGGGCTCTGGAGCTTACGCCCCACAATCACTTAACGACGCCGGCGGCCGCGAACGGCAAGAGGGATGAACCCGCACAGCTACTCCGCCAGCCGCGCCGCACGGACTTTCTACCCACTTCATCATCGGTTCCCTCTTCTCCGAAGCTATTGGGTTGTTTCAACATTTTACTGGCTTCTCCGTCTGCTCTTGTTCGTTTCCTTTATTATGGTTCCCCGCGTCTATCTCCGGAACAGACTTTGTTCCACCGTCGCCCCACATCTTCTGCCGAGATGCGCCTCCGAAAATTCTAAACGATGTATCACGGGCGCGCCTTCTGCCGGAGCAAACCCCTGCGCTGCCCCCGCTCGCTCCTTCAGAGGTGATATCGTCCTGAGAGGGTAATAGGGGAATTATTCCGAGTGGCGGGGTTTCCAGGACGGGCTTGCGAGCCAGGTGGCGGGGACGGTCGTTAAGATAAGACCGCACGGGATCGCCCCGGCCGCTCCGCCGAGCCCCCCGGCTCCTGTGGGCCCGAGCTCTCGCCGAGCCGACCGGTTGCGTCCCCGCTTGCCCACCAGCTCGCACGTCCGCTCGGCACTTGCCTGTCAGTTCCCACCGCTCGCTCTCTCGGACGTACTTGTACGCTTCTGGTCATCCCTCCTCTCGCTCGTCCACCTGCTGCACTACCCACACGTCTGCCCAACCGAATGCTCGCTCTTTCCTCCTCTCTCTCTCTCTCTCTCTCTCCCCCCGTCTTTCTACTAGCGTGATTATCCCATCTACCAGACCGCTTCCTTTTCTCTTCTCGTATTGCCGCCAGCTAACTCACAAGTTCCTTTTAACCCCTCTTCTTCCTCGCTCCTCTCACACTCGTTTTTCAAGGAACACTCCACCGACACAATTGCTCATCCTACAGCATATTCAGTCCTCTACAAGTTCATTCTCTCTCCTTCAACCAGCCCAACTAGGTAGCCCTTGGCGAACCCGCCCAGCTCGCACCAGCTCGCTCACTCCTCATTCACCCACCGTCCGCTCCTTCTCCAGCGCAGTCTCCGTCCTGCACTGCGACCCGCAGGCTCTCGAGGCTTCGTGGGCCCGCTGGGAGACGACTCCTTAAACCCTTGCAATCCTGGCGCGGTATTTAAACTGCGAAGGCAACCGCCGTGCTATGCTTTCATTACGCGGCTGGGTGTGGTGCTGCCGGCCGCTTTACGCTAACTGCTACACGTGTCTCGGCGTCGTCGGAGGAAACGTGGGAAGAGAGGAATATAGCTGTGAGGGGAATGAGATCGTAACCTTGGCAGAAAGCATAGGTTTAGAGGTATATTTTGCTCTGTGAGATAGTAAGGAGAGCGTAAGGGTGTACCACAGGGATGTAGGAAAAATTGAATAATGAAAGTGGCTTTGAGAGATTGAGAAAACATTCCAGCAAAAGATGAGAAAGGAGAGGTCATATTGCAGCAAAGACCACGGAGTCATATTAGGAAAGGTTGTGAACGGAAAACAATCACCTAAAACAGTTAAGTAAAAAAAAATAAGAGAAGAGATAACCATTTTCTTTTGAAGGCGCTGCTATGAATGCGTTATAGAAGGTAGGATAATTAAAGTGAGATGATTGAAATGTGTAATAATTTAAAATATGACATTCAATAACAGCAGCAGTGAAAAGAAACAAGGCATATAGTTACGTTCATTACATTTCAACAAGAAATTAAGTATAGAGTTGTTGAAGCCCGGTTGTATCGGCAGCGAATGGGAAGTAGTGGTGTGGAATGGGAATGGTAAAACGCCCTGCGACCCCTTAACGAGGACGAGATTAAATCCAACCCAGCAAGATAGCCAGATATTGGCCAACTTCAGACAAAGGATAGCGCTACACAAAAGGAGGCACTACTCTCCATACTGGGAGCCTCCCGAGATGGTCCGATAACTGGTGACTCGGAGCCAGCAAGTGTCCGTGACCTCTTTTGTTATGAAAACAACAAACTGTGTTCATCTATTGATACTGTTCATACTTATCTCAAAATGATCTCTAAATGTGATTAACGACTGCACTGAACGAAATTTGCTTTGTTCTTAATTATGATTGTACTTTTTATTTATTTTAATTTTTGTATTTAATGTAATTTTTTTATTAACGGTATGTCATATAACGGTACAAATAATAATAATAATATAGAGCGACGACAGGAGTAAAAGAGGTAGTAATGTACCGGTTGTGAAGTTTCGTCAGTCATGTCATGTTCATGAACATCAATGTCGAGTATTAGCCTTCAATAGAGTATTTGTCAACAAGATGTAATAATAATAATATTAATAATAATAATAATAATAATATAAAAATAACCATAATAATGATAATTATAAGTCTGCATACATTCAGAATCTGCAAAAATAGAATATAAACTAGTGCTAAAGCAACACTAACTTTCTCGCCCGTACTTTCCCGCAAAATTACTCGAAAAATACACAAATTTTCGAAAAATTTTAAATAACCTTTATTTCACAATCGATCTTTAAGGAAAGATTTCATTAAGGGAAATCCCTGTCTTCATAATCGTGATTGTAGGAAGAGCGCGGAAAAAATTTTGAAGTTTTGTAATTTTCGAAAAATCAGAGTTTTCAACGAAAATGAAACCTGCACCATTCTCTTAAACGTCCTTCACTTCCAACTACAAAATTTAATCAAAAACGATAGAGCAATTTTTTTAAAATTTCGAAATGTTCTAGGGTCTTCATGTACAGTACCCCCTAAATTAAAATATCGGTTTCAAATACAAGGGGCCCGGACATCAGGCGGATCGATTGAGGAATATCTATTTCGGAGGAAGTCGGTTGTACGGTTTAGCTGCTAGCGTTGTTCACAGATGGACAGACGAAGGAACATTCGATTTTTCCGTCATTTGATTTTTCGGTATCAAGGACCCACAAAATATTAATTATGGATACACCCTATGTTACAAGAATTTTTCTAAATTTAGAAACTGGATTTATCTACTTTTTTTCTTACAAACCAGGTATCTCTCATCAGCGGGGCACCGCCCCAGCCGGGACAAGCTCTAAGCTTCCGACCGGCCTGCTGGTATGTGGGGTAGTGTAGTGCATGATAGTGTGTGTGTGTTTGGGGGTGAGGATAGGAGAGGAAGAGAAAGGAAAGATCGCGCGCGGTCCGTGGCCCGTTCGTTAGGGTACTGCTCCGGCATTCACCTCGTTGATTGTGACCTCGTGGTTGATCGGAGAAACCACGGAAAACTACTGATCAGAGCAGCCGGCAGCTAGAATTCACCTACGGGCAGCCTAGCTGACAAGCTAGTGTCGGAAATCTTGCCACTATCGGGATTCGAACCTAGGACCTCCCAGTCAGAGGAACTGCAGTGACGTCAATTGATGAACTGAGCCACCTCTGCCGGTCGTTATGATAAGAACATGGCTGCTTTTTGGTACTAGCAATGACAATCAGAGAAATCAGTAATTGCGTTTTAATAAAAATGTTTCACCGAATATAAATATCTGTAGAAAAATTACATAGAAACTTATACAATTAAAAAACGATTTCTTTTATACACACCATTAATGACACAATATTAAGAAGTGGCGTCCCGAAGGCCGAGATCGCTAAAGCAGTAGTGATGTAGTGATCTCGGACCGAAGGGTCGCGGGTTCAAGTCTCGCCTCGGGCATGGTTGTATTCGTGTTCGTCCTTTCACCCTTTATCATCACCATTTCGTTTCATCTTCACAGTTACCATAACGATAACTCCAATAGTGATCGCTAATCTAGATGTTGATGCGACCTTAAATAAAAAAATATTAACTAATGAAAGAATGTATTTTTCTAATTCCACTTGTGCATATTCCTCCGTGGAACGCGATTACACGATCACGGAGTGCGCTGGGAGTATCCGCGTTCGCGGATGCCCTCCATCGCAGCCCCTGCAGGCGCCTCTGCAGGCGGCGTGTCTCGGGTCGCACCTCCCGCGGCGGCTTCCGAGGGCGAGGTCGCGGGCGGGCGGGCGCTGCAAATGGGCTGGGCCGGGAGCGGCCGTTCGTCGCCCGCTGCCCGTCGCAGCGCCAAGCAATTACGCAGCCGCTCCTACTTTGCATTTTCAGGAAGTTGGGAGTCGAGCGGCACGCCGCGTCCCAGACGAGGGCCTAGGGCTGAGAGTTTCTCGCCCCGCCCCGCCCCGCCCTCCCCTCCCCTCCCCTCCCCGCCCCGCCCCGCCCCGCCCCGCCCCGCCCCGTCCCGCCCTGCCCCTGCCACTGCCCTTCCCTGCCCTGCCCTGCCCTGCCCTGCCCTGCCTTGCCATATCCTGCCATGCCCTGCCCTGCCACGCCCCACCCCGTCCCACCGCACTCCGCCCCGCTCCGCCCAACTTCGCTCTGCTCCGCTCCGTTCTACCCTGCTCCGCTCCGCCCAGCTCTGCCTGTTGATGTAACGCCTTCCTTGCTTCACCATGATTCGCTCCGCCTTGTTCTGCCAAGGCGCTCACCGCACCCCCCGCTACGTCTCGTCATATATATATTACACGTTAATAAATATAATTTTTTACAATGAACACAACGAAGAACACCCAAATATATATTAAAAAAGGTTTCTGTTTAATACGTGATTTCGAGAGAAAAGTGTACTTGTTCAGAAAATAGTTAGATCTGTCATATCTGCAATGTTTTGTGTAACCTAGAAGTAACATTCATTGCAATCAGACGGGTATAATGTAACGAAAATACAAGTATGGTAGACATTGGCGTGCAGAGTATGTATGTCGATGGCGTATCGAATTAAATACATGACAACTCATAAATCGCATTCACCAGTAGTTTACGAAGAAATATATACTAAGTGGTTTTTCTGTCACGAAGAAACAATGGCGACTGTATATATATTATTTGGAGTGTAGCAACAATGAGTGGTTTTGTCTTTGGCAACTACATGTTTATTTCAGTAAGCAATTTTCGAAGACTTGTTTCCCATTAGATCTACTACGTTAATGTCAAGGATCGATAATTGGTCGATTAGTCTAGGAGTATCGACTAATAGTCTATTCTTGACCTTCACACTGCAGATTGAATGCTGATGCACTTCATTGTACTTTTTCAAGTAACGATAAAATTGAAAAATAATTTATTTTAATATACATTTTCTTGAAAAACTACACCTCATCAACGCATCAATGGGTGACAATTGAATATTTCATAAATAGAAACATTACGAGACGTTCAATCAGAGGTTCCAGGAGAGTTTACGGCGTGGGTAATCCACAGGATGGCGGTCGGCGGTTGCAGAGAACTACCAAGCACGTCTCAGCAGCACGCGCAGCGTGGGAACCTGGAGGCAGGGAGAAGTTGGCCGAGTGGCAACGACCCGGGGGTCCCTGCTCTCTGTTTGCTCGCCCCGCCCCTGCCCCGCCCCTGCCCCGCCCTTGCCCCGCCCTTGAGACCTGAAAGGAGAGCTCACTTCTCCACCGGCACGTCATCGCCACGCCCTCTTCACACCCCTCCCCTTCCCCCTCCCCACCTCGCCTTCCCCTGCTCTGCACTCCCTAGCGGTTCCTCTCCGTTCCGCCCAAGAGATTTTTTTCGCAGGGTATGATAAGTTGTGGAATTGCGTCTTGGACGTTACTTGCCTCAAAACAACAGTCATATTCAGAAAAGTCATAGTAAATCCTTGAATGCCTGTACTGCGGTTAATTCAGATCTGCGTCTGACAGGTCATCAGCTGTTACGGCGCCATCCAATCGGGAGCTTACACGTCACTATAGTGACGTCATTATGGTGACGTTCAACCATCCAATAGGATTACACCGCGGCAGCTGATGATCTGTCAGACGCAGGTTTGAATAAATCGCAGTATAAAGACGTTATAATAAACACAATTTGTGATGTGAAGTATCACTGATTAATATTTTACGAATTATTAACCAGTATTTAGATTTCTAACCTCATAACCTCTTATATTTTAATAAAATATCTTCTTTATTTGTGAATACATACGCCAAAATTTAATTAAAAATGGTTAATCTAAAATACAGTCACCAACTTTAATACTCCGTGACACTATCAACTTAATTTTTTTTTTAATTCACATGGTAGGAAGGTCAGAAAATAACAATTGATGCCCAAACAAACGTTTATAATTATTGAAAAGTATGTGCAAAATGAAACAAAAATCATGTAAACATGAATGTATCAAACCAATAAGAAAGAAAGAAACCACAATATTGGGATCATTTTAATATTCGATTTAATATTCGATTAATTTAATACAATTATTAAATTACCAAATATTAAATGGTATTATTATTTTAGTAGAGTATCCTTTCTGAAAAATCATTTCTTTCATTCGATTCGGCATACTAGCAGTAATTTTTTTGATGTATGAATTATCTGTAGATATAGATAACCATTCTTCTGTCAATCTCTTCTTCAATTGCTCTCTTGTGGAAATTTTATTGTTTTGTAATTCAGCTTTGAATTTATATCACAAAGGCTGGACTGGATTAAAGTTTGGAGACTGTGAAAATGTTTCCAACACCTTGGGGATGTAAAAACGCCATCTACGCACCATGTAGGCTTTATGTTTTGCATCATAGGCCTGATAAAATTTAAAGGTATCTGTATTCTGAGAGTATCCGCACTTTGATGCAAACATTCTTTGAGAATGTGGATATAAACTTCCTTCGTAACTCCACAGACGAAGATATGCAACCCCTCACCATGGCACTGTATCCTCAATACTTAACAATCTGTGGCAGATTTTGTTTCTTCACATGTTCGTTGACCTTGTGACATACTCTAGTTCTGCCATCTGAATTCCACAAGATAAACTTGCTCTCGTCGTCAAAAAGTATTTTACATCCGACCATCAATCTGTCCCGTTGTTCACATACTAATTCGCGAATTCCAGCCTTTTCTTTCTATTGGTTCCGCTTATAAAATGCTTTTCCTTTGCCACTCTTCCATTAAATTCTTCGTTTGTGAGCACTTTATTCACAGTTTCGGACCGGGAGCGATAGCTCAGTGCATCAACTAATGTCACTGCAGCACCTCTGACCGGGAGGTCCTAGGTTCTAGTCCTGACGGCGGAAGGATTTTCGAAACTAGCTTTTCAGCTAGGTCTAATCCAGTAGCTACCTGGAGGAGAATTCTAGCGGTCGGCTGCTCTGATCGGTAGTTTTCCGTGGTTTCTCCGATCAACACCAGGCGAATGCCGGAGCAGTACCCTAACAAACGGGCCACGGACCGCGCGCGATCTTTCCTTCCTCTTCCTTGTTCTATTCTCTCCCCTTACACACACACACACACACACACACACACACTAATATGCACTACACTACCACATATTCCGGGAGACCGGTCGGGGCTTAGAGCTTGTCCTGGCTGGGGCGGTGCCCCGCTGGTGGGAGAGTCCTCGTTTGGGAGAAACCCCACTAGCCGACGGTAGGTCGGCGCCGGACCTCGCCATCCAGCGGGATATCACCGCCATCTTCCGAGAAAAAAGCACTACACTTACGGGACTAATGACTAAAGCAGTTCACGCGAAAAAATCAATCAATCAATCAATTCACAGTTTCGGGGTGCATTTTCTCTCCACATTCTTCTAACAACTCAGCAGCAATTTTCGACGCACTAATAGATAATTCTTTCTCACTTTACTGCAGAGCATATTTTTCTTCTCTACTAAGAATCTGAGCATGACTCTTTTGAAGCACGCTCTCTATTCCATCCTCTCGTTCGCATCGCTTTACGATGTCGTGAACTGTACTTTGTGACAGACGGAGCATTTTGCAAATTCCTCTTACCCTTTCCATGATTGAACATCATGAATTATCGCTGGTCAAATGAAGTATTCGTGATTTTATGCCCATTACAGTAGTAATTTCACCGCACAAGAGATATGCCCATGAAATATTCCACTTGGAATGTTATAAAACGCATAAAATTATATTTCGCGTTTTAATGTCTTGTTGTTTATTAAGTTATCCAGATCATTTATTATAAATTAGGGTAACCGAATATTAAAGTGAGAGACTATGTCAAATGCATAAAATCAACTGCCATTTTACATAAATTTTGGAAATTATTGGCGTTTACGATATACTTGTATGTGATCTCACATTAATGGCACGCTACAATATACATGAACATGAATTTCAATCAGATAAATTGTTCAAAGTTAGGAGTGAAAATTACATCTGTAACTGGAAACGGCTTAAAGATTTGAGAAAACTCATTTCATCAAATTCAACGAATCTGCCTAGTGATGATGTTTAAGGTTTCTCAACAGCTTTTTGGAACTTAACTTCTATCATTGGTAACTAATTCAGTCACGTCCTTTACAGTCTTCATCCTTTACATTTCATCAGGTACACTAACTTTTCGAAACAAACTCCAGATATTCACTCTCTAGAAAGTTTTGCAAAAGGTTGTGAATAAACAGACGAAAATGCAATTATTAAATTTGTCTCTGCTTGCGTTGGATGAATTGGAAGAGGAACATTTCGAGAGACGGCCATATAATCAGGAAGTTGCTACAAAATGTGGAGGTGGTAAAGAGACGAAAGTTGAATTGGATTACGGAGTTAAACAATTATAACATTAAAAAGGAATTAAATTACTTACTGGCGGATTATAGGATTAGAAGAATGTATCAAATATATCGAATATACGAAATCAAAATTCTTATCACCATGCTCTTATTTCTTCAAAATGCTTCTTGTAAACAGACTCCCAAAACGAAAACCAAAAGTTAAAGGAATCATTAAAGACTAAAAAGAGATGAAATATTATTCCGCAGAAAGTTTCAGCTGTCATAAATACGTCATATAGTACTAATCAATGACTTGAACCAAAACTCACACTTTTGCTCAAGGGTAAACACTTTCATTCTCTCGCCTTATTTTGTAAGAAGAGAAAGTATTTTAATCACGCGCCGGAAATGGGCGATTGTTGGACAGAAAGCTTTTATTGCCGGGCCCTGGTAACGAAAAAGTGGATCTGTCTGTCTGTCTGTGATCAACGCTCGCGCCTACATCGTTCAGGCGACTTTCTCCAAAACTGACATTTCCCAACCGATCTAAACGAACGCGTGTCTTAGAATGGATATTTTGATTTGGTGAGAAACTGTACATTAAAGAATATTACTGTAAATAAGGAACATTTTCAAAATTTTCTCAACATTGGCTCTAAATTTGTGAGTAAACCTTGCCCGCGAATAGCGAACAAAACTTTTGAAATAGTGGTGCTACAGAACCACACTGTTAGTTTCCCGTACTAGTTAGTTTCTTAATTTCTTTGGCCGGGATTAGCTTTTCGGTAGTGCCATCCTCTAGCCAGGTGCCATCTATCTCCGTCCAAATATTTTTTTTACATTTTTTTTTCAATTTTTGGGTTTCCTAATGACAGAAAAAATACTTTAAGTATAATATATAAGAGTAAAATATCGTTCTACGTGAAAATTTTTCTGAATATTCGTATCAAATGCAACCCGCAACATTCCATCAGCATTGTTAAAATCTAGATACTTCCTCAATGAAGCGTTCTAACGACTTAAAAACTGGAATTTTGAGCGTAGAAGCCTTATTCGTATCGAAATATACAGGGTAAGATCTTCCTTGACATTCTATTGCATTTTTGCTGGTCCGGTGCTTCTCGGCACTACCCCACCTGCACTTCAGAGACGTGCAGAATCTTCAACCGCATACGAAATTAAACTAATTACTTGATATACTTACTACTGAATTGCTCGGGTGTATCTCTATGTTGGGATGTAAATTAAATAATATTGCAAAGAGTAGGGTGGCACTTGCCCGATCTTGTATTTTTGCATGGAAAACTTTACGTAGTTTTTCAAGAGTAAAAAGCTTTTATAATATTTTTGTGACAATCAAGGAAAGTGAAAAACTGTCAAAGGAGATTATATAATTACTTCAAATGTTTTTAATGAAGTGTTGTGAATTGTTCCGAGAGCGTCTATCTGTAAGACTGAATAAACCTTCATTGAAAATTTGTTTCAAACATCAATTGCATGGATTTGTATTTTTATTTTATCAGTAAGTACATTGGAAGTTACCTTTATACAATTTTTAACAAATAAACACGTTCCTTTTACGAATTTCCGTCAGAATATGGAAATGGAAGGATAGGGAAGAGGGTAAGTTTTGACATACGAGAGTTCTCGCACGAGTACAACAACCTAATAAGTTGAGCTTTTCACGCTATGCAGAAGAAAGTAGTCTCGTTTGCTTGGTTTCCATTCGTCATTCAACTGTATTAATAACGATGGTTGTATTTTGAATGTAATTTAATTTGTTTAAGCAGAATACCTTATTCCATGTTAAAATGTGATTTTACTAATAAAATTCAATATTGTATCAGTAAATAACACTGGAGGAGAAACTTTCGATAGGCTGTGTCGTGGCCGCAACTGCAGTACATTTTTAACATACAGACGTATTACAGCTAGTGAGAGAGTCGTCGTGCTGTAATAATCGTACTATATGGACAACCTGGTCTAGTTATCGAATCAATCCCACAAAGTACATTATCGAGTACCACGTATCAATGCAAATCTCTTCGGACTCGTAGTGGTACGTTGCGCACACGTGTATGCGGTTTCTTCATTCAAAGTCCATATTCTCCGCTAATTAACATTAAGTAGATTGTAATAATTAATAAAAAAGATCGAATAATGGCTACTACGAAAGATGTAACACGATACTTTAATATTCATTACAAAAACCTGCCCAATACTTCGTATTTTATTGAGAAGGAAATGTGTTCTGACCATATTCCCACGCATCCTCGCCCATCAGTCCAAACCACAGAATTGCCACTAATCGGTAGTCGTGCAAATGACCTCTAACGAGATGCCCCTAAGGCATCAGCTGTGACAGAAAATTGTAAGTGGAAGCATCTGATTGGCTCTGATTCGAATTGCTGAAGCTGTCAAATGTCGATATCGTACGCCGATTGGTAATAGCTCGAAGCGGAAAGTGGTTATCCAGGTTAGAAGTCCTTAATGACCTTGAATGCATTTGAAGCCGCGGGAGTGGGGGAATGGGAGAATCGAAACACGATTCGTGGAATATAATGAATCAATATATTGTACAACTGAAAATTAATTTAAAAAAGCCACTCATTATTATATTAGCAAATATTATTTGCACAAATAAAATATCATTTTCAATTTGTTTATCTCTGTTTTAGCGCTATTAAGCTCAGAATAAATGAGTTTTTTTAAAGATTTTTCAGAATTTTAATAAAACCGAATATTATATCGATATTACTATTTCAATTGAATACTTTTTTTCGAACACACGTTTCATTGATAAAGGGAGGTGGAGATAGTCACCTCATCGCGAGGTTGTTGAGGATATCTATCTACAAAGATCAAAATACTATGTGAATAATATTTTTGTTTCGTCGTGTTACATGCATGAATAATAACTACTAAATATTTGTATGTACATTATCAGGCAATTTTAGAATTGTACATTGAAATTAGTAACTCATATTTTGCCTTGATAAAACTTTCAGGCTAATTTTCTTCTCGCTTTCCACTGATGCTTTAGACATCCCTTAGAGCTTATAAGTTTGTTGTGCTCTTGAATGATCGGCTTGTTTTAATAATGGGTCAAAGGGAACGTCGAAACTAGAACCGCGACAACAGCACGTAACCTAAAAGGCGAATATGAAACTACATTTTGCAAAATACGCAATCAGGGCCGGCAATTGGCGTTGAGTTCAAGAGGATAGATGAGTGGGTGGGGGTCCCCCTCCCTCTCACATACTTTTTTCAAATTGTCATGTATATTATTAAATTGTTATTGAATTTATTTTATTAACTTCAGCAGTACATTTTTAAAGTAAAAATAACGCTGAACTAAACTCATTTAACAATTTTTGCACGTCGATTTTGTCGGTCATATGACTCTGAACAAGTAAAATTGCAATACTGTTAAGCTGTTCTTGCAACGTAGTTGATCGCGTATACGTTTTGAGTCGACGCATTACCGAGAAACTTGTTCTTTTCTGGGATTTGAGGTTTATGGAATATTTTCTCTTACCCCTAATTCCGTGTGTGTATTTTAAGCATTCGTAATGTTTCGTCTACATACCAAACCCACATTATCCGCCGTGCCTTACGCAATATTTATTTCATTATTCTAGAAGTGCAACAAGACTTCTATCACATAATGGTTTTAATTATTCGATTATTAGTTCGTTTTGTAGAATAATAGCTTGAAGCTCTAGAACAATATTTAATGAACAATATTTTGTGCAGGACATTTTCTCATTTCATTTACCTATTTCCTTTACTAAATAACAATTGTATGGTTTAAGTTTAACATGTTAGAAAATTTTCATATTTAGCAAAGATGAAAGAAGTATTCTTGGAAGGTCGATGGGGAAGTTCCTGCAGGGTGGCCTAGGTCGAAAGGGCAACTTGTGCTGCCTGCCACCGCCGCCGCCTCCGCCGTCGGGGGGCCGTACAAAGCACGCGTTTACGACGCATTAACAACGCTAATGTGCACCAGCAAATTTCGAACAACGCCGCGGCTGCAGTAAACACTTGTTGGGCGGCTCTGAGATGACGGCAGACGGGAGCGCTACACGGCAGAGCGGCCGGGACGGAGGGCGAGGGGGAGACGTAGCAGAGTGGGGGAAAGTGGCGGTGTGGACGGTGACGTACACAGGTGCTGGAGTTCGTGACACTGAAAGTGATGGTGTTGAAGAGGGTGGAAAATTAGTAGTATGCTCACCGAAGGATGTAAAACAATGTGTGAGAGATGGTGTATGTCGTGAGAGGCTTCTCCCACAACATACACCATCTCTCACACATTGTTTTACATCAGGCAAACAAGGAGGGGATACGAAAAAGAAAATAATTTGTACAAAAAAAAAAAGAACATTGAAGCTGCAGAAACATATTACCGCGGTGGTGGCGAAGAAGATGTAAGAAAAGGAGAGGACGAATTAAAAGAAAATACTAGGGGTTTTTATGTCATCACTAGGCAATTTAATGTAAATAACTGGGCGCTCAGAGATGTCCAGTTCTTTGTTTCGGCGATTTCTCGACGAATTTACACTAGATCAAAATTAAATTTCTAGAATATTCAGAAAATCAACTTACTGTTAAAAATACTTCATCTCATTAGACGCTTTCGTTTAATTTTTACATTTTTACCTAGTTAATTTAATAAAACATAAGGATTCGACATCATCGCCGCAGTATAATTATTATATGGATGGTCTACGTACTACAGAAGCATGAGAAGTAAAATATTCTTTGATTACATCATTTTTACAGTATTTATTTAAAAAAATGTTTTATTTGAATGAAACTATGTTTGTCATGAATGAAACTATGTCATGTTTTTAAAACATTATAAAATACGTGTATGTATCATTTTGAAATATTAATTTTATTTATTGCAAGAGTAAAACTTTACGCTTATTTGACACACGAAAAAACAAAATTTCAAAATCAACCTCCCGTATCATAAACATGTTAAACCCCGACGGAGTGAGTAACACCATTTGAGAAATTGACAGCGTGTGCTCAACGAGGAAAAAAATATTTTGTGGAGATGAACTGCGTGCATTTTGCTCCTTGCCATGAAGAATCCCCTGTGCTACTTCAGTGTATCGTCTCCCGTGTTTTCCTTGTTGCGCCGTGTTTCGTCTTGTCTCGCGCAAGTCGCACCACTGCCTCCGCGCTATTCATATTCTTTCCGGCTCATTTCTTCACGCGATACTGCACTTTTTTCCGCGTCACCTTGCTCCTTCCTGATCCCACACGCCTCCGCTGTTTCTTCTCATCTCGGCAAAACACTCGCTGCCTTATCCCTCATCCTCCTGCGTCGCTCCTCACAGAGCTTCTCCCACCCTCCCATCCATCTCCTTCGTGGATCAGCAACTCTGTCTTGCGTCTACCTTCGGTTCCCCTCGCTCAAGTCACCCTTCTGCTTCGAAACTGCCCATATTTTTTCCATCCAATTTTGTCTGTGAAAGCTACATACATTTCCTGTCACGTTTTTTCCTCATCCCTCTGCCGTTTCCCTCCCAGATTCATCACGAATTATCCCAAGTCACTTAACTCTTTATTGTCCTACACACACACCCTTTTTCACATCGATCTGTACCTGGTAACGAACTCGCGTCTTGTGTTGCGTTGTCTCACCATGACGCCCTACTGCTCATATACGGGTCATATTCCTTCCGATACATTTTGACACCTGATGGCCTCTCCTTCCGTCTCCTTAGTCTTTGACGCAGCTTCCCTTCGTCGTGTCTCCCCACCTCGAAGGCCACTCCCCCAGAGTCTTTCCGCGTCATCCCGAGTCGCCGTACCCCCGCAGCCGCCGCGTCCCCAGCCGCGCGCAGCAACTTCGAGTCCCATCTTCCCCGAGCGCCGCCACGCCACCGCCTGCATCCCCACGCGCCCCGCTCGGCCCCGCCCCGCCGCGCCGCCTGCAGAAATTGCGAAAAGAAGTCGGCGCGCGCATCCATCAAATCTCGTCCCCCCCCCCGGCCCCCCGCTGTGTTTTGCCCACCTGTTATCGCTAACGGCCCCCCCCGCCGCCCCCCCCCCTGCGCGCGGAGGCCGGGGGCTGGAGGCGCCGGGGGCGGGGTAATGAGATTGATCCCCAAGGAGAACGAGGGGCGCCAGGCCAAGGCTACGGCGGAAATGGAGGCGGAGGCGACGGCGGAGGCGCCAGACACGGCGGTGGAGGCTGCGCAGGCGGCGGCGGAGGGCAGACGCTCGCGGGGCGAGAGGTGACGTGGAGGCTGGAGTTGGCGGGGACGGCGATGGACACGGAAAAGGGGCGGAGACAATGGAAGTTAGAGTGACGGCCATACGGAGATGGTGGGGCTGGTGACGGCGACGGCGTTGGCAGAGGGAGTGGAGTTGGTGGAGGGGCGTTTACCTTACCAACTGCATCCCGCTAAGACGTTTACCTACCTCAAAAAAAAAAAAAAAAAAAAAGGCATAGCTGGACTCCATCCCGCTGTTTTCCTCTTTAGTATGAAGATTAATTTCTACGTTTATCGTGGTCATTTTTACATTTCTTTCAGTTTTCAATAGACATTTGTATGTCATTTTAAAGCACTGCAAACGTTGAAAATCGCCGCTTAAAAGTTGTTGAAACACAACATGAAATCACTTATCACAAACATATTCTTGCCTCGCTGCCTTAATACACTCAATTCCGAAGATTCTGCCATGTTCATCTGCGTTTGATTTTCTCTGGATTGGTGTGAGAACATCTGTATGCGCTACTTATGATTGCAAACTTAACACAAATTTTTACTCGTTCCGGAACACCGTTTAACAAACCGGGATGGAGTCAGGCTATGTCTTCTCAGGAAACGAGAAGTGAAACGGGATTAGCACGGAAGCTAGTGTGAGGGAAAACTGACAGCGGGATGCAGTCGGGCGATCCCCTGGCCGAGGCAGCGGCGTTGCAGGTTGGGCGGCGGGGTGGGCGGCGCGAACGGCGGTGGCGGCGGTGGGGCGGCGGCGGCGGGGCGGCGGCGGCGGCGGCGGTGGCGGTGGCGGCGGCGGCGGCGGTGGCGGCGGCGGCGGGGGTGGCGACGGCGGCAGCGTGGGTGGCACCGCTAGCGGCGTCGATGGCGAGGGAAGTGGCGAAGAGGAGCCGGTGTCTGCGGGCGAGGTGGTGTTGAGGTCTAAGTGGGTACGGCAACGAAGGTGGCAGTGCAGGCGACGGCGGCAGCGGATATGCTGGGGCCGACGCGCTTCGCGTGAGATGGAGGAGAGCCAGCGCATTAAGGGAGAAGCAGAATGCGCAATGGGATGGAGCCAACGCAGGAAAGCGATACATTGGATGAGGATAATATGATGGAGAGGATGATGTCGGTAAAGGAGTTTCTTGATGGAGAGAAGCTAAGGAGAAAAGAAGAAATAAAAAACCCTGCAAAATTGAGTAAAAATGAGTCTTGATTGAAATGACAGGAAATATTTTGAGATTCTCACCGATTTAAAGAGGCGACTAGATCTTTGGGTTTTACAGTATGATACATCAAGATTATAGTCCATTGAAAAATATTACAAAATATTAAAGATGCAGAGGATTACGTTTTTGTTACGTAATTTTAGAAGAGGCAAAGAAAATGAAGATTTATTTACAAATAATTGTATGTAATCGTCGTAATACACAAAATACGTAATCTACATTCAGATTATGGAAAAATGAAATTGGTTTACTAAATGAAATTATTCCGTACAATAGTATGAGGACAGTCATCGGAATTGAACAGTTGAGTAGTTTCTTGGCACGAATTAATTTTGGGTGCGAAGTGAATGAAGTATGAATTCGAGGAAGCAGCTACTTGATTCCACCATTATACAAGATGACTATCTGAGATTCACTGTGTTATGAAATAGGCAATGAAAAGAAAAGTCGCGTGTGTAATACAGTTATGTCTAACGTTGATTGAACGAGACCACTGGACATATGATGGAGTAAAACACGAAGAAAAATAGATTTTCGCATTTTATGAACGATTATTAAAAGTAAATAATAACCCTTCTTTTTCAGGCATTAGGTACGACACCTCATCAATTCCGCACAAAAATATTATTTTTCATTTGGACATAAATAAATATACGTACTCATTTTCATATATTTTACTAGCAATATAAAAAATGTTGGCGGAAAGGAAACTTCTTCGTAAGTCTGTAACTATTTCATTTCACAGAAGAGCTCAGCAGAACAATTTAATAAAAAACGTCGTGTCGTGTCATATTGATGTAATAAATTAAGAAAAGAACAAATCTAAATGAAAAAAATATCAAAAATCAAATAGGTAGTTTCTAATATTATAAATAATCAATTTAGATTGTACACATTTCGAAAATTTAGCTGAATAGTATAATTACTCATAGCTAATGCATTATTGCTATTTATATATTCAGGCTAAAAAGTAATAACTGTATTTGAAGACCACCCGTAGCTACCCTTCATGTGATGTAAAGCAGAGAATGAAAATCATTTCTTTTTGACTGAGGTGAATAAAACTTTGTGATCACTCACATCAATGAAGAATTACAAAATGTGTGCTTAAGTTAATGCCTACGAAAATTATTCGTAGGCAACGAAAAATGTATAAAATATTCGTAATATTCATATTATATAATACGTATTAAAATTCAAAAGTTTATCATTTAGAAGTTCTAATGTGTGCAGGGAAGTATCACAGTTTAGTGTTGCAGATAACTACTACTTTAGTCGACTGAGTAGCTGTTGAAACAATGAAACGGAGGAAAATCAAGGGATATATAACAGTATTTAATAAGAAAATAGTTAATATTAAATTTTTATTGCCGCATATTTAATAATTTTTTAATAATATTTAATAATTAATTTTTTATTGCCGCAATATAAACCGCATTTCGACTCAAAAAATAAATTACTAAATGGAGTAAAAAACAATCATTTTTCTTCAATAATCGTTTACTAAAGTTGGTGCTAGAGACTCAACGGGTATAGATTGTAGAAAACGTTTTTTGGCCTATGTTTTGAACGATCAATTTTACGAACGATATACGTACATTCCTACACAAACATTTGTTACGTGTAAGTCTTGAAATGTACTTAGTCGGGCGGAGTGGTGGAGGGGGCGACAGGCGAGCGCCATTCCGTGCTGGTGGGAAGTGCTCGTGACGGCGCAGATACGTCAGCGAGACAAGGGACAACACGTCGCCGCACAAAGCAGGCGGCGCAACCCGAGGACCACACGCGACATCACTATCGGGGAAGGGCTTCGGGGCGGGGCGGGGCGGGCGTGGCGGAGGGGCGGGGCGTCGGGGCGGGGCGTCGCGGGGCGGGGCGTGGGGGGCGGGCGTGGCGTGGGGGGCGGGGCGTGGCGTGGCGGGCGTGGCGTGGCGGGCGTGGCGGGGGGCGTGGCGTGGCGTGGCGTGGGGTGGCGTGGCGTGGCGGGGAGTGGCGTGGCGTAGCGCGGCATGGCGTGACGTGGCGGGGAGTGGCGCGGCGTGGCGAAAGGAAAGATCGCGCTCCGTCTGCAGCCTGTTTGATACTATACTGGTCCGGCATTCGCGTGGTATTGATCAGTGACACCATGAAGAACCACCGATCAGAACATCTGGCTTTCAGAATTCTCCTCCAGGTAGCGGTTGAAATCGCCTGAGTTATTTAGCTTCTTTCTAGTTATGAAGTGTCAAAAATTCCCCATTGTCGGAACTCGAAACCTAGGCCCTCCTGTCAACGATGCTGCAGAGAAAACTACTATTCTACTGAGCAATCATAGTCATTAAAAGCTGGACGCGGAGTGTCACGCCAGTGGTATACGTGTGGGGCAACACGAAGACAGTAGCGAAGTGAACGGGGCGGCCACGCGCGGGGCGACGCGGGGGCGGTGGCGGGCGAGAGGACACGGTACGCCGCGCGTCCTCCGCCGTCCTCCGGTGTGTCGCCTCTTGAATATGGATTTATTCAAAACGGGACAGGACAGGGGCTCGGGCGCGGGCCCACGATATTAAACCGAGTGCGAGCATCGCCGCCGCCCGCCCGCCCGTCCTGAGCCCGGCGCCGCTCCGCTCCCGCCCCCGCCCGCGGCCCTCGCCCCCGGCCCGGCCCCGCCCACGCCCCGCGGTAAACACGCGGGCCACTGCCACCGTCGCAGCCCTCGGCGCGAAACAGTGCGAAACTGTCGCGGACGCCCCGAAATTGCGAGTCGCCGGCGTGGCTGGCCGCCTCGTCGACTGCTCCGCTGGCCTCGCTCGGGGCCGCGCTGCGCTGGGTTGGGCTGGGAGAGCAGGGGTGCGCTGACTTCGTGACTACTGGCCTTGTTAACGGAAATACACATAGCTAGCGTACTCTCGTGATTTCTCGACCACATTGCGAGTATTTCGGCTTTATAAATTCAGCATGAAGGCTCTTTTTCAAAACGCGACACTTTTAAACAGTTGTGAAAGAAAATTGTGGGTGTAATGAAAACAAATGCGGCGAAGGCAGTGTACGATCAGGAACTAAAGGGTGAATTTCCAAAATTCTGCAAATCCTCCAAAGCTGGGAAGCCTTATAAGTATGCTGTGTCTTTCTAAGAAAATTCAGTATTTGTATGCAGAAATATCAAAAGGGCCTGGAAGTTCTGCAACTGACATTTTTTTTCCCCAGAAAAATAGGATCTTGAGGTTCAACAGTATAAGTAATGGAACACGAGCGTTGTCTACCTTCTTCTACTCGACAGACTTTGCCTTTCAAGTATTGTAATCACAACGGTATTGTTCTAACAGAATGCACGGAGAAAAATACGAAACTTTCCTGTGAATCCTACTCTGGTGCTATCGCATGTGTGTAAGTTCTGAAATCCCTTCATCGAGAGAGTATGCACTATTGCGAAGAAGTAAGCCGTCTCTCCACAACTCTCATTCCCTCAGGCGTCCTTTCTCTGCAAAAATCAACGCCGGGAAAACAGACAGACGTTTTGCCGTCATTCAATTTTTCGGTACACCACTTACCACATGTCAGAGGATTTTCTTTCTAAATTTAGTAACTGGATTTATCCACTTTTTCGTTACGAGGACCCTGTAGTAAGAGTTTTTTTTGCCGAAATTTTGATGTTTTTTTTTTGCGCAGCATTACATAACTTTCTGTTTACTCCGTAGTGACAAAGTAAAAGAAAGCGGTATGTATTGCTTATCACTTCTAAATTGATCCTACGCGGCTATTTTCGTTTTGAAAATTTCTATGAAGGCATTTTATTTCAATTATGACAAATGTAAATAACAATAATCATCTGCGTTTTACATGCAAAAGGCGCACGGGTATGTGACTCATAAAGCATAACCAAAAAACTAAATGAAGTTTCCATATTCTCTTTATTTCTAACTGAAGTGCTGAATTTATATATTTATCCGCTTATATTGCTATTATGATGTATGAATATTTTCAGAGACAACTTTGGAGGGATTTCGTTTCACTAGAATTACCTGAACATTCGAATTTTAATCAAAAGCGGTGACAGCGAAGACGTCCAACTACTCACCCGCCCTTCGAAGGTCCCAGCATTAGAAGGCGACTTCGCGGTGAGTTGGGCGAATCGCACCGCTCGCCGCCCCCCGCGGCCCACCTCTGCCTCCCGCCGCCACATCATCCATCCATCTCACCCGCACGCCAGGCACCGCCTGCATCACTGCTGCACCCACCTCCACCGCCACCCCCGCCAGCGACGCTACGTCCATCAACGCATCTACCGCCGAATTTACTCGCATGTCTGTTCCAACGTCGACACTTGCCTTCGTCCCCGTCGTTTCCACGACCACGTCTGCTCTCATCCTCTATAATTATCAACATCATATATAATTATAAACAATATGTAACGAGTATTGTATCGCAATTTCTGGGTCAATGACCCCCATCTCCATCAGGTTTTTCCTCCAGTTTCCCTGATCCATTGAGCAAATGCTGAGATGGCCCCTTGTTTTGCTTCTGGACATAAATGTAACTTCATTTTCTGTGCACGTCTTCTAGAATGCAGTGGGAAATACTATTATTCAAATTATCGTTTCCATGTTGTCGCGGCAGGAAGTATTATTTCGAAGGACAACATGGATAAGAACCCAAAATTTATTGCTTTGTTATCCTTGAAAATAGATTTTATTACATGGGAGTTTTTTTTTTCAAAATTCAAGCAGTATATGACTTAGTGTAGGGATCACAGAATTTTGAAAATGTGCACACAATTCACTTTTCCCCATAGCACGTCATACGCAGTTTTAACTGTTTTTTTGACGTAAAATAAAAAAAAATCCCCGCCCTCTCCAGGATTCAACCACCTCCCTGCTATCGCCACCACTACGTCACCACTGTCACTACTCAGGCCGCCAGCGCTGCCCTTGACGCAACCGCCAGCGTCGCCGCCTCGCAACTTACAGGCTCGAGCCGCTTTGGAAATTACTCCGCTGTTTGCGGAATTCCATTCACGGTACAGACACGGAGAGCGCACGCGGCTGGGAGCTACATTTACAAGCCTTCTGCGCGAACGAAGATCGCAGTGCTGTGCTCGGCTGAACAGGCAAGCTTTCCTCCTCTCTCTCTGCCGTGCGAATTACTACGAGTAAATATACCCGCTGAGGTGGCTCAGTGTACCTACTGATACACAGATTGCCTCTGACCTGCAGCCCTGGGTTTGAGTCCCGACTATGGCAGGGCATTCGACACAAGCTAGGTAGCTAGATCGGATTCAGGCGCTGTCTGGAGGAGAATTCTAGCGGTCAGCTTATCTGATCGGACCGGGGCAGTGCTCAGTGCATCAACTGATGTCACTGCAGCGCCTCTGACCGGGAGGTCCTACGTTCCCACTCCCAACGGCGGGAGGATTTTCGACACTAGTTTTTCAGCTAGGTCGAATTCACTCGCTGCCTGGAGGAGAATTCTAGCGGCCGGTTGCTCTGATGGGTAGATTTCTGTGGTTTCTCCCATCAACACCAGGCGAATGCCGGAGCAGTACCCTAACAAACGGGCCACGGACCGCGCGCCATCTTTCCTTCCTCTTCCTTGTCCTATCATCTACCCCTTATACACACACACATACACTAACATGCACTACACTACCATATATTCCGGGGGACCGGTCGGGAGCTTAGAGCTTGTCCCGGCTGGGGCGGTGCTCCGCTGGTGGGAGAGTCCTGGTTAGGGGGAAACCCCACTAACCGACGGTAGGTCGGCGCCTGATCTCGCTATCCAGCGGGGGAAGACCACCGCCATCTCCCGAGAAAAAAACATGCACTACACTAACGGGACTAATGGCCAAAGCAGTTGACGCGCCTGGAAACACGAAAAAACCATACCAACCAAACTTATCTGATCGGTAGTTTTCTATAGTTTCTGCGATCAACACCAGATGCAAGCCGGAGCAGAACTTCAACAAACGACCCAAGGACCACGCGCGAACTTTTCTTCCTCTTTCTCCTCCTATCCTCACCTTTATTTACACGTACATGTATTATACTACCACACACGTCGAGAGACCAATCAGAAGCTTAGCGCTTGGTCCGACCAGAGCGATGCTCAGCTGGTGGGAGATACCTACATCGGAAAAACCTCGCAAGTCAATGTGCCCTTCAGCGCCGGATCTCGCCATCCAGCGGGGAAGAATGCCATCAACTTCCGCGATAAAATGCACTGCGCTTACGGGAATAATGACCACAGTAGTTCACGCGCCCGGAAACACAAAATATCAATTAATCAATTTACGAGTATGTAATCCCAGCATATTGTGGCACATTGCGTCTTTGAATAAATCTGAAGACTTACCTTCTCATACATAATAATAAGTATAAAATTATTAATCAGGGATGAAGAAAACCCCGAAAATTATTTTTGTAGAATAATATCATCATTAATGATTTGATTTCAGACACTTAATTAATTTTTGATATGCTGTTTGAGTTATTTATTTATCTGAATAAGAGATGATCATAACAAAACAATTTCTAGCGAGAAGGGCACCCTGGCCACCGTAGATCTGAATGGTCTCGTGGGTTTTACTATCACACTCACTAATGTGCAGAATGAAGTGAATTTACCAAACATTGAGCACAATGAAACAAGACAAAACGTATTAAATTTAATGTCAAATAATAAGAGGGAAGTGCTGCAAAGTGCAAAGCATGTGTTACATTGCATAAAATAATGTAATTAGAGTTGAAAGGAGGAAGAACAATGGTTTGCTGTATGTATGAAGCAGTAATAGGACAAAGGGCAGTGTCTGCAAAGGATAGCGTATACACAATAAACCTGTTGTCAAATTGCATGGTAGGAAAGATAAATCATATGTTTCTTATAAAGCGAAGAAGAAAATATGAATATCAAGAGTTTCTCTGCATTATAAGTGAATCAGCTCACATTTTATAATCCAGAGGCGACAAGACTAGAGATTGGCGTATATTATGTACCTCTAATGTAACCATAAACCGCAACTGTTACTTTTTCTTACAGAACCCAAATCATAAATGTCACTCGCAAATCACTTTGCGTGACTGTCGTGACCACCAGTTATCTCGGAGATACAAAGTACGTCACTTGGCCGTTTATGTCAGCTGCGCCCTTTGAAATGCAGAAGAGATGTTTACTCGCGGCAGAAGTACTTGGAATGCGCGCTGACGTCGCATTTACGGCGACATCAAAACTTACGCAATTTCCGAAACGCTGCTCTCACGCCCTTCCCCATCCACGCTCTCGCATGCCCGCTCTCCCCTCCGGCCCCCACTCCCCGCATTCCCCCGCACCGGCTCTCCGCCTTCGTCCCCGCGGCCCCCCCCCCCCCCCCCTCCTCACCCCCTCCCTTCCGTGCCCTCGCTCGCGCCCTGCCATCCTCGCCAGGCGTAACACCGACTCCTGCCTTTGTCTTCATCCCCACGCCTGTTCTGCCCCCCGCCATCCTAGCCAGACAACGCCATCCTCTGCCTTTGGCTTCGTCTCTACGCCTGCTGTCGCCCCCGCTCTCGTCCCCGCCCGTGCCCGCCAGCCGGCTGGCCGACTCCAAGCACACCCGCCCGTGCCTTTATCGTGTCAGCAGCTTGGATTTCGCTTTCCGCGCTCACGATTCCTTCCACACATCGCATTCCCCTCGCGTGACCCGTGAGAATGGAAAATCGAAAAAGAAATCAACGCTATGGTTCGAGGTAAAAAGCTGTCCATGGGTTTGTTCGCGACGCTGGCGTCAAGACGGCCGAGGCGGGGTTTGGGGGGTGGGGAGGCGGCTGGAGAGTGGGATTATGTCGAAGAGAGCGCTTGCGCGATCAGGGCTCGATATGTTCGCTCAGAAATGGGAGACAGGTTCCAAACCACTCGAAGAAAATCGAAGTCTCGAGAAGGCGAACTCTCTGTGGCGTGGATCGGCGAAATATTGGGCGGAGATAAGAGGCAGAGGTGCGGTTTGCTTGGCGTAAGGCGCCTGCCACGTACGAGAGAGAAGTTGTATTCTGTATCACATTTATGTAGAAGTGCCGCAACGCGCTCGCGTACTGGTTGGCTGAGTTATGCAGAGGAAACGGCGGTACTCGTGAAATCGGAAATATATGGAAATCTAACACAATATGATGGGAAATATAAAGAGATTGTCAATATTCTAATGAATGTTTCATGTTACTCAGCCAGATAAAAGTTTTTAGGTTAATAGTGAAATAAATAAAAGGAAAAAATAGAGAAACAGACGTTACGGGCAGAGATAAGAGACTGTAGAAAATGCTACAAAAGTAAGTACAGGAATACAAGACTCTTGTAGGAAAAATATCCTGAAAATTTGAAATGCGCGATCAATTTGAATTTTAGAGTTGTGCGAGTTTGTCCTGAAAAGAAAACAACAAACATTCTTCACCGAAAATTACTGGTGTATTTTTATTAGATAAACACATTTTTAAACTGCGGTTATGCGTTTTAAATTTTAAACGGGAAAATGTAATACCCTATATTTATCTATATGAGAAAATTTAGTTAAATATTTTATCCAAGCAAGGAGGTGGAATAACTAAATCATCTGGTTTATTATGTACGTTGAAATAAGTACTATACTAGTTTCCAACAGCAGCAAAAAATGCAATGATCAAAACTACACAAATGGTTTTCCGAAAAGTAGCACGCACACTGCAGAGGAAAAACAACTCAAATACTGTCATATAAGCAGCAATAAATTAAATATTTGAACAGAAACAATCTTCACGAACACTGCATTAGCATATACGAATTTTTTTATTCATTGATTGATTTTTTCGTGTTTCCGGGTGCGTCAACTGCTTTGGTCATTAGGCCCGTTAGTGTAGTGCACGTTTTTTCTCGGGAGATGGCGGTGACCTTCCCCACTGGATGGCGAGATCCGGCGCCAACCTACCGTCGGCTAGTGGGGTTTCCCCCTAACCAGGACTTTCCCACCAGCGGGGCACCGCCCCAGCCGGGACAAGCTCTAAGCTCCCGACCGGTCTCCCGGAATATGTGGTAGTGTAGCGCACGTTAGTGTGAGTGTGTATGTAAGGGGAGAGGATAGGACTAGGAAGAGGAAGGACAGACAACGGTCCGTGGCGCGTTTATTAGGGTACTGCTCCGGGATTCGCCTGGTGTTGATCGGAGAAACAACCACGGAAAACTATCGATCAGAGCAGCCGGCCGCTAGAATTCTCCTTCAGACATCAACTGAATTCGACCTAGCTGAAAAGCTAGTGTCGAAAATCCTACCGCCGTCAGGACTCGAACCTAGGACCTCCCGGTCAGAGGTGCTGCAGTAGCATCAGTTGATGCACTGAGCTACCGCTCGCGGTATATACTAATTCAAAGTACAATTAGTACAATAGGTGTTTATATTCTAATTATATAAAAATGTTATTATAGAACGCACATGAATATTGAATAGCAAATATTATGAGCCGCTTCCTTGGGTGATTCCTGTCGTATGACGTCAGCTATGCGGTAAGCAGTAACGCACTGAGTACCAGAATTTTGTCTAAGTTTTAGAACAAGGGGAATAACACACAATCCAATATTTTCATTTTTCAATCAAAATCGAAACTGTCACATTGGTTTTAGATTTGGCCCGTGCTCCTGGTATCTAACGAAACCATTTGTACCTTTCACATGATCGTTGACATCAGAATTTTTTGCGCGCATTGAAAATTAGTAATATACATTTTTTGTATTTTCCCGAGTTTCTGTACGCCGAATTTCTGGAGACACCTCTGAAAGGGCCTTAATCTGCATTATTTTCTGTTCATTCCTGCGTGCATTGAAAATTAGTAATATAGATGTGACGGTGTTATTAATTAATAAATGTTGGAAGTTCCTATGTTTAAATTATTGAATATTAGTATTTTCATTGTATCAATTATATATATATATTTATTCAAATAAAATAGCTAATAACTTTGCACTAGATTTGATATTTGTTAATATTAAATAAAATTAATTTTATATTAGAAGATACGTATATATGACACAGTATGACATTTCGGTTCTCGGTAGCACTACTAAGGGAGATTGCGAACAAGGCTACATGTTGAACCATAATATATTTTCCCCCAAAACTGATTAAGCGTGATTTCTGAATGTGTTTGCAATACATGATACGAATGAATAATAAATCATCGAAAGACCGGAACATTCATCTTCAATGATAATTTTCATAGTTAATTATGGCCATACAAAAAAAAAACTTCGATATTTAACGAACCATTAATAATTGTTTGTCAATTATCCAATTTAGTCGAGAAATGCTGCGTCAAAAAATGTAAGAATAAGTAAAATGCTTACATGATTTGGACGATAATATTTCATGTTCGCCAAATTACGAGATGTTACGTTATCCTAAATTATCGTGAAGAAATGAAATTTGGATGGTTCTTCTACACGTTTGTAATATCTGTTCTGAGGTGGTACTTTTATTTGAAATAGCTTAACATTATATGAGTTTCAGAGAGTTAAATATGTATGTTCTTTTTAGATGCTTGCCCAACATTACTCAATTAAAAATGTATACTTTCATTAATTGAATGTGTTGTAAATATTAAAAATAACGCTCACTGCCTTTAGTTTTGTCATTACAAATAAGGCAAATACAAAAAACGTTTTTTATTCGATGAGCACCATAATATAAATTACGAACATATGAAAATATTTATTTATATATTTCACGGAAGTACGGATGGAGGGTCTAAATGTATGGTATAATAGACGAGAATATTAAAAATAACGCTTATTGCCTTTAGTTTTGTCATTACAAGTAAGGCAAATACCAAAAACGTTATTTTATTCGATGAGCACCATAATATAAATTACGTACATATGATAATATTTATTTATATATTGACGGACGGACGGACGGACGGACGGACGGACGGACGGACGGACGGACGGACGGACGGACGGACGGACGGACGGACGGACGGACGGACGGACGGACGGACGGACGGACGGACGGACGGACGGACGGACGGACGACGGACGGACGACGGACGACGCCGGACTGACTGCCGGACTGACTGCCGGACTGACTGCCGGACTGACTGCCGGACTGACTGCCGGACTGACTGCCGGACTGACTGCCGGACTGACTGCCGGACTGACTGCCGGACTGACTGCCGGACTGACTGCCGGACTGACTGCCGGACTGACGGACTGACGGACTGACGGACTGACGGACTGACGGACGGACTGACGGACGGACGGACGGACGGACGGACGGACGGACGGACGGACGAGACGACGGACGGACGGACGGACGGACGGACGGACGGACGGACGGACGGACGGACGGACGGACGGACGGACGGACGGACGGACGGACGGACGAACGGCCGGCCGGCCGGCCGGCCGGACAAACTAACGAAGGAACGAACGAACGAACGAACCAACCAACCAACCAACCACCGACCGACCAACCGTCCAACGGCCGGTCGAACAGAAGGACGATCTGCCTCCGGGCTGAGCATCTCGGGTGAGGCAAAATCTGGCAAGTGGCTGCGCGGGGAATCTGCGCCTGTAGAGTGGCTGCGCGCGGCGCCGCGCAACGGCAAAACCGCGCTCAATAGCCACTCAATCGCCCGCATGACGTCACAGCCGCTCGCAGCTGGGGCGCCGCACCGTGCTGCCAGGCCGGCCAGGGCACGGATCATCTAGTGTGGAGGAACGGACGAAACGGACACGAGGATATTGTGAGTCTGAGAGCAAGTTGAGGATATTCCTAGAAGGCAACGTTATCAATAAAGAGGAAGGTAAGAGTCCGTCAGGGAAAAACGAGACCAAGTAAAAAATGTAGCGAAGAGAGGAGAGAAGGAGTGAGGCGTTATGAGCTAATCTGGATGGGAAAAAGAAATCGGATCTTGGAAGCTGGAGAACGCGGGTGAAAATGAACGCAGTTTAGAATGAGCGGATGAAGACAGAGCAATCAGATAGATTTCCAACTGTTAATTACTAATATTTTCTGAAGAAAATTACTTCGTTCACTACGATAAAACGTAAATTGCAATTATCGATTAAGCCTGAATTGACGAATAGAAAAAAACAATCATGTTGTAGTTCCACTGTAAGTGCAAACCACTGTTTCCTTGAGTGATTAGCGTTAATAAAGACAATCTGTAGCCAACTTGAATGGTATACTACAAATATTGTCCTGATTAAGGCCAAAAATCGTCGAAATGTTATTAATTTAAAAAAGTTATTTAAATTTTGACAAACTCAAAAATCGTTCTAGTACTTAATAACTATGCATGGCAGTCACTATCATAACTTATCGTAGATCATTATCACATTCAACAACTTATTCTGTCCAAAATAATGAGCGATGACCAATGAGAAGAAAGCAACGTCTCGAGCCACTCGTTGAAAGCCATCAGTGTTGCACATCGTCACTGGTGTGCGTACACGGCGTGATACCAGGGGGGAGGGGAGTAAATTGCGTTGGGTCACCGGGGAGATCAGCCGGGCGCGGGGCCCCCCGGCAGAGGGGGGCGTGTCAAGGGAGATTGGTGGGAAGCGGCGGGTGACCAGGAGGGGCGGGCACGGAAATGGGGGGTAATAGGGGGCGTGGGCGCCCGCGCGGCGAGGCGTGGCGGCGCGTGCCGTCAGCGGCGGGGAGGAGGAGGAGGGGACAGTTCATCCTTTGTCACGAGGAAGTTAAATGTCGCGAGTGAGAAAAGCAAGCCCGTGTTAATTAAAAGTTGATTTTGCGTAATATACAGATTCGAATATTAATTTATGTTGTTTCACTAAAATTGCAATTTTATGCCTGAGAACTGCTTCTGAACCAAAAGTCTGAATGCCTTTTTTGTAACGGATATTTGAATATTCATTTTTTATTTAGTAATACAACCGAAATATAGGCCTACACGATATTTCAGATTGTAGAAAAGCAATCAAGTCAACGTGAATGTGCTTCTCGTTGGAAATGTCAGTACCCTGGAGAGTTTGTATCTCAGAAAAAAGTGTACTGAAGTCGTAATTTGTCATGAGAAACAAGTGCTGCTTCAAGCATCAATATTGAACGGCGATTAAATTACTCGTCCATTAAACAAAATACCCAATGACTAATACTGCAATGTTGCATTTACTTTTCTTTGTACAGTTATATAAAGCGGTTTTAAAATACACTAAATAAGATACTGTATGGAATATTCCAAAATGTATTGGAACAGGTCAAACTATTTATCTGTGTCCACCTCATCACCAATTGAGTACAGGCATTGCGGATGATATAATTCATTAGTTTGATTCCAACTTAGACAGTGCTCAACCCAAAAAGGATAATTCTATAAATACAAATCTATAAGAGATTGTGATGTTACTTATCCTATCTAAAAAGTTTATATAAAACTTAAGTAACGTAAAAATAATATAAAACGTATATAAGTTTTACGTTTATACGTAAAATAAAGTTAAATTATAGATAAAATAAAATTTAAATAATCTTACAAATGAAAAATAAAAACCGGATAATATTAAGGCAATTATTCAGGTCTTGAAGTAATGATGGGTTTTGTAATAACGAAACAGATTAAGTAACCAGAAACTAGATTTCATAATTTCTTAACATTTCAAAAGCCGCACACTACTCAGCTCCACCCTACTGACGTTACAGCGTGGCGCACGAACGCATGCAAACGTATTCTTTGCTGGAGTGGGCGCGTAGCGCACCCTGACAAATGGATAGATATCACTTCTCCCCTGCTTCCCTCTCTCTGTCTGGCGCTCCCTTGAATTCCCTTCGCCTCGCGCGCGGAGGCGAGTGGGCGGGGCGGGGCGGGGCGGCAGATGCTCGGGCGCGGTCGCGTGCGCATACGTGCCCGCTTCGCGCGTGACAAATACGACGCGCGGGTCTCCCCAAGAAGCCCACGTGCATTCGTGCGCTCACCCCACGCCCCCTCGGCCATCGCCCTGCGCCGCGCCGGGCGGGGAGGAAGGGAGGGAGGGAGGGACGAATCGAGGAGGCGATGGAATGGCTGGTCGAAGAGAAAAGAGATAGCCCGTGCACGCTGGTGCGAGGATATAGGATGTTAAAGTAGGAAACACGTTAATGGCTACGGAAGGCAGACGAAGTCGTTGTGTTGAAGAGTTGATGAAGTACATTTATAGATGAAGTAAGGTGTTGAGGATGAGACAACAAATAGGAGGTGATGGCTGTAGAGAGAGGAGAAGGCTGTCGAACGAGAGTGGGTAAGTGCAGATGAGATGAGAGTACTGAAGCGGTGGATTTGATTGATTGATTGATTTTTTCGTGTTTCCGGGCGCGTCAACTGCTTTGGTCATTAGTCCCGTTAGTGTAGTGTATGTTATTTTCTCGGGAGCTAGCGGTGATCTTCCCCCGCTGGATGGCGAGATCAGGCGCCGACCTACCGTCGGCTAGTGAGGTTTCCTCCTAACCAGGACTCTCCCACCAGCCAGGCACCGCCCCAGCCGGAACAAGCTCTAAGCTCCCGACCGGTCTCCCGGAATATGTGGTAGTGCAGTGCGTGGTAGTGTAAGTGTGTGTGTAAGGGGGAGAGGATAGGACAAGGAAGAGGAAGGACAGATCGCGCGCGGTCTGTGGCCCGTTTGGTAGGGTACTGCTCCGGCATTCGCCTGGAACACCAGGCGATCAACACTACCTCCGATTAACAGATCGAACAAACAACCACGGAAAACTACCGATCAGAGCAGCCGGCCGCTAGAATTCTCCTCCAGACAGCAGCTGAATTCGACCTAGCTGAAAAGCTAGTATCGAAAATCCTGCCACTGTCAGGACTCGAACCTAGGACCTCTCGGTTAGAGGCGCTGCAGTGACATCAGTTGATGCACTGAGCTACCGCTCCCGGTCTGAAGCGGTGGAGATGACGGTGGAATGAACGATGGGAAAAATGAACCGGGGGGAGATAGGAATGGCTAAGGAAGCTGAAGGTGGATACCTTATGGAGGTGTGGATGTAAGAGCGTGGGGGATGCAGCATGTACGGCGGAGCGTCATTGGTGGCGGCAAGATGGGATGAAATGGACAGCACTAGAAGTGGGGGGTCGGTGTGTCCAATGACGGGGTTGAGGGGAGACGGGAAGGAGAGGAGATGAGTAGACGGGGGGATAAAGAGGCGGGAAGACTAGGAGACGGGGAGACGGAGAGACGAGAGACTGAGAGACGAGAACGAGAGACCGGAGACCGAGAGACGAGAGACAGAGAGACCGAGAGACGAGAGACCGAGAGACCGAGAGACGAGAAGAGAGACAGAGAGAAGAGAGGCCGAGAGACAGAGAGACAGAGAGACAGAGAGACCGAGAGACCGAGAGACCGAGAGACCGAGAGACCGAGAGACCGAGAGACCGAGAGACAGAGAGACAGAGTGACAGAGTGACAGAGTGACAGAGAGACAGAGAGACAGAGAGACAGAGAGACAGAGAGACAGAGAGACAGAGAGACCGAGAGACCGAGAGACAGAGAGACAGAGAGACAGAGTGACAGAGTGACAGAGTGACAGAGAGACAGAGGACCGAGAGACAGAGAGACAGAGAGACAGAGAGACAGAGAGACAGAGAGACAGAGAGACCCAGAGACCGAGAGACAGAGAGACCGAGAGACGAGAGACAGAGAGACAGAGGACAGAGGACCGAGCGACCGAGAGACCGAGAGACCGAGAGACAGAGAGACAGAGAGGCGGAGAGATAGACGGAGAGGCGAGGAGACGGGAAGACGGAATGACGAAGCGACGGGGCCTCTCAGCAGCAGAGCCGGGTTGATGGGCATTGGTGGCAGTACGCGGCGGGCAGTGGGTGGTGATGGGTAGTGGTGGTGTAGGAAAGGGGCGGAACCCTCGCCGCAGAGAGGAAGAAAAAGACGCCGGCGCGCTGAAGAGATTACACAAATTTTCCATTCCCGTGGTCGCTGCCTTTTTACGTTTCCGCTCCCCTGCCCTTGCCCCTCCCCAGCCCTGCTCCTTCCCTTGAAATCAACGCTGCCTGAATACACAATTTCTCCCTTCGCGGCCCCCCACCCGCGCCTCAGATCGCTGCCACCTGAGAATCAGACGCAGTACGGGCTGAATTTTCAGGAGGGAACCACTGGCGAGGGAAGGCCTTAGCGCGCTGAATTAGAAGTCATAGGCAGAGGCGCTCGCAACTTGGCAACGAGTGACTTGAGGGACCATGAGGAGCTAACTGCTTCCCAAAGTGTGCATAGTTGCAAAAGCATTCTTATCCTTGCGATTAAATTTCCAAACATTCTTAGAACCAATATGTATTGGAGGCCAAAGGATAAAAAAATAAAATAAAGAAAGAAGGAAGGAATGAAGAAAGAAAGGAAAGATGGAAATCGAAGCGATGGCAACTTCATTACGTTCTATTACAGCTGTTTCATTGATATGATATCAACTAATAATATTTGAAAAATTGGTTAAATAATTGGTTTCGTTTGAGTCATATCTACACTGAACAACGATCAAACATTTTTTGCTACCATCTTCGAATGCTTCGTTTGGCGAGGAGATTTTGTTCAATTTGATGAGCATCTCTAGAAATATAAAACGGCGTAGGTAAAAATAAATATTCCGAGAGCTGAATGTCTTAAACATGAAAAAAATGAAATTAAATCAGAAATTACCGACGTATTGTGGACAAACTATTGCTGATCAGTGGAATACTGCTTCCCTATTTTCATAATAGATTGCATCCAGGTGCCATGATTTATGTAGAGAATGTACCTTCTAAATATAGAGAGATGGGCCATAGTAATGAGCAGAAATTAACATTCAGAAGAAGAAATCGAAAACAAGCACAAAAGAAAATATGATTACAAAGGCTTTAAACAGAAAAGATCTAGTTCTACCAATTAAATGTAAGTAATGCATATTTTAATATAATTTTATCATTAAAATGAAATGAACTACAGTTGCAAATAATGAGAAAAAAATCCGGAGACGCAAGAAGTGTGTTGTGTGAAAGTGCTGCCAGAAATCCAATGACGTGCTCACAACCCTTAAATCTCTCCCGCCCCACCGCCGCGCCGCGCCGGTGTGCGCGAGGCCTTTAATTGGCCGGGGCACCCGGACACCCGAAGGACAGCTCGCGCGGCGCGGCGGGACACGTGGGAGGGGGGGTCGTCGGGGTGGCAGGGGGCTCGAAGGGGCACCGGGTGGTTCGAGGTGGGGGGGGGGGCAACCGAGGCCCTGGGGCATAAATCAGCCCCGCACGGGCCCTCCCGCGCCTCCGCCCCTCCCCGCTGCCGGAGATCCCCTTACAGACACGGCCCATCCATCATTACCGCCATTAGCCATGTTTACTAGCAGTTTTCTGCGGTAATTTGGGACACTAATCCCCTCCGGTGGATACAGCGAGAGTTACCGCGCGTCACGCGGGAGAGGCGATGTGGCAGACGCGCGGAGAGGGAGAGTGAGAGTGAGAGGGAAAGAGAGGGAGAGGCTGGGAGGCAAGACTGGAAGTAGCTTCCGCCGAAGAATGACGGAACGACTGATATCGTCACGATGACGTTAAATCGTCTTCATTACAGTTTTGGAGGGTAATGAATCACTCCAATCTCGGGCTAATGACGCCGGACGATTGACGAGCAAAACAAACTGGAAGTATTGTTCGAGAAGTGTGAGTCTTATCGAAGACGTGAAGATGTATCCTAAAATAGGACCTAAAGTTGCAATTATATTCATCAAGTAATCTAAGAGACTAAAGTAATCATCAATAATGCTTGAGCCATGTTACTCCCTGCAAAATGTTCAGTCTTATTTCAGCGAAATTTATGTTCTTAAAAAAGCCAAATAATGTATACATCAATGCACGATGAAATAAATATTTAAAAAAATCTTCTTTCAGCATTGTGTGAGTATTTCATTCTTTCAATCGATTTTACAAAGTAAATAGAACACAGATTTATAAATACTGAGTTAATTCACGCCTGACATTTGTGACATGTTAAAATGTAGTAACAAAAAGTCCATTTCCAACAGAAATAAGAAATCCCTGGAGTATGCTAATTTTATGTCACAATATGAAGCAATTTGAAGAACGTTTCGGGAAAATTGTATTTTGATTCGACAACATTCTAAGAAATAAGTACAATCGCAGCAACATTTAAGTCTTGAAAATTCAATGCATAATAGACAGTACTTCTTTAATGTATTGCATTTTCTGGTCTTTGAAACATGTATTGTGTATCATGTATCACTGGAGACGATATTTTGATATTGACCAAGAAGCCTTGGATATAAGAAATGGAAAATAAGCTTTGGTGAAAATAAAAAGGAAGAATATACTTAATGTCAAACTCCTAAAATACTTCGTAAAGTTCTTCATTCGGAATTCGGTACTTCATGAAGTAGAAAACAGGAAAATGCGAGAGCACAAGAAAAATATTTAGAAAGTTTGGGATGCGGTGAAGGATGAGGTTTAAATTACCGGAGTAACGAAAAGTTCAAAGAGTGAAGGAAATTAATGTAAAAAAAAAAAAGGTAAGGTATATCAGGAGAAAAAGCTTCAAGAGATGGGTTCATGGAACATGATAAAGAATAAATAAAGAAACTGAAATTTTATGAGAGAGAATGACGTAACCATTATTAAAATACCTCTATTTTGAAATTAAGAAATAGTTGGGAAACCCAAACCAGCATTTATTTACCGAATTTCCAGAAGACAACAATGAAAACTATGTAAATGTCGAACAGCAGTTTCGTAAAATCATCCTCCGCTCTATGTTTACCTCTCAGTGCCCGACCGTCCTCCTCTCGTTTACTCCAGCTGCAGGAAATCATTGCATTATTATATTACGGGAGTCTTTTAAAGAGCACTCTCTTCTTCAAACATCTTACGTTACGGGAAATTTACATGCAGATTGGGTAAGTGGCAGCGGGCGGAGCGGGCCGGGCCAGTTAAGGGGTTATCGGGCGAGGGGGGGGGTCTGGAGGGGGGGGGGCGGGGGCCCCCGGAACGAGCCGCTCTCCACACAACGAGCGGGGCCGGCGGCACCGTCCGACGGCTGAGCGCGGGCCGGGCGCGACGAGGGGGGCTGGGCTGGCCCGTCATATATCGATTTTCCGATAGTCGATAGCCGACGGTCATCGCCGATCAGAGCGCGCGAGCCGCGGAGCAACAACAAGGCCCATTCGGCAGCCCCCGACCCCCCCGGCTTCGCTCCCGCCCACGACCCAGCGCTGCTCTTACAGTGTGCGCAAGCGAGGAACCTTTCAACTACAAAGGGCTGTGCGTGTCGATAACTCGAATTCCTCGATATCTCGAATTTTTTAATAGCCCTCCCTTCATGTAAACAGGATGCTCGATAACAAAATTCGCTAAGTCGATTTATTAGATAAACCACATTTTTCCTGTGGCATGTCGATAACTCGAATTCCTCGATATCTCGAATTTTTTAATAGCCCTCCCTTCACATAAACAATCAGAAAATGCATATAATAACTGAGTCTATAAACTTTCCGATGAAGATGATGCCTTTTCACATAATGCTAAAACTGTAGTGCGTCTTTGTACGAAAGGTAAATGGTCCCGGCGTGAAGCACTGGAGTAGTTGAGATTGACATTAGTGTGGATTATATTTATTTTTGGCTTGCATTAGCGTGCAGAAGGAAAGAATTACGAATGAAAGTTGTTGAATGTAAGTCAAAACTACGAAAAATACTTCTGTGATTCAGAAAGAGTAAAGAAGAGAAACATGTAAGTAGCTATAGAGAGATGCGTAAAGCAATTTTACGAATTTGGGATAATTTATACTTGATATGTGACAAAAAGAGGTGTTTCGCTTCGTATTAAGACTGATGACAATTTCCAGATTGGCCGTTAGACTCACTGAATGACTGATTATAATCAGTCATCTTGAAGTCGTAGGCTTCCGCGGCCAGAGTCATGTAAATGATCTTGGCTGTCCAGGTGACGCCGCGTCGAAGGCTGTGTTGCCGAAGGTTGTGTTGGCAACACAGCCTTCGACGCGGCGTCACCTGCACAGCCAAGATCATTTACAATCAGTCATCTTGATAATTATCAAGCGTTTCCGGCCGCGTCAACTACTATTGTAATTATTCCCGTAAGCGTACTGTATGCTACATCTCGGGAGGTGGTGGAGTTGCTCTCCGGCTAGAACATGAAATCCGACGGCGATCTACACGTCGACTTGCGGGTTTTTCTCCCTCTCCAGGTATCTCCAGCAGCGAGGCATCGCCCGAGCCGGAACAAGCTCCAAGCTTCCGACAGTTCTATCAACATATACGGCAATGTAGAGCATGTACGTATATATATATATATATATAATATATATATATATATATATATATATATATATATATATATACACAAACACACACACGTATAGGATTGCGCACGGTCTACGTCCCGTTTGTTAAGGTACTGCTTCCGGCATTTCCCGATGTTGATAGCAGAAATAGTGGAAAACTACCGACCAGAGCAGTCGACCGCTAGAATTCTCTCTCTGTGAGTAATTACATTTGACTCAACTATGAAGCTAGTCAAAAATCCGCCGCCGATGGGTTTCGAATACGAAGACTGTTGTCGCTGTAGATATAACGACAATGCTGCCTTCGAGGCATATCAGTTGGTGGGGCATTACAAATTGAAGATAATTTGAAGAGTCATTCGGAGTGAATGTAAGATTAGAAACAAATATTTATGCACCGCACCGTATCATCAATATTAGCTGGAATCTAATCGGAAGCAATCACTGGAACAAACGACTGAATGGCCAGCATTTTCAATTTTCTTCCGGACAATGACTTGGAGAAATCAAGACATTATTAAAAAATTTCCACCGTAAAACTTTGAACCTACACGACATCCACTGATAACAAAACCGATGAACAAGTAGGTGAAAATGATGTTTCAATTTAGCCCAATTTAGTTTAAGTTTGGGCCACCGTGCGGGATAGAGCGCTACTCTCTCGGAAGAGGTCTTTTCTCAGGCGCCGCTGTCTGGCGGAGGCACGGCCTTCTAGTTAGCTCGGCCTTCTGTTATTTTAGGTCTTGTTAAGTCGAAATTGCTGAAGGGAAGCTCGTGTTTTTTCGACCTCTGGGAACAGCGTGTAAGCGAATCGTCTCTTATTTATGCTTCCCCCAAAGACGTTTTTATTTTTAAGACTTTTCGTTCCGTATAATAATGTCGTGCTAACAATAATGATATCATTCCAGAACATTTTCAAAAAGGGTAAACAATTAATTTTTCCAGAGAAAAGACAATTCAAAATTCGCTATCTCGGTGAATTACCTTGAGAAAATATATTCTTCACAAAAACCGAGAAATATTTAATGTCCGAGATGAAATTCGTTAAAGGGACTACTTTTGTTATCATTTACGAAACGTAACAAAATGCATGAATTTAAAGAAATTATTCATGACGATATTGTCTTTCAGAATTTAAAAAAATACATAAATGCGGTATTAATTTTATGGAAATCTATATTACTCTTTTCCAATGCGCGGAGAAATTGAAAAAACGTATGCAGCCTCCGGCCATATTAGAGGTATCTATGGGTTAGATGATCAGGAGCTCGGAAAAAATTAAAAAACAACGAAATATTTTATATTCTAACGAAAATTCAAAGATAAATGTTAATAATCGTCATAATACGCTTAAACAACAAAACCATTTTTAACACTGCAAACAAAAATAGTGTCTTATTCAAAATTTGGCCGGATATTGTTTATTTTGAGCTGTTGAAACACTGTTCAGAGGTTGGTAGTGTTGGTGTTTTGTATTTAATTTGTTTTCTAACGCCGGACTCATCTGAGAGTATTTGTTGAGAAAAGTGTTCTCATGCGACAGTGGAAAATACACAATTTGCGTTGGCCATTTTCCGAAAATATAATTATTTTTTGATTAACGTACTGTACTTTTTCTCAGAAACTACAACAACGAAATAAAACTAATAGAAAACATTATTTATAGCAGTGGAAATGGACCGACATATTTCTAGAAATATTCTTTAATAACAAAAAGGTTCAAAACGTTTGTGTAAAAATGCTGAAAAAAACTGCCAAAACGAAAAAAATATAAGAAATATAATATATTTTCAGTTCAAAATTAAACATGTGAAATTGATAAACGCTGTAATTTTAGCTGTGCAAAAAATCAACATTTTTAAATTTACAATTTGCAAGAAAATATACACACAAAATCACATTTAACATATGCCGTTTTGCAAGGCACAGTCTCTCCTTAATCAGACCAAATATTATAATAATAATTAACCCTAAAGATTCAATTACTCAAGTACAATGTGAGTAATACAAAACCTTAAATAAACACGCTTCACCTTCTGCCTTAACGCTCCTCCAGAAGACACAGCCAACAAGTGACGGTGTAGACAGAAATTATGATTCTGACGGGGTGTCGTCGTAAAAGTGAGCAATCATCTTAATCAATCGCGACCCGAGACGGGGCTCAAGGACCCCCATAAAACGCAAAAGCCAGACTTTCCGCGGGGTTCGCGAATAAGCGAGGAGACGAACGCGCAACGGATTACGAGCTCTCCGCAAATTGGGTTAGCTTGTAATTTCCTAGCGCTTCTCCCACCCCGCGGACACCGCCTTGCCCGGAAAGCAGGTCATCATTTCGATTCGTAGGCGATATATATTCCAATTAAGATTTCGATAAATATTCATGTTCCGATGAAGATGGGATTTTAATGGCATTAAAACACGTAAAAGATTGGTGGCGACTTCGGTTCCATTATTGGGGGAGATCCAAGGTTGCTTCTTCCATCGAGTTCATCCAACCGTCACTCCTCTCGACGAAACGCTCCCCCACCCCGCCTCGTCTTTTGTCCGTGACGTCACCAGCGCACCAATTTCATTTGGTGCTCTCCTCGGAATTGTGATTGATGCAATTCTGATTGGCTTTTTGTGGGCTGCTATCAACGTCGTTGAATATTGAACGTAAGAGAACGCTGTAGGGGTAGCGGGAGGGGAAAGAATTTACGTGTGCGGGAGGGAGGAAATTCTGGAGAAGGGAGAATAAATGTAATTATAAGGGAGATCAGATTATACACATCAACTCATTTCGGGCGCTAAGAATGGATCAGGGCCGCGTCTTTTGAACGTGCACTTAGAAGGCCAAGCTAATCAGGATGGAGAGAGTTCTGTGGTTAGCAGATAAAGGCTTATGTCTGGGTTCGGGAGCTGAAAAGCAAAGACTTGCAGCTTAGGGGGCTTCTTAACTGCCTCAAGTTCCGAGCGCAGGGGGGCGAGCGTTGCCGTAATGGCCGTTTCGCTTAAAAGAGAAGGCAACCAGTGTTGCCCTGCGGCGCATCTGCAGCAGGAGAGCAAACCTCGGAGACCGCATCTATGACAAAGCGGCGATGAAGGTTTTTCTTTCCTTTCCGGCGCTCGAAATGGAACTGGGAGCGCGTCTTAGAGGAAAAAGAAAGTTTAAATACCGTTCGCAATAGAAATCATCGAAAGAAAGCATGTCCATTAACTGAGAAACGTTCATCACATTATTTTAGAATTTGGGTTATTTTAGAACTATGGAGACTATACAAGAGTGTTTCTATAAGATTTGTATGTTTATATAACACTGTCATCTCATTTGTCATTGATGTAAAAGTGATTAGATATTATATTTCTATATGTTTCTAATTCCATTTCCAATGAACGTAAAATTGTTTAGAAATAGACAAAAAATCGAATTGAAATAGTAGTCTCGACAACAATGTTATTTCAACTACGATATATTGTAGATACTTTTTAACTCCAGAGAAATACAGATTGTCAAATTTTACGATTTGATTTCAATCAATTTATTACATTGAACTAATGTGCACATTATCTGTTTTTACACAAAAAAGTACATGACAACACGTTTGTATTGTAATTAAGTATAATGTAAGATCTACAATGAGCAACATTTTTTAAAAAGTACCATGAAGGATGAAACGGACATCAAACAATCTCTGCGCATTCATCAGCAGATAAAGAGGTTTGCGGAGGCGGTGTTAAGCCGAGGAACAAAAATAACAAAAAAAAAGCAGGCGCGATTCCACTTGGAGTTAACAGGCCGGAACAACACTCGCGGGCGCAGCCGGCGACTGCACCTGCTCTCTTTCGCGCCGGGGACGAGGGGCGGAGTCGGGACCGCGGAGCCTTCATTATCGCGGATAACTGCTCTCATCACCCCGGCATTAACTGCACGCGCGACCACCGCCGCCGCCGTCGCCACCGCTGCCCCGCCCCCGGCTGCCCCCTCTTAACGTGAAACCGCCTCGACCCAGCGTTCGTCGTTCCGAATCCACCAGTATGATCCTACCACCGCCGCCACGTTATGTTCGAGGGGAAGCAGGTTGGAGGCGGTTCGGCAACGAAGAGAGGTCGATGTCCGATGAGTATCCGGTCGATGATAGGTCTATGTCAATGAAGGTTCTCACGCGAGGCAATTGCGGATCGGCGTGAGTTCAGCGTTGGTTCGACGGTGAGTAAGCGTCGGGTAGGCGTCTGGTCGGTGTCGGGTCGGCGTCGATTCGATGACAGTTCGGCGTCGATTCGGTTCGGCGGTCCGGCGTGGTTCGGCGTCGGTTCGGCGTCGGTTCGGCGTCGGTTCGGCGTCGGTTCGGCGTCGGTCCGGCGTCGGTTCGGCGTCGGTTCGGCGTCGGCGGCGTTGGGCCGGCGTCGAATCGGCGTCGGTGGGTCGGTTCGGCGTCGGTCGGAGTCGGGTCAATAGGGGATCAGTCTCGAGTTTGTGCTGATTAGTTCGAGAGCAGGTTTGTCGACGGTGATGACTATTCAATAATATTCCCATCTCCCATTCACCGCTCTCTTTTCAAATAAGACGAAACTCCTAAATCCGGCGATGTATGGGAAAAGGTGCAGCTGTGTTAAATCATTTTCACAGAGTAACAGTTAGTGTCAGGATGAACTTATAATCCGAGAAAAGTGCAAAATGAGATATTAAACAGAATGCAGTCTTATTATAATACTTTTTAAGTTCAGTTGTTCTTTAACTATTAAAACTAGACTATAGAATGTAATCTACTAGCATCAGCACTCGACAAGAATTGTTTCCTCACGTGCGATTTTGTTTTTGAGAATATAAATGTAAAACGTAACTAAAACATGCGATTCAAATATGATTTTGAATGAGCTTTTAATAACAAAAACAACATGCTGAACATTCCCGCCTGCGTGAACGGATAAAGGACAATGAGTTGGATCGTTATAGTTTACGACATAGAAGCGTATAAAGATTTTTAGAAATTTCGGCGTTTTTAACTACTTCGTAAGATAAACATTCAATATTATGTGTTGATTGTAACAACTAAAACTGTAAAGTATATCTGCAAGTCAAGAATTTTTATTTTACTTATTTAAATAGAGAGAATATTTAGTTATATTTCGTAAATGATAGCAAAATGGTTTCATGCAAGTATTCTTATTTACATTTGTTATTAAATTTCTCGTGAAAATTGAATATTCTCTCTCGTGGTTTCATTTAGTAACTAAGTATAATTTCAGGATATCAGATATATCAACCACAAGTAGTAGACAATGTGACTTTACTACGCAGAACACAATATGTTTAATATTTGTTACTTGGAGCCACTGATGATGGGGAAAATTTCCCGAAACATGTGTATGGCTGAATTTTCTGCGAGTAAATTCATATTTTCTACTGCTTGTGATTGATTCCTCTGATATCCTTAAATTATAATCATGGAGTACCACAATATATCTGCTGCCTCTACAGAATTCATTTAGTAACTTTTAATTCCGTGATATGGAACGGCAAATGCGACGGCAATCAGAAAATATAACAATGATAACTCATTCTGTGACAACTGCACAGAGAATTGGGACGTACGACACAATATCCTTTATGAAACAGTTAAATTGGAAAATAATATAAGAACAGATTTATAACTAAATGCATGTAAGTAAGCTCGCTACACAAAACTTTGACGACTCATTATTGCACTTTTGAGGTAATTCACCACTTTTAATTCACTTTCCCCAGCAAGGGAGTGGGTCATGATCTTTAGCGAGACGGCCCTGTTTATAACAACAGCACTTCCGTCCGTTGCGGCAGCCACACAGTCGCGGTCCCCTCAGTCCTCCCCCTCCACGTTCACACTCCCCCCCCAGACGGGACCCAAAAAACTTTCCTCTGCGAGGGAAATGTCTTCGAAACTCCGCAAGTTCGCGAGGAGCCAAAAGTTCAAGCTGCAGAGACGTCGGCCGGGGCGTGGGAGGGCAGGCGGGCGGGCGGGCGAGTGCGGGAGTCTGCGCGCCGCGATGTTGCCAAATTTCTGCCACCCCACGGCCCTTTTGTTTGAGCGCGAGGAGCGGCAGAGGGGCAAAAACGGCTGGGCGGGGTGTGGACGGCATCTGCCCACGCGAGTGCTCTCGAAAGGCGTGGGGACTCCCGGAGGGGAAGTCACTTTCAAGGGGGAGAGCCAAAGGTGACGATAGGCTCCAGATCAAGCAAGGGTTTTCGGTTTAGTTTGGTTTTGATTTGTTTTTTCCGTGTTTCCGGGCGCGTCAACGGCTTTGGTCACTAGTCCCGTTAGTGTAGTGCATGTTTTTTCTCGGGAGATGGCGGTGATCTTCCCCCGCTGGATGGCGAGATCCGGCACCGACCTACCGTCGGCTAGTGGGGTTTCCCCCTAACCAGGAATCTCTCACCAGCGGGGCACTGCCCCGGCCGGGACAAGCTCTAAGCTCCCGACCGGTCTCCCGGAATTTGTGGTAGTGTAGTGCATGTTAGTGTGTGTGTGTGTGTGTGTGTAAGGGGGAGAGGATAGGACAAGGAAGAGGAAGGGAAGATCGCGCGCGGTCCTTGGCCCGTTTGGTAGGGTACTGCTCCGGCATTCGCCTGCTGCCGATCGGAGAAACCATGGAAAACTACCAACCAGAGCAGCCGGCTGCTAAAATTCTCCTCCAGACACCGACGATCTAGCTGAAAAGCTAGTGTCGAAAATCCTGCCGCCCTCAGGACTCGAACCTAGGACCTCCCGGTCAGAGAAGGGTTTGCAGACGAGTGGTTGAAATGTGAAATGAAACTGATGATTTACAACTTGATGTAGACCATCTAAATAAATTTGAGTATTACCTTTTTTCCAGTGATTGTAAAATATGAGCAAAACGTTCTAAATATGTCGTTTCAACTATAAAGTATCCAATGAAAAAAATGACTACCTTTCTGGAGCCTTGATTAATTAATACAAACATATCAATAAAATGAGGGTTTTTGTCATTGTATTCAATAGTTTACATCTGAAATTTTGGTCTTTTCAAAATGGCAAATCATTTGATAGACACATGATGACACTTTATACGTTTCGCCTTTAAAGCGACCCTCAAATGACGAGACTCCGGCTCTTTCACATTCAATACATGATAGTTGACACGAATCTTACAACACAATTAGCTGCTGGTATTGTACAATACTAATTTCAAATTTGCAACAAATTTCCAAACGTTCCAATCTAAAAATATTTATCTCAGAGGTAATGTAATTAATAATAGTCGAAACGGTGGTAAAGGTGGTGAGAGGGTTCTTATTTCGATGCTGCTGTTGTTGACGATGATGCAGGTGGTGTTGATAATATTGGCGATTGTGACAGCGTTGTTAGTTGCAGGGTTGCACTGTACTGTCGCCTGTATCGACACTATTCCCAACACCATCTGTCAATATTGGTATCGGCATCATTGGCAATGGCGATTATGATGACGTGTGCACTGAGAGTGATGGTGATTATGTGAGCGGTGACAGCAGTGCCGCAGTGATGGTGATGTCGGCGGTTGCAGCGGTGGGCAACTTCAACGGCGAGCTGGCGGGCGTGCGGAAAATAAAAAGAAAAGTTTATTTTCTTACGAAAGTGGCCAGAGTGGAGGGCGCGTAGGCGTCGACAGACGGACGGAAGGGCTGGGGGGCGGGGCGGGGCGGGGCGGGGCGGGGCGGATGGGCGGAGGGACCTTCTGCAGACATGTCGAGATGGGAGTTCCCCGGCGAAGCCAAGTACCCGCGCTCTCGGACGGTCGGGGTGCGAGTTTAAACTCACACTTCGCGGAAAACTTTTCTGTTGGTCTTCGACACGTCGCGAGGCCATTTCTTCAGATATAAAGATTTGTCTGTGGGCTCGTGTCGTCGCTACAAAAGTGGAACGAAAAACAAAAGTCTTCTAATAGCAGAGATGTTACGGGATTATTGAATTTTTAAAATTTTCTTTTTCGCTGCACAATTATTTATTTAATCATATATTCTACATTTATCATTTTGATATTTTTAACTTTTCCAAAAAAATATTTTCGCATGCCTGGTGACCAAAGATTATTTTTATAACATTTTTGATAGCACAACACAAAAATTGCTGTTTAAAAATTTATTAAAATGAGATTATTACTTCCAAGAAATGTAATTACTAAAAACGAATTGTAAAGTAGATATGTGTTATTTAAATGCCTGAAGAAAAAAAATCATAAAAGAAAATCGCAAGAACAAATAAAAGGATCTTGTCTGAGAATATACCGAAATTGTAAAGTTCAAATGAATAATATATTATTCTGAACTTCTGATGGCTGATAGTAGATAAAAATAACTAGTGATGCTTCAACATCACATACTTTCTCGGATTTTTGCAAGTTTTTTTAAATTCAAATAGTTTCAACGAAAATGGTATTTGTAACATTTTTAAAAGCATTGTTTGCACACATTAAAAAAAAAAAAAAAAATTCCATTTTTTGAGAAAATTTTTAAAGTTTAAAGGCTTTATTTAAAGAATTCACAAAAATCAAAATATCCTCTTTATATTCAAAGGGTCGCGACTGAACAAGATCGACGAAGAATGTCACCAGAAAAAAGTTGAGAAGATTATCTAAGTGATTTAGACACTAAGTGTTGTTCGAAGACAGTCGAACAGATAAATGTTGTGCAATAAATCAATGTTCCGTACCTTTGTCAGTGGATTCGAAAAACACAACACGATAGAGGATGAACTTTACAACATATAAGTACATCAATTATTCACTTTTTATCAAAGTTGCAATAAAATTTGTCTGCAAGGAAATCTTCGTTTTCGCTGCAGAATTACATTATTTTACGTAAGTATTATGCCAGAAAGTAAAATGATTCAACTTCGAGAAAAATGTCTGTGACTTCATCACACGCACCATTAATTCTCAAGAAACAGGACCCCGTCGACTTTTCTGAGAATGATCGATGCCAATAATTCCTTCCGAAGCGACGACATCGATATTAAGACGTAAGTCGATAAGAAGTGACAGCATGGAAGAGACATTTGAAACAATTGAAATCCAATTCCGCGTCAGCCTTGCGGCTGATCTCCGGTCGGCCTTGGCGTTTAATATTGCGAGAGTCTCTGTGGAGCGCGCGACTGACGTTTCTATATTTCTTACGAGACGTCCGAAATCCGCTTTCGGCGAGGACGTCTTATTCTGATTTGGGGAAAAGGCAGGCGCACGCGGAGGCGGAAGGGACCATTCTTTCAGAATGCGCTCTCACTGCTCTAGTCGTTCTGGTACGTAAAGTCAACATGATGCTTTTTTGAACATGAAAATAAATGTTTGGATAGAGTAAATTTAGAATTAAAGCAGAGTTAAGAATGCAGGCAAATTCACATGAAAGAATATGCGCGAAGGGTGTATGTGTATAATCGAATTTAGGGCAAATGTTAGCTTTGGAGGGAAAAAAGGACCTATAGTAAGCTCCGTGTCGGTTTGGATGCAACCCGTTGTACACGTGTGTATTACGGGACACTGATTTTTGCATCGTCTAGCGAAAGGAAGACGGTTTGAGAACTTCAGCAGATTTAAGTACCTATACTTGTTTATTATGCGAGAGCCGAGAACAAAACGAGTAGTAGGGTGCAAATGTCACAGAAAAAAGTAAATTAAATAATTATACAGATAAGGAGAAGGTTGGGAATGCAGAGAAGGTGAGAAGGTGGAAGAGAGCACAAGCAGAGAGACAGCGAGAAAGTCAGGGAGATAGAAAGAGAAATAGAAATAAATAGGTTACTAAAAAATGTGTTTAGTTCATAAAAGGGGAAGTGCACACATTGCAATAAAATATTGTTATATTTAATATGTTATTACTAAGAGACTGATTAAAACCATAGATTGTTGTGTATTTATTTTGTTTTTCTATTTGTCCAAAAGAAAAGAAGTACGATGGAAACACACATATTTGAACCTTGATTTTTTATAAAGTCTGTGAGTGTATCTCCAAATCTCCGAAAAGAGTTTGAGGTTTCTAAAGACTTACGAGTATTGGAGTCTTTGAAACGTTGTATACTTTTATGTTCACGTACTGCAATAAAATACCTTGTACCTTATTACTGCATTCATTTGAGTGTATTTTTCTGAATATTAGTACATTTAAATGTTTTTCATCAATAGGTCTTATTCACAGACGTCACCATACATTTCTCGCAGAGTCATGATCCAAACAGTACATGCACAATATACATGTGCTTCACACTCTTTAGACAAATTACGCAAATTGCTTATAAATCACGTTCATATATCTGAATTAAAACCAAAAGAATTCAAAGACACGATATCAAGTGCGTGGCGTGAAAATTGATACACGCATACATTTATTAATGAAATTGACTGGTATGGACTCTCAAAAATCGAAAGCACGATGTAGTATTTTCCTAATGTTGGATAATATTTTATTACTTGACGTGAAAACGCCAAACTCTCACGGGGACACTAACCCGCTGACTTCCTCGTAACCCGCTGACCTCCGCGTAATTGAACTCTACGCAAATCTCCAGCAACCCGAGTTGGGTAGTTTAATGCAAACGACATATGGCGAACACACGCATCAGATCAGCCTTGTGCCGTTTTAAAGCACGTGTTTCAATGGGGCAAGAACGAGACACGTATGGCAATGGGGCAAACCCGAGAAAGATCAAGCAGAGCAGAGCGTGCTCTCCGCGTGCTGTGGCGTTCGCGGCCACTGTGCGAGCGCGGGGGCGGGGGCGTGGAGCGGAGGAGCGTGACGCGGGGGCGGGGAGGCGGGGGGGGGCGGGGCGGGGCGCGGCATCTGTGCCTGGCAGGGCTGTCAAAAGCTCCGGTGGTTATGCGGCCGCGCTGCGCCGCCCGCCCGCCCGCTCGCTGGGTGCCGCTGCTTCTGCTGCGCTCTGCTCCGCTCCAGCGAGCCAGTCAGACACACGACGCCGCGGCGGCGGCGGCGGCAGCGGCGGCGAGGGCGGCGGCGAGGGCGGCGGGGAGGGCGGCGGCGAGAGCGGCGGCGAGGGCGGCGGCGAGGGCGGCGGCGAGGGCGGCGGCGAGGGCGGCGGCGAGGCGGCGGCGAGGGCGGCGGCGAGAGGCGGCGGCGTGGGCGGCGTGGGCGGCGTGGGCGGCGGGGCGGGGGGCGGCGGAGGCGGCGGGGGCGGCGGGGGCGGCGGGGGCGGCGTTCAAAAGAGTGAGAAGTGCAAGACATATAATACCTAATAATGACATGTTTGTATTTAAATGATTTACGTACGTTTAATATTTAAACCCAAAACGTTCTTATTCTGAAAAGAGTCATGACCGAGAGACCGAAAAGAGATGAGACCGGAAAATATGTTGTATGACACGTCAAAATATGCACATAAAAATGTAACAGAAACATTAAGAATATGTAATAAATATGAAAAATCAGATATAATATGTAATATTTAAATATACAAATTACACTACATATTAACCTAATTTGAAATTACATTTATCAAAAATTTCCGAAACAAATTTTTAAAACAATTCAAACGTTTTAAAATCATTTGGAGAGCACAAATTGATGCACGTTTTGAACTTTACAACAATTCCCGTCAGTAATAAAAATGTATCTATCGCTATCCAGGCCCAAAGTTTAGAAGCCAAACTAGACGCAATAGAAGCCCTCGTACAAACTGGCAATACCTACAACTAGCAAGCAATCACTGCAGCGTTAAGCATTCTCATCGAATTGTTACACGTCGGCGATCGCCAAAGTTTTTCGTAAAATAAGGTTAAAGGTCACGAAACGCGAGGTACATAATACTTTTCACACCTAAAGGTGAAAATGATCTCAGTCGCGTACTTCCCCATCAATGAGCTAACTGAAGCAGGCGTGCCAGACTGTAACAACATCCGACCGCGTCTTAATGTAGCGCACCGCGAGTCGACAACACTTAGTATTTATGTAGGAAAAAATTATGATTTTTTTTAAATACAATTTTTATAAAAAAATGTAATAAAATTGAAGAAAATTGATAGATTAAAAATATTTTGTGAAAATAGCAAAATATGTAAAATATGTAATATAGTACTAAATATGAAAAAATATGTAACGAAAAAATTTCATATTGTATTAGAATGGCGACGATTCGCCCAAGATTTCACAATTTTGAGAACGGTAAGTAGAAAAGGCATTAAATATGTAATTCAATATTTCTTCCTGATTGTCAATATGTGTTTACAAATAGGTTCGTAACGGTTACTTATGTGGTATCAACTGTGTGAGAGTGAGGTATTTCGTAATGTTTCCTTGAATGTTCTGCTGATGTGGTAATTCATTGGGATTAGCGTTCCCTCACTAAGTTTAGCACCTGAAGATGTAACAAAACGAGTTACGAAACGTTGAGAAATTACTGAATAAATGATTGTCATAAAAAACTTTGGATACTTTTATTCGTAAATATGTAATTACATAAAAATCCGGTCTCTAGTCATGAGATACGTAGAAACCAAATCATTATACATCCGTAAGAAAAGAGCCCAAATCCACGTCTGAAGAAGAGCGGAAGGGAGCCGCGGGTCTTAAGGCCCATTCACAATGCAAACATAAGCATAAGCATGGCGTTAACATAAAAGTTAGGACTACGTCTACAAGTGGACTCATTCACAATTCGTTCGCATAAGCATAACACGTAAGACGTTAACTTAAGAGCTTGCAAGCTTCAAGCTTCTGTGCTTATGCTTATGTCAGACATAAGGAATGAGCCAATCACAGTTCGATAACTCAAAATCGAGTATCGAAGTCGATAGGCGAACTATTCGTGTGCTGCGTGGTTGTGTTTGTCGTATTTGTTTTGATATCTCGAAATCGATTCTCATATCCAACCAATAGTAAACTAGAATGCCTCATAGCCAATAGAAACTCTTATTTTGCCTATGTTTATGTTCGACATTGTGAATACGCCAACTCTTCGCTTATGTTAATGTCTATGTCTATGTGTTATGCTTATGTTTGTGATTACATTGTGAATGAGCCTTTACACTCCCCGAGGCCTGAGGCGGCGAATCCTTCAGGCGCAGCTGCGGCGAGGGTCGCCGCTGAAGCAGGGGGGGGGGGGAGGCAGTGGGCTGGTGGCGGCACGGTGGGCCAAGGGGGGAGGGGGAGGGGGAGGGTGCCCCCCTGCGAAGGGCGGCGCCGCCAAAACATTCGCGAGGCGTCCTTTCCAGGAGAAATACGATCGGACACGCCTATTTATTCGGCGCGCCGGTCGGCCAACGCGCGCCGCGTCGCCGCGAGGGCTGGCGGGAGCGGCCGCCACTATATACGCCACGCCCGTCGCGTCGCGGCGTTTGAAAACTTTATAGTGGAATTATGTCTCCACCGCGGATGCACTGAGGTCCAACTTTTCAACACTTCATTATTTATAGAAAACAAAATACCGCAGGTTGTGATTATGAATGATGGGACCGGGAGCGGTAGCTCAGTGCATGAACTGATGCCACTGCAGCGCCTCTGACCGGGAGGTCCTAGGTTCGAGTCCTGACGGCGGCAGGATTTTCGACTAGCTTTTCACTAGCTAACACTAGCTAGCACTAGCTTTTCACTAACACTAGCTTTTCAGCTATGTCGAATTCAGTCGCTGTCTGGATGAGAATTCTAGCGGCCGGCTGCTTTGATTGGTAGGTTTCCGTGATTTCTTCGATCAACACCACGCGAATGCCGGAGCAGTACCCTACCAAACGGGTCACGGACCGCGCACGAGCTGTCCTTCCTCGTCCTTGTCCTATCCTCTCCCCTTACACACACACTTACACTAACATGCACTACACTAACACACATTCCGGGAGACCGGTCAGGAGTTTAGAGCTTGTCCCGGCTGGGGCGGTGCCTCGCTGGTGGGAGAGTCCTGGTTAGGGGGAAACCGTGCTACCCAACGGTAGGTCGGCGCCGGATCTCGCCATCCAGCGGGGGAAGATGACAGCTATGTCCCGAGAAAAAACATGCACTACACTAACGGGACTAATGACCGAAGCAGTTGACGCGCCCGGAACCACGAAAAAATCAATCAATCAATCAAAGGATGGATTGGACTAAACAATTGTTAATTGTTTCCAGGAGGAAATATTGTCAATTACTGTAATTACAAATGTGGATACTACTTCGTCTGAAGTTGTACAGCTTGGCCTTTTTTTAAAATATTTCTGTTACAATAGCAATGTATACTATTTAATAACAAGTAGTTTTTTTTATTTTCTGTCCTTACGTAAAATTAAGCAAGAGCTTGTAAATATAAAAAATGGTAAGAAACAAACCTCAGACAAGCTCAATGATGACCTTTTAAAAGGTTAATTGACATTTTTTTGCGCAAACAATAATTGCTATTAATAATTTGGATACTTCAGCATTTGTATTAGTGTGTTGTTTTTCTATTAATTGTGATTCTTGAAAAGTAGAAGAGAAAAGATACAAAGAAAAAAGAAAAATAAGTCAGTGGAAAGAAATCTTCCGAAGAGATTTTATTTCTCTCAGAACGGAGTTTTTGAGTCAGAAGGAGCAAAAAGGAAATCTACTTATGTGACTTCGAGTCCAAAATACGTCACATTGTCGTTTTCAGTTATATCAAACAAACTTTGGCACACCGGGCAGTGTCATAGGAAGTTTATTTGACAAATCAAAGCGCGCCAAGAAGATTAAAGGGAATTTTTTGCGACTTTAAAGCTTTGTGCGCATTATATGACATTGAAAAAAAAAAGTGTCTGGAGTTGTGCTCGAAAGACGTTTTCTCTGCATGGACAGTGAGAACTCGGGGTGTTGTTAACGACGGCAAGGACTTCCAAGAAGGCGGTATTATCAAGAAGGAGAGGCGAGAGTATCATCTTTATGACACTGAAATAAATTGAATTTAAAAAAAATATGTTGAGTTATCTAAAAATGAGCTGTTAATGGAATGAAACAATTATGAAGTAATTTAATTAACACCTATGTGTAAATATAATGAAGTACCCAGCTGATAATGAAGTACAATATAATGAAGTACCCTGATGAGATCAATTTTACACGTTTTATCATCATTGATTGTGACTCATTATTAATTAATGTGACCCAATAACTTTCCAGTACTACAGTATTTCCTCCATTCTTTCCGATGTACTACTTATCCCAGACGTTGTAGGAGGCCAGTTGCTTTGCAATATTTATATGCAGTTCTTCCGCATTCTCTTGAATATTCGATGCGTTGAATATTCTGTTTCACAGCTATTTTCCGCGTCTATCCTAACTACATGGTGAAAACGTTTTCAATTTTTGACTGACCGTGAAGAAAGTGATGTTAGTTCTTTCATCATGGAAAGATGAGAAGATTGGTACTTTTTGTCCTTAGCAAACTTGCGCCAACCCCATATGCGTGGATCCTAGATTTTGCTTTAAAACTAGTCTCCAAGTAAATTCAGCCAATTTAGTTTGAAAATATGTATCCTTTCCTTGAACGATTTGTATTCCAATGGAGTAGTGATCTGTTTGTAGAACAAAAGTATTTATTAAAGCAGTGACATTACTGTAAAAAATGCACAAATAATAAGCTAATTTAAAATTTCTAGATGTCAAAGTTTGAAAATCGTCACGTTATATTTAAAATATATTTTTGCGTATCTTAGGAGAAATACGTTTTCTACTAACTCCTCTATTATTAATATTTGTTAAGAATATGAGTGAATATTTTTCAAAACGTTGATGTAGAAATTCTCATTTAGAGGATGAAATATTTCCTTTTCGTTTTCACAAGATAGGATACAAATCTCCTCCAGAAGACACTGTACTTGGAGTATTATTATGAAAAGAGCTGGAGTCATCTAATAAGATAATTAAACAACAGTAGTAGAAGGAAGTATAAATTACTTAAAGAAAGAACAGAAGTATTCAAACGTTGTACGTTAATAAAACTAAATAGAAAAAGTAATTTCTGTAAAGATATATACTCATATTTTATAATTTGTCATCGATATTTTTGCGTAACAATGATACACAGAGATAGTGGCATAGTGATTGGTAAATGCGCTACATTCCGTCTACAAACATCAAACTGAGCTGAGATAATGAGTCAAAAAATCTTACAGACCAATACCACTCAGCCTTTCAAAGTATCACAGAGAGAAGGAAGATATATCACTGAGAAATTTAACGTATTCCAAGAGTATTACCACTAAGTTCATAAACTTTGTTGTATTTATTTACATGCACGATTACCAATATTTTCTCATCGATATTCTCAAACAACATATTTACTTCTTAGATTATTCTTTCCTGCATTAACCTAGTAACATGTATTAACCTAGTGACACGTAAAAACACTCGACGTAAAACTTCGACCTCGATTAAAGTAAATTTCCTTAATAAACATATCAAAAACGACAAAAGATCGAAGTTGCTATTTCCGGCGGCTTGCCACACAGCGCGCCTTTGTGCGGCAGCGCGCAGGCGCGAAACGCTTCTCCAATTAAGGGCGACGGCGCGTCAAAGACAAAGGCCTCGGCTTAAGCGACCAATTAGCGCCCTGCTCAATGCGGACGCCCTGCGTCTAATTTTTCCTTTCGCATGCAAACCAGGCCGCCCCAAGGAGCCTCTTCCTTGGAGGCCTGCGCTGTTTGCTCGGCACCTCGACAGGGGGCCTCGTGGTCCAACTTCACTTGCGCCTGATCGCGCGAGCTGGCAGCGGGGTTGTCGAGCTTCGGAGGTGACGTTGAATTTGGTTTGGTTTGGTTTGGTTTCTTCGTGTTTCCGGGCGCGTCAACTGCTTTGGTCATTAGTCCCGTTAGTGTAGGGCGTGTTTTTTTTCTCGGGAGATGGCGGTGATATTCCTCTGGATGGCGAGATCTGGCGCCGACCTACCGTCGGCTAGTGGGGTTTCCTCCTAACCAGGACTCTCTCACCAGCAGGGCACCGCCCCAGCCGGGACAAGCTCTAAGCTTCCGACCGGTCTCCCGGGATATGTCGTAGTGTAGTGAATGTTAGTGTAAGTGTGTGTGTAAGGGGAGAGGAAAGGGCAAGGAAGAGGAAGGGCAGATCGCGCGCGGTCCGTGGCCCGTTTGTTAGGGTACTGATCCGGCATTCGCCTGGTGTTGGTCGGAGAAACCACGGAAAACTACCAATCAGAGCAGCGTACCGCTAGAATTCTTCTCCAGGCAGCGACTGAATTCGACCTAGCTAGCTAGTGTCGAAAATCCTTTCACCGTCAGGACTCGAACCTAGAACCTCCCGGTAAGAGGCGCTGCAGAGACATCAGTTGATGCACTGAGCTACCGCTCCTGGTGAGATGATGTTGAAAATGGTGTTTGGATTGAAACTTGACTGTAGGTGTGTTGTAGGTATGAATGATATGTGTAGTATAGATAGTATAGCAGTAGAATAGTTTAACGGATTACGTTAGCGAAGACCAAGAAAGGATTTGTGACTCCAGCTGCAGAGCTAGGTCGGAGCCAGTCGCTTTCTGGGGTAGAATTGTATCAGTCTGTTTTTCTATTGGGTGGTTTTCCGTGGTTTCTCCAAACAACACCAGGCGGATGCCGGTTCTACAACAAACGGGTTGCGGATCGCGCACGATTTGTTTCTTCCTTGTCCTAACATCACTCTTTACTTGCACACACACTTGCTTGCACTACCGTACTACACCTGTTGGGAGCTTGTCCCGGGGCTAGGTTCCCCTCAGGTGGGAGATACCTGTTTGGGGAACACCCCGAGAGTCGACGTGTAGGTCGGTCCCGGATTTCGCCATCCAGCGGGAGAAGATTACCGCCACTTACCCTGAAAAAAGTATGTATTACACTCACGAGTCTAATGATCACAGAGATGTCACGAAATAATCAATCGCGATAGAGACCGTAGTTACAAGTTCGTAGGAGTAACCCTAATTTTGAGTCCCAGAAAGTTCCGTTTTTTCGACGTTCTACTAGAAAGCGGAGGGTTAATGCCGACTACTGGCTGCATGATAATTCTAGAGAGCGATGGCTCTGATCTGTCGTGTCATTATTTTTCTTCCAGCGGATTCTGGAGCAGAACCTTGAACAATGGACCAAGAACTGATTGCGAGATTTCTTTCCCATACTGTCTCTGCTTCTATTCTCAGGGCCGGGCTATGAGATTATTCTCCAACCGCAAGCAGTCCAACAGAACGATTTAGAGAATCTCCAGTGTTACGTGGAACACGTCTTTCCGAAACCCACATGAGGGCTTAGCGCTAGACAAAGAAAACAATTGAAGTGGTGACGTTTGCCGGCCCTAGTGGCGCAGACGACTGCCGAGGCAGCTGCTCCGCGCTGAGGCTGGGAGTTCATTTCACGTGAAAATACCATCGACGACACTTTTCCAAACATCAGACGACTCTTTGAACACTGGATGAACTCGTCCTGTGCACCGTTTTTCAGTTCAGGTCACGTTCGTAATTTCCGTCGACCGCTGTCACACTCTTCATCCTTCTTCTCTTCCGGGCAGAGAACTACTCACTCCCAAGAATAATGCCATTTGCCCGTTCTCCAACATCAACGCTACTTCTCGAACTTATGTAATTGAAGTTCAATACTCCTAGATTAAGTTATCTACTTTATTTCAGCTACTGAAATCTGGGATGGATGAAAAGTAGAGCCAGCTCAATAGGTTATCGCTCAGAACCTGGGTTTAGCAGTCGATCTAGACTACAATTTTTACTGCAAAACGTGGACTAATGTGCGAGTTTCCCTACTGTTTTACGTCTGCTGTGTGGTAATTAACAATGAGGTAAGAACGTATTGAGTGGGGAAAGGATGAAACTAACTGAAAATCCTTCACAAATTAAACATCAAATAAACAGCGCTTACGCGTTAACCAGTGAAATGCGGGGCGTCTATACCAGATTCTCTGATAGCGTTCGCTTCCTGCGCGAAACACGACAAGAGCTTCAAGGGACCTGCACTTCATGGACCATACGATCCGTAAACATCATCGCAGCCACCGTATATCGCCTTATCTGCAAGCCCTATCGCCTCCTTCCTGTGGCATCTCCGGCCACGCCCCTTCCATCCACCGGCGACGATCGCCCGCAATCCGCACAGCAATCACTGGGCGTGTTGGCTCGTCGCGGCGCCCGGCAGTAACACCCTCCACCCCCCGGCGAATCTGCCGCCCCCGTCGCCCACGCGACCCTTCCGCCGCCGCCGCCGCCCCCGCCGCCGCCGCCCCCGCCGCCGCCGCCCCAGCCACCGCCGCCCCCACTGCCCATGCGGCTCTCCGCCGCCGCCGCCGCCACCGGAAAGAGAAACGCTCGCGGCCCCGCTAAATTTGGATTTCTCGCCAAACGTTAACTGATATTGCCGGCAATAGTACACGTAATATCTGTCTGCACACACAGGCCAACACGCGCTCTAAGTATGGTTTATACGCCCGCGGGAATGACCCATATTTTTGAACGGTTTCGGGAGCCTTTCATTTGTGTCCAGCGGAGGGCGTGGGCGGGCGGGCGGATGGGCGTCCGCGCTTGCAACGTGCACCCGACGGGGCGATTGGATGCCGGGAACGTAACTGTAAAAAATTCGCGGAAGGTAATTGATAAAGCGAGCGCAGGGGAGAGTGCGTACGTTGCAAATTTTTCACGTTTTGCAGGGTCGATTTCTTTCGTTGACTTTGTTTGTAGTAGCCTGATTTCGTGGTGAGCTTTTCGAGTTGCGTTCTCCTGGGTTCTGTTGTTTTGAATCACATTTATGAAACTTTACCAACGTTGGCTTATTTTACTTAAACTTTGAAACATATTCATTTGTCTTAACATTTTGTTAGCCAAATAAATAAAACATTATGACAAATTTGTTTGGAATTATGAGTACAAATATAAAAAAGATGCTTTGTAATAGTACATGATTAATTTTTTCCGGTTTATTTCACAACAATTCTTGTTAAGTTTTAATACGATTTATGTATATATTTAAAAAAAAATTGTAGTTTTCGTGTAATTTTGAGTTATATTGTGACAATGCGATAGAATCTGTTCAGGATTAAGGATTTAAAACAGTATTTGAAACACACACATCATAACAAAAATCCTTCTATGGAGAAAATACTTTTGTCTCTTACCTATATGAGCTCGAGTTTATATCTTCGATGGGGCAAATATTTGTATATTGTTTAAATATTTCGTATTTAAAGAGCATGAAACACTGAATTCAATAGCAAAAAACATTTGTGTTAAAACGTTTTAATTTTCAAACTGAATGTAGATATTTTCTAGAATCTCTCGTGCTTTGTTTGACTTCAAGTGACGGATGAAGTGTTAATAGAATGAAACTTGGATATTATTTTATGTAATATTGCCAATAATAGAAGAAACATGTACTCTTGTGTAACCACTCGTTTATATTGAAAATACCTGTAAACGTTACGGAAAATGCTCCTTTGGCTGAGCATTCTCAATACGTCATCTTTGGCATTTTCACTTCGTCGCGAATAACATGATCGTCATTAGCTTAGATTTTCAGATTGAGACACTTAAAACCACATGTAAGGATAAACTAAATGATATATACAAAAATACATTTAATAAACACAACACCCAAAAAATATTAATTTACAACAAATAAGATCCATCCATTCATATAAATCCTCCACATTGAGTACATTGCATAAAACAACAAGTTAATATGTTTAAAGAATACGCACAAGATTAGCGTTGAGAAAGTATGACGTTTACACTCCCAATGAAGATGGCGGTGCATGTCCTAAGGCTGTGACGAACGCGCCGCCATTTTCTCGTGCGGATTACCCCCACGCCGAGTGCTCGTTGCACGACTGCTGAAGCCAAGGGGGAAAGGGGTGGGTTGACGGGCGCTGAGCTGTCGTGGCGCGCGCCCTAGCAGAACTACGTATGGATTTTGGGCAATAATTAATTAATACTTAGAACGCGTGTTCATCACGGGCGGCTAATAAGCCGGCGGTTATGCGTCTGCCGTTAGGAGATTGATGGTCGGGCTCCGCCGCTGGGGGTGTGATTGATACGGTGCTGGCGCTGGCGTCCGCCCCGCCACGTTCCACGTCTCAGCACGCCCCTCCTCCCCCCGCCACGCCCCCGCCCGCTCGCAACTCCTCGCACCTCCCGGCGCTGCTGCTTTCAAGTTGGAGATTCTCTCGCGCTACTTCCCGCCAGCCGAACCTTCCTCGTGACGCCTCGAGACTCAACGCGCCCCGCCGCGTAATACGTCTTATCCTGTGACGTGTCTGTCAACGGAACAACAATGTCAGACTGCCTTTACGGGATGATTCAAAAAACGCGTGAACATTTAGGATTATAAATTAGGAGAACCACTTCATGTACAATATGAGTTTGAACATAATGTGAATGATATGTATCATCTATAATTACATTTATTTGTTAGCTGTAGCCATCTTGCACTAATAGCCGAAATGTCACACCCATGTTTGAGTTTTCTCCCCAAAACTTGCATGTACTTTAGGTTCAAGGTACGTGCCACCAATATTTGTGATAGTAATATAATATCGAAAATGGTCAAAACAGTAGTTGATAACAGGTATTTAATTTTTGGGTGTCGCTTCCGTTATATTCCAAAACATTAACTGTGCGCTTTCTGATGTTTTAATTTCTACATAAGAATTGTACAACAACAAATATTCATAAAACCTGTATTTTGGTTGATATTTAGTATATTTCCTTTTTAATTGTTCGTTTAAGATATTCAGTAAATCTTGCTTCAAATTTGCATGATCATTTCATTCTTTTTTAATATACTATGTAACGTAGTTTATTAAGTTGAAAGAAAATTTTATTATGACACACAATGTTCTTTCTTATTAATATGAATAAATTAAAGTAGGTTTTTTTATTTAAAAGTTTTTAATGTTAATAGTGTAAACCACTACGTTTGAGCCATGATTTGGAGCTACATCAGGGTAATTCATCAGAAACAAAACATTCATAAAACCTGTTTGCCCACCAAGCCATGTGAACAACTCTACTCGTTCATTTTTCTTCTACGTTAGCTTGTTTCAGCGTAAAAAGGATGTGCAAAAATATGAGGGAGGTACTTACAAAGTTGGGTGATACGATGTTGAGAAACGAGGTTTATATGAGGTGTACCTAGAAAGCTTTTTCTCTAGGTCGTTAACAACAAGAAAACTATTTAATGGAACAACTTTGTTGTAGCAGATGGTTGGGCTCCGCGACTTGCACTAATTTTTCAACAAAATCACCACCTGAGTCACCACCTTCAGCCGTGCATTTGTATCGTGGTGTCATTAGAAATCTGCCGCTTGGAAGAGGCACCAGTGTTTGACAATCATCTGCCACTATGAGACACAGTGTTACGCATAATGCAGACCGGACAAAAATGTCTTGAGATGTAAGAAAAGACGGAAATCGCTGTGGGCAGGATCCGGACTATAGGGAGAATTATCAAACACCTCCGAGAGATTGATTGATTCATTTTTTCGTGTTTCCGGGCGCGTCAACTGCTTCGGTCATTACTCCCGTTAGTGTAGTGCATGTTTTTTTCTCGGGAGATGGCGGTGATCTTCCCCCGCTGTACAACAATGGCGAGATCCGGCGCCGACCTATCGTCGGCTAGTGGGGTTTCCCCCTAACCTGGACTCTCCCACCAGCGGGGCACCGCCCCAGCCGGGACAAGCTCTAAGCTCTCGACCGGTCTCCCGGAATACGTGGTAGTGTAAGTGTGTGTGTAAGGGAAGAGGATAGGACAAGGAAGTGGAAAGACAGATCGCGCGCGGTCCGTGGCCCGTTTGGTAGGGTACTGCTCCGGCATTCGCCTGGTGTTGATCGAAGAAAACCACGGAAAACTACCGATCAGATCAGTCGGCCTCTAGAATTCTCCTCCAGACAGCGACTGAGTTCGACCTAGCTGAAAAGCTAGTGTCGAAAATTCTGCCGCCGTCAGGACTCGAATCTAGGTTCAGTTGATGCACTGAGCTACCGATACCGGTACCTCCGAGAGGAACTGCTGAAGAACACCTGCTCTGAGCAGAATCGTGTGAGGTCGACCATATGACTATCCACTCCATAGTATGGGTCTCACCCCCCCCATCACACGATTTCCATCATTTCTTACACCCTAAGAAATTCCTGACCGGTCACCATTACGTGTATCAGTGTCATATGGTGGTAGGTGGTTGTTAATCACTGGTGCCTATCCCAAGCGGCAGACTTCTAATGACTTGTTTTTGTTGACATTTCTTGTAGCTCAAGAAATGTATGTCCGATGAGCATTACTCGTAACACAGTGATGCAGAGTTGCATGTGGCAGACAAACACGTAGTTATCCGAAGCGGAAGACTTCTACGACAAAGAGATGTAAATGTTAATCCCGCGGTGTGACAAATGCATCAATTAAGGCGATGGCTACTTGGAAAACTAGTGAAACATGTGCTGAATTCCCTGCAATAAAGTTTTCCCATGAAATTGTGTTTTCTTTTTGTGGACGACACAGAAACTTACTTTCTGGATTCACTTCGTACTTATGATAACTGGTGTAAATTCTGCATGTAAATAATTGTTTGAAAATTATATGTGCTTCATGGCATAGCACGTAAAGAGTTGTTGTGAAAAGGGGAGTTTTATTTTGATGTGTAGCCCTGATGAAGGTCCAAGACGACCGAAACGTTGGCGAGTTGAACTGATCAGATTAAATATTACCAAACGGTGACAACGAACTTTAAAAAAAATAAAATTAAAATGAATTTCTCCTTTCAAGAATTTTTACACGTTAAAAATCGACAAAAATGACGATGTACGTTTGAAGTGAACGTTTCGAGTTCTTAGAACGTGAGAATGTTAATCTTCATAGTATAAAGCTGAATGTTATTTGATACTGAACAACGTGAATTGTCATAACCGCTCAGGTAGTGCCTTAACTGATTGGAAACAAATTAAAAAAGTTATGCTTTTTCGATGTACTTACAAAATTCTTGTTCAGTGCAAGTTTTGAAGTCTAGATACCTTACTGAACATAATGTGAAAGATACCAAATAACTTAAATATTGAGAACCGTTCAAAGGAATCACAATTGGTGAGTTCGTGCATGACCTTGTTTACATGTCTCAAGTACGTTTCCTTTTCAGAAGGAGCCTCGAATTCGACAGCGCTAGAGATGATATTTTCGGTTTCAGTTACAAACGCTTTTATGTCGGTCTCTTCCAGCCTCTATGAAGTATTTCAATGTTCTACTTATTTCGCTATATTTGGATTCAAAGAAATGCATTCTTTGCGCCGTCTATTCTAAAATATTAATGATTATAGAAGCGTATAGAATATTTGTTATCTTTCGTAATACCCTGCATCTCTCCACCTCTATCATCCATGCACAGCCAACAATTTATCATACCAGTCGCTTGATTTCTCTGAATTTCTCCATGTGATTTCTTTTACACACATTACACCATAACACCTGTCTCAAGGGAAGACATTGTGTTCGGGCGGAGGCAACGTTTGTGAGCAGTGTGGAACTTGCCGTATTCCGATAGAACATGAGAACTTATCCGCTGAATGGGTTACTGAAATATATAATTTAAATAAATCCACAGATCGTTGTTAAAATAAAATGTATATACTTGCAACGCTTCGAACTTCTGTGACCAGTGGGTTGACAAAATTGCAAGCCATATTGGTTTGAGATAGTGTTTTACACAATTTCAAGTCACTTTAAAAAGCGGAAAGATTATTGCACAATAATAACTTACTTCAATAATTACAACAATAACTTACTTCTTGACACCTTTAAAACTTTTTTTTAACATCACTGCCAGTATTCTCTCACGTTTCATTATTACCCATTACTATTATCAAAACTAACTGTTTCAATGTGTTTTATAGCAATGTAATGATTCTGTATAGTTAGAACGTGAGTAAAATGCCTCTCCCTAGCACAAGAACAAATAAACAACACTTCAGTGCCATCTTTTCCTCTTTGACAGCTTTCATAACTCATTGATATTTTTCTTTCCGTGTCAGGAAATTTTCTAAATGGGCACAATATATTTCTGCTCTTTCTTCACCTTTCCTGCACGTTACCTGTTTTTCATCTTAACGGCACCAGTAGATTTTCTGAGTTTCGAGAAAATAGTATATAATATTTGACCATCACCGAGAAGATTTCCGAATGGAACGAAATCATTCTTCACGACTAAAGCAATTTTTGTGTCTGTGATCCTCCGATATCATAGAGGATGAGACAGTGATTTCACAGTAAGTACCACTTTTAAACTAGACAATAACATTTAAAATGTTTTTTATTAACTATTCAGAACTTCTACATTTCAAAACAACATTTAAAGTAAAAAATGACTATTCTAAAATTATATTCTTGTGTCACACTACGATGTAGTAAAACTATAGATATTAAAGGCTTAAAGTAGTTCGGGAGTGTTATATGTGATAGAAAAATTCGGGAATTCTCGCTATAAAAAAACGAAATCATAGAACTAATTTTCGCACTAAAAATGACTAGTGATATCAGTAGATAAGAGATAACAAACTCTTATAAAATTCACTATTTAAACGAAACTTGCAACACTATGTTAATACCATATACTACACACCGAAACACTATAATCAAATAAACGTGTTTGATTCTGCCCTGCTGTGTCACTGTATTTCACACGCCCCACAAGTCTCACTAAACTAAACTTCCGGAATAACTTAATTTACATTCAGTAGTACCGAGCAAGACGTTACTTCTTAACATCTCCATTACTTTCACATCTTTAATCCACAGCCATAATAATTCTTATTCAGCGGTATGAAGACAGTAATTTGAAACGCAACCGACAACTGGGTGACTGGAGCAGCTCTGTTAATGAGCTCAAGACAGGCCCCTCGCGAGAAGGGGCTTGAGGCGTAATTATATTAGCGATTCGTCCCTCGCGAGGCGTAATTGGAGTAAGAAGCAGCGGCGAGCAGATCTCGCTTGATGAATGAGTACAGGCTTTGTGCGCATTACGTGATATAATTTCAGACGAATAATATTCCGGTTAATTTATGGGGCGGAAGGGGCCGGAAACTCCGGGGCCTGGCGAAGCGACAATTCGCAGATGACTCCGCGGAATCGATATCCAATGAAACGACGGTGACCGGCGGCGACCGTGACTGCGGCGGCGGCGGTGGCAGCGGCGGCGGCGGCGCGATGGGGGCGGGGCCAGACACATGTCGCGCACTTAGGGATCCATCACGGACGGCCGCGAGGTGCGGCGGCGGGCGACGGAGGGGAGGGCGGGAGTGAGTGGGCGACTGCCAACGGTGGTGGATGGAGTGGGGGAGGCGGCAACGTTGTGCTTCTCAAAGGATTCCCAGCGGATGTGCAAAGGATGTGCGATATTCCGCGAAATGACGTACGTCTGCCGTGGAAATACGAATACCGTTAATGATAAACTTAAAGTCTATTAGGACGACAGAATTGTACCACAAACTGACTAATTAAAATGTTCTGTTAAGAATTATGCTTTTGGAATTTAATGAGACATACGGGATGGGTTAATTTTATACAATGGTTAAATATGGGGAGGAATTGCAGAACACATCAATAATTCTTCATCCACAGAAGATATTCACTTACTTTTTAAAAAGTTTAATTTAAGTCAATGCTAAAACTTTCTAGATACGTTATTAGAAACTGAAATAGTACAGATTCCGGGAATTTGTTATTAAATGCATACAGGGTTGCTTTGCTTGTAGAGTACGGATGTACCGCAATGTTCACCATGACGAAAGGGAATGCCGAGAGCCTCGAATGATTGAGAATTAATTTTGTAAAGACACCGATAAAGGTAACATATTAAAACAAACTATTAAATAAAAAATCATCTTTGGATTTTCTGAGGAGCTTGATACTTGTTAGCTAGCGATTTGTGCCCAAAGAGTGGTGACTGATGACTGAGATTTTCGGATAAAAATCTCCCGAAGTGTCTTTGAAGCTAACTGCAGAGGGAGAATAGCGTACTATAAATGAAAAACGACAAAAGTGCAAGAGGAAAAAACACAAAATATGGATCCCAATGAGGAAGTAGGATTAAGAGATAATGGATGCAAGCGACGGCGAGAGCAAGATGCACTGGGCAGAGATTGTGATGTATGAGTCGGGAAGACAAGAGTAGGGAGAGGAACAGACGCCTAGAGAATATATTGTTCGGCAAGAGATGAGACTAAAATGAAGCACACAGTAGTGGGTCGTGGCATGACAAGATATGTATTGGAAGGAAGAGGCGTCGCCGGAGATGACAGTATCTAAAGATAAACTATTTCGATGAAGACAGCGCCGAAGTGCCAGGTGCAAATGACGGAGCACATGAAAGTGAGAATTTTTATGGGTATCTACGTTTTATATACATTCTAATAACAAAAAGCAATAGTGTATGATATACAAGAGAAGAGTGAATGATGACGATTCCATATTATCTAACATTTATTGAAACGCAAATTTTTTATATTTAACTTCCATATTATCTAACATTTATTGAAACGCAAGTCAAATATTGCGCCGTAGATGTATAAAGCTGTAACTGATTGGCTGGTTGTGATGGATATTGGACCTGCTTATTGCTGGTTCTTATTTTCCCACCTTCTTTAATTGTGAATATTGCCAGACCTTGATGGAGTGTTGTATCGCAAAGGGCGTTAACACTAACGATGGCAGTGAAAAGGGAAGCGAGCGAGGCAACACGCGCCTGGGTCAAATCCCTCGCCGTGATTTCCGAGAGTCGTTTTTCGCGCGGCGACAGGCAGTGCGGCGCTGGCATCTTTCTAAATCGATATGATGTTTATCTGGTTGCCACCGGGATTCTAGCGGCCGGTTGCTCTGATCGGTAGTTTTCCGTGGTTTCTCCGATCAACACCAGGCGAATGCCGGAACAGTACCCAACCAAACGGGCCACGGACCGCGCGCGATCTGTCCTTCCACTTCCTTGTCCTATCCTCTCCCCTTACACACACTAACATGCACTACACTACCACATATCCCGGGAGACCGGCGGGAGCTTAGAGCTTGTGCCGGCTGGGGCGATGCCCCGCTGGTGGGAGAGTCCTGGTTAGGGGGAAACCCGGCTAGCCGACGGCAGGTCAGCGCTGGATCTCGCCATCCTGAGGGGGAAGATCACCGCCATCTCCCGAGAAAAAAACATGCACTACACTAACGGGACTAATGACCAAAGCCGTTGATGTGCCTGGAAACACGGAAAAATCAATCAATCAATCAATCAATCAATTTATCGGGTTGTCCCAAACTGAGCCTTTCCATTGGTCAGAATCTTAATACCGTCCCAAGTAGTTGGAATGGTGTACATTGGAAATCGCGAGTAAACGACGAGGCTGACGTGAGTTGTAACAACACGACTGAAATTAGAAGCGCTGTCAGGGTAGTTTAGAGTTGTTAAGCCAAGATACGACTAAGAGGTGACTCGCTAATGTTCATGTATTTTCTTGTTGGGACGTTTCTTCGGTCTACTCAATTTAACTTTATCTGTGAAACGCGTAATTTCCATTTTATGCCAAAAAGTGGCATAAAATATTTGTTGTGATCCGGAATTGAAATTGCGAACATACAAATGTCAGACTGGCGCGCTATTAGTTGTACCGTTGCTCGAGTACATCTGACCCAAGAAAAAAAGCAAAGTATATGAATGAACCACCCTTTAAAAGTCTAAAATTGATGCAACAAATAAAAATCACAGAAATAATATACTACGCTTTCAATATGCCTATACGACATTGTCATAATAATTGATAGTGACATAATAAACGAAAATACACGGGGTTTTCTGGTCAGCTGGTCAACTACATTGATTTAAACAAACTCTGGACTTGCTAAGGATGGCACAAAAATATTGCTGGTAGATGTACAATTAAAACTACATGATACTATTAAATTAAAAAAAGTAACATACTCTTTATAATTACGTATATTACGTATATTTATGAAAACAATCTTGCGAATAAAATTTAAAATAATGTATTAAATATTACAATAGTGAATGCAACTGAGTCCTATAGCACAGTTTAACTTAAAAGATGGTCAGGGACAGGCATGTGCTCCCGAATCGAACTGTTTACAAGTGTATTCGAGTGCCCGCATTTCCAATTGTTAGAATGGTTGATTCTGACCAATGAGGATGTTTTATTTGTGACTAGTAGAGTGTGTGATGTGCGCCTATCATGTATTTGTACTTTACAAGGGGGAATTCACCCCGGGGTGGGCTAGGCGCTAGCCTCTATTCGCACCCCCGCAGACGTACAAGTATGGCTTTGGGCAGGTATGTGGGTCCTGCCAGAACGCAGTTGATCCTCACGGTAACCTCCCCTACAATGTCTGGGTCGGGAAGTCCTGTCAGCTTAGAGCTCCTAGCTATCCGGGCTAGTAACGGAGACAAAACAATGCGCTACTCACATGCGCCAGGAACAAATACTTTCTTCTTGCCCAGAGTATCGGGCCATTGCCACGACGGAGCCGAGAACTCAACTGAGGTTCGGGCGGCTCGGAGCCCCCGTCCCGTCTCCTCATTGACTACACCTCTAGGCTAACGACGTGAGAATCGCCGGAATCTGGACAACGTGACGGTAGGTTTCCCGCCGGACTTTTCTATGTGGATTCAAGAGATTTCAAGGAGTCTCTTACACCCAATCCTGCCCAAAGGTCGACACGCCAGAAGCCCGCCTGTTGGGTTACCGCGCAAGCCCGGCAACAAGGAACTTAGTATCGCCTACTCACTGCCTCCACCGTGAAGCTAACGACGTGAGTGCCGCCGCTAAACTCGGGGTTCGAGTGGTTGTCTACGACTGTCCGCCAGAAATCACGTCAACCTACGTCATAGTGATTCCCCCCTGCGGGGAAAAATTTGGCACTGCAAGATATACATGGTTATCTGGGCAAGTTATCTGGGCTGAATTTACCTACACGCACAATCACCAGTTGCGAACGAGTTTACATCCACGAGAGGGTGCGCCACGATAAAGATCATTAAAACATTGAAATAATCATGTTTTTACATATAAAATATAAATACATTCACATTTATATTCGTACATAGTTATTCCATTTAAGTTTTTTAGTAAATCAGAAGGATTTTTTCCCCCGGCGAGAGACCCCCAATACAATTTTGTACTAGGGTTCCCGGCAGTATCTTGATCCGCTGATCTGAACACGCGCGGCGTCGGGCCACGCGGGAAACGTCCCCCCTCGCCGCACGGGGGTTAGCGCGCCCCTTTGCCACCAGGGTCGTTGCAGTCGCCGCCGCTGTCGCGCAGGCGAGAGACGTCACCGGCGAGGAGGAATTAGCCGCATTTCGTCCAGGAAATAGCGCGCAGATGGCCTCTCCCCCGCGCTGCTACAATAACAGCGCCCGGCGCCAACGCTCACTCATTACGTTCTAATCAACGAACGCGAACATAATTATCCTATTAGCGAGACCAGATTACGAGATTAAGGAGCGTCGGATCAGCTAAGATGGCTCGTCGGACGACATCGAGGCTGACGGGAAAGGCTGCGAACGGTTCGCGGCGTTTCGTTTCTCCGTGGACGGGAAATGGTCAGGATTAGAGCGTAATGAAGTTGGTGGGTTTTAACGTGTTCCGGCCTATCGCTTTCATAATCGTGTTAACATTTTATGTAAATAAAACGACGAATTGCGATGGGATCAAAAGTGTAATTACGAACAGGCTTATAGGCGTAGTATTGAGTTTTCTGGAGCTCAACCAGTGAACTTCAAGGTTGATTTGCTCATTTATTTATGATTTAAATGAAGTTTTTTTTGTAAATATTTAGAGAGAAATTGCAGACTAAAATATGCTTCAGATAGAGGAAAAAATTGTTACAAATATTTTTAAAAACTCACAATTAAGTTGATACTTTTCTTTTGTAGAATGAAATTTGACAAAATCTTAATACTTAAATAGTATGATGGACATTTTTATATCTAGAAGCAAATATTTTCAGTAATATTCAAATTTATAAGACTTACAGTATTCAGTATAAGACTACAGTTAGTACAGATGCTTGGCCCCACGAGTACAGTATGTGTGAATATGTATGAGTCTTTCTCTCTCCGTTTATTTCTCTCTCTCGCTCTCTCTGGGCTCAAGTGGGCAAGTGGACGTGTGTAGCGATTCTCTATGCACCGACATACTTTCTCAAAAGCTGAATGATTCATTTCCCACTCGCATTGCCCGGTGTGCCAGACAGAGTCCTTAGTAGTACATAGACTACCAATTACAATATATAGCACAAATATGAACACTACTTGTTAACTCTATGACTAATTTCAATACCAGATGATTATCAGCTGCAGCTTTTTATAGTACAAATTCGGACTCTACTTGATAACTCTATAACTAATTTCAATATCAGATGATTATCAGTTGAAGCTTTTTATATGAAAACGACTTTTTGAAGTCATCCTAATGACATATCATTGTAAAATGACGGAGAAAAAATTCACCATAAATCGAAACGTTATTTACCCTCTTTTAACGTAAAAATATTAAATAGCACTGGTTTATACTAAATTTGTTTACAGAAGTAAACTGTAAATATCGGTTTACAGTTTTCTTCTATATAAAAGATCAACAGGAATCCTAGGAATATGATGGAATGGACTATGAGAGTACTTTCACTTAATGATGAGATGATGAGAGTACTTTTACATATCAAGCATTGCTGCTGAACTGACAGGTTTAGGAGTTTCGTTTCCTCCCATAACCTTTAAGCGTCTGCCCTTGCACCCGCTGAGGGCATCCAGGACGTCGCACCCCATGGACAGTCCCTCGTTACGACCCGTCACACTCCCCCACTGCTCCACTGCCTCGCCGCGGCCGCCAGCGCCCCGCCCCACCCTCCCGCATTCAATCCGAACAAACGACGACTGATTCGACGCTGTTAGTGGTTTATCTTCGGCGCTAACAGCATTGGCGGTGCTTCACACCTCTGGCGCCGGCGAGAGCGATGAGGGAGAGCGTATGGCGGAAGTGGTTGTGGAAATTGGAGGGTGAGAGGTGGAGTGAGAGAGTAAACGACGGACAAGTGAGATTGTACGAGGGTAGATGAGGGATAACGAGGGTAGGCGAAAGCGTATATGGGTGAAACACTGTGGATGAGGGTTGACAAGAGAAGATAGAGGGGGAAGACGAGGAAAGAAAGGACGAGGGAATTTATTTATTTATTTAAATAAATAAACAAATAAACTCCCGCGGAAGACAAGTAAAAACATAAGTAGAGAAGAGAAGATGATATTTGAGGGCAGATCGAGGATCAGCTATTAGGAAACTAATATGAATAATTCATTCAGGAATACAGTGAATGGACGAGGTCATTCGACGGTAAGACAAGGCCCGAGGTAGGACAACCTCGGGAGCAAGAAATGACAAAAGAGATTGCTGGCGCGTCAGCTGCTAAAGTAATTAGTCCCGTAAGTGTACTGCATGTTTTTTATCCCGGGAGGAGGCTATGATATTCCCTCGCTGGCTGGCAGATCCTACGCCGACGTACGTCGGGTTGCGGAGATTTTCCTCAACCAGGTATCTCCTACCAGCGTGGTAGGTCGAAACAGAATACGAGAGAGGACGTGCGAACGCGAGGTAGGACAGGCCCGCAACGCGGGCGGGCGAGCGGGCGGGCGAGCGGGCGGGCGAGCGGGCGGGCGAGCGGGCGGGCGAGCGGGCGGGCGAGCGGGCGGGCGGGCGGGCGGGCGGGCGGGCGGGCGGGCGGGCGGGCGGGCGAAGCGGGGGTTGCGCGCGCGCGTGGTTCAGGGCGAAGCGGGCGGTCCGTCGCTGTCAGATGAATCAAATAACGTGAATTATTGCAGCTGCGAGGACACGAGTGCTAGGACATATGTCAATGTAGCAATGCCGCGAATGCGCGGGGCAGAGTTTTTGTTCCTGGCGACGCGGTCGCAAAGCGCCATCCCGTAGGCGCCCGCGAGCGTGGCCTGCTTTGGCATTAGCGGTGGCGCGCGTCGCACGCGGCGTGACGAATGGTGGCGAAACAGCTGGACGGAGAGCTACACTTAAGAGTTTATCAAGAACATTTAGGCAAGATGATGGTACTTGTTTGTTTAAATAACAAATACATAGGGAAAAAAATGAAGCTATTCTGAACAGTTGTGTGCTTTAATTGAAGAGAGTTACCATTACATGTAGTCATTTATTTTGAATTGTATTTCTCCCTGCTCGGCCTACGTGCTTTTCAGGAGTTTAAACATAGAATATTTAACATTGTAAATTCACCGCAATGTACTATTCGTCACTTTCTTGTATCCGATTTTTTTCTTGTATTGTTAACCAGTGAATAAGTGATAATCTTGTAATAACTACTTTATTTTTTCACGTACATGCATTTATGTTATTTTTATCTATTGCCGTGATTTACTATTGATTTTGTTTTATTTTTATTCATATGCAGAATCTACTTTCATACCACTTAAAATTTGTAATGCGAAGAACCAATCAATGATCACGAGAACATCCGAAAAAGAGTTAATCTATTTGCTTCATTTTCGGAACAGGCTGTAACTTCGATATCTCAAATCTGAAAAAAAACCTTTTCATTATGGAATTTGTATGATCGAACAATTAAATAGATAACATGATGAGTGTAAACAATATTATTCGATAAAATTCTCTGCTGAGTAATTTCTTAACGAAGACTGAAAATAATGTCAACTGCTTTGCGATTTAACAGCACTATTATCTCGAGGATAGAAGTAGCTGACTAGAATTCACATAAGGCTGGTGGAACTGCTCCATCAAGATAAACTACTAAGCAATCTAAAAGTTTGTAATGGAGACGTTCAAAAAGGAAACAAACGAGAAAGTAAAGTCATTCAGGAAGTCTCTAGGAAAAAAAACATACTAACACTGTTTACAGGACTGGACTATAGCAATAAAGTGACCCAATGGAGTGTAAGGGGAATTTATCGATGCTGAGAAGATTTTTCATTCATACATACGGGATTTTGTACAGTAAATTACACAATAAACATATTTATAAACACGTCCATCGTAAAGTAAGCGTAGACTGTACTTTAATTTTAGATTATTAAGAAAATACATTTAAAGCTAATTGCAGCTGTAAAACTACGGGTTTTCATGAGAAACAACGTAGTTCGCTGAGTGGAGGTACATTTGTTAATATATTAATAGGTTTTTACAAAATAATATATGAGAAAAAAATTTAAGGGTATATTTATGGAAGAAGATTAATTTACTTTCGTAAAACTATAAAATTAGACACAGTATTTTTCAGGAATTCCTGTGATGTACGGGCACAAACTTCTTACATGTGTTTTGTGGGATGTAAATATGGTCTCACATGCCCCTCCCTTAACGAATCACACAAAACACAAGCAATATACACCAATAAAAAGTCCAGCCTACTTCCCGCCCCCTAGTCTCCTCTTCCAATTCATATTCCACTCGTTCCTTCAACCGCCACCTCTCGCGTTCTTGCCATTCAAATCTCCCAACCACCGACCCACCTGAACTGGTAGCGCCGCGATGCGGCCGTTCGACGCGTTAAAGCGATTGCGTTCAGGTAACGAGGGGGGAGGGGGCTATACACGCGCCCTCGTTACAATCACCACCTTTGTACTCGCAGCCCTTTTCGCTCTTCGCCCTCCGCCCTCGGCCCCACGCCTGGCGCCCTAGAGCCTCCCAGGGGAGACCGCGTTGCAATCCCGGAAAAATGTGGAGTGGGGGCGGACATTTAAAATGATGTTTACGAGCGCTCGCTCCGGCGCCGAATGCATCGCCGCCGCGGAGCAACAAAACTCCTGTCGACTGCCGCTGCCCGGGGCTGAAGGGCAGGGGGCGCAGGAAATGCTTGCGAGAATCGTTTTTTTATTTATTAATTTTTGAAGAGATTACATAGTTCAGTAAAAATAACTATACATATGTATTTACAGACTTACATGCTAACCTTAAATATAATCTTACATACTAACAAGGGGGAGGAAATCCCTTTTTGGGTCCTCAGTCCGGATCTAAATCTGCAAATTTTTTTAGGAATATGTGATATGGATATTTGTTTTTGATTCGTGTTTGGTAATTGGGGTTTTTGGCTAGTTTGAATGGTGATAGGGCTGGGATTTGAGGTAGGTTATGATAAAAGTTGGTGGCCAGATATGTGATGTATTGTTCAATTGGTTCCAAATTAAATTCGTTGTGAAGTTGGTTGTTGGTTATATACCATGGGCATGAAACTATTCTTAATTTATTTTGCAGGACTTGTAGTTTATGGTTTTGAATTGACCAAATTGGCAGGCGTACAACATTAATGGTCTTAAAATTGTCTTGTAAATTGCTATGACTGATTTATATTGTATTGGGCTGCGAGAATCGTAGCGGGCACAAGTGGGGAAGGAATTATGGGGTGAATGCTGCCATGGCGATGAACTCGGTATTCGGTTAGGTGCACGAGTTAAGGATTGTGTAGGCGATGGTGTATAGTGATGACTAGGGAGCGGATTTTAATGAAATGTCATTTTTTCTTTTCAATTTAGAACAATGCCGTTTAGAATTTTATGTTATGGGAAAAGGAAATCACCCATTTTATACCTTATTTTACATTTTTTGTCGATTTCCATTAATACGTCATTTTTTAAGTTTTTCAGTCATTTTTAAATTGTCGTTTGTTCAATAATTTTCACGCATGTTTCGTTGATTTCATTTTAATATTATTTTAATGATACTAGCTTCAAATAATATTTATGATATGCAACAAATGTACTCCAACGAATTCCAGAGTAGCCAATTCGATTTCTTCGCTCAGAAATTGAAATGTCATGGTCATGATGTAATAAGTAAGGTTCCTGTGACACCTATCAGCGCCATTGTCGGTCGGTTCGGTTCGATTTCTGGATAACTAAAGTCAGAGAACTCCTGGTAAAGAACAGTCGATACCAAAACTTTCAAGCTGAATTCGCTTGAATGAATGGAAGAAACCTCAATTACATCGGTAACATATGCAACAGTTTCAGTTGTTCATCCAAATTGGTTTTGATAGCATTTTTTACGTAATTTTTCTTTATTTTAGGGCACGATAAAAACATTTTAAGAGCATTTTATTGATTATTTTTGGTGATGTTTTAGATCATCAAAATATGCTTCGTAGTGATGATGTAATGGTGTATAGAGATGTCGCCTCCGGAATGGGAGAAAAATTTAAGTATTTAAAAGGATGAGTGGAGGAGTTACAGAATGGTGCGGAAACAACCAAGACTTAATAAAGAATAGAGACAATTTTAGAAAATATAGATTTATAGTAATTAGGATACGAAGAGTACACGCGCACAGAAAGTTGCTTGTATTGTGTGGTACAACACAATACACTTCGTCTTACAGACGAGAGAAATTGACAGAGACAAAAAACGTCGAAAATGATATCGTATTTGAACATGGATTCGGGGGCAAGAATGAAAAACATATAAAATAGTCAAACAATAAGTGTCAGATTCTATATTTGTGAGAGAAATGGTAAATATCCATAAAAAGAACTACGCATGGAATGTTGGGGCAGTATTAGGCAGGTAAAATGTCGAGAGCAGTTTATAGCAGGTGGTAAATATCAAAGACAGTATGCGAGGATCAGATTGTTTGTGTGTGTGTGTGTGTGTGTGTGTGTGTGTGTGTGTGTGTGTGTGTGTGTGTGTGTGTATGTTAATGTGTGGAGAGATAATTGCAGGAGGAAGCAACTTGAAAATTACGTAAAAAACTGAAGGTGAAGGACTACTGTTAGATAGCTGGCTGAAGAGAAACATACTGAGTTAAAGCGTTGTGAGCAAATGGACCAAATAGAGAGCATTCCGGGATAACAGGCAAGGACTAGCAGGTGGTTTGAAGAGTGGTTCGTGGAGTGCAGCGAACGAACTCTGGTGCTCTGCAAGTAGTTGCGGGGAGTGGACGAAGCGTTGGCTGTTGCGTGGTATGCAGGCGCATGGAGACCACGGGCGTGCTGTCGCTTACGCTGGGATGATTGTAGGGGGGCGTTCAGCAGGGTTGCCAGGTGTGTTGCGAGCTCTTTCCCTGCCGCTACTAAGGAATTTCTCCAAATAACGTGTTCAATGAAACAAAATTCCCCAACTTTTGAAATGAAAAATATTCTCCAAAATAAGACAAACAACATGAACTATCTCGGGTTATTCCATAAGCAGTCCCCCTTAAATTCAAATCAACCAATCATCACCCATTGAGATGCTTGAAACCATGTAGGTGGGATATGTGTGGTCTATGCTCAAATACTATATTCGTTCTCTACGCCTGTCGTTTATTTTTCTCTTTTTGATACTTAAAAAAGAGATAGAATAAAGTATGTTGTTTTTTTATTCATAATATTGAAAACACAACATTTCTATCTCGACCCTGGATGAAAATAATTTCCCCGAAAAATCCCCAAGCATTTCTCTGTTCATGTATGTTCCCCATTTGTCCCCCCACTACGAAAAAAAATCCCCATTTTGGGGGCAAAATTCCCCAATCTGGCAACCCTGGCGTTGAGCATCGAGGGGTAGGGGCGGTGTACCGGGAGAGCGCGCTCTGAACACTGCGCCCTCAGCCATCGATCGCGAATTAAATTTAGTTTACTGGGTTATTTGCTTCCGGCTGTAGTGGAACGCTCCTAAGTTCGCTTCATTAAGAGCCTAAGGTGCATGCGACGGGTTGCACAGGCGATGCTTCCACTAGCGATTCGATAAATCTGGTTGCTTTTAGTAACGAGTGAACTAAGTGTCTCAGAATAAAATAAATAATTAGGGGGAGAACGGAAGTGGGAATCGGAAATGTTAGGGCAGAGGCGTTGGTGCGGACGATTTTCTGTGGTGCTGTTTGTTTTCAGGTGCTGAGGAAGCCAAGCACTGGAAGGAGAATGCCTGACGCTTGCGCCAAATAAATAAATAGTTTAAAAACCGGATAGATTGGCATGTACTCGGCTTCTGACGGCAGGTTTTTTCCCCTCTTCAGGGGTTTTTTCCTCAGCCGTACCTTATGGTCTCTTTTCCGCGGCATTGATGCGATGAAAAGACCATTTGGGGTGAATACCAGAATACGAATGGTTAGAACGCGGTGGAATGTAGGTATTGTAATGGCTTAAAGGCCTTCGACCTAGCCACTTAGCATCACGTTCTCTAATTTGTATGTAATAATTACTTATTAAATAAAATAAATAAAAATAAATAAATGAAAAATATTATAGGGGTGGTGTTTGCAAAATCGACAATATCTGAGTGATTTAACAGACAAAATATGAACGTTCCAGTTTTTGCAAGCAATTACAGTAAAGTTTCCTAGATGGAGCTACTATATACATTTAAACATAGAAACTTTATTATGCGTCATCATTGTAATTTCGTTTTCTTGGTAAGGTGTTCAAGGGTATTCCAAAAATAACTTCGATTTGCCAAGTATAAGAATCTAAAAAATAATTACAATTCGTACGTACATGCACTACATGTGTGAGAATCACAAAAGATAATTTGATATTCAGAATTCTACATATTTGTCAAAGGGAAAAATATCAAGAGCAGAGATTACAGACACACTCTGAGTTACAGTTTCATTTCCATCGTAGCAGTAGGCACGTTTACAGAATCTCACAACACAATGCCTAACATATGTTTGTTTTATTTGAAGTTCCCACACCACTTTTATATTAACACTTTAAAAACATAATATTCATTTTATTCGCAGCATTTTTTGTGTAAAACGGATTATTAAGCAATGAAAACAAAATTACACGTACTTTAGAAGGATTTGTTATTTTTAACTCAAACGCATCGATACATTGGTATTAAAATCACCAATAATAAAAGTGTAATTGGGCTAGAACGATATTTATCCAGTATTCAGATACTTCCGTGCTTTTATATTCTAAGACGAAGTTCATTAGAAAGCATCCATAAAACAAAAGTTACTTAAAAAAATGCTATTCAATATGCAATGCATTTGCATTATGTGCGATTGGATTATAATTACTTTATTGGTGTTGATTCATTGATTAAATAATTCTAGGCGCCTAACGGCGTAAAAGGGCTTGCAACTATACACTTAAAAATCAAACCTGAGTATATTAAGCTTCTTAAAAAAAAAGAGTTTTCGGAAAATATAAAAAAAACATCTCTATCTTTTTCAACAATTTTTTATTAGAAAGCGGAAATGGTGCCAAGTTATTACCGCTTGATACAAATTTTATAGGGCTCTCTGAGTCTTTAATTTGGCCTTAAGAACATTCTGGTCATTCTTGCATTGAAAACACGACAGCTTTGCATTGCCCAACAACGGCAGAACGATCGCGTTCTGTTATTACAAACCCTTCAGAAGAGCAAAGAGTCACGTAAACCAATCAGGGAGCACGTCACAGGCAGCCGAACCTCTGCTCCCGCTGCCGCAGCCTCCGAAGCGGCGCCCCCTCCCAGCCCAGCCCCGCCCCCCTCCCCCTCCCCACTATGCCGACGATCGGCGCGTGTTTTTGCTGAAGGGTGGACCAGCAAATGATAAATATTGGCACGACAGCCCGAAAAAAGCGGCGCGGCCCTGAATCCACATAGGTTTGGTCCTGACGCAAATGGGAATCTGCATATATTTATTTGAATTTACCACCATTATCATAACCCTTAAATTTGGAAGCCCCAGGGAGGTGGCGGCGGCTGCAACAGGGATTGTGACGTCCAGAACGGCGCATCGTTCCGGTGTGTGTGTGTGTGTGTGTGTGTGAAAGAGTGAGAGAGAGAGAGAGATGGAGGCGGAGTGAGAGATAGAGAGAAGGGGAGAGGATGGTGGGCAGCGACGAGGGTTGATGAAGATATGGGAGAGCAAAGTAACGGCCAAGGGTTGGGTACCGGTGAGGCAGGACTATTCGATCGATGAAAGGAGAAGGGAGGTTGGGTGATAGGGAGGTGGAGGGTTGCAGAGATTTGGCGACAGGAGGTGGAGACGACGGAGATTTCAAGGGCACCAGTTGCGGCAGGGATAGCAAAGGATTGGCAAAAGGAAGCGGGGAAGGGGCGCGGCTGGGACGAACGAGGTCGAATAGATGTTGAGGTTGAAATGGGCGGTGGGGGGGGGGGGGGGGGGGGTGGGGGGGGGGGGCGGTGGGGGGGGGGGGGGCGGGGAAGGGGGCGGGAGATGGGGGCGGGGAGGTCTCTGGGGCAGCAGGGAAGAAGGTGCCGCAGGAACGATATAGATAGTGGGGAATGCGGGGCGGTGGAGAAGAAGGAGAGGCAGGGTTGGGCTGAAACGGAGAATGGATGGCTGAGGGGTGTTTCCATCTAAAGCGACAAGGGCAGTCGGAATATAGGGCCGGGGAAAGGGCGGGGGGTGGGGGGGCGAAGCGGGGGGGGGGGCGGCGGGCGCGGTTCCAGAGAGTCGCGGTGCTGAAAGCGCGGCCAGGGGGGCGGGGCCAGGGGGGCGGGGCGCGGAGCGGTTCAGGGAACTCGCGGCGCGCCAGCCCTCTTGCAACAGTAATCGGTACTAAAGTGGCGGCCCGGGGACCGAAAATGCCCCGCGGGCGCCCGAGGTCCCGCTCAGGCAGCCGGTTACGAGCTTCGGACTGTAAAAAGGTGGAGATTAAATTTCGTCGAGGCGATTAAAGAAGTTTCATGGAGTTCGCGGAAAAGTCCTGCTCTCCGCTGAGCCCTGAGCCATGGCGGAAGCACGCTCAACACAAAAGGACATATCTTCGAGGAGATACGGAGAAGTTGGGGAACGCTTCGTGTCCGACAGAGAGCAGGATTAGTGAAGAGGGAGCTAATTCGTGTTTGGAAAGACTGGATTTCAATGTCTGAGAGGGTTTGTACTAAGATTTGAGGATTGGAACTAAGATTTTATCACTAAACCAAAGAGAAAATCTCGTTTCCGAAGAGCATTTGTCGGTCGTTTTGTTGCCATCTTTTTGGCAAAAGCGGTCGTTTTGTTCGCATCATTTTTCGACATGAGTGTTTATTTAATTTTGGAAAATATTATTAATTTTTCTAAAATAAAAATAGAGTGAATAGTTACATATGTTCTTTTGCAGTAGATAATCAAATTTATAGATGAAATTGCAATTAATAATCTCAAATTTCTCTAGGCATGATAGCGAGACAAAATTACAAGGTGGTACTTCATGTTGGATTGTAAGACCATTTTAAAATTTACTTGCACATTTCAAACTCCCAAAGTTAATTTTCGGGAGTAATAGACTCATCAAGAAACATCATTAATAAATATTTATGAGTACATTCATATATTAATAATTTATTTAAAACATGCTGAAGCTTGTAAACAACAACCTAGAGAGTAAAAGGATAGCTTTATTTAGTTACGTTCTTTGCATATCAGGCCCCACAAATCTCTCACATTGATCTGGAGACAGATTAAAATTTGGTAACCTCATCCTCATAATTTTCAATTATCACAAAACATACAAACTAGCAACTAAAATTTTACACATATTTATATAATATTTATAATAGATTAACTATTTTAAATTTCAGTATCAACGTTTGATCACAAATAATATTCATGCAAGGCGTGGAACTTTAATGTTACACCAATTCATTGTGTTGCAAATTTGGCGAGAAGAGACTAAAAACGAATTAACTGAATATGACTGTTGAAACTTCCTATTTCATATTTGCGCGTATATTTCAGTTCAAAAGTGTTTCTTAAAAAATGAGTACAAATTGTTTTTAACTTCATAAAAAAAGTTGATGCATCATGATCGAAATGTGAATGCTTTTAGACATGTTTAGCGATCATGACAAAGCGTACTTGAGCGGAAGCTGGGAAAAGACCGGGTCCAAAATACATTCACGTTTCCACCACGGTCCATACAATATGGGTTTCTCCACCACTTTAGTTACCTCTACATTTGCTATACTAGAATAAAGCGATTACACGATTTTTGCTGCTGAAGTTCATTATTATCGCTTACGTTACTCAATGTTAATGTAGGTAGCCTCATAATCATTGTTATGGTAATTAGTTACCACGGACTATTGTGTTAAAAAATTGAACAGCGTTCTGATTACCGGGTTCCAATTTGCAAGTTTTTATCGAACTAGTTCTGTAAAGAGGCCAGTTTTTACTAATTCAGTTCACAAAACCTTAATTTTATGAACGATTAAACTGTTGAAAAATTGCAAATTTAAGGGTTGAACGACAAAGCAATTGTATTTATATAATGTGGATGAAGGAGGCGGAGCAAAACAAGGCAAAAATAGCCTTGCAGGGAAGACAAAGTGAAAGAGTGTGCGCCGACGGAAGAGTTATAGATGTAAACAAGCAGCGAGTTTAGAGAATTCTTCGGCGGCGCTGCGCACGTTGTGGGTAGGCGACATGGTGGAGATTCATATAGCGATGTGGCCGAACTATGGAAATTTGGCAGTATGACGAACTACGATAATAAGTTGGTTTGGTTGGTTGGTTTTTCCGTGTTTCCGGGCGTGCTTTGGTCAGTAGTCCCGTAAGTGTAGCGAATGTTTGTTCCCGGGAGATGACGGTGATCTTCCCCCGCTGGATGGCGAGATCCGGCACCGACCTACCTTCGGCTTGTGGGGTTTTTCCCTAACCAGGATTCTCCCACCAGCGGGGCACCGCCCCAGCCGGGACAAGCTCTAAGCTCCCGACCGGTCTCCCGGAATATGTGGTAGTATAGTGCATGTTAGTGGGTGTGTGTGTAAGAGGAGAGGATAGGACAAGGAAGAGAAAGGACAGATCGCGCGCGGTCCGTGGCCCGTTTGGTAGGGAGCTGCTCCGGCATTCGCCTGGTGTTGATCGGAGAAACCACGGAAAACTACCGATCAGAGCAGCCGGCCGCTAGAATTCTCCTCCAGACAGCGATTGAATTCGACCTAGCTGAAAAGCTAGAGTCGAAAATCCTGCCGCCGTCAGTACTCGAAACTATGATCTCCCGGTCAGAGGCGCTGCAGTAACATCAGTTGATGCACTGAGCTACCGCTCCAGGGAACGATAATAACTTGAGGCGTCCTGAATGTAGCGAGGGTTCTGAGGTCGCAGCGTCGTTCTGGTGAAAGGTTGAGTCAATGCTTCAGTGATGCCATCGGCCGGTGGAGTGGTGTGGAGGTAGAGAGGCCAAGTGAAGTGATGGTCGGGTGGTAAGGAAGTGGTTACGTACTGTCTGAGAAATGTCGAGGTGTTGTGGGGTGTGGGCTCATGGTGTGGCGATGAAGCGGTGGCGGCGTGGCAGGAGGGCGGCAGAGAATCTGGCTCCTCGAGCGCGTGCGGTGCTTTTTCTCGCGATAAGAGCTGCGGCCGCTCAGCGCCGCCGCCAGCTGACCCTGAGTGACAGAAACAAACCCGCGCGCGCGGAAAAACATCTGTCCCGAGATGCTGTCCGACGGCAGGGCGCGCTGTGCGGTCGGAGGGCTTTTTGCGGCGGTCAAAGTGACTGCGCCGTCAACCAAGTTCTTGGAACAGAATATTGCGGCAATTCATGTCGTTAAGCTATACTGAACATATTAGTAATTTAATAAGGGATGCAGTTCACGAGATTGGTCGGAGTACAAACAATTAAATAATCAGTTTGCCGAGGTTTCGGAATCTTGTTATTCCCTCATCAGGGATAGTGTACAAAGACACGAGGACATCAATATCGATATAAATACAAAATAATATGATATGCAACAAAATGATGAACCTTACTAATATATTTTACTGTCAGCAACAGTATATCTAAGTTCCAACCCAACTCCACGTGGAGTTGCTGCAGCGCAGGTGTCCACCTCGTACCACGACTGACTCGGTCCAAGGCACCAAAGCAAATGAATGAGAATTCTACTACAATTCAGTTCCGTGTAATGATGAAAAATTTAATACCTTAAAAACTTTAAGGTGTACTATAATTTAAATCTTATACACTTCTGTGATCGCAAAATGTTTCATTATACATGACGTTGTATATTATTGTGTTTTCTATTTCCTTCTAGCGATATTAACACACCAAAATAATTTATGTCAAAATCTTGATTGTGCGGCACGTCTAAATATTGACGAAAAAGGTTACGCATGGAATATTATACTATTTGGATAGAAAAGAAAATTTTAAGTTTAGCAAAAAAGTCCTTAAATTTAGTGACATAGATCTCTTCTAATTCTAAAGTCAGAGACCGGATCCACTTAGCAGCGCTTCCAAGAAGCGCATCTGCCGGCAAAGCATTGGTTTAAACGGAAGCAGTCACACGAGCGACGATGCCGTGCTGCTGCGGGAAAGGGGGGGAGGGGATTAGAGGCAAACTCCCGCCGCCAGCAGCGCAGACGCACTTCCGCGCCACTGTCAGCAGAACGCAGCGCTAGATGGCAGCGTCCTTCCTACGCCACTCGGATGCGCCACTGAACGTAAGGGCGCGCCACTGGGCGGATTCGGTGGTATAACGGTCAGCGTACCGGGCTGTTGTACCCGAGTTTGCGGGTATAACTTGCAATTTGCGGGTTTGAACCTCCATTCCCGAGTTTGCGGGTTCAAACCCGATCAATCCGTGGATTTTTAAGGTCGAAAAATTCTTTCGTACGCCTTCTTTCGGATGTGAAGTAAAGCTGGCTGTCCCATGTAGTAGATTTATTGCATGTAAAAGATCCTCAAGCCTAAAAGAAGACTCTGAACAAAATCGAGATCTGCCTGTTTCGTCCCCCGAGATAATACCTCCTTTCTCCGCTGGATGGTGAACGGAGCGTAGCGAAATTTGCGTGGTCAGACAGGAGAGCGGGCCTGATGGTCCGAGTATTGCCACGTAAAATAAGGCATTAACTAACTAACGTAACTGTTTATTTCTTAATTTTCTTGCGGCTGCCAATGTCCTCAGCATCGTGAATCACGAATCCTTCCTTTCCCACGCTCAGTAGCGCTGGTCTTTCCCACGTTCAGCTGTTTATGAAAGAGACCCGCAGTTCTCAGTGGCGCTGGTCAGTGGCTCCGTGTGAAGACGGGCTTACTCGAGAATTGAATGAAAATACAAAGTCTATATCCAATTAAGGTTGTATTAGATTTTTAGATTGGCAGTAACTAACAATAATAGTGGTAATGATGTTAATAATAATAGCAGTAATAATAATAATAATAATAATAATAATAATAATAATAATAAATGTAAAGCCTTGTAAAAGTTTAAGTAAAGAATGATTGAATGGCTTTAAGGTTTGAAAGATGATTCCAAATGTAGGAATCAACGAGCACCTCTGTAAATATTCCATTCGAAATGTGGAAGGGATGTTCTCAATAATCTGTCAATGCCGCTACACAATGATATAATGCGCACTCGATGGAATTCTGACAAAGGCTTTTTCGCTTTCATTTCGAATGCAAGTAATGGTGTCGAGAATGCAGTAGAGGATGGAATTACTCAACATTCAATATGGTACAAAGCACAGCTAAATGACTTTTCTCTCAGAATTCTCATCGTATGTGCAAATATCCGTAATCGGTTTGTAATGACCTCCCATATTTTTGTTTTCAGTAAGGAAGACAAGCATTTTGTTCGATGATGTTTTGATGTATTTTGTATTGACTCACTCATGTGTTGCCCAGGGGCCATTGCTAAGAAATATTTGAATGAAACTTCAACAAATCTCGGCTATATTAAATAAATCATGAATTTTACCTTCAGTGTATTTTACTGTTCTGTAGTTCTTGTAGTTTTCTCTGTGAATATGCACATTGCAGTTTTTTGTAAAAAAAACAGCATTAAAGCAAAATGAAGTGTTTGAATTTACTATTATTTGACAGATAAATATGTAAATTATCGTATTTAAAAGTTGACAAAATATATTGTATGAAAAGATACACTATATTCCATATACATGTTTTTGTCCGTATGCGTTTGTTTATTGCTTAGGATTAAGATGTGCAGCTTAATTTCGAAAGGAGATGTGAGCAGCGAGCGTAAAAACAAACACAAATTAAAATAATATTCTTAATTAAAGATTTTTTTCATTATCAAAGAATCTGCGGTTTCAAGGTTGCAAAATTTAGAATACTAAATAAAGGAAAACTGATATTTACTTTTTATAACATTTTAAGAGGAATCGTGTGTGATGTCTTGTTGAAAAAAACATGTGTTTATTTTTCAACACATTCCGGAAAAGAAATGGTCTCGACAGTGTACCTCTCCATCTCATCGTTTAGTAATATAACATTTAGTAGCAACACTGCCTCGCGGAAGCGATGCACCGCTGCTTGAAAATCGCAGCTGCTGGGGCAGTATCCATTCTTTATGAAGTTATTCCCAAGCCCTATATACCGGAGTAGCACCCCAGCAGCCCAGCCTCTATCCCCAATGGCCGTTAATGCAGCCGGAATCTCCTGCAGTGTCGGAGGCTGTAACGGAGGACGAAAAAACAACAACAGAGGAGAACAGGACGTAGGGAGAAAGGAAAAAAAGAAGAAAGGCGGAAGATGAAGACGATAGCAATGACAGGAAAGAGCTCGTTTGAGCATCTAAACGTAGGAAAGTGAGATTGAGGGAGAATGGGGTCTATATGCACCCTAACCCATCTGGTTCTACAACCGTTATCTGCGCGCCTTCATGAAGTACCGAGATGGAAGGAACATAAAATGAAGATGAAGACGGTACAATGAAAAAGAAATCAAGATAAAAGAAACGATAACCAGCAATAAAGTGACAATGTGAACGCAAAAAGGAAAAAAAATGGAATCTAATAACGCAGAGAAGGAGGAAAGAAAGTGGATAATAAGATGAGGATGAGTTCGGCGTGAGGGATAGGAGGCGGGCGTTGCAAGGGGACTTAGATTACCCATCCAACGGGGGACCGCGCTACCGCACAGTCTCTGTCGCTTCAAAGCGATTTGCCAAAGCCTCTTTACGGTGGAGGCGCACGCTGAGCTCTGCGCCAAAAATCCCTAGACCGATACACACCATCCGGATCGGTGATAGAGGAAACAGCGAACATAAACCATTGACACGCAAAGGTGACGACGATGCATACAGTTTGTTTTCTAAATTGGCTATATTCCCTTCACGATATTTACATTAAAACTAATTTTCATGTATTTATTTTATTTATTTATTTACGTCAAAAACAGCTAAAAACTGTGTATGACGTGCTATGGGGGAGAAGTGAATACTGTGCACGTTTTCAAAAATTCTGTCTTCTCTGTATTGAAATCAGTGAAAATACTTACCGAATTTAATTAAGTTTCATCCAAATAAAAGAAAGCTTCGAAAATTGCCGCCATTTTGTAGCTCTGCTATGTGGTATTATTTCTGGGAATGAGACGATCACTAATTGAACAAAAATTGGAAAAGATAAATTTTGATGATTTTTATTATGATCCTCAGCCTTTCTCTTTTCAGCCATACATGGCACGAACGGTTTTGAAGGCTGAGTGATGATATGATTAGAATGATGGAGAAATGATGAAATGAAAGGAAGGGGAAACAGGAGAACGAAAAAAACAACAACGGAGAAACCTGCGGCGAATTCATTTTGTCGACCACAAACTTCCACACTGAGGGGATCGAGATTTGACATGTTACGAAAAAGAGGAAGGTGAGCGGTATAACTACGCCATAGCCACTCGTCCAGAAATAAAATAGAAACTACAAATATAATGGAATTTCGTCCGACAGTGTTGTAAACAGAAAGTAATTTGATGGTGGTAGACATTTTTACAAGCGCTTTGTGACTGTTCCGGATGGCGTTTGAACGGCTCTGACAATACCCTTTACATTAACATGAGCGGATTCTGTTGCATTGTGAGAACTGACAGTAACGTGGAAACTATTGATTGAACGCAGATGACAAATTCCGAAGTAAATGATACCGACAAACCAGTGTCCACGTTTCTCATTTCTTTTGATAGCTGGTTTTCAATATGGACCACTTCAATTCTTAAGCCATTGCAATCAAACATGAAAAATCTATTTAATTGGTGATAAAATAAATAAAATTTATTCTCATGCATTTGGGAATACATTATATGGTACCGCACCGTGGTAGTAAAAGGCCCTACACTTGCTCCGTCTCGTCGCCGTTCATCCAATCACATTGTGCTGTCGTCAGTAGTTCCGATCTTCCTCATCGAGGGTGCTCCGGATTGATAATTCAGCAGAGCCTACAATTTGTGTGGAAGAAAAAGTGTTCGCGGCAGGTTTCCTCGGAGTTCTACTATTCACCAAACTATCACCATTTTCTGATCACAGTAAATCCATTTTTATTAGCATTTGTTCATCAAATAATTGATCTGGAATGAATAAAGATTCCAGTACAGGATGTAATAAACACACAGTTAATGTTTTGCTGAGCGTACAGACGTAGAATCGTGCGCCAACGCTCGAGCCGGACACAGCACCGGTGGGTGTGCCACAAGGCGGCAACATGTGACGCAGCGGCGACGGCGTCAGCAGGAGCAGCTTCGGCGAAACCACGGCACGAACTCCGGGCAGCCTAGCACCATAGCCGCAATCACGTTCGCCGCCTCGCACGCGTAATCATACACGCACAATCCCCGCGCTCACGCACAAACGCGCGCGTTAAACAATGGCGCACGCCGCGATTCGTGCCGCTACGACCGTGCCGCGCCGCGTAGCGCCGCCTCTTCAATAGCCGTGATGAATAGGGACTGATGGAACCGCAAAAAAATTTATATATATCACTCAAGCGTCAATGGCCATGCCGCAGGCGAGCCATTACCCTGCCTTTGTGGAGGCGCGAGGCGGGCAGCGCGACTGCAGCGGGCTGCGGTTAATAGCCCAGCGCGAAGCCGCCGTGTTGGGTAGGGCAAGAGCCGATTTGCCCGTTGATCTTTTGATTTTTTATTATTCTGGATGTGCGTCTTTTACCGAGTTAAAATAGTCACCGATTCAGCTTTTATTCTGTATCGAGCCGGAGCGGAGCGAATCGCGGGGATTTTTGTGACGTTTGTTCTTGATTTTTTTTCGAATGTTTGAAAATGAAAGTCAGAAGTGGTGTTATGGGCAGAGATTTTAAGAAGATTATCGTTATCCATTTCGAAGGTAAAATAAAACACGAATTCAAGTAAACGACTGATAATAGATAAAATAAAAATTGTTGATTGGTAATACTATTACAACCTTTAAATTGCATAGACTTCTTACACCCCTGAAATTACAAGTCAACATGTCTTGTAAATATTTGATATATAATAAGTTTTCAAGCATTAATGGTAATACAATTAATTTTTCTGAAAAAATTATTTCATTTTGGTTCGTATGAAAAATATTGTAGGTAACCAAATGATTTATTTTTAGACGGCAAATACTTTTGAGTTTCGTTCACTAAGAAGGAGCGACTGGTACGATCAGAAGTTTTCTGTAGTTTCTTTGATCAATAACAGGCGAATTTCGAAGCAGTTCAGTTGCGAACGGGTGCGTGGATCTTACACGAACTTCCTCAACCTCTCTTCTCGCCCTACACACACGCACGCACGAACCCAAACATACACACACGTGCACTACACAACCTCACATGTCGAGAGACCAGACGGGATCTTCCAGTTTGTACCGGATGGGGCGGATGTCTCGGATCCAACTACGATGGATATCTAGAGGGGAGAACCCAGCAAGCCGACATGGAGGTCGGCGATGGATCTCACTTTCCATCGGGGGAAGAACACAGCCACCTCCAGAAAAATACAACTTCCACTAACCTTAGAGATTAATGACCAGCGCGTCTAATACTATGGTATAATATTGTAGGTAACCAAATGATTTATTTTTATATATATATATATATACACACACACACACATTCTATTTTTGAAAATTATATTTGATTGCTGTTATAAGGTTGAAGCACTAATGAAAAAATACATATTTAATTTATCTGTGAACCATTCTGGGAAGCTTCCGTATCTTTTCTCGTTTAACGGTTTAATCCTGAGTACAATGTGGCTGGCCTGTGACAGTCGGTGAACAACATGACACTTCTACCAATAAATCAAACTCTTTGTTCACATTTACCCAACGGAAAAATAACTTTCTCGGATATACATGTTGCTTTCAAATATAAACGACGTAATTCCCTCGTGACACTATGGAATGCAGCAGTAAAAAGCATGCATGGAGAAGGGCGAATTGTAAATTTAATCTCACGTCAGTCATTCGGTATGAGAATGTGAATAAACTATTTGCACTCTCTGATGATTTAATTTGAAGATAAATAGTAAATGTGTATCCCACCACTAATCTATCGGTTTTACATGTCACTGGAATGAAAAAAATAACAAACGATTACGTACTGAAAATCTGATTCAAAATTGAAGAAAAAAATCAGCAATTCTATAAAGAAGAGATGAAAAATAGTGAAAAATGTTAGCTTTCGCTCACATCGGCATATAGAAAATGAATTTACTTTTGGGAATGGAGATGAAGGTGAGATAAAATTAGAAAGGCAGTACTATGTGAAACGGAGAGGTAATTGTTTAGTCACATTTTCTAACGAAAAGTAGAAAGGTAGATGGCTGTACTACGAGGCGCTCATGAGACAGACCCAGTGTGAGATTGGCGAGCGGTTGAGGTAATCAGTACCTCAGAAGAATTTAAAAAGCATTTGCACCAGTGTCAGTGGGAAGCCATAGTAGTGGGTCATCTGGCAAGCAAGATGAGAGTCATACGTGTCCCGGAGTGAACCGCTGAGAGGAAATTTGAGGTCGGTCTTTGGTTGAGGAATAGTGAGTGGGGTGATGATGTCACAGGTTAAGCAGCCAAACGGACAAGTATCGTTTTGGGAGATGGCGCTGGGGAAGAGGACTGGACGGGAGCAAGTAGACGGATTTACTCCTAAAGGAGTTGAATGATGGGCGTATATTCCAACAGTTGGTCGTTGTAACGAAGGAGAGGAATTGTGGGTGAGAAAAAAGGCTGGTAGGATGGGAATAGCGTGAGAAAGGGAACTGGTAAGCGAATGTTTGACCACACAGACATTTTGGTTGTGACGTGTTGGTGGTTGCGAATAAGTACACGGGAGTATGTACGTGTCAGTGTGTTCGAGTCAATGTTTGACCACACAGACATTTTGGTTGTTGCGTGTTGGTGGTTGCGAATAAGCACACGGGAGTATGTACGTGTCGGTGTGTTCGAGTCAATGTTTGACCACACAGACATTTGAGTTGTGGCGTGTTGGTGGACACGGGAGTATGTACGTGTCGGTGTGTTCGAGTCAATGTTTGACCACACAGACATTTTGGTTGTGGCGTGTTGGTGGTTGCGAATAGGTATATGGGAGTATGTACGTGTCGGTGTGTTCGAGTCAATGTTTGACCACACAGACATTTTGGTTGTGGCGTGTTGGTGGTTGCGAATAGTAAGGAGTATGTACGTGTCGGTGTGTTCGAGTCAATGTTTGACCACACAGACATTTTGGTTGTGCGTGTTGGTGGTTGCGAATAAGTACACGGAGTATGTACGTCTCGGTGTGTTCGAGTCATTGGGAAGGAAGATTTACGGTGGGTGCGACGACAGAGTACCAGATAGCGTGGGACGCGAAGAGGGTGTTTTGAGGAGCTGGTAGCGGTCATTGGATAAGATTAGGAACACGAACATCCGCATACGCTCATTTGAGGGGAGTTGGCGTTAGTTATGGGGAGACAAATGAAGAGGGGAAGAACTAGTCAGTCGATGGTGGACAAGCCGAGAGGATAGGAAGATGGGAGAAAGCTTGGCATCGAACGCGGGCATTGGAGGGAAATTTAATAGTAGGACGATGGAATCCAAACAGAAACACTGATGGGGGTGTTTATAAGAGCATGAGGGTTTGATCAAAAAGGGGAATTGAAAAATTGGGCAGAAGACCTAGCTAGCAAAGTGTGGACATGCTGAAATTATGGGTAGATGGGAGAGGGTTTGTCGACGAACGTGACTATTGGAGGGCATGATTGACAATAGAAAGACTTCTTCGACCAGAACAGATATGTTGATAAGAGCATCAGTGTTGGGGTAGGTATGTGAAATATTGGGTGAAAGAACGGCCGGGGGGCAAGCTGAGGATGTGGGTGGGCAGGCGGGGGGTGGATGAAAGTGGGTGCGAACTCACGGTCTCTGGGATTGTGGCTTACTGAAGATGCGCGGTCTAGGAAGAGGTAAGCGATTACAAGAGCTTGAGCGTAGAGACAGAGATGAGGACGTGTGGCAAGAAAGACTGCATGGTGAAGGAGGCGAGTGATCGTACGTTCAAACGCTATTGAAATTCCGATGACAATGAACGGTAGGGCCAGTTGGTGGAAATACCTCAGAAACATAAAACCTCAAATGTAGGTGCAGGTGAATACCGGATATCACGTTACAGCAGCGGAGGAACACCGCCACCTTCCAGGATATAATATGCACAATGCATACGGGACTAATGACCCAGTAATTGATGTTCCCGGAAACAAAATAATCACCAGTACTCTGGACATCGGAGCGGGAGATTCCAATTGTTCGCTGAGCCTTTTACATCTGAGACTACCACAGGAGGCCATGGCACCAATCCCGTACGTGGGGCAGGGGGTGTGGCCAGTTGGGCACATTGTGTGCGAACGCTGAGTGTAGTGCGGGGGCTGGAGTGTCCGTCCGTCCGTCCGTCCGTCCGTCCGTCCGTCCGTCCGTCCGTCCGTCCGTCCGCCCGCCCTCTCGCCCGCCCTCTCGCCCGCCCTCTCGCCCGCCCTCTCGCCCGCCCTCTCGCCCGCCCTCTCGCCCGCCCTCCCGCCCGTCCGCCCGCCCGTTCGATCGCCCACCCTCTCGCTCACCGCCTCACGCGCTCCCTCGCCCGCCCCCTCGCCCGTCCGCCTGCCTGTCCGATCGCCCGCCCTCTCGCCCACCCTACCCACAGGAGCGCCCGCGCGCCTGCCGCCGCGTCCGCGCGCGCGCCTTTGAGGGCGTCAGTCACCCGGCGCCGCGCGTTTGTCGCCGCGCTCGCCCCGTAATTGCCGAAATAAAATTAGGATTGCAATTTGTCTCCATTTCGCCAAACCAGTTACATTTCTGGCACGTTTGTGAATATGTCTCTTTTTCGCTTCTGGCTTTGTCGCTGCCGCCTGCTGTTGACGTTTCTTGCGCAAGGTTCGTAATTTTATTTTTCGGTCCGCTAGCCGCGGATCGAGCAGCTTTCCCGGTGGCTGACAGAACCAACGTTTTCAATTAATGAATTTACGCTTCTTGAAAATCTGAACGGCGGACGAGGAGAACTCTGCGATTTTCAGACTCGGTTCTTTTTCAATACCCCCAAAAGTGGGCTGTTGTCACAGCGACAGTGAAAAGCCGCACTCTTTTCAAAATGGTCCCTTTGTGGAAATAAAGGCAAATACTTTTACGTTAGATACATCATGTTTTTTTAAATGAAATGAAAAGGACATTTTCCTTGTGAATAAAAAACAGATTTATTATTTTATTTTGCAAGTGATAATGCTCCTGTCTTCAGAGTTTTCGTATAAAAGGGTTGACTTCGGGGACTGCCAAAACGACTGGGAGTAGTACGTATTTTATTTCTCAATATCGTCATTTTTATCAAACTTTAATTGAGGGAATATTACGTAGGTTTATTCCAAATGTATTTTAATACATTGATCGTACTTTCTAAATATAGAAGAAAAATAATAAACATGTGATGTAAATATAAAGTTTAGAGAGAGTATCAATTATCTGCTACATTAAATGAAAAAATACTCAAATGGTACTTTCTAAATTAGAAGTAAAAGAATGAATACGAGGTATGAATATAAAGTTAGAAGAGTGTAACATATTATTGGTGGTATAATACAAAACATTCAATTTTGAATGGAATCAATGACAATAGTTTTTATGAATAAAATTGTACTTTGAAATGTGATGAAAATACTTTTATCCAATTTATACATTAAAAACGAAACGTAAAAGACCCTTGACTATTTTGATCAACGTGAGTCAGTGAGAAAGTCACAAAATCAAAGAATCATCTCATCTCCCAAGTATTAAATTTACTTCAGGCAGAATTATGAAAGGGCATACAAAAACATGGAAATTCCTGAGATTGCTAGGAGCTTGATACTAAATAATGGAACAAGGAAAGGACAAGGCAAGGAAGGTGAGACAGATCGCGTCGAGGTGGGTTGTTCGAGGTGGGTTGTTCGAGGTGGGTTGGTCGAGGTGGGTTGGTCGAGGTGGGTTGGTCGAGATGGGTTGGTCGAGGTGGGTTGGTCGAGGTGGGTTGGTCGAGGTGGGTTGGTCGAGGTGGGTTGGTCGAGATGGGTTGGTCGAGGTGGGTTGGTCGAGGTGGGTTGGTCGAGGTGGATTGGTCGAGGTGGGTTGGTCGAGGTGGGTTGGTCGAGATGGGTTGGTCGAGGTGGGTTGGTCGAGATGGGTTGGTCGAGGTAGGTTGGTCGAGATGGGTTGGTCGAGGTGGGTTGGTCGAGGTGGGTTGGTCGAGGTGGGTTGGTCGAGGTGGGTTGGTCGAGGTGGGTTGGTCGAGATGGGTTGGTCGAGATGGGTTGGTCGAGTGGGTTGGTCGAGGTGGGTTGGTCGAGATGGATTGGTCGAGGTGGGTTGGTCGAGATGGGTTGGTCGAGATGGTTTGGTCGAGATGGGTTGGTCGAGATGGGTTGGGGGAGGTGGGTTGGTCGAGGTGGGTTGGTCGAGGTGGGTTGGTCGAGGTGGGTTGGTCGAGATGGGTTGGTCGAGATGGGTTGGTCGAGATGGGCTGGACGAGATGGGTTGGTTGGTGGGTTGGACGAGGGGTGTTTGTCGAGGTGGGTTGGTCGAAGATGGGTTGGTCGAGATGGGTTGGTCGAGATGGGCTGGACGAGGTGGGTTGGTTGGTGGGTTGGTCGAGGTGGGTTGGTCGAGGTGGGTTGGCGAGGTGGGTTGGTTGGTGGGTTGGACGATGGGTGTTTAATGAGGTGGGTTGGCCGAAGTGGGTCAGACAGTTGTGGTGGGTGATGAATGGCGAGCGCTGGCGGGAGCGCCTAGGATGTGTTGGTACAGGCAAACGAAGAAAAGAGACGGCACGGCACGTGTCGGGAAAGATTCGGTGGAGGAGCTGAAGTGGCGGGGAAAGGCCAGGCGGGGATGTAAGACGGGGCCCGGCGCCGCGAATTCGAACTCGTGCATCCGGCGGAAGTGCTGAGAACGAGAGTGCCTTCCGGCGACACGCGAATCGCCGTCGAATAGCTGCCGGCCCCAAGTGGCGTCGCGGGGGAGCGCGCCAGCCAGCACCTGCCCGGACGACGCGAGTTGCATGGTAGAAATGAATATGCAACTTGTGCCCTTGGTCGGCTGATATCCCCAGCAGATGGGGTGAGCCACCCGCTGGGCGCCGTACTTTTTACGGTAATCTCCAATCCCTTATAATATGTCCCGTAGCTTTCCGCACCCTCTTTTCCTGGAATCTGTTTGCCGCTATCTCCCCTCCACGCAGCGGCTGGCTTCCGCGCGCCTCGCACCTGTCCCCCGGGGAGCGGGTTAACTGAAAAGATGGTGATTACACTCGCGCGTTCTGCGTGTTCAGCCGGTTTGGCCGTGATAAGCGAACGCGGCGCCTGCGCTCCCACACAAGCGCAGCGCCAGGCGTTCCGCATGGGCACAGCACGTGAGCGCGCTTTCCTTTAACTTCACAAGGTGGAAGCGAGCGAAACATGGGATTTCTGAATTGTGACAAGGAAAAAAAATCTTCGTGTGTCTAGAAATGATATCACTTACTTTCATTAATCAACTCAGAGCTGATTTAAGAGAAATGCGATTATATTTAAAACAAGAGCTACATTTTTCAAGATAGTAGCAGATTATAATTTTAAATGTAAAAATAAATCGAAAGTCAAAAAATCTTAAAAAATCACCCGAAAGACTGATTTTTAACGTTATGCCTTTTATGAATAGATTTCTTTCAGGATTTTCTTTCGGCAAAAAATTTAGTATATGCGAACTCTTGCAATGCGAAATGTTAATGCAAAAATCAACTAACCAGAAAATCTCTAGAAATTTATCTTTGTAAACAGGAAATAAAATGACCGCCAGACGAAACGCATGGAAACTTGCTGGAAGAATGAACGTAATAAGCATGTAACGAATGAAAATCTTGCAGGGAGCTGAAAAACTAAGAATGAAAAAAATTAGAAAATTATTTATGCGTCTACTCATTTTAGTTGTTTGAAAGTAGTGTCACATCGTTCGGAAATTAATTGGTTGGCAGACCAGTCATCCCGTTGTGAACGCAAGCCGCCGCGTAACACGTGGCGTTAGAAGCCGCAATAGCTAAAAAGGCGTTACCTGACGTCCAAAGCCGCTAGCACGCTCTGTCGCCGAAGGGGGCGGATTCGCACCATCTTCGCCAAATGTTGTGTCAATTCACGGAGATCACACCTCACGGAGATCTTATTACTGCGGCGGTGCACGTGTACCCTTCTTATATAGGGGGAGTAGGGGCTTATTGTGGACAGGGGACTTCTGGGGACGAATGTGGTTATTCCATACGTCACAAATGTGAACTGTGAAAATTATTTCCTACATGTTGACCCCACAGTTTTCATTAAGCCATCCATATTTGATCGGCAGATCTTCAGTAGTCGTTGTGTAATGGTGGAAAGTGTGCTTTGTGGTTGAATTCCAAAACAAATGCTGGTCAAAAAGTAAGTAGTGCAAAATTTTCATTTTAAAATATTGATTTTAAATATACTTTCTATGAAAACTTGATGTTCTAGCTATCTTCTGCACACAGTAAAAGTATTTTTCATTTTAGTATAAAGAGATGCTGACACAAAAATCTTCAAAATGGAGGGTGTGGGTGAATGTGGACATTGGCTTTAGGGCTGTCTACACTAACCCAACATTATTGAACAGCAAAATGTTACAGGTTCGTTCAGAGTGTTTCTAAATATAATTACACACGTACACAGATTTTTAATTAAATGAGCAACGCTACTCTACTCGGGGAGGTTGATATACGTGTATAATTCATTCAAGTTACAGACAGTAATATACTCTTTCAATGCGGTCCTGTGCTTAAATATAATTGTTCTGAAAAATATTGAACAAATAATAATATAATCAGTACCTTTTTGTTTGCAATAATTGTTAAATAAGAAAATGTTATCTTTCTTAATTAGTTATCTTTCGTCTTTCTCATTTCACATGGTCAGAACGTATGTAAGAAAAACCCAAAGATGCAATATCAGCGAAGAAAAGGTGAAGGGTGCTTTACGTTGCCTTCAGAACTCTTTCTAATAAAATAGTGTTTTGGAGTGTTTTAAAAATACAGATGAAACAAAAAAAACCTGTTTCTGTGTGTCCACATTAGCCCCCAAGGGGAGGAGTTAGAGTGGACAAATGTAGTCACCGCCGGAGGGGAGGGCGACCGTTACGGGCCGGCCGGAGCTGACTGCGCGCGGCCGTCACGCCTGAACAAGCGAGTAGGGACTCGCCACCGCCCCTACTCCGCAGCTAGTCGCCGGGCCGCTAGCCCCAGCGGGCTATAAGAGGGCCACGACCCGACGCCAGGGCAGACTGATAGCGACGGTGTTGGCAACGGTGTTCTGGCGAGTGGTGTACGGAGTGTAGAGTGGTGATTAGTGATAACGACGACCTGTGCTACGGAAACGGAATTCTCTGGTGGATATTCTACGACTCGGCTGTGTATGGGACTTCTACTGGACTAGGTGAAACGGCTTCGCAATTGGCACACTCGACAGGTTATTCGAACTTTGGCTATTGTACACGGATTCTATTATTGTACCTGATATTGAATAAAAAACATTTCATGAAGTTTTGCCTTTGTTGGGAAACTACAAAAAAGTAAAGATAAAATACTAAGGTATGGAGCAGAACAGCTTGTACTTTCAATTAACGAAAGAATTAAAGTTATAACGTTTTGAAATGAGACTCCCTCTACTCTAACCCCCTCACCCCTGTATAATAGGAGTCCCTGCCCTTGACGGGAAGTAACCGATAGCCCTCGAAATATCATGTGTCGTCCGGGCCTCTTGCCGAATATCACGTTATCTATTCCGCTGGACTCCCGCCACCCCTATTCGGAGGCCAGCCGCGTTCGTGAATTGCATACCCGATATTTTCGGCGCTTTTTTCGGCCTATTTCCGTCTACTTTAAAAAAAATACAGGGATGTCATTTACGTGTTCGGATCGGTTTTGACGGTCTACGTATTACAAGCTGACGTACTATGGCTCATCTTCTGTAATGGGATCAATGTATACCTTATACTTAATTGTGTAAAATATGTTTTATTGTGTACAGAGTTGTTTTCGCTTTAAGTGAGTCTTGATTATAACCCAAGTTAAAATAGACTTTGCCAGATTTATCTCTCTACTTATGGCTCCTACTAGTTATAACCCACTGCGTTAATTGCTTTCCCTCCCACGTTAGTTGATTTCAAGTTAAAACGCCCCTACTGGTATCATATACATTAATTTAACAGTGAATTATTTTAAAATTTCTTTAAATTATACTCTTTCAAACAAATGTGGATTCATTAATAGATACCGAAAATGTTTTCTAGGATGTAAAAAAACTTTGTTTGTCAACCCATTAGGAATTAGAACCCCTTTCCCCCGTCAATACTTCTTAGTTCTTCTACGTTTTGATATAAAATGACCTATATTTTTATTTTTTAATACAATACAGGAAGTGCTTTTTAGGATAATTAAATGTACTTACTTTTTCTCTTATTCTTATTGAAATATTACTCACAGCAATAAAAAATGCAACACTGGCAAAATGTCAATCAAAGTGGAGCACAGAAGTCCCATTATGAAAATGTCGTTGGCAAATAAGTTTGGTTGAGTTTTTAATATCTTGATACGGAAATATTGCAGAGTTGATTTCAGCCGTGGAAACCCGCCACTTACGGAACAAATGGAGCTAGAAAGGTGCAATAACCTGGTGAAGTCTGAATGTTTAATTGTTTTTGCCAAGACACAAACGAAGAATGGATCCTTTCAGACCTGCATAAACATAATTTCAGGTCTGCATTGGCGTGATAGGCTCCGTTTTAAAAATTCAGCCTCCATTCTGCCCATTACTGCTTCCGCCGTTTTGCAACTTAATTTCGTGGACTACGAGACCTGCTGCAATTTCACCAGCATTTTTGAAGTAGTGAGTGGAAATTCCGTTTGGTGACATAAAATAAATTGCTAAGCCATGTTCTCTCGAAAATAGAATTGTTCGCAATTATTCCTAAAAATTAAAATATAATGCTGATATTTATTCGCATAAAAAGAGCCGAGATGTACTAAATGTTTCTGTATTCACTTTTACCTGAATGTAATATAAAATGATATTATGCTTTGGTCCGTTTACAACCCATACACACTTTAAATAATATGAAATGACTTAGAAATTTTAAAATTTAAAAATATTCCTCATTAAAAATCTGAGTTCCATACTTTTTAAATACGATAAAAGGACAGTGCGATTATCAGCGATCAAGTACATAGTTTTTGAAAATGCATTACGTGCCCGCACTTAAAAAAATGTGTAGTTTCAAAACCAGGCATCTAGTGTATTAGATATCAGCACGATCGAATGAAAAGGGAGGTTTCCACGTTTCATTAAAATTGATTTTTTGTCGAAATTACCAAACCATGTTCTGCTTTCAAGCTGGACCTCTTCTAACGGCTCGAAACATTTAGGTATATGTGAACATGTTGCTGGCCAGGGAATGTGGTGAAATTAATAATTTTATGGTTGTGGCTTTTGAAACAAATGGAAATATCTTGTTTTCCATGATACACGAACATGTAACCAACAGACGAGCTTTCTACGAAAGTGTGTACGTATTAGTGAATTCAAATACTAAATATTGTAGATCACAAAATATGCAACGAAATGACATCCAACATTGCTCGTCAAAAAACCAATTAATAATCCAAATGAACATGAAAATTACGAAGCAATATCAAATAATATTGAACATTTTAAAAATTTGTTAAATACGATAATGAGCATGGTAGAAATCAATTCGATATTTTAATTCTTTTCAGTACGAAATAAAAGAGTTACTCCGAATGTTGATTATCATTCGGAATGCACATTATCCAATTAACAAAAGACAATTTTTACGTGTTAGAAATACTTTTGGTTGGAAGTACCAACGGGTCGCCAGCAGGTTGAACTAATGGGAAGCAAAGCTAATTTGTTTCTCGTTTGAAAACCTAGTCCTTTTGGAGTCGGTTGTAAGGTTGGAACGAGAATGGATTGACTCACTCACTGGCGAATGAAAGCGGGTAGGTCAACACGTGGGTAAATGATTTCCAACGGGAGACTGATGGACAATGTTGACTCGCTTGCGCGTACGCGAGACAACGTGTGTGCAAAGTGAGTCCGCGAACACGCAAGGGCTTGAGCAGACCTGCGTGACAGAGGATAAGACTGGCTGTGCGGACGGGCAGAAAAGAAGTTGTAGGCTTCAGCGGTCGGAGTCATGTGGATGATCTTGGCTGTCCGGGTGACGCCGCGTCGAAGGCTGTGTTGCCGACGTTTCGACCATCTGTTCGTGGCAGACCAGCCCTGAGGAAGACCACGAAAAGATGGCCGAAACGTCGGCAACACAGCCTTCGACGCGGCGTCACCCGGACAGCCAAGATCATCCACGGACAGAAGAGAAAGCCAAGAGGGTAATGTAGTCAGAGGGTAATCTGGCGGTGAACAGTGGGAAAACAAGATGCTGAGCGGCCTGGTGTGCCGATTTTTGACAGGGCGTGTGAATGAACAGATGAGCGGGCGGATGAGCGGGCGGGTGAGCGGGCGGGTGAGCGGGCGGGTGAGCGGTCGGGTGAGCGGTCGGGTGAGCGGTCGGGTGAGCGGTCGGGTGAGCGGTCGGGTGAGCGGTCGGGTGAGCGGTCGGGTGAGCGGTCGGGTGAGCGGTCGGGTGAGCGGTCGGGTGAGCGGTCGGGTGAGCGGTCGGGTGAGCGGTCGGGTGGGCGGTCGGGTGAGCGGTCGGGTGAGCGGTTGGGTGATCGGTCGGGTGAGCGGTCGGGTGAGCGGTCGGGTGAGCGGTCGGGTGAGCGGTCGGGTGAGCGGTCGGGTGAGCGGTCGGGTGAGCGGTCGGGTGAGCGGTCGGGTGAGCGGTCGGGTGAGCGGTCGGGTGAGCGGTCAGGTGAGCGGTCGGGTGAGCGGTCGGGTGAGCGGTCGGGTGAGCGGTCGGGTGAGCGGCGGGTGAGCGGTCGGGTGAGCGGTCGGGTGAGCGGTCGGGTGAGCGGTCGGGTGAGCCGTCGGGTGAGCGGTCGGGTGAGCGGGCGGGTGAGCGGGTGGGTGAGCGGGCGGGTGAGCGGTCGGGTGAGCGGTCGGGTGAGCAGTCGGGTGAGCGGGCGGGTGAGCGGGCGGGTGAGCGGGCGGGTGAGCGGTCGGGTGAGCGGTCGGGTGAGCGGGCGGGCGGGTAAGCTGACAATTAAGCGGGCGGGTGAGCGAATGGTTGAGGAAGCGGTTGAGTGGGTGGGCGTGACCGAGTACGATATTCGAGACGGGAGACGAGTTCAGCCACGGAGCAGCGCCCATCTCCAAACGCCGCACAGTGTGTAATTTTGACGATCTAGGAAGAAAAAATTAATAACTCCCTTCGAAATGAATTTCTCCTAGTTTTTGGAAGTCTGTTGTGTAAACGATGTACAAATAAACAAATTTGCTTGCAGAACTTGAATTTTTACGAAATATTTTTTAAAATATTTAGGAAATTTGAATAATTGTATTAGCCTTCATGAGAGTAGACGTTTGTCAAACATTGCATTTGTTGAATATTATGGGACATAATATTTGAATTTTACAAAACATACTCTGCAAAAACAATAAAATGAAAGTATACAATAATAAAAAGTCGAAAATGTAAACATTTTAACAAAAAAATAAAATAAGAGGAATGTACAAAAATACTCAGAAATTAGTTTGAATCACTACTCGCGTATTCTTCTGTTGATGATTCTTCTGAGTATATTTCTTTTGCCTCATTCCTTTATTTTAATAACATTAAGAGTTCAGGTTTCACTTTTTAGGGTACAGTTGCAGGTTTAGCCCCTAAGATCGAAATGAATCAACGGTTCAAGGTCTCTCACTTGCTGCTCTATTTTCCCAACTTTTGAAGTTATTAAATCTACAGTTTCTTTGGCAAAGATGAATTTAATTGGTCTGCAAAATCTTGTTGAAAAAGGTGCTGGATTTTCCCGAACAATAGTTTTAATCTCATCAGCTCCATTGTAAATTTTTATCTGGACCATTGAAATACTAAATAAACTTTCGTCAGTGTTGTTCATCAGAAAATTTTTGTTTATATCTGTTTTGTTCACATCTATCACATCCCCACTTGATTATAATGTCAAAAGATGTAGTTTGAAGCGAATGTACATTCTGTCACTTTTTTGAATTTTAAATGTCCGTGCCACGGTATGGTCAATCAATGCTTGAAGGAGAATTTCAGCCGATTTTTAAGTAACTGTAATTTCCGCTGGATAGCATAACAGTTTCGCTTCCTTCACTTTATGATAGGGGATAGAAAAACAATTTGAGTCTTTTGCTTGTTGGCGTGTGCGAACATACTGGCGGGTTGAAAGATTGGTATCCACCATCAAAGCAAGTGCGTGATCCACTGACGATGATGGCGGCTTTTGAAGAATTGATCTTCTGGCTTTCTTAATTGTAATTCCCCTGTTGGGGGGCTTCAGAGAGCTCCTTAACTATAGCTGCCGAATCCTCTTTGCCATCCTTCCTTAGTTTCATTTCAGTGGCCTGGATAATTCTTCTGAACTAGTAGTATCCAAAAGAGGTTTCAATTTTAGGGCTTTAGCTTTATTCCCACAGCTTTTGAAGGGCTTATTAGGTCTTCCAGCTCTATTAATTTTACATTAATTTTCGATGGGCCTGGGACTGCCTCTAAAATATAATCAGGAAGTGAAAGGGTTTCTTGCAGTCAGGACGAATTGTATTTTAGGAACTGTTCTTTACTTCTCACGGATTTTTGCCATCTGGTTTCAAATTTTTACAAATACATCTAACATATGGCTTAATTTTATCCAACAATGCCTTTTCAGGTTCTATAATACCTAATTCACGCAAAAAACAGTTAATACACCTTCAAATTTTTCAACAATTGATTTTTTTACCCATGTATCAAATATTGACATACGGGTAACTGGAAGAGCCATTCTCTAAAAAAAAATATATTCGTCAGATAAGCAGATATAAGCAGCTAGTCTTTTCACGATCAAGAACCTAAAAGTACTAGTTTTAAAATGTATATGGCCAGAAAGGTGTATAATGGTGTATAATACACTAAAACTCTAAGTGAATTTAGAGAACGTGCAATACATTTAATATAAATCACTCACCTTTTCGTTTAACGTTTTTAGGCACAACAAAAGTCAATAACTAAATAACATTCACATAAAAATGATCGTAAAACTATGAAAATTACTTCTGGTTGGCACACAAATCACAGAATCAGTCAAGAGGTATATCACGACCAAGGGAACTTTGCGTACTGAAAAGGGTCATTCGAGCTGAGTCCTGCCGGAGCGGCGATGGACGTGTTTCAACATGCACCACGGGGTTCATGTGACCTTCAAGAGAAAACTAACAACGTTCCCACATAGCTGGGACATACTACTACACAGAAACCTAACAATTTTACTGTTTCAATTCAGTCGAAAATTTAATTTTTTCCTGCTAGATGGCCAAAATTACACACTGTGCGCCGTTTGCAGGATATGAGCGCCCAATTGTTTTCGGACGCAGTTCCTGTGATGAACCCGGCGTGGTCGTGGCGCAAAGGGCGGTCGTCAACTTGTTCTTGCGCGCGAGCGCCCTCGCATCCGCCGAAGCCCGCGGACCCCTCCTTTGAAATCGCTCTAAGCTCCCTGCTCGGAGTCACTCCTTCCGCTTTACTGATTACACCACTCAAACGGCCACCATGTGCTTGATCTTGGTTCTGAGAGAGAGCTCCGTTCGTCATTACTTCTCCGGTAGTCTTCCCGCATATTTTACTCTTTCGAATGTCTGTGGGCATGCAGTTTTTCTATGCCGTAGTTTTAATATATGTGATTTATGGTGTCTCGTTCAATGTGATCTAAAATGGTTTCTCAAGTCATTTACGCCGATGACGTCACCGGTACGGACAGAACGTCACCTCGAAATGCCCAAAAGAATTTTATTTGAACTTTTCTCGTAAACGGCGTAAGGTGCGAATTGTCCCTTCCCACCCGTGATGATCTAGTCCCCACACTCGTATTGGAAATAATGTAATCAACTTTCAAAAAATCTCGTAAGTACCATGCCGTCCCGATCTCGTACGCGCTAGGCTTGAATTCTTCCCTTATCATCATTACCATCAATCGTCGCATTTTGCGAGCTGAATTTTAACTTATGTCGGATCTCTATCCAACCTGTGTACGCCTACATAACATCTGACGTTACGCGGCATCATTCACACTGAGCATTCAGCATCCACCGCCTTTTGAAATAGATTCACGTTACGTCGCCCGCGATCTCTGTGCATTGACCGTTTCTCGATCTCCCTTCCCGTAAGTGAGTCTACAGTGTATGTGGCAGCGTCTTCTACAATGATCATCACTCCCGTGACTATGCATTACGAGGACAGTACGGATTTTGATGACCAAACAATTTCTTGCAAATGACATAAAATGACTTAGAATAAGAGGTAATGACCGACAAAATTACTTAAAAATAAGTAGATTTGACCTATTTTTTTTAAATACGCAAACATTTGAATGAAAATGTTTATTTATTCAATGAATTTTCCAAGATTAAATAAATTTATTTACGTAAAATTATGTTTAATGTAAAATATTTATTTCAGGAAGTAATGTAATTTTGGATCAAAGATCAGGGTAATTTTGAGAGTTCGAAAAACTACAAAATTCTGTAGTGCTTGACTATGTGTGTGTGAGAGAAGAGGTGAGAACAAATATGAAGAAGGACAGGTTGCATGTGGTCCATGGTCCGTTGTTAAGGTACTCTGTCGGCATTCATTTGGTATTAATATTAGAAGCCACTATAAACTTCCGGTGAGAGAAGCACTCCCCTAGAATATTCCTCCAGCAGCGGCTGAATTCGAGTCAGATATGTAGCTACTGTCCCAAATCCGTCACCGTCGGTAATCGAACATTAGGACCTTCCTGTCAATGATGTTTCATAGTCAACGGCGTTTCAAATGTGCAATCACACATATCTACCTTGGCGACACAACAACCTATGTAACCATGTGACCTATGTAACCATGTATCTCATGTCACTGTGTTAATGTCTGTTACCACCGAATGTATATGGTTCCCGAAACTAGTTGATGAATAGAAATTGAACCAACCTCCTAAGATGACAGAAACTAACAGCAATAACGATTATTTCAGTGAAGCATTTTGTTGTATGGATCTAAAAGTTTTACTGACTGAAAAGTTTAAATATATTAATGAATGTAATTGCAGTTGTCGAGAGCTCTTACGTAACAATTACTTATGTAAATCGCAGAATTAATCACAATAAGATCTAATTCTCTTATTCCACCTGAATGCGAAATAAAAGTATACTTTCAGAAATATAGGGAAAATATTTACGTATTAACAATAAAATATGCAGAGGTGCTTCATACCAAAATAACAAGAGTTTAAAAAACAAAGTTCCGCTGACCAATTCTTTTCTCTTGTATCTGGGCGAAAACAAATTAAATCCACTACAATAATTTTTCGATATCATAACATCAAAGAACTCACGGATAGATATACAGTAAACTCTCGTTAACAGGAACTCCCTCAACACGAATTTCGTCGTAACACAATCAAAACTTCGGTCCCAGCAAGAGATTACGGTAATACGGACATTTATAATAATCTGTTAACACGAATATTTATAACATGATCTCCGATTATTTAGGTCCCTTGGAATTCGTATTAATGAGGGTTTCTTGTAGTTCCACCGCTTACTTTACTGGTTGACAACCCTTTCGCCGGTTTTGCGACCTCCTTCACAGGCTCCTGTAGCTAGCGGTAGGTACATACCCCACGCTAAAGATCTGTTTGTTTTATTACTGTTTATTTTTGCAAATGATTTCATCTACGCTATTAGAGACCGTTATTTGCAAGCACGTTCGCGGGTCGCCATCGCTCAGCGCCGCGTATGTGCAGTCTCGCCAAGCTGCCGCTCTCGCCATCAACGTTGCTCTCTGCGCTCGTGCGACCTCCCGCTCGCTCGCTCGCTTCCCGTCTCGATCCATCATCACCCCGCCCGCGCCCCCCCCCCGCCCGCGCCCCGCCCGCCCCCGCCCGCGCCCCGCCCGCCCCCGCCCGCGCCCCCGCCCGCGCCCCGCCCGCGCCCGCCCGCACCCCGCCCGCGCCCCGCCCGCGCCCCGCCCGCGCCCCGCCCGCGCCCCGCCCGCGCCTCGCCCGCGCCCTCGCCCGCGCCCCGCCCGTGCCCCGCCCGCGCCGCGCCCCGCCCGCGCTCGCCCGCGCCCCGCCCTGCCCCGCGCCCGCCCTGCCCCGCGCCCCCGCCCCGCCCCGCCCCCGCGCCCGCCCCCGCGCCCCGCCCCGCGCCCCGCCCCGCGCCCGCGCCCGCGCCCGCCTGCGCCCGCCCCGCCCCGGCCCCGCCCCGGCCTGCGCCGCCCCCGCCCCACCATGCCCGCCTCGCCCTCGTCCGTTCCAGAGTCCGCCGTATTGGCTTCTCAGGTGAGGCACTTTGCGCGAGCGGCGCCGCCTTGCAGCCCCCGGCGAGGGAGGAGCGGCGTGCGCGAGGCAAGTCGGCGAGGAGGGGCGGCGGCTGCCGGAAGCTGGAGAGAGAGGCGATCCGTGAAGAGGTGTGAAGTTGGGTTCTTATGTGGAGGGGAGGAGTGTTGTTCAATGCGGTGTGTGATGGGTGTGACGGTGTGTTGTCGACGTTGAGATGCATGGCTTGTGATGTAGTTGTGGTGTGATGTATAGTGCTGTACGATGTGGCGTGTGATGGTGTGTTATGAGTGGTTTGTTGCGTTAGAAAATTTGATGCGTTTCTGTGGTGTTTTGAAAAATTTTTGGTTAATTTGGAGGAGGGTAATATTCTGTGAGTAGTGCAGTGTAAGGAATGAGTTGGGATGAGCAGTTAGGTATACGATACTGTTATATGAGATGGAGTGGAAGGATGAGGTGAAATCCAGTGGAGTCGCACTTGAAATAGTGTTTGGATGCGTTCGAGGAAAGCAAAGCAAGTGTTAGATCGACATGTGATGACGCTTGTGCGTAGTTAGTGACGTAGAATGAAAGGTGGAATCATCTTAGGGGGAAAGGGGGATGTAGCATGGTGTGATACATCACGGTGTGGTGTAGTATGGTGTGATGCGATATGATGGTGCAGTATGCTGGCTGTGTTGTAGTGTGATGTAAAGTGGTATAATACCCCGTGGCATGACTTAGTGTGGTTTGACATGGCATGGTGGGGTGCGGTGCGGTGCGGTGCGGTGCGGTGCGGTGCGGGTACGGCATGGAATGGTGTAGTGGGGGGGGGTGGAATGGGGCGTGGGGTTAAGTTCTGTTGTGTTGTGGGGTGGTTGTGGTGTATCATAAGGGGTGGTTTGGCATGTTATGGAATGGCATGGCATGGCATGGAATGTCATGACTTGGCATGGTGTATGTCACGATGTGGCATGATGTGGTGTAGCATGGAACCGAATGGTGTAGCATAGCATGGTTGGTGTGGCTTCGGCAGCATGTGCGTTGGAATGACATGGTACGGTGTGGCGTGGTGTGGTGTGGTGTGGTGTGATGTGGTGTGGTCTGCAGTGGTGTGATGTGCTGTATTGTGGCGTGCCATGAAATGGCGTAGTGAAGCGAGGCGAGATGGAAGTGGGAACGTGCAAGGAACCGTGACCGCGTGAGGTGGAGAGATTCGGAGTGGAGCAATGGGACAGGACAGCGACCGAATGGCGTTGTGGGAGAGGATTCTGCGACTTGGAGACCGGCGTGGGGGAAAAGAAGTGATTCAATGAAGTGGAATTGGAGCACCAGCCCGAAAAGAAAACACATCTCACTGGAAAATGTAGATACATAAAATATAAAATGAAGTAATTTATGTAATTAGGATAACTGGGAATATAAAAAACAATAGTTGTTTAAGATTAAAAAATAATTTTAATATTCAGATAAGTTTAGTTTTAAGCAATAAATTGCAGAAGAATGAAAAGCAATCACAGCTTTAGTCATTAGGCCCACACAAACCTACCACGGTGAAATTTTGAAATTAAGAAAGAACAACTGTATAAAATCGAAGTTTATTTCAATGAACTATCGAAGAAGAAACAGCTTAATAACAAACTAAAACAACTTAGACGTATTCAAATAAGTATATTGTAAATTAAACTTGTTCAATACCAGTTTAGAGGATAGTGTGTGATGAAAATACAATTATATTTTCGGATAACAATCGTAAACGAAAGAACAACCATTGAATTTCTCGCAACACCGCACCAACTGGCGTTATAGTTTCAACCTCATTTCTCCGCACGCAATCGTACAATTTAATTCCACATCGTCATCCCTTCTGCGCTACCTGCAAGTTGACAAGCCTGTCTCATTTACTGGCGGCTGCGGCGGACGCGAAAACTAAGGGCAATTCTCGGCTGGCAGCGCGCTCGTTCGCTCAGATGGAGAAAACTGTTGTGCTTGGCCGTGCAGCTGGGCGCGATGGCGACGGCGCGCGGCGATTAAGCGCAGCTGGCCACAAGGGCAATGGGCCGCCAGAAGGGCGCGTGGGGGAGCAGGGTGAAGGGAGGGGGGAGGCGTCGAAAACGCCAGGGGCGACCCACCCGGTGTGTGAGCTGCCAGCGGGGGTCAGCCAAGTGGCTTCGCGACCAGGAAGCAAACGAGAGCGGAAAGCGAAACTGTCCAACTGCGTTTTTAAACGTTTTTATACTCCGCACGTTTATCTCCGGTAAAACGCGAACGCAGATTGGGTAACTAAGCTTGCGGTCTTAATAACGAACGTGATCAAATATTGAGGATAAACGAAAAACTCTGTCAACGAAGTAAGTAAATACCAGTAATTCAGGTTGAGATGTGCTGCATCGGTTTCAGGGGACCCCAAAACGTATATTTCTGTTGAAATCTTTTCTTCCTCTTTCTTGTCCTCTCCTCTCCCTTTACACAGACTTACATTTACAGGCACTACAGTACCATGCATGTATGAAGACCAGTAGGGAGCTTAGAGCTTGTCCCGGCTGGGGCAGTGCCCCACCGGGGGAGATACCTGGATAGAGAAATCCAGAAAGCAGACTTGTAGGTAGGCGTCGGATCTCGCCATCCACCGAGGGCGGAACACTGCTACTTCCTGAGAGAAAACATTCATAACGCAGATGGATCTATTGACCAAAGCTGTTGACGTGCCCGAAACATTCAATGAAAGAAAATGCTATTACATTTTCACTTAATTTTATCCAATGATTGTAAAATATTTTTTGCAATAAATAAATGCATAGTCAATGAATCAATGTACGAATTCATATTATTTCATTGTACGAATACACGCATATAAATCAATGGAAATTTAAATTAAATTTTGGATTGGTTATAAATAATTTATTTATTTGAAAATACAGCGTATAGCAATGTGGCTGCATATCGTTTCCTTAGTGCTTTTTCATGCAAAAACTCGAAGAAAAAATATTAACAGCCTGAAGCATTTAGCCTACATTCCGGCATATACTTACTTTAAAATGAAGACAATATTAAAGTAACATAATCATGGATTTTCGGTTTTTATAAATTCCCTGAAAATGTCATGCCCCACGTTTCTAATTTCGGCCCGAAGATTTTTGCCAATGGGTATATCAGAATCTATCTCGAACTCATTTATTATAGTTCTACGCAATAGTTAACAGCTGGGAAGGACTACCGAGAAACTACCCTAGACTAAACAGATTAGAAAACAGATTAGCGCAAGAAAGCCTATGCCATTCTTTAGCATCTCTAGTTGAAAATGCTAAAACCGCGATGTTACACCACTATCCAACGCAAGGACTCAAAATCGACCGGGCCATTCACATTCCGTTCGGCTCGCCTACAGCGTGGCCAGCAGGAACAGAGGAGCGGCATGCGGCAGGGCTGGCTGGAGCGGGAGCGGGGGCGGGAGCGGGGGGCAGGGCGGATCGATGTGCGCCCGGCCGGCACCGCGCCACCCGCGCCGGCGGCAGTTGCAGGGGAGGGGGCGCCTCTGGGCGTGGCACGCCGCACGGTCCTTCGCTGTCGCCGCCGCCGGTTGTGGTCCAGAGGTTCATTCACCCCCACGAGCGGCCCCGCCGGCGCTTGGTGAAGATTGGGCGGGCACGCCGTGCCGAGCCGCGGAGAAGCCGCCAAGTAGGGAAACGCGATTTATTGATTGATAGTTCCTCATTCCGGGCGCGTCAACTATGGTCATGAGTCCCTTAGGTTTTGCGTGGTTTTCCTCAGGAGGTGGCGGTTGTCTTCCCAGCTGGATGGCCAGATCTGGCGCCGACCTACCGTCGTCTAACGGGGTTTCCCCCTAACCAGGTCTCTCCTATCAGCAGGGCACCGTCCCAGCTGTGACAAGTTCTAATTCCCCGACCGGTTTCCCGGCATGTGTGGTTAGTGAAAGGTAGTGTAAGTGTGTGTGTAAGGGGTGAGGATAGGACAACGAAGAGGAAGGAAAGATCGCGCGCGGTCCGTGGCTCGTTTGTTAGTGTCACTGCTCCGAGATTCGCCTGGTGGTGATCGGAGAAACCACGGAAAACTACCGATCAGAGCAGCCGGCCGCTAGAATTCTCCTCCAGGCAGCAGCTGAAAAGCTAGTATCTAAAATCCTGTTACCGTCGGGACTCGAACCTAGGACCTCCCGGTCGGAGTTGCTGCAGCGACATCAGTTGATGCACTGAGCCACCGCTCCCGGTGATACGTTGCTCCCGCGACGTACGTTGACGAACGACAACGAACACGCGAGATACGTTGCTCCCGTGTCATGTTCTCAAAGTTCAACTAGTCAGTTTTATATGGAGAATGCTTAACGTCCAGAAATATTACACTGAAGTCAGGTTTACGGGGCTTAGTCAGTAGGAGCAAAAGACGTTTTTAACAAATGATTGTTTGCCAACGTTTTGGATAAAATATTTGCATCATCAGGGCTTGCAACCAGTACCAGAGTACACACACTAACACATAAATCGGTACATATTCTTTACGATGAGGCACCTCACTGGATGTGAAAAACAAACGTAAACATTCACCACACCAACACACAAGACTACTAATAGTAAAATGTACTCTATTCATTCTATCATTAGTAGTCATGTAGTTTATGTACTCTGTTTGTGGTTGCAAATCATGCTGATGGAAATAGATTTTCAGGAACATTGGCAAACAATCATGTGTTATAAACGTTTTTACTCCCACTGACCAAGCCCCGTAAATCGGACTTCATTATGATCTTATGATTTCGAATTTATATCTTGTGCTTTCGTGATGTGAACGTTTTCGTTTGGTACATATGATTTGCACACTTGGGAGCAATTTATAAAATTCTGAAATAGAGTTTTCAAAATGTAAGGATAAAGGTAGTTTATGAAAGCTTTGTATCTTACCGATACTTTAGCGAGTGATGTTTCATTACACGTTTTAGGTCACCATTTTAATTTTGTTTAGAGAATGATGATAAAGACTGTATCAGTAAATTTAATTTAAAAATAATTAAATCAGAGTTTTCAATAACGTAATAATAATAATAATAATAATAATAATAATAATAATAATAATAATAATAATGAGACTTTTGTCAGGATGAAATGTTTTTCTAGTTCAAAACTCACTAATGAAGTATTCCCATTGACAGCGTCATTAACAGTTCCCCATCTTCTGATGTTACTTCATAAAAAAACCGTTTTTGATTATATTTTCTTTCTCCCTCATACAACATTTCCCCTTTGTTTTCCTTTTCTCCCAATTGCCACAGAGAGCTGCATCTCGTACACCTCCCGAAGTTCCGCGTTTGATTGATTGATTTTTTCGTCTTTCCGGGCGCTTCAACAGCTTTGGTCATTAGTCCCGTTCGTGTAGTGCATGTTTTTTCTCGGGAGGTGGCGGTGATTTTCCCCCGCTCGATGGGGAGATCCGGCGCCGACCTAACGTCGGATAGTGAGGTTTCCTCCTAACCAGGACTCTCCCACCAGCGGGGCACCGCCCCAGCCGGGAAAAGCTCTAAGCACCCGACCGATCTCCCGAAATATGTAGTAGTGTAGTGCATGTTAGTGTAAGAGTGTGTGTAAGAGGAGAGGATAGGACAAGGAAGAGGAAAGACACATCGCGCGCGGTCCGTGGCCCGTTTGTTAGGGTACTGCTCCGGCATTCGCCTGGCGTTGATCGGAGAAGCCACGGAAAACTACCGATCACAGCAGCCGGCTGCTAGACTTCTCCTCCAGACAGCGACTGAATTCGACCTCGCTGGAAAGCTAGTGTCGAAAATCCTGCCGCCGTCAGGACTCGAACCTAGGATCTCCCGGTGAGAGGCGCTGCAGTGACATCAGTTGATGCACTGAGCTACCGCTCCCGGTCCGAAGTCCCGCGTCTTCTGCTGCTCGCTCCAGACTATTTGCAGCGTTACGCCTTCTCGCCGCTCCGGTCCCCGCCCCACGGCGCCCCGCGTCGGGGCGGTGCATATCGCTAAGTGCGCGACCGGCGCATAATCCATTATTTCAGCCGGGTGGTGGTAGTGGGGGGGGGCGGCGGGAGGCGGGGCCGGCACTCGATCTCCGTCAGGCGCTTGTCAATGGGCGCCAGAGATTAAGGGCACGAGGCCGAGGAGGCGAGTGGCGAGGTGCACTGAAATCCGAACGCAGATAAGCGCGCGAGATTTATTGGAGGCTTTGAGCGGCGGAGGCGGAGGACTGCGGGCAGACGATGGAGTAGCGGTGGCGAGGCGATCGTCCGGGTTACCCGGTTGAAATCGGGGAATTTGGAGACAAGCGGGGCGGCGGGGATGGCGGGGTCAGGATGGCGGAGAGTTGGAGCGAGGGGGGACGCGGGCGGTGGGGAAGGTTAGAGATAGAGCGGGGAAACAGGAAATGCAGACAAGTGCCGTATGGGGTGTGAAATGGGTGAGCAGGTAGAAGAGGATTGGAAAAAGATCGAACACTAGGCGGTCGGTGAGAACAAGGCAGCAGCAATGAAAACGAAGGTGAGGACAGAGATGGTGAAGGTGACGGGAAGCGGGACTGTAAATACAAGGGTGGAGAAGACGGGGAGGACAGAGTGGTCCTCAGACAAGTGTCGGAACGCCGATGATGTGCACAGAATATGAACGCGGTAAACTGCTAGACACTGGAAATTGGTGGAGTGGTGAATATTTGTAGATGGTTTTTGAGATCGTCCATCTCATACATGAAAAAGCTAAAAAAAAATCGGAGTCGGAAGTATTTAAATGTTAATCCTCGTATCTTATAAATATTTTTTCAGGATTTCGATTTTTTTTTGTTAATTTAGAATGTACGCGAACGTACGAATATTCTCTGACTCGATATTTTCAAAAATGTTTATACAAAACTATACGATAAATTCATATGAAAAAAAGGTAGATACTTAAAACTTATATACTTCAAGAGTAAGAAAAATATTAGAATGTTATGTTTCACATTCATGAGATGCATATATCGAAACAGCTTAGAGGTAGACTAGAAAATAAAATAATTAAGTATTGGTGACAATCAAAACTGGTTTCAGATAATTATTTCAATGAATTGCAAATTATTTAATTTATTTTAAAACAAAATGGAAATACTTATTGTATTTATTCGCTTCACTAATTGGAGACTACAAAAAGTAATTCGTATTATTTCCTGCGGTAAAAATAGAGTACAAAAACTTTGCTGGTTGTAATATTATGAGCGAAAAGTTTTAGTCTGTCAATTACCTCTGGTAAGTGATATTTATTCTTTGAAAATAGATTCACGAGTCACATCATAAAACAGATTTTCCAAGTGCTCGCAGGCATTAAATTGTTATTAGATTGAAGCAAACAAGAGACATTCCAAAGCGTAGTACTTTCCCTTACAGTCATTATGACATGGAAGGACTATTCATACGAATTACAAAGAAGAAAACTCATTAAATTCTGCAGTACGACACACTGATGAAACATATTAATATTTTTGAAATGTCTTTTCTTTGATGATGCCAATTTGAAGATTTTGAAAAGGTACTAAACGCAACACATCGCAATCAAGTGCGTTGTTTACCATCAAACAGAGTAAGAACACAATAGCAATATTCCACGAACTCCAACAGCGACACGTGATGAAAAGCAAGCGTTTGGGCCCCTGCTCGGCGCCGCCATTAGGCAGATTACGCACTTTGTCTTGCACCGATGCGCCGCTGGGCGCGGGGCGACGAGCTCGGTTGCGCTCTCGGAAAGGAAACTGCACACTCGGGGAACGCATCGGCGTGGAGATTCTTATTCAAGTTGAAAAGGTCTAATTGTTTTTTTTTTTCAAAATAAACGATTGAAGTTCGAGTGTTTGATTAAGTTCAAATGCGTTTAGTTACACAATGTATAAATTGACCCTATTAATTAAGAACCACGTATGCAAAAACCGATTATAAATTTTATAAAAAAAGTTGAAGGCATTAAGGTTGAATCCGGAAGTAATAAGTTAATATACTCTCATACGAGTACCATGATCACTACACAATAATTTTTGTTCGCCGTGGACATCAGCATTCACATATTGATCGTTTGTGAGTCACTTTGGACAACTCTTGTTGTCAGTTGTCTCTGTCGGTGAATACCGATATGTTTTTTGCTTAATATAAATCAATAGTTTTTTCTTTAATAATTATTGCTTCAGTTTTTAATGAAGAATCGGGAAGAAACGTCGTTATTTGCACGAATCGGTTTTAAACTGTTGCATAGACATTTTTCCAACGACACTCGGAAGTTTAATATGATTCATCTGGTGATTACCAGCAGTGTTGCTGCGCTGAGTTGCCTATAAAAAAGAGAGTGACATTTTTGGGCCCTCCACGCTTTTGAAAAATATTACGTTTGTACTTATCTACTGACTTTGATTTCTTTCTATTCGAAATATTTGCGTGGAAATTCTGTCATTTGAAACCTTCAGTATCCGCGCGTTTTTTTTTTTTTTTTTTTTTTTTTTTTTTTTTATTCTCCAAGGTACATTTTTTGTGTTGTCACTTCTCGGAGAATGTATTAAAACAAATCGAGTTATTTATTGTTTAATGAAACTGTCAGAAGCACATTTTATTTTGTTTCTTTCCCGTACACGTAATAATGTGCGAGTTTTAGTTTTACAATGTGGCTTGGCGATATGGTTATCCCATGCGGGCATCTGCGTAACTATTTGATTTATTTTATTTTCATGAAACAATGTACGATAACTCTGCACTCACCCGGTATACGAAGTTCCTTTACCCATGGGGTCCATAATGATAATTAGGGTCTTCTTAATTATAACTACAGCGGCCAAAGTTCTAGCAGAAAAAGTTTAAGTTCACGTTGATTATAAAACTGTGGTGATAAGAATTACATGTTCAGAAGATGTTTTGCAAGAGATTGTTTGTATCCTATCTCAGTACCCAACATTCTCTCTCGGATCAGAAAAAATCTTTGTTGATTCGAGTTTTACATCTGGTAGAAGAATAGACGCTGTAACCTCTATCTACAAACAATACTAATATGGTCTGTACTTTTCGTTTCTTCTCTAAAATTATCAGTTTAGTTTTATTTTATTCACATCGTATTTAGGCGTATAATGACAGAACGGATTGTACATGTTTTATATTGAGAATATTACGTTGTATCGCATAGATATCTGTCTATTTTGTTCTCTGTTTTCTTTTTAAGAAGACGACAAATACATCGTGCGAGTAAACTCGTCCTTACTGGTTATGAATCAGAGATTTAATAATTTTTATCTAACCCCCATTTGTTTAAAAATTAACGACATGATATAAATGGTTCTGTTAATAAATTCTGCCTTTGTTAATGTCATTCTAAATTTATTTCTACTATATGAAAAAAATCTTCATATTCTGAAGATAAATGTAAAATATGCCGCACATCCCTCGCATGTTGATAACATTAACCAGTCACCTACTGTTGGAAAAGGTTGTTTTACTTAGCATTGGTAAATATTCGAATTTTCTCGTCTCTGTTGATCTTGACGTAGGCTATTATATTTAAAAATACATAAACAAATTCTTGAAGAAAAAAAAAGTCTGAAAAAAAGTTAAATCTTATACAGGCTTTTTGTAAAAATTTCATTTCGTAACCATTGACCACACATTTAAGGACAAGAGCAGTAGTATTGGTGCACTCACCGATGGTGGTGATGAGAGTCAGCGAATACAGGAACGACGACGAGAAGGACCATCGGTGGTGCATGTGCGAGTAGTAGACGGCGCCGCCGGGCGCGCCCGCGTCGCCGCCGGCGGCCGCCGCGGTGCTGACAGCGTTGCCGCCCTTGGCCCGCCGCCTGCGGCGTTGCCGCCCTTGCGGACGAGCGCCGCGCCGGCGCCGTGGCCGCGGATGCTGTGCACCAGCGCGTCCTGGAACTTGAGCACCTCCTGCGCGGCCAGCCGCGTCCAGTTCTCCTTGTAGAGGATGTTGAGGTTCTCGGTGATGCTCCAGAGCTCCTCGACGGTGCGCGAGCGGATGTCGGCGCCCAGCACCACCGCACCCTCGGGCTTGGCCGGCTCCCCGTCCTCCAGCGCCTTGAAGATCACCGCCCCTGCGCAAGGCCACGGCGACAGATCACACATCGTGGAAAGACATGCGTGCGGGCTCATCCGGTGCACCGATTTTTGCTCTTTCCGCGCAGCACCAGTTTGCGTCGCGAACCACGTGACCACAACACGGGCACTTCGTTTCAAAAGTCAGACCAAACGTTGGCCACCATGTTGCATGGAGTTCGAGAAGTGTTAAACATTTTGAAAGTGGTAAAAAGGGACAGTTTTCAACGGTACCAACCGAAATAACTTGACGATGGTGTAATTGAAATAAAAGATGTAATATTTTTAAAAAAAGTACTTCATATATCTGTTTTAATGGCTCATAACATTAAAACTGGTGTTGCGCAGAACGAGCAAATCTCGATGCACCGGAGGACCTACCCATCCCTTTCCACCATGGATATGCGACTGTTAAAGGGAGAGGGTACCATGAAATGGGTCAAATTACCGATTTTTGTTTTAACTTAAATAAATAGTTCAAACTTTGACCTTTCTCAATATATTAATATTTTTCGACTAGAACGCCTGGACGTCTCCTTAATTCTTATTAAAAGTCCTAGTGTCCATGAGCCCCACCCCCTTTTTTGACACTACGTACAAATAAGGCCATTTTTTTCAACACACGTTGGGTTGTTCATGAGTTATTAAAACATGCTCTTGGTCATAAGTTGGTAACATTGGTCAGTTAAGCTGAAGAAGAAGATCCAGAATATGGAGCAGGAATATTCTAGTATGAACAGGTTCAGCGGCAATTACAGACTTTTCAAATGCCGTTTGCCGAAAATGTACTTATTTTGTAATTAATGTACCTTTTCTCAGAAAATATTGTCCACAATTTATTAAAATTTACAGGATACATTCTTCATACTTATGGCAATAAATTGATTTTTTTCTATAAACATTCCTCAATAAAAAATATAAAAAATGTTTTTCCAAAAATGCTAAAAAATGGGGGAATATTTTAATCTAAAAAATTACTATTTTTTTATTACTCAAAAAATGTGAAAATAATAACAAAGACTGTATCTTTAAGTATGCGAAATATTAAAATTTTCCAGTAAAACATTTTCTTGAAAAGGTACATCAAATTTAACATAGGCAGTATATGTTGTACCCTCTCCCCTTCCCTTTAAATCAATGATGGCAGTAAAAGATCTCGCGTCATCCTAGCATACCATAAGCTTATCACCATATCGAGTGACGTTACCTTGATACACGCTCTCGTTTCGTGTAGCGATTGCGTTATCCAAACCGTAGGAGCGTGAATGTCAAAATATAATAAAATATTTTGATCGTGTAAAAATGATAAAATTGACAAAAACATAAAAGAAAAATGTTAAGAAAGATGACAATCACAAACGTGCCTCTATTGATTTTTCTAACCCCACCTAATCGTGACACGTGTAAATTCTAGTCACGTACAGTGGCTCAGTTCAGTCACGTCCCAATGAAACCGCGTGGGGATGAGTTTTTCTTTGGCCTCTTCTGCTCTCTGTCTCCTGTCTCATTGGTGGTAAATAAACTTGAGATCGTTGCTTCAATAAATTGAAATAGTGTAACGCACACTATGTATGACACTAGGATTTTCAGGCCATTTCACTAGCAAGTCAGGTATTAGTAATGACCCAAAAATTTAAAAATTGAAGTGCTGTTGACTATTAGAAGAGTGAGGAACAAAACTTTGAAAATTCAGAAGGTTACCGGCGACTCGTAGTGGGTATTTTTGTTGAAAGAAGTTTTTCATCGCGTCTACTGGCGTAGTATAAAACAACCAAAAGTATTTTGAATTTTACAAGTTGGCATTTTTTCATTAGGAACGACAGTCCTGAGTTTTGGATAAATGTTTTAGGTAGCCTCATGGGCACAATGACATACATCGTCTCCCCAGAAATAAAGCCCCAATTATACCTCCGACACAATACGTCTTTGTTCTCGTTCCTTTGTAGGGACCACATGAGAAATGACGTTGTGACTACGCTGCAAGTACCGACGATGAGAACGAGACGAAAGGTGTGTTGCATATAAACTACCTGTCTGTTGTTACCCGAGTATGATACTACATATTCTCAATTCTTTTGCCATCCATACCTACTTCCCTCCGTGTAATTCAATTCCAACATTTCCAACGCTATACCACGTAAGCATTATGCAAGGATATGGACGCGTTGTTGCGCAGCCTATCCGGCTTAAGTCAATGAACTTCTTGCACTAGTTTGCATCTCAATATTAGCGGGAATTTTAAATGTAGTCTGATACCAAAGAACTACCACTATTACCTTGTTACAAGTCACTGAAACATATTTGAAGCATTTTTTAAAAACATTGCATCTTTTATTTCAACTACACCTTCACTGTGTTATTTTTGGTTGGTCACCGTTGAAAATTGTCACTTTATGCCACTTTCAAAATGTTTCTCAACACTTCTCGTTCATCATGCAGCATGGCGGCCGTCGTTTGGCCTAGCTTTCCAAACGAAGTGACCGTGTTGTGGTCACGTGGTTCGTAACGTAACTGGGACTGCGCAGGACGAGCAAAAAAGGTCACCCATGTTCTTGCATCATGTAACGCAAGACCCTAATGAAAAGAGATGGGTGAGCTGGTGTGGCGCACAGATTTTTGCTCGTTCTGCAGAGCACCAGATATGTTACGAACCACGTGACCACAACACGGGCACTTCGTTTAAAAATCAGGCTAGACACTGACCGCCATGCTCCATGGCAAACGAGAAGTGTTGAGAAACATTTTGAAACTGGCATAAAGTGACAACTTTCAACGGTGACCAACCAAAAATAAGTCGAAGGTGTAGTTGAAATAAAATATGCAGTAGTTTAAAAAAAGTGCTTCATATATCTGTTTCAATGACTTCTAACAAGATGATAATTTTGGTATCTGGCTGCATTGAAAATTCCCGCTAGTAATGTGATGCGAACTGGTGCATGAAGCTCATTGGCTGAAGAAGAAATAAAAGAGGTCAATCTTCGTCAACATAGTAGCTTTATTAAGATAGCCGGCTTTCGACGGCTTTGACGTCAGTCTCGCTGCTCTCGACACGCGGCACAGTCGTCCGACTTTTGCCGACAGCAGCGAGACTGACGATGACGGCAAAGCCGTCGAAAGCCGGCTATCTTAATAAAGCTACTATGTTGACGAAGATGACCTCTTTTATTTCTTCTTATAAGAACGTCAACAACACCAAATCAGAATTCCCACAATTCATTGGCTGAAGCCGGATAGTCTGCGCAATGGTTCACATCCTGCAACGCAAGGCTCACCTAGTAGCGTGTAGACGAGCACGAGCAGACACACGCCCAGGCTGGAGAAGGCGGAGGAGGCGACGGAGGCGGGGCAGTAGCAGCAGCAGCACCACGCGGCGCCGCGCCTGCGCCCTCGGCCCGGGGCCCGCGCAGCAGCCGCCGCCCCCTCGGCCCCCGCCCCCGCCGCGCAGGCTACAGCAGCGCGCCGTCGACGACGCGGACGACGGCGACGACGGCGGCGACGAGTGCTTGTACGGGTGCTGCTGGTAGGCGGCTGCGGCGGCGGCGGCCGCGGCGCCCGGGTGGTGGTGGTGGTGGTGATGGTGGTGGTGGTACTCGGGGTAAGGGGGGGAGGACGGGGAGCTCGGCGTGGGGCCTCTGCTGTCAGAGAGCATGCTGGCGCCGCGGGCTGCTACTGCTGCTACGGCGCGACGCTGCTGCTGCTGGCGGCTGGCGCTGAAGCGATTCGCGGCGATGCGAGCGGAGCCGCTCCGCCATACACCTGCAAGCACAGCAAACACGCACGTGTAGAGCACGCCGCCAGCGCCAAACGTTCAGACAACAATAATCTACATTACTAATTTCGAATACATGAGACGTGTCTACGATGTACAGGAAGAAAGAAAGATGTCCAGATGTCCCTTAGATATCCAGGAAGCCTAAAAAAACTAGTAGGGCTACAACAGCACGAACTTTCTCCCCCATATTTTCACGCAGTTAAGTGAAAAGTACTAACATTTTTGAAAAATTCTTCATAACATTCTTTCAAACTCTATCTTTACATTCCCACATTTCATTAAGGGAAAAAATCTCTTTAATATTTTAGTTGTAAGAAGACTCCGAAAAATGTTGCCCTCTTGCAATTTTCGAAATATCAGGGTTTTCAATGACCATAAGTCTTTCACAATGCTCTTAAACGATCCTCACACTATCCAACAACAGATTTGGAAAATGTCCCAGGGGCTTCATGTAAACTATCCCCGAGAATTAAAACATCGGTTTCAAATTTAAGAGGTCGCGACATCAGCCAGGTCGATTGCAGAAGATGAATTTTGGAGGCAATAGTCTGAACAGTTTCGTCACTAGCGTTGTTCATAAACGGACATATTTTGTCCTCATTCGATTTTTCGGCACCAAGGACCCATAAAATTGATTCTGGTTACATCACGTGTTAGAGGTTTTTTTTCTAAATGTAGCAACTGTGTTTATCCACTTTTTCATTACCAGGGCCTTGTAATAGGAGTATTTCCGACGAAAATTCGCAGTTTTTTGTGCAGCATTACATAACTTTCTCTCTACTCCGTAGGAAGAAAGCAAAAATACAGAAACAATGAAACAATTTCAATTTTGATCGAAAAATGCAAATATTTTATAATGTTAATTTGCAATATCTACACGCTTAATGATGCTAATTTGAATAATATTTCACAATTATAATACATCATTTTTTCAGTTTCTTACCGAATATTCACACTACTTACATCGTTGTATTTGTCTGTTCGAAAACTTTAGATGTTAAAATTTCAACGAAAATTCAATTCAATTTGTTTGTTCCACTTAAAAAATCGAAGTTAAGTTGCAGATGTGAAAATTAAAAGTGTTTTACATAAGAAAATGAAATATATAATTTCCCTCATTACCTACAATAACTCGCAAATCGCATCTCGATATCTCAAACTGTTTCAAAGATATTTGTGTATGATATGTATTGTTGTTTGAGTTAAGTATCTTCAGTATCTTCTCTCTTTACACTTATTCCTTACAAGTTTTTCTTTAATTTGCACACTGGCTAACAAGCTAATTGGCTTGGAATCTAGAGGCATGAAGCAGTAGAAATGATGATTTCCACATACCAGCAAGCAGCATTTTTGCTTCACTGGGACCTTATTATCCACAACTTCAACATAAGCATTTTTGCTACTGCATGTCACTAGTTTTGTATACAACAAAATATCATGCGGTTTATTCACTCGCATATTTAAAATAATCCTTCGTCTCCTCGAGAAGTGTACAGCTGTCATAACATTGTTCAACAACAGTGTAAATTCTGAAAGTGCTCCTCATTTAGTTTCTCGGCTAAGAGTACCTGTACCATCGACTAAGAGAGCCAGTACCATTGTGAAAAGTGGAGAACACCCATGGAGGATGGGTCGACGCCGGGCCTCAAAGTTAATTGCAATTTAATTGAAGGGAAGTCTACAAATTAAAAAAATAATTATTTTTCGAACGTTTTATGTACTTGCGGTTCTTTTCGCAAGGAAATAAATATTGGCACATTTCTTTTTAAAATTGAAGAACTAGTCGAACGTTCTCTATGTTGCTTGCAATATCCAGCTCTTCTACATCGTCATGCATTAACATAAAGTAGGGACGTGCTTATGAACAGACCTGGCTGTAAGAGAATTACTCGGAAGTGATTACGCATGGCGACTCTTTCGAATGGTTTTGTCAACATCCGATAATCATTGAACGGCATATCCCACAATTCTGCTGTCGGAAAATGCATGGATCGGTATTTTAAATAAGCAGGTCGTTGCAAGAAAGGAAAGAACGGGCACACAATAAGTACAAAGCCCACCCCAATAATTCATTTCAATCAATACGACGTATAAAGTGTATTTTTTACGAATTCACTTTTGAAATTTTTGATACAGACTAAAAAGTCCTTATGATTATAAGTATTAATTATTAGATAAATAAATATTAAAAAGAGTTACGATACAGCGAACCACGTTTACAATTAATGTAAATCTTCTGTAAAAGTACGATTATATTTATATTTGACTTTACTTTTTAATCACATGTAGCCATTTGTGGTACATACTGTATTTCCTCTCAATTTTTCTTTTATCACCTTTCTTTTCATTTTATGGTATTAAAAGTGTACTCTACATGATTGGAAGTCGCATGAATCCGGGAGGGGTAAACAGAACATATATTTTATCAAGAGTATGTGTCACTAGCATAATCCACGCAGATCGTTGATGGAAAGGCCGCACTTTGTGTCGCATTCTGCGTGAAAACATACGTAAATCATTAATGTGTCAAACACATGCAATATGTTACCTGAATAATTTACTTGTGGTTTGTTTGACTTTACAAAACGTTGTGGCCAACAAATATATTACCTTCACACAACCAACACTATTGATACACGTGATGGCCAATAAGCTTGATCGCAGTAAATGCAAAATCTAACATTAAAAAATAACGAAATATTTTATAAACTGCAAAATATATAATCTATATCTTAACGTTAATACTTATGGGTTACACATGCACACTGACACTACACACTAACTTTTTATAACAAACGAAACATGTAAAGCGGTTTCTTTTAAATACAAACATATCATGGCTTTGTATTTAAACGTACTAAATCGTCTTGGGCAGCACTAAAATGTTCATATTCGCGTACTAACTATCCAAATACTACCATTCTAATACATTATACTAACACTTGTCTCATATTCATAAAATACAAGATGAATTTCTATAAAATAATTGAGATATAAAATACACCCGTACTCGTTTATGAGACTGCCACAAGGAATTTACAACTGAAGGGTTTGGAGCGGAAACATGATATGTTACACTGGCCATAGCTTGCTTCACGCTGTTCGTTCACGGTAGTACATTGATTTTAGTGAAAAGGTGGCTTCTCTTGTTACTAAACATGTCTTCTTCATATTCATGAAGGGCTTGGAACTGTAACAAGATGAGACATACTTCGACTAACATGGAGATACGAACTTCGGGTCTCTTGCTGTAGCTGGTGCGATTTGCTGTGACAGCCCATCCAACTACAGCATCATACTTACTCCCCCAAGCCCTTCAATTTTACGTGAACTTTCTAGGTTTCACTAGCCAAATATTATTCACAAGCCCAAGTTTTGCTTATATGTGAATCTCTGAGTAGATTTCACCATCTATTGTGAGTGATATAAGCTCTTCCACAAATAGACAAAATTGGAGTTTGCACTATTTTTCTTCAAAGTATTTGAGGGATCTAGAGTAAAGCAAGTTTATCGTCATTACAGGAATTCATAAAAATCTTCTCAAAGTTACAAAGCAAAGCAACATTCCAATAGAACTGAGGTCAACACACATCTCTTTGATCGCTTACAGCATCATCCGCTTCGCCTGTTCGTCTCGCGCCCGATCGCGTCCCATTAATGCGCATCACTTCTCTGCAAACTAACCGCATCGACAAAGAAACATCTCTCACCGCCACATCAAACAAAATATTCCTCCTCCAAGACAACAAAAAGCGAACGCCACGAGTCACAAAGAAAGAAAACACGAACAAGGAGGAGAGAACGGCGTGGGTGGAAACTTCACCGTGCATAGAAACATCTCGGGTAACTGTGCGTAACATTCTTAAACGCCCGACGAGCTCGCGGCACGGACGCGAGAGGAAGGAGGATAGCAGCAACGAGCAGAAAGAGCGGGAGGGAAGGAAGTGTATCTTTGTGAGGCGCACGAACGCAGTCTGGCGAGCGGTCGCCACATCAAACGCCACTGTGCGAGTGCGGAGTGGGCAGACCCGCCGTCCCCGCCTCCCCACTACCACGCCCCGCGCCGCGGCGGCAGTTAAAAAAGGTGGATCCGCGTGGGTATTTAATTGTGCGTAAAATTGGCACGGTTATAAAGCGCCTCGTGAACGAACGGATCGCTGGCCCGCGCTGCCCGGCAAAGATCTCGCGAGGGCGGGGGGCGTGGAGGGGACGGAGGTAGCGTGGTGCTTGGTGGCGGTGGTGATGGTCGCTTGTGCGGTGGAGTAGGAAAAACGATGGCTGAGGTACGTATGGGTAGTGGATTTTACCAAGAAGGTGGTCAAATCTGCGAGTGTGATTTTCCCTGTGCCATAAAGGTGATGTAGTGGAGTTGGAAAGTGTTTAGAGGGATCGTGAGAGCGATCATGGAAATTGGAAGGGGGCGGCGGCGAAGGTATCTGGCGGTGGCAAAAAAAGGGGGGGAAGGAATTGGCGTGAAGGCAGGGGGCCGGGGTCGGGAGCGCTAAGGGGGTATGAGTGGCGAAAATATGAGGAGTGCCGGAATGGGAGGGAGGGGATAGTGAGGACGGGGACGGCGATGGCGAAACGCGAGGCACGGGGAGAGCGGGAGGAGGGGAGGAAGGGCGAGCCGATGGACGAGGAGGCCGCAAACGGGGCGATGGTGATTGAGCGTAGAATAGAGAAGGCGAGAATCGCGGTGAAGGCAATCGAAATGGCGGAGTATTGGAGGGGGGTTTCGGCGGCGGAGGCGAGGTGGTAGAGACTGAGGCGAAGCGTGGTGGTGGATGTCGAGTCCCGGCGCATGCGCTCAGCTCTACAAAAAAAGATGTTTCGGGCAGCGCGCGAAGGGGGAGGAGGCATTGCTATATACTTTGGCGCACAAGCGGAGGCTATTATCCGCAGAGCGCGGGAAGAGAGGGTGGCAGGCACTCAACTTCCGCTTGATACATGCGGCAGGGGTGGAGGGGGGAGGTGGTAGAGACGGCGAGAGCGGCGGCGGAAATGGCGTTGACAACGGCGGTGGCGACGGCGATGGCGACGGCGGGCGATGGCGTGGCGATGGTGACGGCGATGGCGGCGGCGGCGGCGACGGCGGTGGCGACGGCGATGGCGACGGCGGTGGCGACGGCGATGGCGACGGCGGTGGCGACGGCGAGGTGGCGGCGAGGCGGTGGAGGGGCGGAGGCGGCGGCGGCGGCGGCGGCGGAGGCGGCGGCGGCGGCGGCGGCGGCGGTAGCAGTGGCTGCGGTGCTGGCGGCGTTGGCGGCGGCGGTGGCAGATGCGTCGGAGGCGGCGGATGGGGTGGCGGCGGAACCAAGTCGAAACGTGAGGGATTCACTGAGGGCTGCAATAATGAAGCTCCCTTCGCAGATACATTTCTTACTGCGAGGCTCATACTAATATTTTTACAAATGAAAAGGAACTTTTTGTTGGACAATTTTGGTGGAGTATTTCAGTTAAGTATATTCTATAACATAAATTACATATGAAAAATATACGAATGACATTAGAATGGGAGGCCTTGGGAATATGAATTTGAAAATATGGATTACTGTTAGTAATATTTCACGTATTCTTCCAAAAATGTAAAATTAAGATTTGTAAAATGGGAAACAATGTCAAAGTTCAGAAACACTTTCAATATTGTAGTGTTAAAAGAGAGTGTAATTTATAGTACAAACGTAATAATTTTGCACCACAATTGATATGTATTTTATCATGTTGAGGTGTTGTTTCAGTTTTAGTTTTATTGTGAACCTTTTTAGCTTCATTACAACATACAATCAAGAGATTGTGACCCACTGAAAATGAGTTCTAAATAGTTCTATGTGGTAGTTAAATTTTGTTTAAGCGGTATCTTCTAATTATTACATATTTTTTAATCCTTTTTCACATAATTAAAATTTTATTCTTCATTTTCATGTCAAAAATTCTCATATAAATAATTTATTAATAATTTCTTTAAAAACATCAAATTGATTTCGTGTCTGATTATCACTGCGTTCATACCTCCCATTCCTAATGCTGACTCTCCGGTTCTACTCCACAATTTCTGCCACATAACTATTTTCTTTAACTGCCTCCACATAATTCTTTTAGAGCAGCAGTTTTCAGCCTTTCAAGATTATTTCTCACACTTTCTTAATGGTATCCCATTTCATCTACCATCTCACCCATCTCTCCTTTACGCATCTCCTCCCCAAGAGCTACTACCAACTTGCTCTATGTTTTATCATCTCACTCTCTCTTTCATTCAACTCCACTCTCATTCTGCAGTTCTGGATCTTCACGCTCCCGCTATCGCCTTAAACGTCCCTGCTTTGGCTCTGCGCTCCCGTGGTCTCTGCTTCATCTCCACCGCAGAACTTCCCCCCTCCCCTTCCACTGAACCCAACCCGTGGGGAAATCCCCTGGGGGGCGGATAAAAGGGCGCGGCGAGTCCACATCCGGTGCTCTCGCCTTCGCGACCCCCGGCCCCGTCTCCACCCCCGGCGGTGGCGAGGCAGCGGCGGCTTTTCTCTTAGCGTGAAAATTTCCGTCATTCTCAAGCGCGCAAACTTTTAACTCCTCCTCAATCAAGCTTAATGTAACATTAAAAGCCTCGCCTAAGAATCTTTATTGCTTCCGGTACTTTGGGCCGCGCTCTCACGCGTAATCGCTCGCGCCCGAAGCACCTCAGCGCCATCTGCCGCGCGTTGTCAGAAGCGGGCGCCGTCGCGCGGCGCGTTACGCCAAACGTATGGAAATAGGCAAACAATATTGGCTTTAACAGTCGATGGACGTAAAATGTAACCAAACATGATGCAAAACCGACGAGACGAAATTCGCCCGACTAAAATACGGGTCCACTTGTTGGAGCAGCTCACAATACATGTGCAATTCAAATCACTTCGGTAGTATTGATGTGGCCAAATTATCTCTGTCATGATTAGAGCGTGTGCGTATTCAAATTCACACGACCAGTGCGCCATTTTGAAATTCAATCTGCAAATTATTAAGAGAGAAAACAGGGTATTATTATCTAGGGACGGAAGAAAAATTAAGAACAAAAATTGGTGCTGGCGTGGTCATTTTCATAATTCCCCTGTTACTTCAATATCCAATGTCACAATTCATTTTGTGCTCAGGTAATGAGTTCATATTTTCGGTGAATATGTCATTTTGGGTCATTGTTGTGGGACAATCCAGATGCGATTTTGCGCATTATGCTGGCATATTTCTGATACACGAACCTAGTAAAACAGAGTGCATTGATGGCGTCACTAAACAAGCAAATGTATGAAAACTGACCTTATGCCCATAAATTGTGTACCCAATAACGCAATGATGACGCTTTTATTTTTTTAAACATAACTGACAGATATTTTGAGGTATTGCACGAAAACTTTTGTGCCAGTCGTACGTGAATAGGTACAGTAGAAATATTAGAAATTGGAAACATTTTTTAATACTTTCTGAAACTCGATAACAATCCCCGGGGACTATGATCGATTACACAACTGTTCAGTAACATAACGTATTGAAAATTGAATTTCGAACACGCGTAGATATTTTTTAAAAGAACTTAGTTTATTCTTGCCCATTAATAACACACATCGACAGGTATACGATTCAAACCGCGCTTAGCTTTTAATATAACACCGAAATACCATCAACTTGCAGCGCCGACGCCCTCCTTCTGGTCCGGAGAGGGGCTGGAGCGCGGGGCGGACTTCCTCGTATGAAAATAAATAAACTCTTCCAACTCAAAATTTTTCATCGCTGCGGAAAAGTTCCCTCCCGCGGGACATCGATTGGCGAAACTACCCGATCGCCCGCCTGCCTCTGGAGGCGCCTCCAAAGTGCGAAGAGTGCCGACAGGGTTGAAGGGAATTACGACACAGTTACGAAATGAAATACCTAATTGTTGTGAGCTCCAAAATAGTATTCACTTGACAGGTGGTAGAGAGGGATGAACATAGAAACCCATTGGCCTCGAAATAGCTATACTTAGTAAAACAAAATAAACTGTTCTTTTCTGCAATGTTTTTTTACCTTACTGAAATATTCTCAATAGTATTTTTTAACAATTTCTTTTTTTTTGGACGTTTAGGTCCCATTTGGGGTCTTTTTCAAAATATCTGTTGTTGAAACCGCGTCGTAAATAGTTAGCATTTTGATAAAAAAATGTCATTGGCATAAAAACCTTGGTCAAGTCGTAAACATCATTTTAAAAAATACTACTGAGTCTATTTTATTAAGGTGAAAAACATACAATAAAATAAAGAAAATAACAGACACATATATTCATTAAAACTTTTATTTTTTATTTATTCTTTGAAGTCTTTAAAGAGGACATGTAAACGATGATTTTATACTTGTGTTCTTTGATGAATTCACTGTTGTTTTCCGTTTCTAAAAACTTAATACTATCTACAAAATATTTATATTGTTCTGTTCAATGTGTTATATTGACATGGAGAATATATCTCGAACAATAACGTGTTAATAACGCCAAGAGAGGAAAATGCACTAATTCTTGAGTTGCAAAAAGACTCATGCAGGCACAGAATGCCCTAAAGCAAAATATACCTTCTCCAGGACAAGGACCGCTTGAAAGTTTTTTAAAATATATCTGACCACGTTATTACGGATTGCAATTTTTATGTATTTCTAGTACCAATAATACTCACACCGCTTGCCCCTACCCCGAACCAACCCACTCTCCCCGGCAGAATCGAGTTTCGGGGCGGCTGCCGTTGGAGCGCTGGCTGTCGCGTTTACAACTGAATTGCGCGACTGCGGCGCGCACCACGGACCGGGCCTTGCAGGCACGAGGGCGTAAAAGAGTCGCCCGAGAACGACAGCGCGGTGCGTGCTCCGTGGCACAGCGCGCCAGCGTGTTTGGAATCGATACTGCAAAGAACGGGTCGGGACTTACGGGGGCGGGCACGTTAAAGGAGGCGGTACGGTGAGTCGCAGCGCAGCGGGAAAAAAAGCTTCAAACACGAGGAAAACTTACGGGGTAAAAAGAAAGCCATGAAATCGTTTCGTATGAAGTTGAGGGCCTTCGGCCATTGAAAAATAAGACCAGATTGGAGAGAACGAAAAGGCAATAGACGGGTGGCCGGGAGAGGGGGAAGTCGTAGAAATGAATAGGGTGTAAGAGCGAGAGGGAGAGAAAGAAAACGGAGAGCGCGGAAGAAGAATGGAAAACTAGAAAACTGATCTGAAGTCGGAAGTGACCGGCACGTATGCGGGGAAGTCGCAACACGAAAGCAAATGTCCAATGTTACATTCGTTCGCAAATTCAGATCTGAGCAAGGAGACTAAGGAACTTTCCCGTAGAAACGGACGTAGACGCGAAAATACGACGCTTAAGAGAAGGCATTCGTAGAAAATATACGGCGAACGTAAAGAGCTTGCACGATCGATGAGAGTTGGCGAATTTCATTACGAAATAAAGGCGGTAGGGGGCGAGGGCGGCGGAGGCGAGGGCGGCGGCCGCGGAGGCGGCAGCGTGCGACCGCTCTTGGAAATTGAACTTTCCAGCGAACTCGCCGTAAAGTACGAGACCAGAATCCGTTAAAACCGTTTGGCTGGAATGCGAATTCAGACGTCACGTGGCACTAAGGAACAGTATTAAGCACCGATAAACGTCCTTGCGATAATCACGCCGTGTGTGATGGGCCGTTACGTTCCTCTCTTCTTCAGAGTTGCGACGTCCCCGTAACGTAGGTCGATTTAACAAATGGGAATAAAAGGTGTAGGTGAGTCTTCATTCAAATGTCTTTATCTTCTGATAAACGTAAATTGAACTATTATTTTTATTATGGTTGCAGGTTTCGTTTATGACCGCTGTAACTAAGTTTCTCTACTTCACAAAATTAATTTACTTTAACTTCTTCTTTCATTTCATTCATGTTACGTCAATATTCTAACTCTGATGTTGAAAAAAATTAAAATTTTATCAAATACTCAAATAATGAATTGCACTACAGAATTATATTAATTATCATTCTCAACCAAATAAATTAATTGAAAATTGAATTAACTTATAATTCATGCAAAGGGTACGCAGAATACAGATATTACCATTGTTAGACCTTATGAAACAGAGAGGAATAAAAAAAAAGGGCAGTTTATTAGGTGGCAATACGACACCAATTGAGATAACAATACATTAAAACAAAATACAAAATTTACTATCGTGAAATTTACATCTTTATAACGCAGTTTTCGTAAAAGATATAAAGCATTACTATTATCACACAACTAACTTCTACCGAGTGCTTTTTTGTTTCAAAAAGCGAATGAATTTTTAGCATATCAAATGTTTCGTCTCTTCCCTACGTAAAATCGAGAAACATGTTCTGTTCTATCAACATATGTTCACTTTTGTACTTTTTGTGCCATGCAACATCTATTATTTCGAGAAGCCTTTTTATTTTTATTTTGTCTGGTTTCAAGTATTGTTATCTGATATTTTGTGATACCTCTGTATTTTCTTGTATCATACGAAACCTATTGCATTGAACCAGACGGCGGAGCGGAGTTTTATTAGTGAAATTTTTCTGAAATTAATACAATGGTGCAGAGTAAAATATATCCTGAATAAAATAAATTCGAGAAAGAACACCCAACAGATGTAGATAGTTGTTATAGATGTTTGTATTGAGTTTCATGGGGTTATTGGAAGAAAATATTTATTTATTTAGTATATAGTTCAAGTAATGTATTTTTATAGTATTATAGTATCGTAGTAGTAATATCACAATACAGCGCATGATATATCACATATACGATGAATATTGCCATTTATTAATTAACTTCACTATGTACTTCACTAATGTAGCTTCAGTATGCGCACGTTTTGTTGAACTTTCCTTTTGCTTGTAGTGGTAGTAGAGCTTAGGGTGAGTTTCTATTTTGTAAACAATACAGAAAATTCAAATCTGTTTGTTCCATTACCGTTAAAAATAAGTTTTCTATAATTTGGCAACGAAAATATCTAGTTTTTGAAATGTTAATCCCTCGCTTTTTAAATTTGTTTATTATTATTATTATTATTATTATTTTCTTTCATTTTTCAACTATTAATAGTTAAATTATTGAGAAGGGACTCTGAAACTCAAGAAAGCGTGCGCAGATGATTTTCTCTCCCATACGTCACATACAGTTTTTGACTGTTTTTTGACTAAATAAATAAATAAATAAATAAATAAATAAATAAAAACTATAAAAGCCAATAGTAATGACAATTGTCTTGTATAAATTAAATTAATAAGGTATTACTAGGAAGTTTGTCACGATTTTACATACATGGTCCCGTCGTCATAGTGCACCTTCAGTAACGCTGAAGGGCCTACGGTCTGATAGTAAAAAAATCTGACTTCAAAACGAATATAGACATGGAGAGAATACGCAATGATGGATGGAAACAAAGTTCTTCCTTATTGGTTGACCTTTGCGCTAGGTAAAATGTATAAATATTCTAGAGGTAAACATAATGACCAAATTAAATTTTTTTTTGTGATGAAACCGATTCTATTGTTAGTAATTAAGTAATCCCACTACCATTGAGAAGCAGGCAAACGTGCATGCTTATGAAACACCGACATGGGCAGATCACCATCTCACAAACTATGTGGAAAACAAATTCTGAAGAAAATTTGACATTCAACTCCATTCCAATACCCGACGAACACAAATGAAGGATCCCAGATTAAATTACAATATGCAAGCAAAAAAGAAAGGAAAACTGATTATTACTGAAAGGAAAAAATATTTAAGAACTATTCATGAATTTAGTAATATACTACAATCATATTTTGAGGTGCGTTCTAAGAATTTGTAGTTCTTGAGGTTTGGTAAATGCACATATATTTTCTGTACATGTGGTTTCTTCTGCGGGAACACAGATGGCGTCTTGTTTTTTTTTCTTTTTTCTTTTTTTTTAAAGATTTAGTTAATCATTCACTATGTTGCTCGAATTACACAACTCTTATCTACATCAATAGTTACTAAAATAAGGTGACGGATCATCGTGGATGTAAGAGAACGCTGAAGTTTTCAAGAATGGCGATGTTTTCGAGTTTTTTGTTGTTGTTTTTTTGTAGTCATCGTATAAGCTTTGAAAGACGAAACTAAGAGTTCAGAAAGGTTTTAATAATAATCCTTATAGAACTAAAATACTAAAAAGTACTGAAAAGTACTAACATTACGCGAAAAGTACTCAAATTTTGGAAAAATTCTACATGACATTGTTTCAATATGTACCTTTAAGGAACATATTTTACTATGGGAAAAATATATATCTTTATAATTGTAGTTGTAGGGAGACGCTGAAAAAATTCTGAATTTTTGCAATTTTCGAAAAATCAGTTTTCAACGAAAATGAGATCTGCACCATTCTTTTAAAAATACTTTACACTATGTCACAACAAAATTTAATAAAAAACAATGGAAGCATTTGTTTTAAATTTTTTAGGGGTGTCATGGACAAGTTCGCACCAAAATTAAAATATCAGTTTCAAATTCAAAGGGCCGTGAGATCAGCCAGATAGATTGGGGAATATCTATTTTCGAGAAAATTGGCAGAACAATTTAGCAGCTAGCGTTGCTCACGGACAGACAGACAGACAGACAGACAGACAGACAGACAGAGACAGACAGGAGACAGACAGGAGACAGATAGGAGACAGATAGGAGACAGACAGAAGACAGACAGACAGAGACTGACAGACGGACTGACGGGCGGACGGACAGACGTTTTGCCGTCATTTGATTTTTCGGTATGAAGAACCCACAAAACATGGATTCTGACAACACCACGTGACTTTTTTCTAAATTTAGCAACTGGATTTATCGTCTTGTTCGTTACCAGGGCTCAGTAACATACAGTTTTTCTGTCGAAAATTTCCCATATTTTCGCGCGGCATTGCATAACATTCTCTCAACTCCGAAGCGAGAAAGTAAGAAACTACGCTGATGCTCATCGTTGACCCCTTCCCCCGCATTGGCATGCGACTGTTAATATAATGCATGTGTATATACAGATAAAATTTCACTTAATGCCAAAGAAACACGAACCATATCCAGAAGCGTCGCCTATGTGCTCGGAGCCAGCGCAACGATAGAGTTTCGTCGCGCGCAGGGGCGACAGACGTGAATGAGGGCGTTCCTGCGCAACCCAAACGAGCCGTTATCTCTGACGTATGAAGAGCGGCAACGTCCGCGCGCGCACCTCACTTGCAAATCCCAGGCGGCGTGCAGCGCCAGCGGATCCCATTTCGCAGCGCGGCGGCGCGGAGCGGCGCGGGGCGGGGCGACGCGGAGGCAGCGCTAGGCAAAAAAAAAAGCCGGCTATTCCGGACGCAGCGAAAATCAAAACAAAGTGTGCCACCCCCAGAGGGCGGCGCGCAATGCATCAAGGGCCGGCCGCCTCGCGGGGCGCCGCCACGCCCGGGGCGATGGGGGCGGCGGGGGCGACTGCGGGTTGGGGGTGGGGCTTTGGGAGACACCATGGTGGAGGTAGGCGGGCGCGTGGGGCGGGGGGGAGGGAAGGGAAGGGGCGGAGAAGGGTGAAGAGATGCGGGGGGGGGCGGGGAGAGGCGGGGAGGGAGGGAGGGCTTGAGGGGTGTGAGGGGCGTGGAGGGGCGTGGAGGGGCGGGGAGGGGCGGGGGGAGGTGAAGCGGAGCAAGGGGGGGGGGGGGGAGGGACGGGCGGGGCGGGGCGGGGCGGAGCGGGGCGGGAAGGGCGGGGCGGGGCGGGGGGGTAGAAGCGGAGCGTGGCAGGGCGGGGTAGGGAGGGCGGTGCGCGGCGGACCGGGCGGGTAGGGCGGAACAGGGCGGGGTGGGCCAGGGCGGGGAGGGGCGGGGTGGGGCGGGGTGGGGCGGGGCGGGGCCGGGCGGGGCCGGGCGGGGCGGGGCGGGGCGGGGTGGGGCGTGGCGTGGTGGGACGGGGCGGGTCGTTAAAAATTGGGCGGACCCCGAGGCGACGCTGCTGCACAGTGCACGAATTGTGGATCAACCGACGGACACTCGGAGTCGCGGAAATGGTGTTCTTTAATCACTGGCTGCGTGGCCGTCTGCAAGCCGCGTTGTTTGATTTGGGCTGTGTCACAGAGATTGTGCTGGGCGCAATACGAATAGTATTGACGTCCAGAGCTTCCTTTTGTTGCCTGCGACAAGGAGCGAACATTGACATAAGGGTTTATATACATTTCCATAAAACCTTTTTTACAACTTTGAGATAAAATGTATTAACCTTTAAAAGTGCTTAAAAAGGGCCTAAGGAGCACCAAATGAAAGTTAATTTCCCCGGGTATACAGAAATCAATCCCATCAAAACACCGAGGGTGGATTAAGTTCACGAAAACATTCCCTTATGTAAGTGTCATTTTAAGTTTGATTGCTGGATGACGCTGTGTCTCTACTGTAATTGTTTTATTCATTCAGAACTAAATGTTTATAAGGACTGTACAAAAAGATTATGTTAAATGACGCTACAACCCATCCAGAACATGATAGTTTCTAATAATTAGTTGAACAAAACATTTACAGATGTGGTTACCTTGTCGAACCAGGTTTAATATTTTTACTAACGAATTTCCCACACATCTCCTTTGTTGTTAAATGATTCTTTCCTAATTTAATCTCCTCACACAGATGTTACAACTCATAATAATACAAATCTCCGGAAAACGGCTCGGAAAGGTGCGTTTACAATGTGAATTTACATCTCACAATGATATAAATAATTAATCATTATTTATGTCGTTTATAATGTGGCATGAAACAGAAATTAGAGAAGAATGTCTCGTAAGATTTCTATGGAAGTTAAACAACTGATTTTTTCAAGCATACAATTGATTACGGTCACATGAATAATTACTCATTTCCGATTACTTTTAACAAATTGAACGAACATTGTTTATGAAAATAACAAAAATACCGTTCAACATGTCTCTCAAAAATTGTTTGTAAACAAGGAAACAAAAATATGTAATTCTTTTGTAGAATGGCAAGTGTTTAATTAATTCTGAAACTTTTTAAAAATATTGCGAGTGTGCGGTTTGACAAAAAATTAACAGTAATTAATTAAAAATTTTTAAAATTAATTAAAAAAAATTAAAAAAAATTAAAATAATCTTTCTCGTTTGAGCATTGATCATTTGATAACTATTATTGCTTGAAAATATTTAATTATGTAGGCCATATATATTTATTCTTAAATTGTAGATAGACTTCCATATATTTATGGAACGTTATAGCGTTGAACAACTTCCGCTTCGCGGAGTGATCTTGTGGGTAGCGAAAACTATTTCTAAGCACATGAACTTCCTTTTCGCTACTGCACGCGCGGTAACACGGTTATCTCAAACTATCATTCAATTCACTATCACTTTTCACATCAAATACGGAAAGTAACATTTGACAACTCGTTCTATTTCTCCGATTGTTCTAGTGTGACTCAGTCCTTCCATCTGGGTCAACGTCGTACCAGAACCTCATTTTCGTCCGCTGTGCGCGGGAGTCGTTAAAAATTCGGCCGCAGCTCCAGGGGCGGGTGGACGACGGGTAGGGGCGGGGGCGTGGGCGTGCATATGTAGCCCTCGCTCCAGTCGCCCAGTATCGCATACCGCCTCGCCGGCCCTGCGGAACACCCGATCGATACCCGTGGCGGCGCGGCGCGGCGCGGGGTGGGGAGGCGAGTGGCGTGGCGGGATGGGCCAGGCATGTAATGAAGGAGGGCTAGACGAGACGTACGTGGGAGAGAAAGTGTAGTTAAGAAAGGATAGTCGATTCGGGATATCGGAAACTGGATCACAAAAGGGTAGAGTAAGATGAATGTGAAGATGAGACGAGGCAAACTGAGGGAAGGGAGAGCGAGCGAAGTGAAACGGGTGGGAAAGAACACACGGAAGGAACGGAGTCAATTTCAGGAAGAGGCAAGATCGAAGGACCAGAGTGCGATGTGGACCAGGTAAAGGTCAAGATGATTTGGTAGGATGTAGTGGATGCAGAGGAGAGACAAGACAAGGATTATAACGAGACACGCCGAGACAAGAAGTAACTAATAATGAACTAGGCAGACGGAAGCGAGGAGGGGGAGTGAGGCTGCGCAGAGCGAGGTAGGAAGGGGCGAATCTGGGAGGGCCAGATTGGGCGGGGGGGGCGGGGAGAGGCTGGTCGGGATGAGGCTGAATGAGGAAAGGTTGGGCGGGAAGAGATTTGGCGGGGAGAGACTGAATGAGGAAAGGCTGGGCGGGGGAGTTTTGGCGGGGAGAGACTGAATGAGGAAAGGCTAGGCGGGGGGGATTTGGCGGGGAGAGACTGGATGAGGAAAAGCTGGGCGGGAGAGATTGGGCGGGAGAGACTGAATGAGGAAAGGCTGAGCGGAGAGATTTGGCGGGAGAGACTGAATGAGGAAAGGCTGGGCGGGAGAGATTTGACGGGGAGAGACTGAATGAGGAAAGGCTGGGCGGGAGAGATTTGGCGGGGAGAGACTGAATGAAGAAAGGCTGGGCGGGAGAGATTTGGTGGGGCGAGACTGAATGAGGAAAGGCTGGGCGGGAGAGATTTGGCGGGGAGAGACTGCATGAGGAAAGGCTGGGCAGAGATTTGGCGGGAGAGACTGAATGAGGAAAGCCTGGGCGGGAGAGATTTGGCGGGGAGAGACTGAATGAGGAAAGGCTGGGCGGGAGAGATTTGGCTGGGAGAGACTGAATGAGGAAAGGCTGGGCGGGAGAGATTTGGCGGGGAGAGACTGAATGAGGAAAGGCTGGGCGGGAGAGATTTGGCGGGGAGAGACTGGATGAAGAAAGGCTGGGCGGGGAGAGACTGGGCGGGGCACGGTTGGGTGGGGGCGAGATAGAGCGATGCCAGACGAAGTGGTGTGTGTGGTGCGGGGTTGTGGTGGGGTTTGAATGGTTAGGGGCGGGGTGTGGCGGGGCGCAGAGGAGTGCAACAGTATAGACACGAGAAAGGTAGATTGACACACTAGAGTAGCGCGGAGCTGGGCAAAGTGGGTATGCAGCGAGAGGACAAGAGCGGCTGTGGGAGAAGGGTGAAGCGGGAAGGAGCGCGCGAAGGGAAGGACGTGTTATTACGGTCGCAGTCTTCCCCGTATCGGCTTCTGTCCGCCTGAGGAGGCGCTCCATAAGTAAAATGCAGCGACACGTGAAAAAGAAGCGCGACGGGAGCAGCGCACCGAGCGAGAGGGGAGACGAAAGAGCAAAAGAAGAAGCGAGAAAGTAAAGGAGAGCTGCCGCCTCCTCAGCCCTGTACGCCGCCGGAAGCGGCAGACGACCGGGCTGGCCTCATTCACGAAATGACAGAATCGATGGCAGTAGAAGTAATCCTGGGCACGGTAGCGGTAGAGATTCACTTGCGAAAAAATTGTGTCATTACCATTAAAATTATTATAAAATTATTATGTGAAATTTAATGTTCTCAAAATATGACCACAAAAATGGTGTAAATTAATGTAGATATTCGCTGAAATTCTTTACAAGATTACAGGTTAACGTTGGTTCTCAACACTAATATTTATGTTTTAGTTGTATGACTACTTTTGTACAACCAATGATGGTGATCCTAGAAGTGATGGTTTCGAAACGTCGCAGATATCAGTGAATACCTTAAATGTCTCATTTGTTTTTCCCACATCAAGCTTCATATTTTGCTCCATGATTTTGTGATATCAAAATGTATGTGCCTTCTCTACTACTGCATTGCATTACGAAATCGCTACACTTCATCAACAATGTTTTTTACACAACATATTCTTTTACAAGAAATATTCAATGCCATAACAAATATTACTTGTAACATTGATCAAAATAATAAAAAAATTAGGAATTTCATAATCCGTTTACCTGTTTTTAAATCAGCAAGATTTGACATGGTCTGTGCTATGCTAACAAGACCCACCGAAAGTATGGGTCTTGTTAGATATTATTGCATTGGTACAGGAAACTTATGACGGCCAATACTCGAATCTAAACGAGACTGCTTTGTGTTGTGTTTGCATTTTTCAACTGCAGTTAAAGCAAACCCCTTATAACAAGTATGAAAAAGATAGGGACACAGTTGAGAAGAACGAAAACATAAATAATCTCCAAAATCACGTTTAAGAGTGTAGAAGAAGTACATTTAGAATGACAAGGATAAGACTTACGTCAATATGATGAAATGTCACTCACGCACCTTCCAAGAATATGGATTCTAATGTCCTTAAATGATGCAATCATTAGGAAAAGATGAGAACAAAGCAGGAGATCTAAAGTGTGAATGCACTAAAACCATTCTTAAATCACAACACAAACTAATTCTTTAATATAATTTAGGAGTGATTTTGGCACGCTGTTAAGAGAAAAAATGCGTTTCGAATGCCCTATGAACAATGCAATATTTTCTGCATGAATACGGCAATATCTTGATTTATTGGTGGAGGTCGGTCACGTAATATTTATGAGAATTTGATTAATATCTAAAATTTATGAGAACAGTTAGCATTTTGATTACCGATTGTTCAAAAAATTAGAGTTAGAGTGGTATTTTATAAATGTCATGTCGATGTCGTGTATCAATTGCATGGCTCTAATTTAATGTTTCAAATTGAGAGTTGCACTGAAATAGATAGGAAACTATATTTCATGCTCAATCTCTCAGACACGTCGAGAATATCTCTATTCATTTGCTACCGAATTTTATAAAGATTATATGGAAAATTACATAAATTGAGACAAAAAATAATGACATGTACAGAATAAAATTTTGAAAATTTTAAATATTATTGAAAAATATAATGGTGATATTATTCAGAGCATCAAGAACGGAAGTACTTTTTGATTCACAAAAATAGTAGTACTTTTGGAGAACCAAAATATTAAAATTTTGGAACCTGTCAAGTGTGATTTTTTAACAATCGTATGTAGAATGTAGATAGGTAAGAATGGTAATATTTAATTGATAATTCAGTTTATCAATATATTTATCTACAAATTTATTTCAAATGGTGACAAAATACTGTGACTGAACGAAAAAAACAACAACAGAAACTCCGAGTTTTGTTTGTAAGATCTTAAACAATTTTAGGAAAATTTGATTAACTGTTTTAAAACATTATGAAAATATTAAGAACTTATTTATATTTTCTCAATTTACCTGTAGATGGGTTGTTATTCTTTCCTCTTTAACATTCCTAATAGAAGCTGCTGGAGTCGTCGAATATTTCACATTGTAATAAAACGTTTTATTAATTACTGCCGATCGGATCGTAGCCGGTGAATAAAGCCAATATTTTCAACGAGAGCCTGTGCCGCGTGTGTTCAATATAAAATATTTCAACTCCACAGAGGCATTATTACATCTACTAAATTTATATGGAAATCGTGTATTTTTTATTTCAATTGGTTTTGCAATGGTCTTCCCAAATTATATCTTCTCAATATTTATAGTTATTGCCAAACAAAACAATCATACATCTTTTATGAAGAAATTTCATTATTTCCGAAATACCCATACTGTATTATGTTAAATCTGACCACAGATCCCATTGCTAGCAGTGAAATACAGCACCAAAACCAGCATTTCGTGTTCTACGTCGCAATAAAATACTGTGAGTGTCAACGTAATATCGTTCTGGTAATATACGAGTCCCTAGTAAACCATTTTACTGTTTTCCGTAAGACATATTTACATGGTCTGGAAATTTGAGGGGAATTGTACGTCAGTACGCTCGCAGCGCGCTCTGGCGGGCCAGCCAGCGCAACGCTTCGAACTGAAATTCGGAGGAGCTTTAAGGAGGAAGACGCTCGATCTTGGTGGCGTCGTTTGCAACAGACTGGGCGGCTGAGAAAATGAACCGGGGTAGGAGACAGAGTTGTGGAAAAGAGGAAGAGGGGAAGAGAAAGAGGCGAAGACATGGGTTAGGGAAGAGGGGGGGGGGAGGGGGGGGGGGGGAGAGGGGTAGAGGAGGGGCGTGGGAGGAGGCGGCGAGGAGAGAACGGGGTGAAGAGGAAGAAAGGGCGGAGAAGAGGAGGAGGGGCGAGGAGGAGGGGCGGGGGGGGGGGCAGGAGGGGGGGGAAGGGAGAGGGGCAAAAAGAGGCAAGAGGTGGATGAAGCTAGGGGCGAAGGTGTAAGCAGGAGGAACGGAAGGAGAAGCGGAGGTACTACGTATCAAAGTGCGAGGCCATGGTGAGATGCGGAAAGGGATGCGAGGCAGATGATGTATGTTGGAGGAGAGATATGGAAGAAGAAGAAGGGGAATGAGGTAAATAAAGGGGAATTGGGGGGGGAGGGGACGAAATGGAGAAAGAAGGAGGGGGTGCCATGCTCATTTAAACAAGCAAGCGCACAGTTGTCATTGTTCGGGGCATTTTTCTGTCCTCTTGGCTTGGACATTATGACCGCACGTAATGTTTCTGAGGGAGCTATTTTGTAATTTGAGAAAGGTAAAAGATACACGTTTTCAAGTTATTATTTTCAAACGTAGGTTCTCAGGTTAGAAGCTAGATTAATTTGATAAAGTTGTTGCCAAAAATACACTACCTATCATTTTGTGTTTGTAGAGAAGTTTATTTTTAAGATCAGACAACTGAATTAAAACATTTAAAATCTAAACGTTCTTGAGGTTGAGATGTGATTTAAGACATACTATCGTTTTGAGGTAGAAATGACAAAATATTCTCTTAAATTTTAATATAGTCCTAACATACAATTTCTATTTACGAACATTCTTTAGTTGAAAAATAACATATGAATATTGCTCTCAGTTTGACAAAAAAAATCCTTACGAAAAAGGTACGTATGAAAATTAATAATGATATCTGTTTTTTCATCAAAATTTGAGAGAGCTGAGAATTCTACACAACATATTTTCATAATTGTATTGTGGATTATCTTCAATATGAAGTATTGTCATGCAACACGGTGTTACAAAAATAATATACAGCACAGTAAGTTACTGAATGTGGTATACGTTTATTGAATACTGAATGTAGTATTCGGAAAAAAATTAAATAAAGATAATTTACGTAAAGAAATATAAAATTTGATATGTGTATTTCAGGAATATTTATGATGTACAAACAGAATTTTAAAAATCTAGGCACAACATTTATAATACTTATTTATGAATATTGTTGGAACAAGCTGAAGCCTTGCGATCAAATCACACTAAAGGAAAACTTGTACAACTGTTAGAAAATATCCACGTATTCCCTCATTGAGAATAAGTACTGGGCGACCTGAAACAATATTTTTGAGGTTTTATATTTTCCATAGAAAATTCAATCTCAAAATATTGTTTCAGGTCGCTCAATACTTATTCTCAAATACTTATGAAATAGGGAAGGTTTACAAATGTTTGAACAGTACAATTAGTATTCATTATGGACATAAATTTAAACATATTTCTCAAAATGTAATTGAAGTGTTTTTACTCTAATCTGACATGTAGTGAAATATGCCAAAACTGTCTTGGTGTTCAATGTTGTAAGTTGACGGCAAAATGTCAACTGCTTTGAATATATCCTTCTCAATTCCTACAATGAAATGAGGAAATGGGTGAAGGTAAGGCTTTATTCTATTAATTTCAAGTTATTGTTAAAATTTGGTATTTATTATATAAAAGCAGTTTTAAGAGCAAGTGATAACCCACTATTCATTTTAGAAAATCACGAAAATTGGTTGGGTACAAAGCTCAATCTTCTTTCTGAACGAAAACCCTTAGCGTTTTAAATATAAATATATTACTAGAAAAATGCGCCTGAGATATACTTCACAATAGGTAGAAAATCAGCAATACAGTACCTTGAACATAAATGTGAATGAAACTTAAAACATTGAATCGTTTCTGTGAATCCACCAGTGCGACCTCCTCAAATACCCAGACACATGAACATGTTTAATGCAGAAAGCTCTGCATAATGGCCGTGATGTTTCGTGCAGTTTCAAAAACTCCGCAGTATTGGCTGGGAAGGCTGCAGTATGGCGGAGGCAAAGCAACTGGCAACCAACGAAGCCTTTGGGGACGCCGATTCAAACGAGTCGGGTCGGCACGCTCCGGAATATTTCAATATTCTCGGGAAGTTGCCAACTTTCTCCGAGACGTCTGAGAATGTTAAATCACGTAGCTTTGGCACGGTGGGGGGCGGAGCACGCACAGGTGAATGAGGGGGGAAGGGGGAAGTGGAAGGAAGGAGGGAGGTGGGGGGGATGGGCAAGGGAAAGGCAATGTGGAAGGAAGGAGCGGGAGGGAGGAAAGGGACAAGGGAGGAAGGCGGGCGTGAGGAAGGGGAAGGAAAAGAAAAGGGTGGAATGCTGAGAGGAAGAAGTTGTGATGGGGAGGAGGAAGAAAGGGTGATGAGGAGAATGAGAGAGAGAAAAGAGAAGGAATTGGAAGGGGTGGCAGGGTTGAAAAAAGAGGGAAATAGGATGGAAATGAGTGTTACCTTCGTGGGAGGAAGCCTGGAGGATACGCTTGTGTGATGAACATGCTTGATCCCGCAAGTTTAATAGAAATCGATGGAGGGAGAAAAGACGGAGGCAATGGAGGAGCCAAAAATAGGACGACTTGGAAATGGATACGGAGTGTCATATTCAACTACCGATGAAGGCGTGGGAGGAAGCTTATGTTCTGATCTCATCATTCCTAGCGCGGTGATACAATGGTGTTTTTTGGCCTTTTACAGCCATATAGGCAAGACAGTAGGATCTAAGATCTTAAAAGATGATTTTGGATGGAATGATTTTCGGACGGGAGACATGGTGTAGAAGAAGCAAAACGCGCCACAGCACGTTGACTTACACGGTACTCGTCCCAGCAGCCTGTATCTGTAGATACCTGTACGCAATTCAGCTGTGTGCGAACTTTGTCTAAACAGAGGAGGTAAAAGAGGGAACTTGAAGGCAGAGGAAGTAAGGAAAGAGGAGAATAGTTTTGTTTTTAGAGTATATGCAAAGTATTTATGAACAGTAAACATGTGCGACTTCCAAATTCCTTTCTTAACATCGTCATTGCAGAATAAAACTAATGCAATGGCAAAGAAATATTAAGTAAATAAGGGAAGGAAATAAAGGAAATAAGAACAACGTAGATATGATGTAATGACTGATTGATTGATTGATTGATTGATTGATAGTGATTCCGGGTGCATCAACTGCTAAGGTCCTCAGTCCCGTGAGTGTAGTGTTTCTTTGTTTACTCGAGTTTTCTTTCCTCGCTGGATGGAGAGATCCGGCGCCGATCTATGCTCGACTACCGGGGTTTTACCCTACCAGGTATCTCCCACCAGCGGGGCACCGCCCCAGCCAGGACAAGTTCGCAGCTCCCGATCGATATCTGAGCATGTGCGGTAGTGTAGTGCATGTTAGTGTAAGCGTGTGTATGTGTGTGTGTGTGTGTGTGTAATCAAGATGTGAGGATAAGACAAGGAAGAGGAAGGAAAGATCGCGCGCGGCCCGTGCTCCCTGCTCCTGCATTCGCCTGATAATTATGATCGAAACCACCCAAAACTACCGATCCGAGCAGCCGGCCACTAGAATTATCCTCCTGGGAGCGACTGAATTCGACCGAGCTGAAAAGCTAGTGTCGAAAATCCTGCCGCCGAACCCTAAGATCCCCCACGCAGAGGTACTGCCCCGCCATCTCCCGGTGGAAGGAGATGGAAAATGGAACACCAAGCAGACGCAGATTGAGAAGGATCGATAGTTGGACTGTTAATCGATGCCTTTGCGGTTCCTTCCGGACAAAGCAGCAGATGCCGGGAAGAGGAGGCCGTGAAATTTTTAAGGACCCTCGGGAGCTGATGCTTTGTTTTGTCCCAAAAGGTTCTTGTCCTTGGAGTTGTAATGAACGCCAAGGGTTGTTTTTAAATTGAATTTTTACGGCATGAAATAGTGTCCAGGGACAATTTTTAAGTACCTGTAAATTTTGAAGTGGCACCATTCGCTTCACACAAATTTGCACACTTCGCACACAGTTGTTTCAAGTGACATTTAAATACGATAATAAAAATATTCAGAGATTGGTGTAGTCGTAAATATGTGAATTTGCTAGATTTTATGTTTGAATTTTTGTGTCCAATTTTCTGATCAACAGTTTGTCAAATGACAATACTTTCAGTTCTTTTTTATTACCTTAATAAAAATGGATAAATTAATTCGAACAGAACATTAAATATCAGTACGAAAAATATCAGTAAGACTCTTAGAGAACATATTTACAACTTCGAACATAGGACGAAAAGAGAGGTCAGGAGTAGAGGAGTTTATACAAGTTGCGCCCGTGCGTACATTTTCTGAGTGAAAAGCTGCTTTCAGCCACATTCGGCTCAAACGAGGGCGGCTGAAAGGAGCTCGAAACGAGGGGGCGACAGAGGGCGCGGTGTAGGCTGCTCGGGCCATCCGGCGGACGGAGGAGGTGTGCGGGAGGGAGAAAGCGAGAGGCAGAGCGAGAGAGAGGTCGAAGGACGACGGGGACAAAAGGGGGAAAGGTAGCGAGGGAGGGGAGAGCAGGGGAAGGGGAGGAGAAAGGGGAAGAGCGAGGGAAAGTTTTGAGGAGGAGCGTGGGAGACATGACCTTTCGTCTCCCTGCGATAACCATTGAGAATACACCACCCTAATGAATACGATACAGAAAATATTGTTTCATATTTTCCTACATTGCATAAAGAGCAGAGGCCAAATCAAAACGTAACAAAAAATATGTGGATATGCATATGTTTTTCAATGCGTATCGAGGCCTTTTCGTAAGCATTGTGAGGCTTTGGTAAAAAGAAGGATATTAAAGAACGGAATGGATTAAATAAATAATGTAGTTTGTCTACAGACGTTAACATGAGAATGATGGTTAAGTGAGTTTCGCATTCTGGGAAAAGCATTAGCGCGAATACATTAAATGGAAAAAGAAATACATGTTGCTGAATTCAGTCAATGTACAGTTCTCAGAAAGGTCTCCGGTGGACGAGCAAACAAGTACAATTCGACTCGCAGTACAAGACAGACGAGCACGTTCGAAAACAGGATAAACTTTGCATGTGCAAGCGGGTCGCGAGAACACTCCGAACAAGGAGAAGATCGCTACGGAAGTGAAGTGGCGCGGGACGCGGAGGACGGACGAGCAGCCGGCTGCAGAATCACCATTTATCACAGCGAGAGGGCGAGGGAAGGCGCGCGGGCAGATGACAGATCTGGAGCGCCGCGCGCTCTTCGCCGCAGCTGGCTGTTCCTGTGGGAGACGTCCCAGCGCCCGGCCCGCCCGCCGCCCACGCGCGTCATGGCCCGCCCACATCCGATCCCCCCCACTCTCTACCCTCGCCCACCCCCGCCACCGCCCACGCGCGATTATGGCCACGCTCCCATACGATCCCCGCTCACTCTCTGCTCCATTCCCACGCCCGACACTGCCCACGCTCACATCCGATCCCCGCCTACTCTTTGCCCCACGTCTATGCCCACGCACGACTCCGCCTCCGACTCGTCCACTCCCGCCCACGCGCGGCCACGCGCGATCGCGGCCACGCGCGGTCTCATTCCATACGTATGCTTAGATGTTATATTATACATTATATATCTGTATGCAGAAAAATAATATTTCCTATATTATAATTTATATCTGCTGGAGAAATGTTTTCGGCTGAGGAATACAGAAAGGCAGAGGGATAGCAAAATATGGACGTGCTATAATTTGCTATATATACTATAATTTGCGGGGAGACGACCATTGGTCCCAGTGATATCAAAATTTTCATTTAAACTTTACCAGAATTCTGTATATAATATATTACCAGATTTCAATGGCTTAGCCATCTACTTTAGAGCGTCTTTACCAGGTCGAGGAGTAGGGACCGAGTAGCAATCGTGTGGTTTCTAGTTTTAGTTCAATTTCTCGCTTTCAATCGTTTAATTATCGACTTTAAAATTATCATTTGGAAATTCAAAATGGTAATAAAAATCTGGCTCCCAAATTGCAAATCTGAAGTCGATGGCAAAGCTTTGAAAGATGCTAATCTTCATCTATAAGCATTGATTTAAAGTGTCTGTGAAGAAAAAAAAACTTTCAACCGATAACCCAATTTATTGAATTTTACGTTCTACACCAGTACATTTTGACTTAGAACACTTCAATAAGATATTTTCATCTTGAAATTCGTTTGTTCAAAGAACGCTTTGAAAAAAAAAAAATATCAGCATGTGGAAACGCAATCCGGAATACACACACTTAGATAGCGGTCTTGCATTACTAGAAAACGTTTCATTCAGAGGTATTAAAAGCTGGTTTCTGAAACATAGGAGGAACAGAATTTTTTCTTTTGGGATATTTAAGTACTGAACTGAACATATAATACAATAATGTGTATTTACAAAACATATTGTTAGTTTATTGAATTTTATTTAATTTTCTTAACAAAAACAAAATAACTTTGTTACTAGCCCCCACCGCTTGAATCACTTCTCACGTTCCCTTCCCGTAGAAATAAAATATTTTTATTTAATATTTGTCTGTTAATTTTCTTGATACGTACATGCAATGAGTTATTGAACTGTATTTGAAAATTGTTGGCCATAGACAACGTATACGAATGAAATAAATAAATATAAGTAAATAAATAAATAAAAACATTTCTCTCGAATTCACTTGGTTTTTTATCGTCTAACATGTAGGTTTTTGACACCCGAAGATAGCAAGATTTTCGGCACTAGCTAGATAGCTGGGTGAAACTGATGCTTCCTGGAGGAGGATTTTAGTGGCCGGATGCTCTAACTGGTTTTTCATGGTTTCTCCGATCAACATGGCCTTATCAAGAGAATGCCGCAGTAGTATCCCCAACAAACGGACCGTGGACTGTGAGGGATATTTCCTTCCTTTTCCTGTTCCTGTACTGTCTCCTTACACACTTACGTGCACTACATTACCAGAGATCACGAAACCAATCGAGAGCTTGGTCCCGGCTGTGTCGGTGCCCCATTGGAGGGAGATAACTGGTTGGAGAAAACCTCGAAAGCCGACATGTAGGTCACCAGTGGATTTCACCATCCAGCGAGGAAAGGTCATCGCCAGTGATAAAAGAATATGCACAACACTAACTGGACAAATGACTGTAGCAGTTGAAGCTCCAATTGACTGGTTGATTGATTTTTTCGTGTTTCCGGGCACGTCAACTGCGTCGGTCATTAGTCCCGTTAGTGTAGTGCATGTCTTTTCTCGGGAGATGGCGGTGATCTTCCCCCGCTGGATGGCGAGATCCGGCGCCGACCTACCGTCGGCTAGTGGGGTTTCCCCCTAACCATGACACTCCTACCAGCGGGGCACCGCCCCAGTCGGGACAAGCTCTAAGCTTCCGACCGGTCTCCCGGAATATGTGGTAGTGTAGTGCATGTTCGTGTAAGTGTGTGTGTGTGTGTAAGGGGAGAAGATAGGACAAGGAAGAGGAAGGACAGATCGCGCGCGGTCCGTCGCCCGTTTGGTAGGGTACTGCTCCGGCATTCACCTCGTGTTAATCGGAGAAACCACGGAAAACTACCGATCAGATCAGCCGGCCGCTAGAATTCTCCTCCAGACAGCGACTGAATTCAACCTAGCTGCAAAGCTAGTGTCGAAAATCCTGCCGCCTTGGGGAGTGGGAACCTAGGACCTCCCGGTGAGAGGCGCTGCAGTGACATCAGTGGATGCACTGAGCTACCGCTACCGGTTTAACGCTCCAAGAAACACGAAATAATCAATCAATTGAATTCCTTTGATTAGCGGTGACACATGGGTCCTCCTTTCTGCTGTGACGAGCGGACAGAGCGTTGCGCCGCGGAGGCGCTACCTGCGCAGGTCTCCCAGCGCGTGGCGAATGCCATGGCAACGATGCGTCAGCGGCTGAAAAATTGTGACGCCACCGCAGAAGTTGGAGCGCGCTCGCGGGGCGCTCTCCGAAACTCTGGGGTCGCCCACGCGGAGATGGAGGCGGCGGCCGTGAAAGCAACCATCGCGGCAGGAATCCTGTGGAAAAGACGATTGCGGAGACGGCTGCGGTGACGGAGCCGACGGCCACGGTAGCGGAGACGGCGATGATGACGAGATGAGTGTGGTGGATGGATCAGTGCTAGTGGAAAAGGAGTGGCCGTTTAAAGTGAGGTCGACAACAGTTGAATCAATGGACGAACACAATTTAGGGATAGGGAACAACGTGAATGTTCGAGAGAACGCTGATCTGGCGAGTGGACGACAACAAAGGGTGTCTATAATCGGGGTTAAGGCGGCATCAGAAGCAGAGAATAGACTCACGTGCAAACTTGGAGGCACAGAGAAGATCTTGAGCACATCATGGGGCATTCTGAGAATGATGACAGTTTAGTCAGTAACCCGGCCTGTCATGGAGGACTATATTACTGAATGGTGTAGAAGCGAATATGGGTGAATATAACACGCGATATAAATATGAGATAGATACGCAGCCAAGCTGCGAGTTGTTGCGAAATGACGGTGACATGATGGCAGAGGGAAGTGGGAGAACAATCTGAAGGGAAATCGTCAATGGGATTGAACGCGGAATCGGGAGAGGAATTGGGGGAATTGGGGGGGAGTGGATCGAAACGCGAAATCTGTAGCAGGATTGGGAGAGGAATGGAGAGTGGAATCGGAGACCCATCCGAAGGAGGCTCGGCGGCCAGGTGGTGTCGGCGCTCAGCGCGACGAGAGCAGCGTCCGGGGCGTGGGGATGGCGTGTGTGGGGAGAGGTCGAGATGAAAACCTGGTCTGATGAGGGAAACTAATCCAATGTTGTTACGGGTTGGCCGAGGCGACCGGAGCGGAGTCGGGAGAGTGTAAGGTTTTCGGCGGTAGTGACGGAGAGCTGGCAGAACACAGGGATGCCTCGTCTTAGGGTAGCGGTCTCGACAGCGGCCCTGAGGCTGTGGAAGCGGCCGGGGGAGGGGCGGGGCGGAGAAAGGCAAGTTGATGCCAACATTCCGCGGCCAACTCCAATTTGTCGGCAGCAGCAGCCGGGACGCAGCCGACGAGAAAGCTAAGGGGCCTGAGACTGAAGGAAGCACAACACCACGAGAATTCTGCAGGGCCACGCGGTGAATGTAGGGTGATAAGGAAGCTCAGTGAGGAGAACTCTGCTCTCTCCCATGGAATAGTGTTAATAAATACAGATTTATATTGGTGCAATAAGTTATATTCTCTAATGCATTAAATTGTTATCAATTACGTAAAATCATTACGAGATTAAATAAACAATCTTCAATTTTATTATTAATAAATAATAATGAATTTAAAAAAATTTTTAAACTTTTTAACACTAACTCTGCATAAACTGCGTCCAGAAAATTTGGCATTCTTCACCAGAGAAGAAATTACAATTTGAGTTTGAAGCTAAAAAATATATAAATATATTGGTATAAAGCAAAGTATTAATAGTAAATTATGTAATGCTGATATATGAATATTGTAATCACACTCATGTGGTAAAGACTCGAAGATAAATTTTCCAATGAGTAAATATTTATTTGCAAAATGGTGCATGAGTAAAATGACTTCGCAAGCACGTTCGCATGTGTAGTCAAAATCGCCGCAAATTCTCATTAAAAAAGAAAATTTTCTCCAAATGCCGGTTTGAAGAGTCAGGCGTATTTCCTCTTCCTCAAAACAAACACGAGGGAATATTTCTCAAGACGATACTTCATCCGCATTTTAATAAGCGAACGCACGGGCCAGCCATTTTCAGAGGCATTTCGTAGAAGCGTAAGGTTTACGCTATTCTCGCAGAAAATCCGAGTTAATTTCCGCCTGGGGTACACGTCGGGCCAACGCGGAAAGCGCGGAATTGTTCCAACAAGTGCCAGAGCTGCCCCTCCCCACCCCTCCGCCCCCGCCCCCACCCCCGCCCGCGGATATTGCCGGCTGTCGGAAGGCAGCGCCGGCACCGGAAGTGGGGGAGGCATCAACACCGGTTGCTCTCCCTTGACAGCAACATGCCTCCCCGGCAGAATTTGCTTCCAACCGGAGACACCACACTGTGCTCTCTCCTTCTTAGTCATCCAATCCAATGCACAGAGTAGCGTGGATCGCTCTTATGCAATCACGTGGGTGGTAAAATGTGAAGTGCAAAAGAAAGTGATTGCGCAATGATTCGTTCTAGTAAATAGTAGTTTCAAACAGTGGCGACAGAGTGTGCGCTATTCTCATTACGCTACACAATCTTGATTCGCATTTGTTTGATTAGAGCTGCCTAACAATCACTGATCTGAATTGATAATTATATTATTGAATAAGTATTATATTACTAATGACATGCAGCAGCAAAAATGCTTCTAAACGAAAACATTCAAAACTTTTTTCCAAAAAGTAGCACGTATACTACTCAAGAACGATAAATAAAATAATCTTATGCAACTCAGCAATAAAAAGAATATTTTAATAAAAGGAATCTTCACGAATACTGAAATAATATAGTGTTGACCGTGAATAAAAAATATTAAATGGTGATCGGCCTCTTCCTTGGACTTGCTGTCGAATGAAACCAGCTTTGTCGTAAGCAATGACGCACTGAGATTGGACTTCTGTCGGTACGTATGTGCGCAGGATGAGAATAGATAAAAACTACCAAATATTTGCAGGTTTCAGTCGAAAATGAATAGCAAATCTGTTTCATTGTATTTGGATTTTCCCGAGTTGCTGGGTATCGAACGAAAAAGAAGCCACCTTTGATTACATGACTGTAGGCTGCATAGAATTCTTTCAATTTCTGCCCGCATCGGAAATTAATATCATAGATTAATTAAATATTATTATTATTAAAAATACAAATAATTCCATACATAAAAATTAATGACACCAACAAGCTGTTGCGTCGTGGGAATGTAGAGTTAGCGTCTCTGCTGTTACAATTATGAGCAAATTCCATATAGCCTGATCACTGCGTGACACAAGCGGCATAATAAGTCTCGCTAATTCTGGTGGAGTAGCGATTTCCGCTACTCGTTGGTTTTTGTGCATGTTGAAACACTTGAAAGAGGGTTAATAGCCTAATGTCATGTGATAATATAATGTCCTAAAATATCGTACATGTATTATTTGTGGTTTTCTTGTAATGTGCTGTTGTACCTGACACCTGCTGAACAAAATTCCTACGACGTTTATTAAGTACCTTTATTGCATTAAAATATGTCCCTACTTTTAAGTAAGTCACTTTCGATAATACTAATTCGAAACCGATTAGCCAAAGAAAAGCCAACCTCAATAAAGAAAGATTTTTCCATGAATTAAAAAGTGAATAATATTTGCTTATTATTCTAACATTTTTTTCTATGGTGCAAAAGACTAAGAACTACCCGATGTGTTTCCGCAGAATACGATGCCATACCTCAGGCGGGAATGAATTCTCGCAAAATTCACGCAACGAGCTGCACGAAGGCTGACTGAATTTGAAATAATCCTGAATGCGTAAATAATGATCTTAATTTAGCGTTCAATTCATTTACACGGATTCAATTCATTTACATTCCATTTGAGGTTTGACTGAGGTTTGAGAGACCCAGAAACTTTGTTATCTTAACTTCAGTTAATTGCGTATTATTCATTTTCAATGGCGCGTGCAATTGCTGTTTGAAATGCAAACCTGCATTGAAACAGTTTTCTTTAATTTATCGTTCATGCATACCATACCAACACGCGCATATGCTATATTTTTCAGCGAGTTATAAAATGGCAGAGGCACAACAAACGAAATCAAATATCATGCAAAAGTATAAGCCGTCTGCTTTGAACTACCCTGAAGAAATTAACAAATGCAAACAACAAACTTAAAACAACTGAATTTGTTTATCTTTTTGTCAAGAGTATTCGTGTCATCATAGAAAGGAACTATTTCGCTTCTAATGCTTGAAGGCATATCGTTTGCTTATTAAAGAAAAAGGACAGTGCCTACCATTAAAACAGGGAGATCCCGTGTCCAATTGTCAGTGAACTGAAAAGATGAGCAAATAATGTTCTTTCCTGGCAGTACGTATTTCTAATTTTTGGGGGTCGTCATTTATGGTACATACATATCCAATATAGGACAATGATAGTACGAATTCGGTATGAAGGTAATTTCGAAAGAAAAAGTTTATGGGCTTTCATGTCAAATGCTTTCAAAAGATCTAAACGCATTCCAATAATGAAAAAATTCCAATATTCCAAATATTTCTAGGACGAAATTTTACTGAAATGTGGAGAAATATCTCATGTAGAGAAACGCACTAATATAAAATATTTAGTTCTTGGAAATAAGTCGATAACCAGTGATTTACATACCTTTTACGGCTGTCACAGGCAACCAATCGTTATAAATAAGACTTCTAAAGAAAGAGAATTTTACGGAGACGTGACGAATTGCACTTTGACTTTAAAAATATGAAGAATTTGTTTAAAAAAACACATCAAAACATTCATATCAAATGCAACCTGGATCACTCGATCGCATTTTTTAATTCATATCGTTACCTAACTCCTGAACAAAGCGTTTTAGGGCCTTAAAAACTAAAATATTGCGGCCAAATGCCCCAAATAAACGTTTCTCACGTCACAATCTACAGGATGAGATCTTTTTGAACATTCCATTACATTTTTGCTGGTTCGACGTTTCTCGATTCTACTCCATCTATTCAGAGCCTGTAGAATATGCAACTGTATGTGAAAGTAAACTAATTACTTGATATTCTACGCGATTGAATTACACGAGTTCACTCTCTAATTACTCTCTTCTCGGTAATAACGTTAAATAAGAATTGATCTACTGACAAGGGTGTATTCTATTGATATCAATTACAAGGAGACATACAGAGCAAGTAACGGAGGATAAAAAGGTCTTGAAGAAAAAGATATATTACTTGCTTAGTACGGAAATGAAAATATAGGAAAGGGGATGGGGTTTAGCATATGAGAGTTCTTGCATGGGTACGCTAGTTATATAATATTCAAGAAAGAATAAACAGGTAAATCGTTGTATTTGATGTAAATCAATTATATTTCAACATCATCAGACATTTAATAATCAGGTAACTTCACTCCAAGAACGGCAACGAACCCTTTTTCTGTATGACTTCAATATGGATTTCTTTTATGTTTAAAGTTACTCAAGTTCTCATCCCCAATATGTCTACTAGCAATAGCTTTGTCATAAAAGGGTTAAAGTGATTGTGCTCTAAGGTGGAAGTCTCTCTCTTCACTTGCACTTAGGTGGAAATGCTCCTCAGCATCTTAGAACAATTTTGAAATAAGAACTCCTCAAAGTAAATTGAAACCAAATTCTGCGAGCTGACTTCTTAGAACTAGTGATTCTACAACAGCAAGTAATTTCTCGCATTACTGGTACCGCTTACGTAATATAATTATACGAATTGAACAGCCATTTGTGTAATTGTAAAAAAATAAAAGTTTACATGAAAATAACCATTATTAATTATTTCCTATCTATTTAAAAACATTAAATACATCATTTAAATTTTTAAGAAATCTTGTTTCTAAAATTGACATTATTTCAAGCAAAATTACTCAAAGATTACTGATAAGTTAAGAAATTGTACATGTTAGGGTATTATTATGAAGAATTATTTTGTTAAGAAAAAGTAACTCTTCCTTCAATATTGTAGTTGTAAGATGCTGAAAATATGTAAACTTTTAAAATTTTGAAAATTCAAAATTCGAACGTATTTATAGTTATTATTCTACATCGAACCTTTTTATAAAAGTATACTTTTATCATTAAAAAAAGAATACACTTAGAGATATTTTCGAGAAATCTGTAGAACTGTCGTTAGGTTTTACGTAACCCCCAAAATCTAAATATCCGTTTTAAATTCTAGGGGCCGCGACATATGTTAGATCGGTCAGGGAATCATTTGGGTGATCAGGGATTCATTTTGGTGATAATAATGCTTACGAGTTAGCCGCCAGCGTTTTTCATAGACGTTTTTTGCTGTAACATAGTTTTTCAGGACCCACAAGACGTAGATTCTGATTTTACAATTTTCTATATACTACATTAAATAACATACACTTTCCACTTAAAGTCGTGGTAACTAGGTATATTCTAGGCATTTTCGGATTCCATGGGTTCCCTAGAATTCCCCACGGGACCAAAAAGTTCATTTTCTGCATTTACCGCCAGCAATGCTAAATTGCTCCATCGTTATTTACAAATTGCGTGTAGATCTTTATAGAGCATCTTAGAGTATTTAACGAGATAGTAAATCTCCTTGATACATGATCCCCAACGTCTTGAGGGCACTGACTGTTGATCGTGGCATAGCCCCAGAGGTTCCAACCACCACAGGCAGGATTCTGACGTTGGGCACTCCATGAAGTTGGGCTGCCAGGGGAATGACTGGTTGGTACTTTACTACTTTTTCCTCCCCTGCTTTTAGAAGGTTCGACCCATCCTCGTGGCGGACAGTCACATCAACCACATGGATACCCTCCCGGCTTAATGTTAGAGGATGTAACTTACTACTTGAAGAAACAATGTTTCATTATCAGGAACTTGCAACACGACTTTTTCGGCCGAAATATCGCCCTTCTTGCTGTTGCATTACGTAACTTTATACTACGTAAGAGGAATGCGAAAACCTAAAAGGGCAGAACATAGCCGTTAATCAAAGATTCTCAAGCATTGATAATCACTATTTTGTAACTACTTTCTATGTTTGAATTATGGACTGGAGTAAAGAACTTAATTTAAAAAAGAATTTTTTGTAAAAGTTTACTAAAATGTAATTAAGTTGATGTTCACTTTCTTCTGAGTCTGTTTACGCAGTGTATTTTTAGGTAGGACATTCATGAATAAGGCATAAACGTGCTAGTAGCGGCCTCAGTATTTCACTTCGCAATGTGCCCAGGCTATCTAATTCTTCCGAGAGCTTCCAAGCAGCGCCCTTCTTCAGAAAAGCAGAGAGGTTGTTGCAGGGCGAAAGGGTGTGCGAGTCGCAATCGACTCCACCCTCCCGCTGCCGGCAATCCGATCTGGATCGTGGCTTTGTTTTCTTGTTAGAGCATTCGCCTCGGCGCTGGGCAGCGCGGGATATTGTGTCGTGGGGCATGGTGGGAAGGGACGGGTATGGGGGGTGGGGGGAGGGGGGGGGGGGGGGGAAGGGCCGAGCCGGGGTAATTTGTCGATTAACTACGTTTCTTGAAGTCACGCAAGCTAGGCAATTCGAGACGTCACGAATTCCTGGATGGATGACTGTCTAGAATCCTGGTTACTAAAGGCACTGAGGCCCTGGCCGAAGGGATAAAAGACATTTACTGACGGCGACGTTACGAGACAAGAAATCAAAAATTAAGGGAGGATTACTCCAGATACGCTCAATACCCAAGAAGGGCCAAGAGACGTAGAAAGGGGTGGTGTAGAAAACTTTATTATGGGAAGGGTGGCGTGAAGCTGAGTGGTTTGGGTGGGATATCGTGGGAAGTGATCTTATAAAACGTTATCTGGTTTCACAAATATTAATAAATAAGAAATTGATATTTCTTGTTTACTATATCGTAGCGATATACACAATTAGCGTACCCGTGCGAAAACTCTTGCATGGTCCACCGTAATTTTCCATTACGGCATCGTGAAACTGAAACATGGGAACATGTGGTCCGTTTCCATGGTAGTTCCCTCTACAATTAGGTAAACAATACTTGTAGACCACAAGAAAAAGTTAAATGAATGATTGCACTACACGCAATCTTCAGTAATCTAGAAACAATCTTTATCGGTGTCCAGCAACTATTAATAGTACTTCTAGTTCTTGCTGTGAGAGAAAATCGTGAATTAATAATTATGCAAATAAACCTCGCCAGCCTGCGCAAATCACGGTATACAGAGAAAGCGTAAATAGTATAAGATAGAGTAATCTAAATCTTCTAAGTTAACGTCACAAACATGGCCCCCAGTTCCAAGGGCTGAAATATAAGTCATGGAGAAATATATTCTGTATTCCTCTATGGATAGGTGGTATTGATAGTATCGTTAAGCAACGATACTGCAAGTATTTAATAGAATGACTAAGAATATTTAATCCTATAAATTACGATGTGATGAACATTTCTTGGAGACCTTTGGTCTCAAAGTTGTCATTTTTATGGCTCTATAACGCTTTGTTTAGAAGTTATTTAACGATATAGCTAACCGAATGTTGCGGGTTGCAGTTTTTGACGAATATTTATATGCGTTTTTAAACAAATCCTTCGTATTTTTTGAGTCGAACTGAAATTCGTCAAGTCTCCGTGAAATTCTCTTTCTTTAATGATCTCACTTATAAAGATCGCTTGCATGTGAGAGCCGCAAAAGGCATGTACACGTACCACTGAAATAATTTAGGAGACGATACAAGATACGATAGAACGATAAGACGATTACAAATAAATGAATAACATGTGATATCCATGCTCATAGTTTGAAATAATCTTCGATTCAAAGCGTGTTTTATATTAGTTTATTTTACTAAATTTATCCATCTTATTTATTATAATTTTCTTTATTCTTACTCTAGTTGGGAGTATGGTGAAGCATGATGGAGATGAAATATCATACAATTAAGCATGAGCTTTGTTGAGGTCAGTTTTCCCAATTAAACAAATGTCGTGAATAGAAAATGATTACAGTCTACATTAAAGTTTCTCGATTCGTCTTTTTCAGTTTCACTTCCTCAAAAATAAAGAGCGATTTTATGAAAATGAGATGAACTTAATTTCCTTTTCCTGTATAAGCTTTCCACTGGTTGAATTTAATTCCACTTATTGTAATTAGCTTGAAGAATCTGACGTGAATTTCATTTTTTCATAATTGCTACCGTCTTGATTCCGCGAAGTTTGTCAAGAACACAAAAGCCAACAGAGAACTTAATGCATATTCCACTCCTCGAATAAAAAGCTATTTTTCAAGTAGTCTCTATTAAGCAAAACGAAATAAAATGTTTCAGAGAATCTCAAAGAATACCAAATGAAGCTTGGAAACTCTAATTGGTTGAATTTATATTGCTAAGGAACATTACATAAAAACAAAAATAGCTAGTGTATCCTTCGTGCAGCGCAGAGAATGTTGTATATGAATTTAAAAAAAATTGTCGTTAAACCACTGCAGCAAATCTGATTGAATCAACCCGTTGCATTAAAAATTCTCAAAATATCTTCTTCAGCAAGCATAAGATATAAAATAAAGGTAAATAAATGGAGCTATTAAAGGGAGTAATACAACAATAAATGGTACAAGTACAAAGCGATTCACTGCGAATAAATCACAAGCAAACATTATTGTAGACCTACAACTGAAACCAATGAAAACTGGACACAGCAGAGAAACATTCGAAGATTTTGAAGGCATTTGTCAATTTATCAGCTAGTGACATCACGGAGTCATCCCAATAGATAATTTCTTATGCGTTTTGTGCCTTTTCGCAAAACACTTCGTTTCTATTTCCGATTGAACTGTTCGAGGAAAAAGTATGTTGGCGTAAAACGTGTTGAACATTATGTGCTGGGCAAACTCAGAAATGTTTTATGTTAATCACCTAGATCGAAGACTGGAGCTTCGTTACTAACTAGAACACGCGTGGCAACGCGTGCGTGAACTTTACCCCTGAAATATTGGGTTATCTAAGACGTGATTCCACTCAGGAATGATTACTTTGACTAACTAGCATTGTAGCTAGACAAAACGATTAAATCTTAACAGTATTGGAGAATAATCGCTTTATATATATATATATATATATATATATATATATATATATATATATATATATATATATATATGGATTTCTTGATTATGTATAATGACTTGAAAATGATATGAAGATTCGTTAATCAATTTGACGAAGTTTAGCCTACATTATTGATAACGGCTACATATTATTCACAATGGTAGATTATGTATATCGTATTCGAAATTTACTCACGCGGCGAACAATAAAGATTTAAATTTCAAAATACTAAATGGCAGCCTCCCCAAATAACCATTTAGGAAAAAATAAAGATATCACAAAAGTTCTTTCATTTACGTGCATGGAAAATGATCCTTCAATTAGGAGATTCAAAAACTTTTTTCGTATTTACTTGAAGGATAAATATCAGTCATGAATAAGCAAAATAATAATTAGAGAAAAGACATCAAAGGCAAAGGAAGATAGAAAAGAAATAACGGTGGAAAGAGGAGGAGGAAATAAAGTTAAACATTACAATTTCAAAGTTGAACAAAAGTTGATCAATAGCATTCGATCCCCGTAACGAGAATTTTTTGACATCAAGTTAATAATATGCAAAAATGACTAATCTTTGTGATGAAATCAGCCTAAAAAGCGCGACAAGAATAATATATTATGTTCTACAATGAGTACGATCACACTGAAGAAAATCTGAGTGGGCCGGTGATTCACTGTTGCGATTAGCGAACAGAGCAAGTGATATTTTGACAATTCTGTTAGGGATGGTCACATTTGTCGACATTAATATGGGAAGGATATACTGCGTTGGGTAAGATTTGGTACTTACACCTCAGACACTGAAGATCAGATAGTTAAATCTTCTACTAGACCAAATACATTATGGAGCTTTAGAAACACATAAGAAAATAATACGCCCACCCCGGAAATTTCGTGAAAGAATCATAACACAAGATGAGGAAGATTTAGGATACGTAGAATCGTCGACAGTAGGTAGAGCCTTGGCAGTGACAGCAGCAATTTCGGCGGGAGCCATTTTGAGAAGACCCCGACATCCCAAAGGTCCCTCGTGGAAACAAACGCCGGGCGCCGACGCCAGCCGCTGCTGTCATCTGAATGGAAATTTAAATTGTTCTCAGGAGTGGGATTAAGGTGCGGGCGTTTTCGTGGGGATAGTAGAAGGATTTGGGAAGGCGACGGCGGCAGAACGAGGAAGGAAGGAACCGCGAGAGGTCAGACGAGAGAACGAGAGATGTGGAGGAACACAAGAAACGAATGAAATGACGGAAAATAGTAGTGGGGAATGTCTTGATGTTTCTATGAAATCGTTTCGTAATAAATATACATTTTTTGGGTAATGAACGAAAATGTTAATAATGACACAAAAAATTATTGAAGATGGGAATATGCATAGAATGTTTTAATGTACTCTAGTATTTGAGGTTCTGCATACCTGATAAAATTTTGTACAATGGTTTGTATTTATTTTAAGATCTGCATTATATTGTAGATTCCATATTTAAGTTTTTTTTTCTGAATAAGGAATTCGAACATTTAACTCTGAGAAAATGTGAGACTACAAATTGAAAGATAAAAAATAAAGAACAATGTATAGATGTAGCTATGTTAAATTTAAAAAATAAATGGAAAATAATGTTTTGATAATCTACGACAAACACAAGCACGAAGCACGAAAGAATACTGTTTTTGAAATGCTAAAGGATTAAATTTTTGATCGTTGGAGTGGTGGCAAATTTATAAGTATTAAAGAAAATTAATGTAATTGAGTATTGACATTGAATGCGACGTGATAAGAATCGTAATGCATCGGGATTATTTTTTAAAATTCAATTGCATTTCGATGTAAAAGATTCTTCGAGATTTAGGTATTTCTGTCATGGATTTCCAAACTATCGTATTATTGCCGGTTTTAAACAAAGAAGATACATACTATCTCACGGAATAGAAAAATGTATGTATATACTTAATTTTAAAATTAATTTAATTAAATAAAATTAATTAATTTAAAAGTAAGTATACATACTTTAATGAAATATTGACTTTCTACACCTTTGATGTTTGGGAGAAACTGTTTTAATCAAATTCTAAAAATGTTTGGCACAAAAGAAACAGCTATATTGGAGCTGCTAACAACAGTTACACAAGAGATTTTTGGTGGCTCTGAACACAGTGCTACTAAATTTGTATCCGAAAAGAAAGAGTCTGCACAAGGCTCACAGCTGTGGGCGATCATTGCAATCGAACTGCGTTAGCAAATAATAGGAATTCCGATATTCCCAATCGCGCGTTCCGTTATTCGTGTGTAACATTTATGAAATGTACCGGTATTGAATCCCTATTCTCTGATATAGTGCGGTGAAATGTAATGGAACTATGTTCCATATTACATGGGGACTTCGTTGTTCCATCGCGCAAATGTGAAGTCCGACCGGAATTTTTTATTTCATGAAGAGTGGCGCAATTAAGTAATGCATTCATAGATGAAGTTATATTTTGAAACCTGTAGAGGGAAGTGAATGGCTTTCTATTACTTATTTTGTGAAAAGTGATGCATGAAGTATAACTGAGAAACTGTGAAGATAAACAATAATGAACCAGGAAAAGCATAGTGTGACAAAAAATTACATTTTTATTATCGCAACTTATTTATTAAGTATTTTATTGAAAAATTTTATTTGTTTTAAAACAATAAAATTTCATTCTCTAAAACGTTTTTTCTTTTAGATAGACCTAAAAGCGGTTCTTTCTGTGCAGGCAGTATAAAATTGAACTAAAAGTTCAATTTTTATCGCTAGTGATAAAAGAGATGTAATGTTTAAATGTTCAGATAAACCTAAGAATACCACAAGGAAACAAAATATTTTCGTTTCATCTCATCAGCCGCTAGTGATCTTACTCTCATGTAGTACTCTACGCTAGTAAGGGAACTGTGTACTTGAAATAAAATAAAATGAAAGTCAATAAGGCTGTCTAAAAAATAGTTTATAGCACATGCGGTAAAAGTGATTTTATTTCGCCAAGAAAAATATTATTTTCCATCCATTGCAACATTACATAACTGTGCAATTTTACCTTTGCGTGGTGCATGCATCCCCTTTCGCATTCTGAAATTAAATGACTCCTCCTCATATTCAGCTAATGGATTGAAGTACAAAATTTCTAAATCGCTGCCAGTGTTCCCACCACCTTCCAGAATGTACCGGGAGCGGAAGCTCAGTGCATCAACTGATGTCACTGCAGCGCCTCTGACCGGGAGTCCTGACAGCGGCAGGATTTTCGACACTAGCTTTTCAGCTAGGTCGTATTCAGTCGCTGTCTGAAGGAGAATTCTAGCGGCCGGCTGCTCTGATCGGTAGTTTTCCGTGGCTTCTCCGATCAACACAGGCGAATGCCGGAGCAGTACCCTACCAAACGGGCCCGGACCGCGGCGATCTGTCCTTCCTCATCCTTGTCCTATCCTCTCCCCTTACACATACACGCTTACACTAATATGCACTACACTGCCACATATTCCGGGAGACCGGTCGGGAGCTTAGAGCTTGTCCCGGCTGGGGCGGTGCCCCGCTGGTGGGAGAGTCCTGGTTAGGAGGAAACCCCTCTAGCCGACGGTAGGTCGGCGCGGATCTCGCCATCAAGCGGGGAAAGATCACCGCCAACTCCCGAGGAAAAAAACATGCACTACACTAACGGGACTAATGACCGAAGAGTTGCGCGCCCGGAAACACGAAAAAATCAATCAAACCGGAATGTCCAAGCACTTCTCTTACGGGACAAAGACAATAATAGACGACGGTCCAGAAAACATTAATCAGTCAATCAACTAACGAAATTTTTGAGAAGCATCAAGAGAAAGCAATATATTCCACAATGCCCTATTTCCGCGCGAGGCTGTCAGCGGCCGCGACGGGCGGGGGAAGAGCCCTGTGGCAGGCGCGGGCCACAGCGGCCACACTGCGTCCTTTTATTGCGCCCCCAGATGAAGCCCTAAAACCGGGTCACAGAGCGGTGGCGGCTGCGCTGGCGCCACTAGAGGACAACGCAGGCGGCGGAGCAGCAGCGCTGGCGATGGCGGACGCCGAGAGGGGGACGAGGGGCTCAAAGGTCGCCGGCATCGACGTACTGGCAGGCAGATGGGCGGGAGCGACCCAGGGGACGGGAAGGAAGAAATGGTTCAGAGGGATCAGGTGAACGGGGGAGGGTGTGGTATATTGTTTGGTTTGTTTTTTCGTGTTTCCGGGCGCGTCAACTGCTGCGGTCATTAGTCCCGTTAGGTAGGGATGTTTTTTCTCGGGAGATGGCGGTGGTCTTCACCCGCTGGATGGCGAGATCCGGCGCCGACCTACCGTCGGCTAGTGAGGTTTCCCCTTACGAGGACTCTCCCACCAGCGGGGTACCGCCTCAACCAGGACAAGCTCTAAGCTCCCGACCGGTCTCCCAGAATATGTGGTAGTGTAGTGCATGTTAGTGTAAGTGTGTGTATAAGGGGGAGAGGATAGGACAATGAAGAGGAAGGAAAGATCGCGCGCGGTCCGTGGCCCGTTTGTTAGGGTACTGCTCCGGCATTCGCCTGGTGCTGATCGGAGAAACCGCGGAAAACTACCGATCAGAGCAGCCGGCCGCTAGAATTCTCCTCCAGACAGCGACTGAATTCGACCTAGCTGAAATGCTAGTGTCGAAAATCCTGCCGCCGTGGGGAGTGAGAACCTAGGACCTCCCGGCCAGAAGCGCTGCTGTGACATCAGTTGATGCACAGAGCTACCGCTCCCGGTGTGGATGGTGAGAGGATGTAGAGGATGGTAGTGAGATGCCTGTAACAGCGAGGGTAAATACCATAGAGTAAAGATGCCTCTTTAGTCTATGTAAATACAAAGCTGAGAGGCCGGGAAGTGAGGAGGCGACGCCGACGGCGAAGAGTACCGAATGAGGCGGAGCGAGGAACATAGGCGACGGGAAGTGAGAGAGGACGATACTCGACGTACAGGACGAACGTTGTCAAGACGAAGAGGCGGAAAAGGGAGCGAAATTGGCAGAACGGAGGCTTCCAAATCGACAGGACCGGCGGGCAACGGAGACGATGGGCTCATCACCAGAGGACGATGGAGGTGTGGCGTGACGAAGGCAGCATTCGGTGCAAAGGGCGAATCCGAGATGACAGCCGCTAGATGGGTCTCGTTTCCCGGAGGACACTGCACATCTTATATGTGCTTTCAGTCATCTTCCTTCCAGGACTCGGCCACTGGCGTCTTACACGAAGCTTACACGTGGAAGATACATGCAGCGGTTGGGTAGCACATCATCACACAATCTTTTATATAATCTGGTTTTTTGTGATGCTTTTTTTGTGTTACATAATTGTAATGAAAAATTTTACAGAAAATACATAAACCAATCTAAAGAGATAACTTAATGTGCAAAAAGTTTTCACTCAACTTACATTACATATGACACTTCCCATAAACTTTTTCCTGATTATTACATTTTCCTAGGCAACTTTAGAAGGCGTACATTACAGTTTATCATTTTTTTGAAATTCTAATTCATTATTCTTTATAATTCGTTTAATATTTCACTTAAAAATCATTACTCGTTTTGATATCTTTATCTTGGATTTTCTTCCTTAAAAGGAGGTATTTGTAATAGTAATATTTATTGAAAATTTATCACATGTAGCGTGAAAGTGTATTTTATATAGAATATTTATAGAAAACTCGCCGTTTGGAGATAAGAATTATAAACATCTGGCAATCGGAATAGTAAATACTGCCAATGTAAATTAGCTAAAGCAATTTCCTGTTGGCAGGGTTCACTAGCGACTACTCTCCCTTTGAAAACCGCCGTAAGCTTGTAACGCAACCATTCAACCCTGGCGCAGGCCGAGGCAGCTGCGTCGGGCGGAATCGAAAGGAAAACATTCGCGGGGGCGTTACTTCTTTACGGCGACTCTGAGGGCCGAAGAGTGAAGCGGCGGCGAGGGGCGGCGTCTGATGGAGCAGGATGGAGCCAAGTGGACGGGGAAGTGGAGCGAGGAGGAGAGTGAAGGGGCGGGGTGGAGCTGGGTGGAGAAGTAGAACGGAGCGCCACAGCGCGGTGGGTGTAGAGCCGGGTGAGGCGGGGTGAAGCGGGATGGAGCTGAGTGGGGAGGTAGAACGGGGTGGAGCCGGGTGGGGGGTAGAACCGGGTGAAGCGGGGAGCGGGATGGAGCGGGATGGAGCGGGATGGAGCGGGATGGAGCGGGATGGAGCGGGGTGGAGCGGGGTGGAGCGGGGTGGAGCGGGGTGGAGCGGGGTGGAGCGGGGTGGAGCGGGGTGGAGCGGGGTGGAGCGGGGTGGAGCGGGGTGGAGCAGGGTGGAGCGGGTGGAGCGGGTGGGCGGGTGGAGCGGGTGGAGCAGGGTGGAGCGGGGTGGAGCGGGGTGGAGCGGGGTGGAGCGGGGTGGAGCGGGGTGGAGCGGGGTGGAGCGGGGTGGAGCGGGGTGGAGCGGGGTGGAGCGGGGTGGAGCGGGGTGGAGCGGGGTGGAGCGGGGTGGAGCGGGGTGGAGCGGGGTGGAGCGGGGTGGAGCGGGGTGGAGCGGGGTGGAGCGGGTGGAGCGGGGAGGAGAAGAGTGGAAGGAGGCGGGACAGAGTGTCCCGAAGAAACGAAATCTGGGCAATTTCCTTTTCATGGCCTTCCCGACGCGGCGACGCTCCGCGAAGGCGGCGTCCGTAACGCGCCAAAGGAGCTGCGGATATCGCGCCTCGGTTTGCGAAAACTGCCAGCAAACGGGCGGCGACGCGACCTTACGTTCGACTCGGTTGCTATCTTGGTCGTTCGGTTGCGCCTCTCTCGACTGAAGAAGTTTTGCGAATATATTCTCATATATCCGGCGAATTCGTTTAGGGAATCACAGTTGCTTGCCGACTTCGTTCGAATGCTTCGCCGGTTGTAAGAAGCAATGGCGTATCAAAAGACATATTCGGTCCACAATAAGATTATAATTCAACTTCATCCTCCATCGGTTTGAGAAGAGATGAAAAAACGATGAGTAATGAATTTATCGTGTATATTATTTTCTTGAGCTCAAGCTATACATTTCATAAAAGAAGGGCACGTGCGATAGTATCTACTATCTTGGATGGAACTTACCGATGTTCCTAATGATCTCTACTGTTCTAGAGGAAATATTATGACGAAGATTCTCAACGCTTTAGGATCGTTAAACTTAATCGAAAATTATCTGCAAAAAGAATGTACTTCAATCACTCTGATGCGATTCATAAATTAAACTCTAAGGTAAAAGATACATTAAATTTTAATTGCTCGGAAAATTATCAAAAAGAATTCCTAGTCTTCTTAAATATTTGCTGTTGGTTTGTATTCGCCTGAAATGTTATTCGTCTGAAAAGTGCTTGTTTTCTTTAATCGCACTCAATGCTTATCGGATGTCTTAAATTGCGAGTGAAAGTGCTGATGACAATCGTTTATTATTCACTTGGTCTTGTCATAATAGAGAGTATGATAAAAGTGGTATTTATTTTGCGAGAAGGAACGGTTGCGTCACGAGCCAAAGGCCGACCCTTCAGAAAATAAAAGCACTTATATTGTGTCATACACTGTTTTTAGATAGCATGATGAATTTAGTTTTTTGTAGTTCATGTATACAAATCATTTAATTGTGTTCTTTATTAGCTGAAGCTGACAAATGAAAGTATTTTGTTTTCTTTGTTGCAGTTCTCCAATCAACACCAGGCGAATGCCCGAGCAGTACCCTATCAAACGGGCCACGGACCGCGCGCGATCTGTCCTTCCTCTTCCTTCTCCTATCCTCTCCCCATACACACTTACACTAACATGCACTACACTACCACATACTCCGGGAGACCGGTTTGGAGCTTAGAGCTTGTCCCGGCTGGGGCGGTGCCCCGCTGGTGGGAGAGTCCTGGTTAGGGGGAAACCCCACTAGCCGATGATAGGTCGGCGCCGGATCTCACCTTCCAGCGGGGGATGATCACTGCCATCTCCCGAGAAAAAAACACGCACTACATTAACGGGACTAATTACCAAAGCAGTTTACGTGCCCGGAAACACGAAAAATCAATCAATTAATCTTTGTTGCAGTCACACTGTTTTGTCTGAACATTTGAGGATCGTACCATTTTTATCACGTGCTAAAAATTGAACTTTTATTCGTGGTTGTCTAAAAGAATATATTAAACCTACGTAAAATGGCAAGTTCGTAGAAGTTTACTGATATATCTTTCTACTAATTACCAAACTCGTGCAACGATTGGCGCATTAGATCTTCCAAATGCCGTGCTGCGCCAGCCACTCATGCAGCCCGCACTGAAACGGTTTTACCCCAGCGCGTAATACCCCGCGCGAAACCCCTAATATGAGGAGCAGCCAGGGAGCAAGTCCTGCAGTGTCTCCCCGGTCTTTGAGCGCTCGGCGGCGCCTGGCGGACGAGTGGAAGCGGAGACTAAACCGCACGGTGGCGCCGCGGCAAGTGCCCTCGTGTTTGCCAGCTTTGGGTTACTGCTAGTCTTGCCGCTGTATCTCGTCCCACGGAGTTGGGGAGAGCGCTGAGAGCAGCGCCGCTTTAGCCACCGTATGATTGGTTTATGTAGGCTTCGTGAACTTGGCTCTCGTATAATCCAGAGCTGAGCACTTGCAGTAGAGCGCGCTCGTGCTCGGCGTTGCGACCCACTGAGTCTCGACTATGCGACGACATTTAAATCGAATCGACGTGCAGGAAAAGTTGGTGAATTATTAGTGATGATTTTGCAATTCATTATCATTGCACAAGAAATAGGCATGACCGATGACAAACCTTTGGTAAAATAATAATAATAATAATAATAATAATAATAATAATAATAATAATATAAAGTTTTGATATAGAAATGTAATTTGTCAATTTTGTTGCCAACTAATTTGCAGCTATTATTAATTAGTGAGATAAATGTTCATAGAAGATATGGGTAAATTGGTTAGTATCCTTTATTTCCAAAATTGTACTTTTACATTATTTGTATTTACATCTCTTCCACAATAACTGTGTAAATAACAGTAATTATACAACTTTTGATACTACATATTCTGTCAATCCATATGGAGTCGTCAAAATATTAATTTCGATTTATTTAATGACCCGAAAGCGACATGTTGGGAATAAACGAATGAAATTCAAAAACAGTAGTTTATTTCTTTCTTTATTGACCCGAAGCTGAGGAACAGTGGTACAACAGGCAGACCGGGACATAAATAAAACAGGGGGTTTTAGGCTGGTGAACATTCATTAGAACACTAAGTTTTAGAAGAAAATCAAAATGAACTAAAATTTTCGAAAAACAATCGAACTGATGTAAGTAACAGTGTCCAAATAAGCTGAACGGGACTAAAAAATAATCAAATACCGAATAAATAACTAAAATAATATTTAAATTAATTATAGAACCGTTACAATATATTCTATAAATAGCATTTTGTAAATTTTCCCGCAGGTCTTTAAAGTCTAACACATCAATACTGTAGTCAAGTAAACATTAGTCAATTGGTGGAATCAAATGTGTTCCCATATCACGTTGGCTCGAATGGAAATAGGTCAGAGATAAACGTTTCTTACATCAGCCTCCACAGCCGATGAGATTTCATGTGCGTTAATGAATAGTGTGCCCTCGAAAGAACGTGCTTCCCCTGGGAGATTACGGGAAACCGATTTCGATTGGAAAAATTACAAAACTAAAAATGGGTAACCGGTTTCAACTGGAAAATTACAAAACTAAATCTGGTAATAGTACTGGGCTGGAAATATTACAAAACTAAATTGTAAAATGTGCGTAAATTTCATTCAACATTTCACACTGCACGGAAATATAGATATAATGCAATATGGGGAAATTTAATGTTGTTTATCTTGTATTTTGTTACTATTAACTGATAATATATAAACTGAAGTCTCTATTATTCGAAGTGATTTCCTCCGTTCGGATTCCACGATAAGGATTTAGTTAGATGGACAGCTCCCTTGTCTATTTTATTCGTCACTTATTTTCTCATTTACTCATTTATTGTCACTTATTTTCTAGTGTTACCTCGTGTACGCTGCCTGCACCTCGCAATACTGCTGAATTATGAATTGTCTATTATTTTACTTTTCGAACTCAAAACTTACATGGGGTTTATTAACCGTCCTAGTGTTTGATCTATTTTCAGTCTGATCGCCTCAGACTGGGTAATACCTAGTGTATTCATATATTTCCATTGTAACAGTGCGTTTGTGGTGCCTATTCTGCATTAGTATAAACTGCAAGAAACACAAGAGAACGAAAAAATAAATATCATGCAATTATGAATATTTTTCTTATCCGACACTAATTTTTGTATTATAAGAGTACTTGAACTTTTCATAAGATACGAATAATTATAAATCTCATTAATAGAAAATATTTGAATATTTTGATTTTCAACAATAAGATTAATATGATTTAGTATAAATTATTTTATTTGTAAAAATGCAGAGAATGGATGCTACGAGTAAATGGCAAAATAACATTTACCATCCATACAGTTTGAAAATGTTTCAGTGAAATAATTTTTATAACGGTAGCCATCCAGAATAAAACAACTCCGGGAGAGTGTCACAGAAAACATTCACATTTTCAATTCAATCTATTTTATAAAGTGAAGGAGAATGTTAGATGGAATCTGAAGCATTTAAAGAGCGAATCTGAGGTAAGCATTTGATGTATTTAGGCTACCAAATATCATATGCTCTAAGTTAAAAATAACATGTTAAATTTGCGTGTTGTATCTGCACAGGACTCACCGAAGAGCGCTTTTAACCACCGTGTGATTGGTTTATATGGGATTCCTGAACTTCGTTTCGTATAATCCCGCGCTTAACCCTCGCGGGGCCAGGGGATGGAGTGTTTCGGGTTCCTGAGTCTGAACTATGCGACGACATTTAAATTGAACCAACGCGCTCGGAAAGTGTTGTTATTGGTAACGCATGCCGGCAACACGAGGCTAGAAAGTTACACAAATAAGTCGATACACGTTGCCCATAAACACGGAGTAACTTCATGGAATTGGTTTGGATGCCGAAAATGTGTTTATGAAATGTTGATTCGATTTCACATGTGTTCCACGCAGTGTGAATGTTGGCAATGATATTGCAACAGACATTCAGCCTGTTGCTATGTAGAATTTTTTTTTCAAATACATAATTCTTTATAGAAAATGTGGATTGGAGAAACAATCTATAGTTAACTACATTTAAAAATATTAATAACAAATTAGTATTAATGAAATTAATATCGGTTCTGTGTCTTTCAGAAATTTGTATGTTCAAAATGAACATTAATTAGTAGTAGATATTTAAAGTTATTTGAAGTGAAATTTGCAAACTACAAAATAATAAGTGATATAAGATGTGCAGGAAAATAAGAAGTGATACTGCAGCAAATACTTTAACGTGTTTTACATGTAGTAGTTACGTAATATAACCGCAATCGTAGCCCTTAAAATAGCAACTATCTCTTTTGGTTTATTATTTTTAAAGACTAATTCAAAGTATTTTAATGCTACTGTTCAAATGTATTTCTGGCTTATTTACTAATCTTATGGGAAATCAGTATGATTCCGAGGAAACTATTTAGATTATTAGATCAGTAAGTGTAGTGAATGTTTTATCCTGGAATGTCACTTCTCGCTGGAAGTTGATCTGACGTCGATACGTCGAGATGTGGATTTTCTTCCATCCAGGTATCTCCACCAAGTGTTAGATCCAGCTGTGACTAGCTGTCTAAGGAGAGAGAAAGAGTCAAGGACGAGGAAGGAAAGATCGCGCGCGGTCTGTATTCCGTTTGTTAGGGTACTGCCCCAACATTCGCCTGGAGAAATTCAGAAAACTACCGATTAGAGCAGTTGGCCGCTAGAATTCTCCTTCAGTCAGTGGTTGAGTCCGATCCAGCTGTGTCACTTATGTCGAATATCCGTTACCGTCGAGGATCGAACCCTAGGACTCCCCGGTCAATGATGCTGCAAAGGCAAACGTTACTAATCTTATAACCTTAAACTCTTGTATATTAAGTGCTACGATTGCGGTTATGTTACGTAACTACTACATGTAAAACACGTGAAAGTATTTGCTGCAGTATCACTTCTTATTTTCTTGCACATCTTAGATCACTTACTATTTTTTTTTTTAAAAATTCATTTTAACATACAAATTTCCAAAGACACAGAACCGATATTAATTTCATTAATACTAATTTGTTATTAATATATTTAAATGTAGTTAACTATAGTATTCCCACTTAAGGTTATCAGCCTAGATTAAAATCCTAATGACAAGTATCTTTTTTAAACTAAAAAGTTTTATGAATAGGTTCATAAAAATAATATGCCACTACAAAGAAAGTGGAAGATTATTTCTATTTACCCACGCATGTGAATTTCCACAAGATTTCTGCGTAACCGCAGAGTTAATTCAAAAGTTTTTTTTTATCAAAATGGGGCTTAAGTTTGTAATTTGCTCAATTGTGCTTTATCCGTACAGCTTAAAGAAAACATAAAGCTGTTTCTGAGAAAATCTAATTTAGGTATCCTTGAAAATAGTCATGAGACTCGAAATTATGCTAAAACTACTATTATTTTCCAAAAACCTATACATAAAATGGTTTAACGTGCTAATATAGAGGAAAGGATTGCAGTTTAGCTTCGGTAATAAAGGTAAAGGTGAAATGTGAAAATTTTCTTTTTTTGTAATTTTCAAAATTTTATACTGTAATGGAAATTAAATATATATTCATATTTATAAGCGCACTTTCCTCTTTTCACGCGACAAATTTAAAGAAAAACTTTTGAGCCAATTTTGAGATAATTTTCCTACGCTACTATACTCGGGAACATCCGTTTCGGGAGTACACTAGAGAACTCAGCTCCAAGTTAACAGTCCATGGTACAGAATACAGGGTTATCCAAGATATGAACGCTTACGAAGTTGAACGGAAGGAACTGAATATAGGGACATGGATTTCCTGTGGAATGTATTCTTCCTACTTATTAAGAATGATCTGGATTGATAAGATTCAGAAATTAGTCCAGAAATTTTGTAACCTGCTTGAGAATTACTCCAACGGAGAGAAAGCAAGAGGACAGAGAGCCAAAATGCTGTCAAGACAATTACTGCAGCCACACTAATCACAAACTGCAAAAAAGGACAATGAGAAAACACTGCAATGTTATACATTTCACGCATATTTAAAAGAAACGGGATGAACAGGTGGAGAATAAGGCAAATCAAAAGATTATTACGTTGAATTGATATCTAAGTTTCCGAAGAACAAAATTTAATTGAATATTTCACATTCTGTTGTGCAACGGCATTGAACGTAGAACTAGAAACAGTTGCATCTAAGGGATAAAAATGACAAAATGTTCACATTAAATTTAATTTGCGATAGAGAGTATTGCAGGTTCCACACAATAGATGCACGCGTCAGACAACACGGCAGTACTATTTTTATTTGAGTTCGTGTAAAACAGCGTCAAATAAAACGAGTGCCTACTCAGTGCACCATCGTTTTGAAGCGTGGAAAACAGTGTTGTTATAATGACGCGCTTAAGTGAGCGCTGATTGTTTCGGGCTTGTTGTGCAATCATTCTCACTAATTAAACCAGCAGCAAAGTTCCCAAGAGCACTCCTATCGGTTTCCGAAAACAACACCAGAGGTTTCGCGAATTAGCTATTCCTTTCACTACGATCAAATATGTACTCTCCGAAAAAATGCATTAGTCACACATTTCGATGCGATAAATTATTTCATAAGGTAAAACTTGTGCTGTTGAAACTCTTCGCAAAATATTTACGTCCATATTGGAAAAAATAAAAATATTTGCTTCGTTATGCTTATTTCCTTTATAGGAATGAAAAATTCACAATTTCATATAATGTTCATTCTATACTTTGTTTTTAATACAATCAACACCTCAAGGAACGTTTTAGTTGAAGTGAAAGTTTTATTTAATTTTCAATACTTTTAATACTTAGATTCTGAAATCTATACCAAAATTAATACATTAATCGTTGGATAATTTGAATCAGATACATTCATTACTGTTCAGCGTTTTTCGTTATTTACCTTTTCAGAGGTAAATTAAACTCGAGGGTTTGTTAATTAACGTTTTGGGCACATCATGATTGATTACAATAACTTCATTTCCAAATAGCCACTACACGAAATATTGAAATTCAAAATCAAAGTGGAAGTTGGAGTAAACGTAAGGAAATAATTCATATTTTTATTATTCAGGATGTAAAAGCATCCGCCAAGCTGAGGGAAACGTAAATGCGTACGTACACTACGGTCAACACGAAGAAGAAAGTTTGATTGCTGCCGGGAATGAAAAACAAAATAGGGAAATCAATACTTGAAAAACAATCACAAAGCATGAGATACAAATATTTTAAAATGCTATTCGTCAAGTTTTGTGTATCAGTTGTCACGGACACAGCGAACCAACTAAAACTTAAAACCCAACAAAAACACACCAAACGAATTCTCAGTATTTCAGTAATCCTAGAAAAACATCAAATGGCGTCCCCTTTTCGGAGCGGGGGCATTCCACCGCCACACGACACCGACGTCGCAGCCCGACGACTGAAAGCGAAGAGAGCGAGGGACGAGGGAGCAAGCAGGAAGCGGAAAGCGCGACTCGCGCCCGGGCGACGCCCTTCTGCCCCGCCCCCTCACCCTCGCGTCCGATTGCGGCGCCGCGTCGCGCTCTGCCGGCAGCGCCACCCAATTACACGGCCCGCGGCCGCCGCCGCCGCCGGCTCCATGGCCAGCGCTTACTCAGTCGCCAACGCTGCCACATCTCCTGACACCACCGCCAGCCCACGGCGCTGCCTTTGCCATACAGCACTCGCCAACAGTGCGACATTCCCCGCCACCCGTCCGGATTGCAACTTATTAACGGCGTCTCGGTGAAGCCTTGTGATCGCAGCAGACGTCTCGATTCACGGCCTTTGTTTCCGCTACACTCCCTTTCATCTACACTGTCGGACACGTTGCTGTTCGACACCAGGGTTAATGTGAGGTTCTTATCCTCTCTGCTTTCCATTCACTTGCTCTCCGTCTGGACTGTCGCCGTCATTTGTTCACGCCGACGCGGATCGTTGTCCTTTACGCGGCACTATCCTCTTTTTTTCTCCGAAGTTGCCATCGCGTCTTCACATCAATGCGTAAGCTTTCATTCTCTCTCGCGTTTCCGTACCCATGTCTCCAGATTGAGACGGAGCCAGAAAGTATTTCGGGGAAAGAAGAAATTTTCTGACCCCTCAAAAATAGTTTTGAAATTTATTCCGACACCAAGTTACGATACTTAATTGCAGGATTATTAATAAATATAATCTAAAGAAAATAATTTGTTAACATGAAACTGGGAGCGGTGGCTCAGTGCATCAATTGATGTCACTGTAGTGCCTCTGACCAGGAAGTCCTAGGTTCGAGTCCCAACGGCGGCAGGATTTCCGACACTAGCTTTTCAGCTAGGTCGAATTCAGTCGCTGTCTGGAGGAGAATTCTTAGCGGCCGGCACCTCTGATCGGTAGTTTTCCGTAGTTTCTTCGATCAACACTAGGCGAATGCCGAAGCAGTAACGTACAAAGGGGCCACGGACCGCGCGCGATTTTCTTACCTCTTCCTTGTCCTCTCTTCTCCCCTTATACACAGACTTACACTAACATGCACTACACAACCACATATTCCGGGGGACCGGCCGGGGACTTGGAACATGTCTCGGTTGGGGCGGTGGGAGAGTCCTGGTTAGGGAGAAACCCAGCTAGCCGACGGTAGGTCGGCACCGGATCTCGCCATCCCGCGGGGGGAAGATCACCGCCACCTCCCGAGGAAAACATGCACTACAGTAAATGCAAAATGTATTAGTACGAATAGTTTCGAATGTGATGTTGTTGTTGTTGTTAATAATAATAATAATATTATTATTATTATTATAATTATTATTATTTTAAATAAAATTACAACAAATGATGGCTTGAATGGGGGCGTAGCCCTCCGTACACCCTCCCTCTCGGCTGCCGCTACTGCCGCGTTTGACGCCGCCCCGTCAAATGCCCTCAGCGCTACAGTACCTTCCCGCACCACGGCCTCCACGCACCGAGAACCACGCCAGCCGCAATACTTCAAGAGTCCATCCGCAGTGCGCAGCCTGTTTCCTTCACCATCGCTCGCGTCACGCTCTCCTTCCCCGCCGCCTCGGGCTATCATTTGCCCCGCCCCCCCTCCTCGGCCGCGCCGCTTCCTGGTTGTCGCCGGGCCCCGGGCGCCTTCCCCCCCCCCCCCCCCCCCTACTTGTCCTTCTGCTGTCCCAGTCGTTCCAGCCAACCCTATTGGGTGCTCCCGGGCCCTCCTTGCCCCCTTCTGCTGCTCTTCATGCCATTCCCCCTTTCCTCACCGCCTCCTCTACCCCGCCCCGCCCCCCGCAGCTGCTCTGCCTTGTCCACGTCCCCTGACACCTGCAGCCTCCGCCGGCCGCCAGGCAAGCGCAGCGCGCGTTTCCTTTGAGGGCGCGCGCTAATTGACTGCGAGCCGCCAGCCGCCCCGCCCCGCCCCGCCCCGCCCCGCCCGCCACACCCCACCACTCCCGCCACGACTCACCCCGCCACGCCACCCACGCCCCGCCCTGCCCCTCCCCGTCCAGTCACGCCCCGCCCTCCTCCCGCCACACCACGAGCGCCCATCCCCGCCCCACCCCGCAGCGCCCAGCCCCGCTCGGCCCCGTCCCGCCCCGCCCCGCACGCCCAGTCACACCACGCCCCGCCCCTCCTCTCCTCGTCTCGCCCCACCCTGCCCTGTCCCTCCCCGCCCCTCCCCACCCCTCCCGCCTCTCTCCGCCCAGCCCGCCCCTCCCGCCACGTCCCTCCCCGCCACACCCGCCACGCCACCCACGCCACCCACGCCCTGTCCTGCCACTCCCCGCCCAGTCACGCCCCGCCATGCCCTCCCCTCCCCGCCACGCCACGGCCGCCCGTCCCCGTCCCACCCCGCAGCGCCCAGCCCCGCTCGGCCCCTCCCCGCCCAGTTACAGGACGCCCGCCCCGCCCCGCTCGACTCCGCCCCGCCCCGCCGACGGCGCCCCGCTCTCTGGCCCCACGCGTGCACCCGGGCAGAATGCGCGACTGTGCTTCGTGTGTTTTCACGGAAATGCGCTTATATTCAGGTTGCAGGGCTACGGGAAATTCGGGTAACCCGGGAAGCCTTTTCGTTTAACTTTAGAAACTCCACAGGAAATTGTTTATTACGAGCGGTGTGCAGCTGCAAAAATGCTGCCAAGCAAAATCGCACAAAATGCGTTTTCAAAACTCTCACTGGTCAAGAACAATAAGTAACATATTGCTATATTTATAGGAAATACATGTAAAAGTCTGCCATACTGCAATAACCTAGTAGAGCATTTATACACTGAGAACAGCTCTACGCACCACGAATATGAAAATAGTTGGTAAATAGTCAAGATTTAATGGCGGGCAGCGTTTTCCTTGCATCCTTTCTGTCGAGTCAACTGTACCATACGCAGTGACGCAATGCGTATGAGACTTCAGTCAGTACGCACTATGAAAGTAGGCAGAATAACACCATTATATATTTGTATATTTTTGTCAAAAACGAAACAGTTCCAATGTTTTTAGATATCTTTCGAATTCCTGGGTATTTAACAAAACCGGACACTCATCGCATGGCCGGAGGCTGCATAGTTTTCTGTCAATTTCTGTGCACATTAGAAATTAGTAATATTTCTGAACTTCAATTACCAAGAGATGATCTTTAGGTTTTATTGCAGGCATAAAAATGCTATTTTAATAAATTTACAGCTTCTAAAGAAGGAATTTCTATATATACTTCCACATCCTGACTTATCTGCCTTTTTATAACTCTTTGTATATTTTTTACTGTAATGGTATTTACCTGCTTAAGATTCGACGATGTTAGAAATGCCCTCTTTCAACTTTTTCCAGTTACTGCTTCCATGGCCCTCTGAACAATTCGGTATTTCTAGTATGTCGTATTATTAAATGACTTCCAATGTGGCATGAATATGGTGTGGCACGCATCATGCTTCAGTCGGATATGTTTCACAGTATTTACTGTTAAATTAATAAAGCCAGTAAATATTGTCACTCATTTGGAAAGAAGATCCAGTGGACCTTAGGGTCGCCATGAAGCGGTATTTACTCGACTTTCCCGTTCTTAATGTGCAAGTATTGCTATATCTGTTCATTTCATGGGAAAGGAAATTACGCAAAATAAAAATGCCTAATTTTAGGCTTGAAGTTTATTTCAAAGTTAGAATAATAATTCTTTATCTGTCAGGGGCGTGATCACACGGACAAACCTACAAAATATTTTCTTCTACTGTATTTGATTTATTAATGATGTACATTTTATAAAAAAGCTTCTTAAGCTATAACAGTCCCTACCAAAACAAATGTAATTTATGACCCTTTAACTTATTAATTTTAATAAAAAACTGTATATTAAAGAAGAAAACCTATTGAAAATAGAAATATTAGTATCCTCCTATCACTAAATTTTTTAATTATTTAGTGTAGCGAGTTAACATTTTTTCCCTTCCGAAGTTATATATTGGCATTAATCAGAAGGGAGGTTCCTATCTTTGTTTATTTCAACCCTTCCATATGAATGTACATTTTAGATGATCATAGAAGTTAAAGCTCACAACATACAGTTTTAAATGCATGTTCATGTTGGGAGTCATAAATTAAACATACACGTCTACGCTACAGTAATAACGTACTTTGCAAACTACCCTGCAATATCACGTTATTTTTATGTAATGAAGATTAGCGATGTAAATGAACATTTAAATAATGAAATGAAGTAGTTACTTGGATGAACTTGACGGATGTTGACCCGGGCACGCTTTATGCTATCTCATATTAGCTTAAAATATGGCAAGACACGATGGAAATTTCCAGGGTATTTGGAATTTATTGTACCCTTTATCACATTGGGAGAATTGATGTGACAGCTTAAAATAAACGTTTGTTCATTTATTTCCTTCTTTGCATATTTCTGTTCTTTTCCTCCGTTGGTAAGGCAATCTATATGTAGAATGTATATTTTGAAGAGGGCGTATTCATAAATTGAGAAGAACATTGTTATCGAAATGCCTGTAGCAACTTAGAATTTCATTTTCTCACTCGTTTACTACAGTTATTAGAATGAAAGAAATCACAGTATTGAGTAATCATTTACAAAAAATTATAAAAATTATCTTTCTACAGTTTTGTTTTATATTTTGATAAAAAATAATTAATGCTTCGGCTTCAAATGCCTTACTGAGTGAAAAGCATTGCAATTTTGACAAATAAAAGAATTTAAATATTGAATTAACCCCAGTCAGGGGGAAGGGAGCCGTCAGCGGCCCACTGACGAGTTTTTGTTAATTTCTTATAGGATAACATTTCTGTAAAACCGGAAATCATTAATAATGTTGAAGATATGTTTTCTGATCAAAATATGAAATGTTGGTTGTAATTTCAATTATTACAGACCCTTCTGTTTAGAATAAAAAATGCAGGACTATTAACTCGAAAACTGAACATTAAGAAAACGTTTTTGAAAGATTTTGAGTATTTTTGTAGTACATTTGTAGTATTTCAAATTTTAGTAATGTAGTGCATGTGAATGTGCAAGTAAGGAGAGGATAGGACAAGGAAGAGGAAGCAAAGAACGGGCGCGGTCCATGGCCCGTTTGCTAGGGTACCGCTCCGGCATTCACCTGGTGTTGATCGGAGAAACCACGAAAAACTACCGATGGTAGCAGCCGTCTGCTAGAACTCTTGCCCAGACAGCTGCTGAATGATGCGTTGGACTTCGGAGGCCTCCTTCCTTAGTAACCTTTTATAACAGGGTGTTGCTATTAATCATCGATATGCAATTAATGGTCTGCTTATATTGAGAAGAGAAATAAATGAAAGAAAACCCATGATTTAAGCAACAGAGTAGTACATTGAGGTGACAAACACGAAGAACACTACCGAAGAGAACAAACAGCCAGGACTGGAAACACCTCATTAAACACAGCCGTTATCGCGATCCGCTTACTGGCATCGGGAGGCGAATTCCGCGCAGCGCGCCCCACTTGCCTCCGGCTCGCGGCGCTCTTCCGCCTGTTTCCGCCTCCGCGCACTCCAAACACCGCTGCCCGCGCCTTGCGACGGCGCGACGCGACGCGGCGCGCAGTCGGAGCGCCCGCGGGCGACGCCGGGCGGCAGCGAGTTGCAAGGGACGGGCGCTGAGCGGGCAGGCTGACGAGGGAGGGCGGCGGAAGACGACGGCATTCCGCGCGAAGGATGACCGGAAATCATCAGCCTTAACTGATTCATCATTTAATAATATTTTGGTTTAGGTTTGGTTTGGTTTTTTCGTGTTTCCGGGCGCGTCAACTGCTTCGGTCATTAGTCCCGTTAGTGTAGTGCATGTTTGTTTCTCGGGAGATGGCGGTGGTCTTCCCCAGCTGGCTGGCGAGATCCGGCGCCGACCTACCGTCGGCTAGTGGGGTTTCCCCTAACCAGGACTCTCCCACCAGCGGGGCACCGCCCCAGCCGGGACAAGCTCTAAGCTTTCGGAATATGTGGTAGTGTATGGCACGTTAGTGTAAGTGTGTGTGTGTGTGATCGCGCGCGGTCCGTGGCCCGTTTCGTAGGGTACTGCTCCGGCATTCGCCAGGGGTTGATTGGAGAAACCACGGAAAACTACCGATCAGAGCAGCCGGCCGCTAGAATTCTCCTCCAAGCAGCGACTGAATTCGACCTAGCTGAAAAGCTAGTGTCGAAAATCCTGCCACCGTCAGGACTCGAACCTAGGACCATCATAATAATATTTTGAAATCATCATAAGACACCATAATAATGACATATGACATCATAATAATATTTTGAAATCATCATAAGAGTATCATGGCTCCACACATAAGTAACTAAAATTCATTTAATGCAATAAATTTGAACACAAATAATTAAAGGAGCAACAGGCGGGTGGGTGAGTGAGATGGAGGGCAGGTGGAAAATTTGATGGTTTAATGAACAGGCGGTCTGGTGACTGGGAAGTCGCTTGGACGGGAGCAAGGCGAGCTGACAGATGGGATGCGTTGGGAGTCTGATGGCGGTCGATTGAGTTCGGTTAGTCCAGCGAAATGAAGGTGAAATGTAAGAAGTGGAAGGCGGGGTCTCGCGAGGGACGAGAAGCGATGGCAGAGATGACGGAAGGAAAGAATGAACAGAAGACTGCCAGCCTGGTAGGCGACGGGATGATGGACAGTGGTCTTTGAAGGGGAGCAGGTACATGGGAGGATAAGAATATCTCCCGAGATGGCTAGTGGACAAGAGGGCGAGTGAGAAATTGATTGATTAATTGGTTGACTATTTTTTTTGTGTTTCTGGGCGCGTCAACTGCTTTGGTAATTAGTCCCGTTTGTGTAGTGCATGTTTTTTCTCGGGAGATGGTGTGATCTTCCCCCGCTGGATGGCGAGATCCGGCGCCGACCTACCGTCGGCTAGTGGGGTTTCCCCCTAACCAGGACTCGAGTGAGTGAGAGAAAAAATAAGAGAGCGTTTGTGAGGACGAGAAGACAGCGTTAGGATACAAGCAGCGAGAACGCGGAGGGGGAGCGGGGAGGAGTGGGGGATGGTTGTTAGTGGCGAGCAGGAACGAAAGGGGTGTGTGCCGGCGAGTAATATAATAGTAGGCGACAGCATAGGTAAGCTGGGGAGTGAGCAGTCAAGCGAGATCGAGGGAGGCGAGTGAGCAGGCGAAAGGGTTGGGAGGAGGCAAGCAACGGCAGCGGTGTTGGATGAGCGACAAACAATATGGATCCATTCTAACTGTACAGCACTCCTTATCCCTGAAACACGCATCGCTTTGCTTCGCAACTGCTGTTTGACCAGAGCAGCCAATGCACAACCAGACGCCTGTGACGATCTCGGGCGGTGAATCGTCCCCTAACTCGGTCTCTGCCGCCAGCAATTCAGAGGACCAGTGGACAGGAACGAGGCAGTAATTGCAAAGGACGCCGGACAAAGGGACAAAGACTTCACTGCGGAGTGAACATTAGCGAAGAATAAATATGTTGCGGTCATTATTCTCTATGGCATTTGTGGTAGAAACATATCAGTTGTATTTAGGATTGGCTCTAGAGGAAACCGACGAAGAAAAATCATTTGAAAGAAGGCGGAAAATTCAATGTTGATAGAACTGCAGAAATATGATTTAATGAGGAATTTTATCTTTTCATTTCTATCTCATTTTGTGTATTTACAAATGTTTCTATTGTAATATTCACAATTCGTCTATTTTCTCGGCTTTGTTCTAAATAATTTTTGCTTTACATAGAATATTGAGTAACTTAGATTTATCTTCACATTATTTCAAACCTGAAGAATGGAATAAACGTTACCTTGGCTCTCAAAAATCTGCGAAGTCATTGATACAGCTATATCTCAAATCACGATGTAATATTGACTTATTCGTTAATGACCGAACGTTTAATTCTACAGAGTATGAGTATATGAGAAAGCAATTGAAACAGAATTATATTTCATAGAGCACCAACTTCAGTAAAACAATCCGCAAATGAATATTATTCACTAGATATGCTCCAAAAATGCGAAGTTTCAAATTTATATAATCGTAAAATAGGATAGGAAACTTAACTTTGGCTAGTCATAATGATGCCAGTAATAATACATTTGTGTAATTTCGGCAGGTTGTTGTGTAATCATGTCAGCGGTAACGTAATAGTGTTAACATTAGAGCCAAGCGGAATATTCAATATACGAGATATATTCGATACCAATCATTTTAAAGCATTCATTTTTCGTTTCGTTCTTCGACCGGTGGCTTCACCAGATTTAACATGAACATCACGTCATATGCATTGTGTGTTATATTATAAGGTCACATCCACTCATTCACATTATAAATATGCTAAAATACTATTCCGGGAAATAAAGACCAGCACTACGCTCCCGAGTGTTTTTTGATTGATTGATTCTTTCGTGTTTCCGGGTGCGTCAACTGTTTTGGTCATTAGTCCCGTTGGCGTAGTGCATGTATTTTCTCGGGTGATGGCGGTGATCTTCCCCCACTGGATGGCGAGATCCGGCGCCGACCTAACGTCGACTAGTGGGATTTCCCCCTAAGCAGGACTCTCCCACTAGCGGGGCACCGCCCTAGCCGGTACAAGCTCTAAGCTCCTGACCGGTCTCCCGGAATATGTTGTAGTGTAGTGCTTGTTAGTGTGTGTGTGTGTAAGGGGAGAGGATATGACAAGGAAGAGGAAGGACAGATCGTTAGCGGTCCGTGACCCGTTTGGTAGGGTACTGCTCCGTCATTCGCCCGGTGTTGATTGGAGAAACCACGCAAAACTACCGATCAGAGCAGCCGGTCGGTAGAATTCTCCTCCAGACAGCGACTGAATTCGACCTACCTGAAAAGCGAGTGTCGAAAATCCTGCCGTCGTCAGGACTGGAACCTAGGACCTCTCGGTCAGAGGTGCTGCAGTGACATCAGTTTATGCACTGAGCTACCGCTCCCGGTCTCCCGAGTGGTGTCCCGACATGTATGGTAGTGTAGGGCTTGGTGCATGCGTGTGCGCCCGCGCGCGTGTGTGTGTGTGTGTGGCTAAAGGAAGAAAAAGGAAAGAAAAAATGCGCGCGGTCCGTTGCCGGTTTCTGAAGAGACGACCTCTTTATTTGCCTTATATTTATCTGAAAAAACACGAAAACTACCGGTCAGAGCCGCCAGTCACTAGAATCCTCCTCCAGATAGCGTCTGAATTCGACCTAGCTCTCTAGTTAGTGTTGAAAATGCGGTTGTTTGGGAGTTAATTGCTTAGACCTCTGAATCACGGACACTGCAGTGGGCAACAGTTATACCGAAGCCTGGTCAGCCGCTGAATTGAATTTATCCCAGCAGATAATTCTATGTGTTGAAAATGCGGCCGTTGGAAGTTGATTTCTTACATCTCTCGATCACGAACACTGCAGTGGGGAACAGTTGATACCGAGAGCCTTGTCAGCCGCTATATTGAATTTATCCCAGCAGATAATTCTATGTGTTGAAAATGCAGCTGTTGGGAAGTTGATTGCTTACATCTCTCGATCACGAACACTGTAGTGGGCAACAGTTGATACCGAGAGCCTTGTCAGCCACTTATTGAATTTATCCCAGCAGATAATTCTATGTGTTGAAAATGCAGCTGTTGGGAGTTGATTGCTTACATCTCTCGATCACGAACACTGTATTGGGCAACAGTTGATACCGAGAGCCTTGTCAGCCGCTGAATTGAATTTATCCCAGCAGATAATTCTATGTCGAGAGAAATTTCGCCCATCGCCACCGGGCGCGCTGCTTGCCAAACTCGTGCACGTGCACGGCCGCGCACCGTCGCCACCATTGTGTGAACTCTTAATTAAAGCATAGTACCAAAGCTTCGCGCGGCAGGGAGAAAGAAGGCTTCAATTACGGCCATTCACGCCGCTGCTATTTACCCACATTTGAGTCTCTTCCCTCACGAGACTCCCACATTCCCGCAGCGCTGGCCAGGCGTTTCGTTCTCTCCCGCTCCCTCTTCTGTGGGAAGCGACCCACCGGCGACGAGTGCAGAGCGTTTGACGCAGGACGTCGCGGGGAGAGCATGTACGTGCGTGGGTGGGAGATGAAATATGGTGGGTAGGTAAATGTAAATATACCCCTTTTTTGTTTATTGTTCACAGTTGAGGCATATCGAGTAATGACAACGCGAATTTTGAATTATTGATTCAAAGTGGAAAAAGTGGGAGCTCTTTTTTATCTCATTTTTTAAGAATGTTCCTTACATCATGTCTTTCCATTTTGCAAAATTTCTAGAATAAAAAAAATGACAATAAATTAATTTGGCTCATACTGATAAATTGATGTAGATGGTAAGAACAAATTGAATTTTTCCTCTGCGACATGAAAAGTCGGTTAATATTAATTACATCCGAACTCCTCAACTGTAATTTTTAAAACTGTAAATTAATTAAAGTGGTTAGGCGGAAGAGCAGGCCTTAAGGCCTGAGCCTCGCCACAAATAAAGACAATTTTTTATTATTATTGTTATTATTATTATTATTATTATTATTATTATTATTATTATTAGTAGTAGTAGTAGTAGTAGTAGTAGTAGTAGTAGTAGTAGTAGTAGTAGTAGTAGTAGTAGTAGTAGTAGTAGTAGTATTATGAAAAGCGTGAGAAAGAGAGAAGGAAAGGAAACAACGAGAGAGGGAGATTGATTAAAAGAATAAAGAGAAAATTGCGTCGAAAATATACGTTACTAAATTTTTCTATTGCGAACATTTGGAATATTGTGTATACATTCGAAATTGTCATATTTCGGTAGAGGACGTACAACTGAAACATTGGAATGGGTTTTGTTCTTGAGATTAACTAAAATACGTAGCACCAACTGTTAAATATCCGGTGCTATTGGTTTTAATATAGATATATAATTTGATAGGGAATGGCAAGGCATGTTTGTATAGTATATTCGCTACTTAAGGCAATAATCTAATGAACAAGAAGTACCACACCAATCAGTATTTTATGTAATTCGTAACAAAAGTGAGACTTTGGCGCACAAAAGAATGTTTCCGGATTAGTCGTCAATACTAACAGAGACCGGAATGTTGAAATGAGTATGACAAAGACACATTCGTTAAATGGAGTACATTAATTTTTGTGGAAAATTATGAAAATTTACAAGTATTTACATCTCTCTTGGGAGCAAGAGGGCAGCTATGCTTATTCATATCTCTCGAATATTTTCTTTACTTTGTGGCACGCGTCTCGCAAATGGCTACTTTTAAATAAGTAATCAGAAAATGGGAATAGTGGTTTCCATTCTAAAATGTCAAAACAGTTATATCAAACTTCTTTATTGTTAATTTAATTGTTACCACCCTGTCACCTTTCTGGACGCATTTACGCTCAGAAATATGTTTCGGAAAGGTAAAGAATACCAACTTGTGACCTTGTTACTGAGTAACAATTGCATATTAACAATTAAATTTGTTCAAATAATGTTGAAAGAATCCCTGTCGGGATGACAATTCTATAAACAAATTTTATTTATTGTTAATATATTTGATTAAAGTTTCAATGAGAGATCTAATGCTGAAATTCCCTTATTATATAAAAATATTAATCAAAAACCGAACCTGCTCAATGTCACTATTTCTTTCATTAATTTCTATTGAAAATTTCTCTATTAAAATGCCTTTTATTTGACCTGAGAAAATTTATAATGTGGGTCGAAATAGCCTGCCTGCGAGATTTCAGGATGTGAATTATTATAATTGTGTTTAAGAGTTCTCGTAAATGTAAATTTTAAAACTTTGGCAAAATAATAACATTGATTTCTTTTTCATGAAGGTTTATAATTATTCAACATTCATCTTCATTACAAATTATACTGATGAATCTCCTTCCTTTCGAAATTATTCTATCAATCAACTTTTACTATACATCAGACTTTCTTTGCTCTGCGATAATACTATCACAATGAGTACAATAAAACAAAAACAACAAAATAAATATTATTTTAAAACTACAATTAATTTTCATTCATACGTGTTACACACTTGCAATCATTTATTCATCACAAGTTATTCCATGCATGGCCATATTTTATATTAATTTATTTTATTTCTTTAACTACTTCTTTCGCTATTTTACGTTTATTAGGCCAAACTCCGTCTTCCTTCAAATCTAAAATGATGTCTTTGCACTTTCGTGGTTGTTGCACCGGTCTGCTTTCTTTATCGACAAAATATGTGGTTGTTCCATTTCCGTTGTTTTATCTGGATCAGGAAACACCAGTACTGGCAATTCTGCATCTTTCTCTCTATCTCGCACAACTTCCCGAAATTCATATTAAATTTTATATCTGGCAAAAAAACAACTCTATTAATTTAACTAGTCATTCGCAACTGTACGACTCTTAAATTTATAAATTCAGTTCACACAAATTACTTTTCATAACTTTAAATAATAATTCAGCAAATTCGCATAACTACGCCCCCTAACATGACCGTACGTCATGAGTGTTCATAGTACACGTCAGTTCGTCATATCATTCTCCGAATTGTGGGAATTTGATGCGGTATTGTTGACGTAATTACATGAAGAAATAAAAGAAATCTCATCCGTCAACTTAATATATAGTCACAAGGCACAGTCTCCCGACTTTCGCCACACACAGCGAGACTGATGATGACCGCAAAGCCGGCTCTCTAAATAAATATATTAAGTTGATGAAGATGACTTCTTTTATTTCTTCATTCTCTACGGTTCACCACTAACTCGTTTGCCTTCAACTATGTAAGTTTCTATCCAGAAGATTCTCAAAAGTGTTTCTTGGCCCTCTTTCTGAGCAGCAATTATTCCCTTGTCCCTTTCTCTTTGTATTTACATTGGAATTTTATTTATAGCCACTAATAAATTGTTTCTGTTCAATAGCTAATTTTATTTTACACTTTTACTTTTTAGAACTCGGAAATCACTCACTACGGTTCCAACTTTGCTAAAATATTGTCTCATTATTAACGCGCAATTTTCTTCTCCACGTCTCTATTTATTTTATCGATGTCAACTTCTGTTTCTGTCCTTTCCGTGTTTTTGGTAATTCTTTAATTCAGTGTTAACAATAACACTGTGTAAAACTCAATATTTTACATACTTTACGGTATCATTGAGATGGTCATAAATGACTAGTCTCACATCTTATACAACATTAATTTTCAAGTAAATAACATTACATAAGACACAATAATCACGCCAGATGAATGAATTTGTGTATTGACATCACTGACTATACCACTTATTTTTATCAATTATTTGGAAAACAACAACACAACCAATAGAATTTTTGAAGATTTTCTATATTTTTTGTCATGTTTAAAACCTAAATTGCTGATAGAAGGGTCTAATATCTCGTTAAACATCTCATTACAACTATACATTAAAAAATTACCTGTTGTTTACGAATTAAGAGTTTGTAAACACTAAATATAAATTTGATTTTAATTCTAAAAGTAGTTCTTTCGTTTTATTAGAAACGTAACTGTTAATTAAAAAAATTAAAAATCGAACTTTCGATCGACGCTGATGTTCATCTCTTACCCAACAAACAACCTCTCCCTCATGTCCGCAAACCTATCGAAGCCTTTGCATGGAATATACATAACCCTTTACGCTGCATTACGGAGATTGGCAGTGGAGGCTGTAGCGTTTCCATGGCGACGAGAATATGGGGCGTTCACTTTACATTAAGGTGCTTCCATCATATCACATGCCCTGACATGCCTCAGATTCCATCACCCCTCTTGCTATCTCTCTGTGTTGGTTAGCCACAGTTACATCCCTTTTATCATAATACCATTTCTTCTACTGTACCGAAACAGTATTTCTCCTTACTGATTAACTTACTTTCTCTTTCCTTCTTTCTTTCTTTCTTTCTCTTTCTTCCTGTCTCTTTCTTTCTTTCTGTCTCTTTCTTTCTTTCTGTCTCTTTCTTTCTGTCTCTTTCTTTCTGTCTCTTTCTTTCTTTCTGTCTCTTTCTTTCTGTCTCTTTCTTTCTGTCTCTTTCTTTCTTTCTGTCTCTTTCTTTCTTTCTGTCTTTCTTTCTTTCTTTCTTTTCTTTCTTTCTTTCTCTTTCTTTCTTTCTTTCTTTCTTTCTGTCTCTTTCTTTCTTTCTGTCTCTTTTTCTTTCTTTCGTCTTTCTTTCTTTCTGTCTTTCTTTCTTCCTGTCCGACACTAGAGTGCCGCAAGGCGTTCCACTTGCTCGTTCGTACTCGCTCGAGCGTTTGGTCATTGCACGAGCGTCCTTCGGCCGCTCGCGCCGGGCTCCTTCACAGATCAGAGGACTGGCCCTGACAGCTTCGCTTCGCCTCTGATACAAGGAGGAGTATGTACTATGTCATGTGCGAAAACGTTGGAAGACTACGTAATTTTGGAAGACGTTGGAAGACTACTAAAAAATTTCAAGAGGAACTTTTAAAATTAATATTCCATTAATTATTTCTCCATTTACTACATTTAGGGAAAACGAATGTATATGGAAATATAATTCATTAATTAACGTTACGAAGAATAATTTCAAAATTACGAAATAGATTTCCATGTTAACGGCCGTGTCAGAGTGAAATTGTCTCCTGCAGGACTGCAATCAATACATTATTTCTCACTCTTCAATGATTATTCTTTTTATTCTGACCTTCCATCATGGACACTTCAAATATTAGATCAATGGCTTGTACTAATGCCTTCTCTAGCTAAACTAAATTAAACTAGTGACGTAGTAAAAATTGACGAGAAAAATAAGTTACATCAAAGGTTAAAATTATGAGAGTATTATGAGAGATTTATTACGTTGTGTTTCTAGCGCTACAGCTGTATGGTCATTAGTTCTGGCGGAGAAGTATATATTCCGTGAACTGGCGGAATTCCTCCCTCGTTGAAACGTGAGGTCCAGTACCGGCCTACATTAACGGAGCTCCTCCTCCAGGTATTTCCGCCAGAGGGACACCAACCGTGTCGGCTCAAGCTCTAAGCTCCAGACATGTGTGGAACTGCAGTGTACGTAAGTTTGTATGTGTGTGTGTGTGTGTGTGTGTGTGTGTGTGTGTGCGCGCGCAAGCGTGTGCGTGTGCGTGCGTTCGTGTGTGTGTGTGTGGGCGCGCGCGCACAAGAGTGTAAAAGGAGGATAGGATGAGGATGAAGAAGGAAAGATGCTGTGCAGTCCTTGATCCATTTGTTAAGGTCCTTTTCCGGCACGCCGGCATTCTTCTGGTATTGACGAGAAAAGCACGAAAAAACACCATTATAGCCACTAGAATTCTCCTGTTCTCAGTCAGTGAATTCGACGTTATAATTAGAATCGAAATTCCGCCATCTTCAGGAGTAGACCCTCGATCTAATGAGGGACCCCGGGATTCATTATTCGTGTATTAAGCAATACACAACAATCATTTTCTGCAAGTTTGAGTTAAAATGTGTTCAGCATTTGACGTATAACAAATACAAGAAATTGTGAGCTTCCTGAGACACATTTTGTAACGTTCCTCAGAGCGTACGCTCCGAAGAAAGCCACAATGCGTTGGGCGGAACGTCAGTCACCACAACAGAGATGCGGCTTGTTCCGGATAGCTCAGATTATTCAATAAATTGAAGTTCTGGCTAGTCAAATGAAATACAGTGTAGCGTCGTGATAAGACGACAGGATATCATAACATATGTACATTTATTTACAATATATTTGTACAGTATATGTATGTATAGTATATTTGTACATTTACGTATGAAGATACCATGGTCTGAAGTACAGAGCATTTATAGTTTTCATTCGCCTGGTGCGAACGTACTGCGTGTTGTGGCAAGGACACGGGACCTTCCGCTGAGCAGCGACCGCCATCTTTGGTGTCTTTTAATGAATGAGCAAAACGCATGGGTTTCAGCCCTCCAGCAGCTTTCGTGGCCAGTCACGTGCTGCCACCATGTGCTGGCCTCAACCGTACCCACACTGAAAAGGTACAGAGGAAGAAAGGACTGCCCTTCCGCTGGCCAACGACCGCCATCTTTGGTGTCTTTTAATGAATGAGCGAAACGCAATGGGTTCCAGCCCTCCAGCACCTTTCGTGGCCAGTCACGTGCTGCCACCATGTTCTCGTCTCAACCCACCCACACTGAAAAGGTACAGAGGAAGAAAAGACTGCCCTTCCGCTGGGCAGCGACCGCCATCTTTGGTGTCTTTTAATGAATGAGCAAAACGCATGGGTTTCATCCCTCCTGCACCTTTCGTGGCCCAGTCACGTGCTGCTACCATGTGCTGGTCTCAACCCACCCACACTGAAAAGATACAGAGGAAGAAAAGACTGCCCTTCCGCTGGCCAACGACCGCCATCTTTGGTGTCTTTTAATGAATGAGCGAAACGCAATGGGTTCCAGCCCTCCAGCAGCTTTCGTGGCCAGTCACGTGCTGCCACCATGTGCTGGTCTCAGCCCACCCACACTGAAAAGGTACAGAGGAAGAAAGGTCTGCCCTTCCACTGGGTAGCGACCGCTATCTTTAGTGTCTTTTAATGAATGAGCAAAACGCATTGGTTTCATCCCTCCAGCACCTTTTGTGGCCAGTCACGTGCTGCCACCATGTGGTCGTCTCAACCCACCCACACTGGAAAGATACAGAGGAAGAAAAGACTGCCCCTCCGCCTTTCAAAGAAAGTTAAGAGGTTGGTCTTTGTATTAAAAAAGGAGGGACCGTTCCCTTCCCGGCTGTTAGTACTTGCTTCAGTGGACATGGCCCCATGTTGATGTGTTTCCGGTCGAAGCGAGACTGTCTCTCATTCAAAGGATGAGAGCTATTGTCTACTACGTCATTGAGCCATGAAAGTAAGGACTTAAAAAAAATAAAGTGCGACACGTGAGTTATGCGGGCGAAGCTTTTCTATTCAACACTATATTCTTTACAAAAAAGTGAGTCATGCATTTATATTTGCGACATAAACAGTATCAATAGCTACACATTTGTTCCACTACATTATTTCACAGAGATTGTACTTAAAATATAAAGCGTTACTCAAGGATATACTCATGACTCTTCTATTATTTAGAATGTTTAAACTGAAATCATACTTGGGTCATTCAAAGTATAGTGAAATTAAATTATAGCTTCAAGTAGTGAGATATGAAGTTAAATGTTTGAAAGAGGACAACACAATATATTCCACACATACAGGTTAAACAATTGTAACTGTGATTTTCAAATGTACTGCACACTACCGCAATCACTTCAAACACGGTTTTGCGTGAACGAGAATGGTTACCACACACAAAAATAATATACATGCATTAACATCCCAAAATATTGTATTATGAAATGTTGCATATGCCGCCACAATTTCATTCAATTATTTCAAATCCAACGAAGTGAAGAATGATTACATTTTGTGAAATGGATGCACTCCGACTTTGATAATCATGCGGAGTTATTCATGAAACACTCGTACGCTTGGTGAATTAACGACACTACATTTCCCGCTGCGAAAACGAATTCCAATGCACACGCCCCAAACACGAGGATCACTAAATCCTGAAAATCCAAACCGGCGTTTAAGCTACGTTTACTTTGGTGGAGTTGTGCGCTCGTAACCACTCAAACGAAGTGTTTCAACATAGCGCTTCATAACGCCTGGCCTCGCATTTAATGTTAATCTAGTATTTACAAAATCCCATCGGTGACTACAAAGCTAAATTGGTCTTTGGTTTCCTCTCCTTCAGAGCCGACAACAAAATTGCCTCTGACCTCGTCATGCTGTGCAAACGCCCTAAATCAACGGCACCGTCATCATCACTGTTACTATTTATTCTAAGGCCTCAGTAACAAGCACTCCATTGTGTTCCGAGCAATCAAATCGATTCCTGGCTAACATCAGGAAACAACGATGCCACTGTTGATCATTTAATGGAACCATAATAAGCTTATATGCGTCATAGGGTACAAGCAAACGTCCAATTCTTGGCACACATAGCGCACCGTTTCATTTCCGGGAACATATAAACATCCAGAAGGAACAGTTACTGGTTGGCCAATTTGTGCTTTTAGAAAACATTCAAAATTAGGAAAATTTAGCACTTTATTTACTCTCAGAGAATTTGTTTATGGATTGAGATTTTTTTGGAATTTCATGTTCAATTTCAAATACCACACAATACCAGTCAAACACGCCTGGGAAGTGAGAAAATTATTATTTGTTAATCTTTTGTGCCGCATCAAATGTTAATCCAATTATTTGAATGTCCCTAATTCACTACGAATCTGAGTAACATTACAAAAAAATCCCATAGAGAGTAAATAGTCGGTTTTCACAAAATGTAGAGTTTTGAATTCCATAAAGTCCACTTTGTGAGAACAGGAAAAGTAAATAAATAGCAGAAAAAATTGAACGCTGCAATTTTAATTCATCTTCAAACATTTTAGATTTTTTATATGTGGGGTGCTCCTATTTGAAAATGTGTGACTTCGAAAGCGAAAAGCGATCAGGAATAAACTCAGCGATAGGTGTCATTTTCAAAATCTGCTTTTTGGTTTGTGTCAAACGATATATTACCGCGGAGTCCTCCTCCAAAAACATTCATGAATCTAAACGAGTCACCAAAAATGCTGTCGCGAATGGGCGACGAAAAAGCCGTCCCTCAAATGCCACCATCCCGCCACGGCATGCAGCCTGATCCATTTTTTCTCTTTTTTTGACGTACCCTTTTTCAGATGTGCGCGCGCCGCGTCAGGCAGAGCCGTATTTTTTTCAGAAAATCATAAAGGCTGTTCCGCGGCGTTAAATTTTATTTGAATGGAAGCCTTATCGAACGGAGAGGTGACGGGAACTCGAGGCAGCGAAGCAAAGGTCGCGGCGCGACGCTGATCCCGAGAGCGGAGAGAGCGGCTCTCGCAGCGCGGGCGCCCGACGAGAGCGCAAAGGAGAGCGCGCCACGCTGGCAGCTTCGACGCGGGGGGCGACTGATGAAGCCAAACGAGAGCGAGAAGGTGCGTGGGGTTGCGAGTGAAATGGCGCATGCATATGGAGAAAGTGAATCGAAGGGGTCATATGAAAGGGAACGCGCCTGGGGAAAGAGTGAGAGAGCACGACGGCGGCGGCAAGTCAAAAGTGAAACATAAAGGGGAAAGGTTTTTGTGTGTATGTGAGTGAGTGAGAGAGAGAGAGAGAGAGTGAGAGAGAGTGAGTGAGAGAGAGTGAGAGAGAGGGAGAGAGAGAGGGAGTGAGAGAGAGGGAGTGAGAGAGAGGGAGTGAGAGAGAGGGAGTGAGAGAGAGGGAGTGAGAGAGAGGGAGTGAGGGAGAGGGAGTGAGAGAGAGGGAGTGAGCGAGAGAGAGAAAAGAGATAAGAGTGAGAGAAAGAGAGAGGGTGAGTGGAAGACAGGGGAGGGAGAGAGAGAGAGAGAGAGAGAGAGAGGAAGACAGAAGAAGAGAAAGAGCGAGGAAGAGATACGGAGGGGATAGGAGGAGAGGGAAGGAGGAAGGATGTGAAGTGTATATGAGGAGATAAAAAGGGATGTTTAACATGATGGAAAAAAAGGAAAAAAAAAGAGAAAGGTGTGTAAATAAAAGAAAGATGAAAGGGACCAAGGAAAAGGAAGTTATTAAAATGAAGTTTATAGAGAGGAAGAAACACATGGCTGCTCAAAACGGAGTTTGAATGAAATTTCGCACAACAACGTGCCAAGGTGATAGACGCTCATCGAAGTACGATACAATACCCATAAATTAGATCAGACGACATCACAAAACGGATCTCGAGCAAAAGGTCAGAGACATCTCCTACCAAGTCGGGGTCGCTCACCGACTCGTCGCGACCCTCAAACTTGTCGCAGAGTCATCGGCGAGGTTATTATTGGGGTTGTTGTCAGGCAGTAAGTTTAGAGCGGCAATGAGGAGTTTACACTTCGTTTAAATCGGAGTGACATTTGAAGGTCACAACATGAAAGAGGAGGGGGAGCTTGTCATCAATGGTGAGTTCCCTTACCAAAAATTTAAATCAAAACAAAGCTCCCGATTGGATGACAGAGTACCCCCCCTCTCCGTCCAATATGTGATCTTGAAGTCCCACTCTGATTAAATCGGGGTATAGAGGGTCGGCAAGACTTGTACAGATTTGCGGAGGGCAACCCGGACGAACACGAAGCGCGAGCAAGTGATCAAGGTGTGTGTGTGTGTGTGTGTGTGTGTGTGTGTGTGTGTGTGTGTGTGTGTGTGTGTGAGGGGGGGGCGACGCGAGCAGCACATGAACCGCTGATGTTTAAAAAGCGCCTCCGCAGCCCTTCCCACGGCCCGATGGGAACCTGTCAGATTAGCTGCGCACACGGGTAAGCCGCGTTTTTTCTCCCTGATGACGTTGCGAACCTATTCGATATAATGGAGTGCCTCCGTATTTATGCAAATTTTACGCCTTCCCTACCTTTCCCTCTCTCTCTCTCTCTCTCTCTCTCTCTCTCTCTCTCTCTCTCTCTCTCTCTCCGAACCCGCCACGTTGCGTCGCCGCAAACTCCGTTATGTATGTATCATTCGCCCTCAGCCCCACCACGTGGCTGTCGTTCTCAGGCGGCAAATTGCTCGTGGTCCCGATCGCGCCAGATCGGACCGCAGGGAATGTTCTGGGTCTTGCGTAGCACTGGACACCGGGTCACACGTAACAAAGAAGTGTGTTCAATTTACAATTGCATCTCCATGCAGCGTTCAGGTCAATCGATCCATTGCTCCGAAATACGCCGAAAGACGTAATCGTTAGCCGAATTGCTTTACTACTCTCCATGAAGTCACGAAAGTCCAGCACTCGAGGCACCACGGATTGCTGGATGGGTGGCGGTCTGGGAACTCTAGTTACTAACGGCGCTCAGCCCCTGGGTGAATCCATTGACCGACGAAACAAAAAGAGAAAATGTTAAGGAGAATTACTCCAGATAGGTCAAAGCCCAAAAAGAGCTAAGAGACGTGTTGCGAAAAAGACAAAACAAATAAAAAAGTATCTCTGGAAAAATGCTCATGAAGCCACACAGTGAAGGAGATAATGAGCTTCACGTACATCCATGCGTAGCTTCCCCAGGTACGCTGAGGGTCTACATGATATAAAACTGGATCTGTCGGGTTCTGTCGTTCAAGCGACAAGCGTTTTAAGTGAATAATAGGAAAGCCATTAACAAAAACATATTATTTACACTTTGCCATTACATATCCGTTTTATTTAGAACATTTAAAAAGTAGCCAAAAATTAAAAACTAATTATATAAAAAAATTCAACATAAAACAAGGTTAGGTTTTTACGTGTTTAACGTTGACGTTAACGTTGACGTTAACATTCACGTGATTGATGACTGTTAGAGAAATTTCTTTAGAGTAAATATAATTTTAATTTATTCTTTTACACGATTCATTTTTTTATGTAGCAAATCAGTTACAAATGATTGAAAAGTATTGCCTTTTTCGCGTATATGTAACACTTACAAATTCACCTTAAAAACGACACATTTTGAATTGTGTGGTTTTTTGTTTCGATATATGTACTTCGTTTATTGTTTCACCACTTTTGAAGCAGAGTAAATCGCTTGTCTGAGCCGGGATATTCGCCCGGCGAAACAGGCCAAAATTGTCAAATTCAATGAAATCGCTCACCGCTTGGATGAACGCGGCGCTTCAAAACACAAGTTGCCCCTGATGGTACGTTGTCACGTGATTTGAAACTATCCATGGGCTGCATCATCAGCATGTGAACTGTACAAAGTACGCAAATTTGGCCATACATACACAGAGGATGCGCTTCAACAATACATATTCATGCACAGGATTAATGATGTTTGTGGTCTGACGTAACAATGCACCTGACGAGATACATACACTCCATAGTTCGATAACTAGAGAGAAGGGAAAGAAACACGCACACACTTACCCTGAAATTAATTTTCAAAGCATACCCTGGGCTCTTACTTTTTCCAAGCCTTTAAAAATTAAAGCAAGATTAATGCGTCATGAAGGAAGCATAGTCTCAAAATACGAATTTCTGTGGAAAAATCGCTATTTTCTGCAGCTGAATTACGATACTTTTTCTCGGCTATGTAAATGATATGTGAGAAATTAAAAACTTACCTTTGCTACAATGAGCTTCCTTAGGAGGAAAGGTGAAGAGTTCACACTTTTATTACAAATGGAGTACCATTAAAATAATAATATGTGTTTGTTATGCCCATATTCTGATTGCAAAGATAATTTCTTGATATGTTATTATGCATTTGTAATAAAATTAATGTTATATAGTTGATAAGTGAAAAGTTCAAGAAAAAATGAGTTTTTTAACGATAATTTGTAAGGTAAAATCAAAATTTGCAAAATTGTCAAACGTTAAATTCAAAATTGCAAGATAAAATATGAATCTATAAAATAATTTCATGAAGGTTTTTTATAATACGTATACCTTGAATCAAGAAAAGACAACGAACTCAATGGGAACATATCTTTACATTCGGGATGCCATCGAGTCTCCCCAGAATTATAAATATTTTATATCTATTGGAACTTTACATATAAAACCAATGTTTTTCAGAACAGATACGCAAGCCGAGACATCAAAGCGAATAACGAATTTTTACACAAAAAAATTCTACAGAGAAAAAACCACAATGCACTTCCAGCCTCTACTGAAAGTTCGGTATCCCACATGAAGTCTAATAGAGTCATCCGCGAAGATAATCGCATCTCCAGCGTACAAAATGTAGATATTCCACATGGGCAGGCCGTTCTCTGCACAGGCTGCGACTCTCCAACGGAATACCCGAAACGCCAATAGATGCCCGAAATACACACAATGCCCGTGCATACGTCACAAACAACAACAAAAGCGCCTCGCCTCGCCTGGCGTCGCCTCCCCTCGGCCGCTGCGCAGGCAAAGAGACGCGTCGCCGCTTCGTGACGCACAAGGGCTGCGCGCGGCCGACAGCTCTTCCTCACTCTTCGACATCCGCAGCCCCCCACCCCACCCGCGCAGCCCACACGCGCTCTCCGCCCCCCGGCAGCTGCTCTCTTTTGCCGACGCTGCGCTTTACGTGTATGTTATGCCGGCGCTACGCATGTGCTATGTCGATTACATTAGCCTAATAGTTAAGGTTGGTTGGTTGGTTAGTGATTCCGGGCGCGTCCACAGCGTAGGTCAGTAGTCCCGTAAGTGTAGTGCATGTTTCCCCCCGGGAGATGGCTGTGATCTTCCCCCGCTGGATGGTGAGATCCGGCGTCGACCTACCGTCGGTTAGCGGGGTCCCCCCTAACCAGGATTCTCCCACTAGCGGGGCACCGCCGGCTGGTCTCCCGGCATGTGTGGTAGTGTATTGCATGTTAGTGAAAGTGCGTTTCTAAAGGGTGAGGATAGGACAAGGAAGAGGAAGGAAAGATCGCGCGCGGTCCGTGGCCCGTTTGTTAGGGTACTGCTTCGGCATTTGCCTGGTGTTGATTGGAGAAACCACGGAAAACTACCGATCAGAGCAGCCAGATGCTAGAATTCTCATCCAGACAGCGACTGAATTCGACCTAGCTGAAAAGCTAGTGTCGGGAATCTGCCATCGTCGGGTCTCGAACCTAGGACCTTCCGGTCTGAGGCACTGCAGTGCCATCATATGATACACTGAGCTACCGCTCCCAGTCCTAATAGTTTAGTATCAGCGATGATTTCTGCCGGAAATTCTTGATGGATTTCTCTCGTTTCCATATCCTTTGTCCGTGCCTCATATTGTTTTTCTTTCCGTCCTTATTCCGTTTTGTACTTGCTTTTGCTAACAATTATAATAATTTAATATACAATTAAATATAATTATTTAATTATAATAATTTTATTATATAATATCGCCTAAATAATATTAGTAAAGCACGGTAGAGTAACCCACGGAGTAGAGCTGTTCCTTTGATACTGTGCCAATGGCTGGCACATCAAAAGATGAAAAGTGGAAAATCATGGCACTAACAATAAAAGTGGAAGTGAAAACCTTAGTTTGCGAGGGCGGTAGATTATTATGAATACATTATATTACTTTAGCTATACATTTTAACATACATATGAAATATTTGTATACTTACTATTGCTTTAGGAGGGAGTAAGAATAAGAAAAACTTAAATTGCGATTTAATTCTAAATTGCTCAATACCTAAGAAAATGATTCCTCATATTTTAGTATTCAACTAGTTATATGGACGTTAGCATCGGAAACGGATTAAACATATATAAATTATAGTTACAATGTACATTAGAATGAAGAAAAATTTGTCACAAATTTCTGTACTGTGTAATGTGGAGTCCGATATTCTGAAGTTCGAATGTATTCTAAATGTAATTATTTGCATATGCTTCGTGTTGTTGTGCAGCGATTAGATTGAGCTGCAGATTTATTATTCATAAAGCCACTATCAACTTATACTAGTCAGTTCTTGGAAACAGACCTAAAGAAAAGCATCAGTTAAATATTCAGCATGTTGCTTATGTTCATCAAGTTGAAATCTGAGAAATAAACAATGTTCAATATTTCTTTTCTGTTGATTTTGGAAACCTAGATAAAGGCTTATTTAAATCAGATTAGGGACTAATTTATTAAAAAGTATAGGGATCCGGATTGTGTTATTCAATGTACTTGCACACTGAGTATGTTAATGTCTGCAAATTTATGATATTTAATGACTTATTAGTTTTACAGACATTTTAACTTGCATATTACATTAGGATTTAGATATTGTTATAAAAATGTTCTGATAAAATTTTGTTTTCTGATCTAAAATTAGCACTTAATAAAAATGGTATGATTTCAGTAAAATTTAAATATTATAATGAGTATTTCTAAAATTCTTAGATACAAAAGAATGTTATAAATCCATAAGAACAGACATTTCATTTTTCAGCTAATAATAGCAGTGTAATGGGTGCGCATTAGCTGTTAGTGTATCGTCATACATAAATAAATGACCATAGAAATGTCCACCATGAAACATAAACATAAACCATGAAACATAAACCGTATATGAAGTAACTTCTCCGCTCGCGCTATTCTAAACTGAGATATTTCACTCATGCTGATTTTTCTATTTCCCTTTGAAAAAACAAATTAGGGTTACCTTTCCATAGCTAGAGGTAGGAGTCTGTTTTTTTACGAAGAAATCTTGATACGCCAAGTTTGTACAATGGTGCTCAAATGAAAAAAGAATTCTGAATGTGAAATACTAACTGGATGTGAAAAAACAATCTGTACGAATACGAAGAATTCCCTTTATACTTACTGATTTGCTATTTAAATTTAAGAGACTTCAGTTCCCATTAAAACTTCATTTGGAGTAGCAATAAATAAATCACAGCAAACATTAAAGGGAGTGGGAACTGATAATGACAGGTAATGCTTTTCACACAGACAATTGCATGTAGAATGCTCGAGTCTCCAATAGTGATCATTCTAGGAAAAAAGCAATTAATACAGGTCATCCAAATACCAATAAACATGGATTAATGAATGCTTTATTCCTTTATATATGTTTGTGTTAATATTAGTGTCTGTTATTATTTATTTTTTGTTATAATAGAAACATTGCACTTAAATAACATTTTTTCATTAAACTAAAAGTACCCATAGAGTTAGTGATAAATAATTAATTTATGAACTAACATAAAAGCAGTAAGCAACCAAAAATGTATAGTTAATATTACAGTAATTTAAAGTCCAGTTCTTAGCTAATTAGTGGGAACTGAGAATTGCAGTTTCCTTTTTCCCACTTCCACCAACATTACCCATATATTATTATATCCATTATTATTATGCAAATGAAAGCAAGAAAGTTTCAATAAAGGACATAATATATAATTAACTAAGCTGTCTGCAAACTTTTCTTGTAAGTTAGCGTCCCTGTAAATAATGCTAACTATTGGCACACAGCAGACTAATACTGTGATTTCTGCTAGAAATTACTCATTGTTTATGTTACGTTACTTTGCCTTTTAACTGATTTTTAGCATCAATTGGCATATGAATATTTGTTCCCGAGCACTGCAAAAGTATCCACAAAATACACACATATTTAAAGTCAGCAAAAAACACTAATACTCATTCTCAAGTACAGTTAGCAGAATGAAGAATTAATAACTCAAACACTGCAGATATGAACTTTTGGCGACAGGGTGGTGGTGGTGGTGGTGGTCGTGAGGTTACCGCATTGAACGTGTAAACTTACACTCTCAAGTTCAAATGCAAGATCAGAAAGAACTTTTGCTGATTGAGAACATACATTGGGGATTCGTATTGGGTCAATGAGACTATCTGCAAGTGAAGTAATCCATCTCAGACAATATATCTAAATGAGTTCAAATATGAGACATTTTCGCACGCGTTCAGCTCATGTGCCCGTGATATAATATTATTAGAAGTTAACATAGTTCTATTGTTTTTCTCTCCTCCTCTCTCGTCTATCCTTCATTCTCATTTTCGTCCTCTCCCTTTTTTTTCTCTTCATGTAACTCACCACTGCACCTTGAACAGTCATTATTCTCCTCCATTGTTCATTCTCTATTGTCTTCCAATCAAAGTTTACCTACAATTACTTCATCCATAGTAAAACGAAATGTTTTATAGGCAATACATTATATACTAAAGGAATATTTTCTTGTTTGAGAATCTCGAGACTGGCTACCGGAAACTCATCTCTCTTTTCCAAATCCTCACTATAAAATGAAACCTCTCTAACCCGTTTTTCGACACAGTATCCTCCATTGTCAATACGCCCTCTCACCAACTTTAATAATCAAGAAAAGTGAAAGGTGAAGTCTCTAAGCAGTAATGGGAACTTTTCACTTGAGAAATTCTACACTTGCCGATGGATTTTCAAAAAGCTCTTTCCTTTTTTTTCCACAGCTGTTCTCGGAATACTCGCGAATATATTAGTTGACCAGAAAGGAAATATTCCTCCCCAAAATTTCGGCCCAATGTTATCAGTGAAAAAAAAATTTTTTTTCGTTTTCCCCCCGCCAGTAGCCCTGGCGGAGAGGTAGTTTATTACATTGTTTATGATACATGCGCCGCAGCTCGATGGCTTTTGCGGCAGAGAAGAGGGCAGTGCTTACTTACTAACTTAATACTAACTTAACCTATGGATGAAGCCGCCACTTCGGCCGGCAACCTAAGATGACGTTCGTGCTTTTAATTGTGTCTCTTTAAATGTTTCTTGTATGTTAATCTTGCTCATTTTATTTCCATTCACTCACTCATTCATACTTGTCTGTATTTACACTTATTTACAAGCCTAACACACGCACATTCATACGATGTGAAGTGAAAAATAATGCGTGAGTTCATTTAAGCATCCCTCCCCAGGCACTTCATGTTCAGTGGCCAGTGCGGGCCAGTGGTGACGCTCGCTGCCGCTGTTGCTGCCCGTGCCCATCGCCACACGTCCTCGCTGCCCGGCTGCCCATCACGCCCCACCGCACCTCGTCAATCTCGATCGCGGCTCGACGTTTCTTCACTCATCTGTTGGCGTCCGCCCACTGGCCAGCCAAACGCCCGACAATACTGCCACTCTCTTCCGAATCAACGTACACGTTCTCCGTACATCGTAACCAACAGGGTTATAAACCAGAAAGCGATAATTGAAGCGTTCTCAGTATTGTCATAACGTCAACTATTGAGTATTCATGAAAGACATCATGCGAATACGACAGATCAGTCGAAACTGCGTTGTTGCCAGTCGAAAACCGATGTGCTCTCAGAATCTCATATATTGGGTCACTTGGTTTAAGATTAATTAACGATTAAGATATAATATTCCTAAGAAAGTTTTAAAACTTTTTCTTGTATTTAAGCAGTTTAAGAAAAATTATTTTCAATTGTCTTACTAATGAAGGAAATAAAGTAATGATAAAATGACTGATAAATACTTTAAGTACAAACATTCAGTTTTAGTTTCCAGATAAATCAGATAAACATCATCATACAGACATTTTCTAACAGAATGGTACAATACTATTAATCGCTTAAGTCAAATTTCTCAAAGAATTTGTGATGTTTTAGCTTTTCTATGCAACGCTTAGCTGTAATAAATAGTTAAAAAACTAGGGTAGGTACTAAAACATTTTCTATTATTTTATCTTCATGGATTGGGTATATATTTTCACGTACATTATTCACGAAAGAGGCCATGACTGGATTTTGATGGTACGTCAGGACTGAATTTTAAGCACAGTACTGCTCTATTTCCACTGCCATCACTGCTGTTTTCCCATTCTACTCGCGTCTGCTGCCCCGTTTCTATGTCAGCCGTCCGAGTGTCCTTCTTTTCTCCCATCTCCCCCTCCTCCCGCGCCCGACCCGCCAGCGCCGCCGGGGATAAAACGTAAATAAACAGCGGCGCATCGCAGCAGACGATAGACCGCGGTTCGTGTCCCGCGCGGTCCGTCGAGCGGAAAGCAGATACGACCGCCTCCCACCCCACACCCGCCCTCGGCGCCTGGCTCTGGCAGTGAGAAGTCGCCTCGACAGGAGGAAGGGAGGGAGGGAGGAAGGGAGGGAGGGAGGAAGGGAGGGAGGGAGGAAGGGAGGGAGGGAGGAAGGGAGGGAGGGAGGAAGGGAGGAGTGAGGAAGGGAGGGAGTGAGGAAGGGAGGGAGGGAGGAAGGGAGGGAGGAAAGGAGGGAGGGGGACGGTTGCGCACTGGCCCGATGTGCAGGGCAACACCAACGAAATCCCGGGTCGACGTATGGTTTTTCTATCTTAATCGCCGGAAGCGACACGTAGTGAAAATAGTGGAACAGGAAGCAAAGAGTGATATTTCACAGTTTCAGTACCACAGAGTACTATGTTCTGTGTATGTCACAAAAAGCAAACACAAACCCACAAAAATAGATTTTCTGTTAGAAAGTATGTGATTCTTCTCCACTTCGCTATTCTTCCATACACATTTCTCATTGAAATCACAGGGATAGTATAGCGAGACATCCCTAAAACCTGGAATTTGGGCATTCATAGCGAAATGAGTACTATTTTAAAAAAAATATCACTTTGCGTGAGCAGTACCATTTTTGATAATACATACTTACTATCTAGTAATAAGAACGTTTAAATAAGGAAGTACTTATTAATTCACTGAAGTCCAGTTATTCAAAGGCACTACAAAATGATAGTTCAAAGAGTTAGATTTATAACTTTAAAAAATTAACAAAACAAGAGTGTGTTGTTTTAATTGAAAAACATGTGAAAATCGAGGTTCTATTTTATCTACGAACTTCAGCTGTGTTATAAAAGTAGCTAAATTGCAAGAACTTTTATCTTAATAATCAATTTTATAGATCACTGAATAATGAAATCTGTGATAGTGAATCTGTGTGAACAAATAGAGAATAAGGTGCATCATGGATTTGTTCGTAGTCTGTTGTGTGAGAGAGAGTTCTCAGAGAAATGTTGGCCTCGTTAACACATGCGAATATCGAAATATTTGAGAGGTGTCGGGCGGGGCGTGGTGGGAAGGGGCGGGGCGGGGCGGGGCGGGCGGGCGTGGTGGTGGGGTGGGGTGGGGTGGGGCAGGGTGCGGAGGAGCGAGGCGGAGCGGGGCGGGGCGGGGCGGGGCGGGCGCCAGAAAAAGGAACGAGGCGGAAGAGCTGCCTGGATAAGCGCGCGGGGGCCGTTCCTTGTCTGCTTGTTGCGTCGCGAGGGCCATTTTCCCCCGCGCCGATGCAGCGGCGAAGGCTGCGACGGGGGCCACAGCTCACCGGGCTTGGATCGTGAGCTTCCCCTGCCGCCTCGATGTTCTTACGCTTCGACGGCGTTGCGGTCGCACGGCACACTGCGCGATAGAATTAAACGGCACCAGCGCGTATCGGGTGGATGGAAATGTGTTTTACCGTGCTACTCAGAGTTTATGAATTGAGCGCAAACCACCTCTGGGAAAAATATACATAATAATTCACGGAAAGCAAATTTCACGTATTCGTTTTATTGGGGTTTGTCATGAAATACTGTATGGCATAGAAAATCGTGATGAAGGGGCGCAAGCCAGATGTCTTACTGACAAAATAAGTGATGTGGTAGTCTTGTGTCAAAGAAATGCCACATGCTGATAAATTTTATTCATAGAAAAGATAGATAAAGATAATGCGTAAAAGTATTACGATAAACAGAATATGCTGATAAAATCAAACCAGAATATGTTGTGAAAAGTAATGTAACTTCCAATGTCTCAATCTGTGTTTCTGTGAGAGAATAACACCACAGAGGTTTGAGTGGAAAGTTTCAAATAAGGAAACCTTCACATTCGACATTAGAAGATGAAATAGTTTGTAGGAACAATATAAACATAATAAATATGATTCTTCGAAGTATAATATCATGTCAGAGGACACACCCACGAGTAATGAGATTTTTAGCAATTAAAGTGTTTTGATTTTTATCTATTAATATTTGACATTTGTAGAACACTAATTTTAGTTCCATGTCATTTAAAAAAAATAACCGAAACAAAATATATATGTGTTTTGATTTAATATATCACAAAACTGGACGCAGAAATTTGTTTACGAATATTTAGTACTAATGTGGAAAATAAACTAACAGATCTTCTTCATAACAAAATGTATTTTGAACGAATTGATTATTGAAAAAGTAGTTTGTAAATGGTTCTCGTGTCACTACTATATGTTTATTGCAACAATTCAATGAGCATTCAATGAGAAATTAATGGAATTATAAGCAGAGATCATGATTTGGTGCAATATAACTAGTATTTTGCTAGTTTTGAAAATTATACACCTGAATCATCCAGAGATAATAATAGCCAGAAATCATTACATGATAGAGAAAGTGTAATTGTTCTTTCCGCAGATCCTTCTGTTACCAGTGCTGACAGGAAAACCTGCATAATTATCACGATTATTCTGGAGCGAGCAAATTTTGCTTTCATCTCAAAACAATTTAACTTTTCATGAATAGTTTTTCTAATAAAATATGTCCATTATGTCAAATCATGGAGTTTAAAACACTTTGAATAACTCTGCTGTTTAATTGTCAAGTTTTGAGGTTTTATGAGTGCATTATTGTGTGTTGGTGAATTGTAGTGCATTTTGAATTTTATATCTATCTGAAATCAGCTATAAGATTTAAAATTTACTGTAACATATACAAAAAGCATGTAGTTTAGGCGCAATCTAACTTCCATCAAAATATTTTTTTGGTTTCTATTCCTTATTTTGAGTTTTACTATACGGTACATGAATTTACTTAAAGAGGAATTGTTTCAATTTATATTTTAAAGCATAATTTCTACATTCATGTACTGTATACCCACTCTCACAGAATATGGGTGATGCCCTGTGCGGCCAAATCTGGCTTTTCCACAGCTTGGACAACCATCGCTGGACACTTGACCAATCCTGGCGTCGAGGCGTATCCGCTCTTATCATTGGCTTTTGCTCCAAGTTTCAGACACGTCCCCTTCCTCCCTCGAAGATTTTCCTCCTAGTTATCTCAAAGGGGCGGAGCAATTCTGAGGTCAGTGACGCTGCCTCGCTAACGTGAGCAGGGGTAACAGGAGAGGGAGGTGAGAGGAGTAAGAGGAGGTAACAGGAGGGCACAGAAACAAAACGGATTGTGCGCGCGGGCAGAGGATCACCGCCAATTGCACTGGACGTTGGCCTGAACCCGTGGACGCTGTCAAACCCAAAGGGGCAGCGGGTCACGGAAGGGCTGTGACATTTTTATCGAGTTCTTTACCATGAAAATGAAGTCTAATTTATGGTATCTAATATTGTGAGAAATTTGTGTCAGATTAAATTAATAGTATTGAAAGTTTTTTTTTTACAAACTATTTTAAAATGCTTATGGTTCTAAAGCAAGGGACACTAACTATTACATAATAATTTTCGGAAACACAATATAATGCATTTACATAATATACACATTTCCTATCAAGCAAATTGAAATTCATGTTCACGTATTTAAAAACTTGTATTTTGACATTATTACGCCTTTATTAAGGAAATGCAAGCAATACACACATTTTATTACGCATTATAAAAATGTAATCGCCCATTTTTTCTATATGAGCAGGTGCATGCAAACAGTAATTTCGTTAATCAATTAAAAATCACTGCCGGGTGTCCCAAGTAGATTATCATTGCAAGATTGCTATTGTTAATATTGTTTAGACTATTTGTAAAATTGATGCAATTTTATAGTGATAATCGGTGAAAAGGAAGTAGGAACTCTCATTAGAAATATTTCGAAAATATATTGTCTTATTCTTCATATTTTTTTCAAAAGTTGCTATTTTTCTGTTATACTGCTGCGAAGATTATATCTATCCCTTCCCAGTGATATTTTTATTTATTTATTTATTTAAGGTAATATACAGGCAACAGTACAAATCTGATATGGCCTGAATAGGCGCTAACATAATTAATTATTTTCAACATATCACATTGCATATATTAATAGCAAAATTGTAATAATTGATATCTTTAATAAATAGCTAATAATATAAACAGCAAATTTTTAATTCTTTTAATGGAAATCTACACTGAAGTTAAAATTAAAATTAAATTTTTCTTAAATTTTTTTGAATAACCACGTAGTAAAAAAAGAATAAATTTGAAAACCTTAAAATGTTACGAATCAATGTAATTTTCTTAAAACGAGCTGTTAAGAAAGAAACAAAAACTTGTTTGAATAAACTTTAAAGAGATTGAGTATTTAGTTAAAAAATTTCAATTCCGGGACAATTTTCCAATTGAAATATTTAAGCGGAACACAGTGTTTCCGAATCGTATTATCTTTCCAATTTATGTTAGGTTTTTGTATGACCCCCAGAAACAGTTTCTGGAGTGTTTAGTTCGATTCAAGAAGCTCTCTCACAATTCAAACATTCGGAAACCTTGACAAGGTTATCGATATTGAAGTAAGAAACGGTTTTTATTCACAGGAAACACACCGTCCTTGTTTTCTAATGATTAATTGTGAAATAATTTTAGCCATTGTAAGATATACGCATGATAAATAATTTGTGCTCATAAGATCCCAATACTTGAATGCATATCGAACCTGAAAATACATTTGGTTTTAGATCAACACGGAAAACACAAGAGATTCAATGAGATCACAAGTTCTCAAATCTGAAAACTAAACTACAGTCTTTATTATTTTCACGAAATGGAACTTCATACCTTCTTTAATAATATAAAAGAACTGTGTATTGTGCTCAAATATCTTGTCAATTACATAGTGCAATATTATTCGCAAAATTTTCTGAAAATTAGTAATAAAAGTCAGTTAAAATATTTTTTATTAATTACAAGATTAAAAGAGGAAAAGCAGTAAAAATGACGAATTTTAAAATGAAATAAATGACAAAGACAGTGTTACATCAAAAACGCAAAATTAGTTATAAAAGGCATGTTAAAAATCATCCCCTTCACGCGTATTAGATTTATAAATCCATAGCTAAGAAAGTTTAAAGAGTTTGCGGAGGACAGTAGCCAGCATCTCCTCTATAGTCGACAAGCTATGCCTTCTTCGGCTCTTTCATTATCGCAGTGCACAGGAGCATGCTTTACAGTAAGGTCTGTTCTTCTTTCCCCCGAAGGTGAATAACAATTCTTGCCTCGGGCTTAGAGCCACGGGATGACCACGACAAGGGTCTTATGATCCTTGTGAGTTTGAAAAGAGTTCTGCCACTCTGTTTGCACTCAAAATGCATCGTTGGATAAAATCTTGGTAGTAAGAGTAGATATTACCATAAAGATGTCTTTCTGGCTTCCTCGAGGCCAACTTTACTACCTAGTCAGAGGTTTCATTTCCACTTATCCCCACGTGGCCAGGGACACAGGAAAAAACGTAATTCAAATGATGGAGAATTAAGCGATATCTTCGATGTATTTGATGTTGGATATATGATGTCAAAGGTTTACTAGAGAGAAAGAGGAAATGGACGACAAGGCCAGCTTCCTGGGTTCGAAGGGCCGGGTTCCGCCTCGGACATAGATGTGTTCGTGATGTCCTACGTATCCTCCTACAGAAAATCCCAAACATAAAAAATCACAGTGGTCGTTATATGACCTAGTAGTTAAAAAGAGACATTAAAAATATATACAAAAAACAACAACTTCCAATTGTCAAAGAAAATTTTACATATTTGAATTCGGACTTTCAATAATCGTTGCCTAATAAAACCTAAGGACTTTATTTCCCTGGGTAAAATAGTATTATAAAACGGAAATTTATTTAATCAAAAATGAAATTTTCATATATGGTCAGCTAATTCGATTATTATTTATAACTTAATATTCAACTCTCTCAGAGATTTCCTACAATATTGCAATGATATTCATTGTAGCCAATACATATTTTATTCACACTTTCTCTATTTCGTTGGTAAAATAAACATATTTATTAAACTGAGTACCACTGAATTTAATAATGTTCTTTCATTACAATATTTCCATAGTTTTTTAAGCTGAGGAACAGTGACGGAAAATAATTGGCCTAATATTGAGTTAAGACTTCATTAAATATTTTATTATATTTTACATTCTCGAATGCGCAGCACACTACAGAAACAATGATATCAAGTAAAATGGTATTTAGGGTTTTGAAGGAAAATTCGGCTTTGAAATCACGAACTCCAAAAAATATTTCCAAAAGACTTGCGAACATGTATTTATTTTTAGACTCGTTGTAGGAAAAGGACCTGTGTACGCATGGTACCGCAAAAAATTAAAACATTACTGACTTCTAAATCAATGTATTCTTTCAAAATTGATATTATACTAGTAAGTTCATTGGGATTCTGAATCCAATGAGAATCCAATATTTCTGGAGGGTATGTTACATTATGCTCATATTGCATTATTGAAACTTTCTGAAAAAGAACTCTTTCTTTTTTACTTTACACTCTTCATTCGAATACACTATACCGTTATTACAAATACTGTAGTAAATGTCACCTTTTATTAATATCTCTGGGATTTTTTAACATTACAATTACTAATCTGTTTCAAATTTCTTATGAACTCTTTACTCTTCTTCTCGGTATAACTAATTCTACAAATGAAGTTATAAAAATTTGTATGAATGTTTTCCAAGTTTAGAAAATTGCTTTGCAGTGAAAGCATACAAATTTTCCATGGACGCATAATCTAAATTTTCTCATATATTGACTGCACTTTCTTCATAAGGAGTAGAGAAAGTTACGTAATGCTACGCGAAAAAACGGCGAATTGTCTGCAGAAAAACGCATATTACACGGCCCTTGTGACGAAAAAATGGATAAATCCACTTGCTAAATTTAGAAAAATCCTCCAAATCGTGGTGTAGCCAGAATACATGTTCTGTGGGTGGTTGATAGAAAAATCGACTGACGGTAAAATGTCTGTCCGTCCGTCCCTGAACAACGCTAGCGGCTAAACCGTTCCTGGTCTCATGTTCGTTGAAAACAGATTTGTCGTAAGTATTCCTACAAGTAAAATATTGAAATTTGAGATTTTTCCCTTCATGAAACTTTTTCCTTAAAGATAAGATTTTTAAATAAGATCATGTGAAATTTTTAAACCCTTCATGAAACTTTAGTATTTTCAGCATAATTTTCCCGTGAAAATACGGGTGAGAAAGTACGCGCTGTTTTAGCATCATTAGTATTCTTTAAAACTGTCCTACTTCTAGACATTAGGCTCTTCTCGAATAATTGCAAGTCCTTTTCTAGTTTTATTATGACAATGTGGTACTGAAGTAAGCATGAAGAAAAGTAAAAATATTGTACTTTCTTTCTATAGAGAAAAGTTCGCATTCTATTAAATTATAATTATATTATATTAATATATTTTATTATTCCCTATATTATACATTTTTATATTATATTATATATCACAATATATTTAAACTTAAAAAGGATTGACCTCTGAAAACGAAAAAAATATATACTGAAACGATTATGTTCTATTTAGCATAGGTTTTATTATATTTAACTACTTTTCTAAGTGGCAAGCTGAAACACAAATCGCTTTAGCCGAATGGTTAACGTCATAGGTACGCTGTCGGATTGCTAACGTTGTGAGTTCAAAATCCAGAACGTATTTTTTCTTCTGTTACGGTGTGATTTCAGTAGTAATATGTCCAATATTTTGTAATTAATATTAATTTTTGAAAAGACTTAGGGGCCCTAAAAAGGGCCAGTTTTGTCGTCCATCAGTACGACGACTAGAAACCTCCGTTCTGTACCATCTGACCGAGGCGCTGGTGGTCCTATTTTCGAGGAACTCTATATATTTTTGAAAATTGAAAAAAGTTAATTTTCAAAACTACAAAATTTAAAATTGAGATCTTACTGGTTGAAAACTCTTTTCCCAATTCATGTAATAGTATAATATTGCGGAGCAGTGACATTAGAGAAGAAAGTATGTGCTGTTGTAGTTCAACTACTTCGTTGTTTACATTATAAGCATTATAATTTCTTTAAGAAGCAATCAATCAACTATTTGCTGATAATTAAAATATTGTTAGCATTATATCATTCAAGTTTAGGTTACAAGTTTTCATGAATAACGAATGCAAATTTGCCGGAAATTCTCTTATCAACTATTTGCTGATAATTAAAATATTGTTAGCATTATATCATTCAAGTTTAGGTTACAAGTTTATCGCTAATGTGGAGATCACCTTGAAGATATGGGAGGGGGCAAGATAGCAGTTCGCAGGATAGAAGCTATTTCCCATGAGCCCTACACAAAAGACATTCCAATCGAAATATTTCTAACTAGAATCAACTATAGAATAGTATCGCGCTGATGATTCCACATTCTTATCAAGAATGTGAGTTTGCTGTAACCTGAAGTAAATGTTGTATATCATAAGAACAATAAATTTCAAGATAGAATTCATTCTACAACACCCCTCATCGATGCTGTAAGGTACCTCTGTGATAGCTCCGTGGATTGAACGCGTAGTAGATAGAGGAATGGACGCCAGATCAAATCCTGCCGAATATGTATTTTTTTTACCTGATGCCTAGAACACATTAATCACTATCATCACGAGAGAGACATTCCAAAATTCTTGCAAGGAGGAACAAACTTGTTTTTGTAAACGATAATGTGATTATTTTAAAGATTGTGCTGGTATCTTGTATTCCAAGCAATGTGACGAAACGAAATTTGGAAGAGATAGCTCAAATATTAACAGTGTCTTAATTGCAAAATCATTATCATATTTTTATGTAATCGTTAGAAATAATATGAAAAAGTCTGTACCAAGTTGTATAATCACTAGTAATTTACATATTTAACAGTTCTAGAGATAATCAGAATCCTTAACAAGTCTGTGGGTTTATTATAAAATTTTGCAATAAAGGTAATTTTTTTCTTTGTGTAAATGCTAACAGAACGCATCCCTTAATTGTTTGTAATAATTGATAATTTTATTTCTTTTATGGTCTTCTTAAAATTTTTAATGTAAGTATTCGGTAGGTGGAGCCACATTTCAAAATGTATTAACTCCAAAACATAATAAAGTACGATTTGACGTGGTCATGTGAAAGAAATCAATATTTTTTTATTATTATCTCCATTTTTAAATAAACAATGTTTTGATACGGCTTATCTTTAGTGCGGGATAGACTGAGACTAAGTGGTGAGCATTCAATCAATCACCTGTCATTTAGTCTCAATATAGGAAAAACAAGAGTGCAATTTCGGATCTCAAAATGTCTGGATAATGTCGTTCTTTTAAATCTAAATATTAAATTTATTATAAAATTCATAAATATGATAACGGAGTTAGATAAATAAATATATTATCATGTATTGTTAAAAACATTAGTTGCCCTAATATTGCATTTTCCAGAAATTGTACTGCTTGAGAACGAATATGTTTAGAGAATATGATTTCTATTACGTCTTAAATGTTACCTCAGAGAAAGGGAGAAATAACAGAACAAATATTTCGTGTTCGTAGACACATTAAGGCTTGCAGATTACTGAAAGACCAATAACTCTCTCTGTAGCTGAAATCGTTTGACACCGGGTTTTAAATCGGAGGTATTGAGGATCGAGTTCTGCGCGATGCCTTTTTTTCTTTTCCCGCGTTCTGTTTTACCTAAGTCTGAGAATTAAAAGATAAGAATGTTTAGCGGAAAATATTGTATTATTTATTGCTTATAAGATCTTTGCTGAACTTTATACTATATAATGTGTAATTAGTTTGACCCCTTTATTACAAATATTTATACAAATGTGTATTTATTTATATTTAGTTAGTAAGAATTTAACATAACCTCGCTTGGAATTAAGATAGTAAACGTTTTGACATACATTTTGCATTCACTTGCAAAAAAGTTTGTCACAACTCTGTCACTATTTATGGGAAATGAAATATGAGGGAAATGTTTATCCCGTTCGTTAGTGATATCCATATTGTGACCTGATAACCGTATTAATTGAGTACTAAAGATGTAATTCCCTTCGGACAGGAATCAAACCCGCATCGTTCGATTTACGACAAGTTGCTCTGACCACTGAGCTTCCGAAAAATGCGTTTTACAGTGGGGTTCTTGGGCTCGTGATACCCACGCATTTGATATTTGTCACCGCTGTCATCATTTACGTAAGTCAGTATGAGGGAAGGTTTGGACCTTTAAGTAATTGATATCAAAGTTGTGACTTTTACACAACGTCGTGCCCAGATTGTCACAAAGTACTCGTTTTTTCTTGATTAGATAAATACATTCATATTTTGCAATATGAATCATTTATGTAAAAAATAAACTCACCTTGAAATGACAATCAGTAATGCAGAAAATTCTCAGTACTGTTTTTTGTATCTCACCTTTTGGAACTGCTGTAACACGTTTAGATAGATTTTGAACTATGATAATTCGTTATCTCAGCACAAAACAAAACTTGTACTTCTCGGTTTTACTTTCTCGTATACGCACGAATATACGTAGTATGTTCGTATGTGACGTATATACGTAGTATATTCGTGCGTATACGTAGTATAGAGAAAGTTATGTAATACAGCGGAAAATCGATTTCGCGATTAAACGGTAATACACGTTTTGGAGTCGAAAAAGTGGTTTTATCGAAACCGTCCGTCCATCCGTCTGTGATCACTACTAGCGCCTAAACCACGTACGATCCTTTCCAAATTGAAGAAACCCTGTTTTCTGGCTGTAGTTGAAGCTTGAAATTTGAAAATCTTGAAATTTGGGGTACTTACATGAAGCCTTTCGGACATTTTCAAAATTTTCTCAAAACGGCTCCTAATTTTCTGGTAATAATAAGTAAAATACACTTAGAAGGATGACATAGTTCCAATTTTCATGGTTAACTCTGAATTTTCCAAAATTTTAAAGTTTGAACATTTTGGGCGTCTTCCCACAACTACAAAATTGAAAACAGATTTGTCTTTCAAATGAAATTTGTTGTCCATAATTCGTTCTTGCATAACAATCATGTAGGCTTTCTTGAAATGATGGCATTTTTCGTGCAAAAGTGCAAGCAATATTTACAATTTTAAAGAATGGTTTGAAATGCAAAACTGCAATGAAACAGTTTTTCTTTTCTTACTATTAAAACGTTTCAAAACTGATTTTGCGAAATCGTACTTTTTACTGTTTCTTTCGTTGCAAGCAACATTCCTGTCTTCAGCTAGCAAAACTCAACAAGTATCACTGGTCAACATATCCTAATATGTAAAACATTGTATAAGTGACTGCGGGGAGTGACGTCATGCAGTTCAGGTGCTTGTTTGAAGAACTGGAAGACTCGAGTTCACGTCCTGGCCTGTTCATGCAACTTTTATTTTGACTATGTGTAGATTTTAATTAATACTTTTCCTTTCAATAATTTAAGGTATGCATTTACGGTTGTCGTTTGAGAGTTTTCAAAAACGAATGAAGTGTTAATAGTGTAACATTTGTTATATATTAAGAAAACATTACCAATAACACGAGTAAATAAGAGTTTATTTTTATATAAATGTGAGTAGATGAACAAAAAGATAATAACTGCGTAATAATAGGTGATTTTTCTTGAAGTCAATAAATGTTTCTTAGATTCTAGTAATTACTTGCAGCAAATGAATTCTGAATCTCGGCCGTGTCGAAACTTGTTCTAGCCCAACGTTATCAGTCTAATAATCTCACCTTGGGCAGAGGCGATAAGGGTAGAGTGTCAGGCTAGCCAAGCGCCTGCACGCAAAAATTACATAGTACTGAACTGAAACATTCTTAAGTAGAATTAACTATTTTATAGTGCCGCGTTGATTTCTTTGTTTTCTTATTGTCTCCTAGAGGTAATTTATTTAATATTTTAAATTGCAGGAGTGCGGAAAAGCAATGAGTTTGAAGACAAAATTCGTAAGATTCTTAATTGAGTAAGTTCACGGAAAAGCTTACGTACGTCTGTGTTGGTAGCGCAATCGCTAGGTGCGTTGCTTCACAATAGAGGCACGCGTGTTCAAATCCCGTACGATATCAGCGGTTTTTTCTTGACGAGCAATGAAAAAAAATTCCTAATAACGATGTCGAGAATGTTCTAAACATTCCTTTCTTTGCAGAAGATACCATTACAAAACTGCGGAAAGAATTTGATGTACTTTCGATTACTGGTCGTATACCGGATCATTCACTACTCCATATTTTCCTGTTCATAGGCCGTTTTTGGTTTTTACATTGGTACGTTCGTTTCCTTCCCAATCCCTAATACGAGTATTACGTCCTTTGTAATTAACTTTATTTATTTGTGTCTCACTGTTCTTTTGTCAAGTTTTCTAGCTGAAATTTTTTCTTTGCTTTTAAAAATTAAGAAATGCTTACACTTCGCTGCTACCAAAATATGAAGAACTAGAGGTGCTACAGAATGGGACAGACTTTCTCGTAGCAAATGTTTATAATTTCCTTTTTGTGGACTGGTTTTAAGGTTCTTGCCAACTCACATAAGGTTCTTGCGTTCTCTTGCCAGCTGACATCTATCGCCGCACAAAAAACATTTTTGACATTTTCTCAACTTTTCGGTTCAAAAAAGCTCTTTTCAGGAATCTATTGAGTTTTGAAAAACTTCCTCTAAAGTCATTTGAAGAACTTCTACTCCAAGTTAACTAATCTATACAAATCTATTCAAATGCTCATATTAACAGCGTGAGAGGTATTTCAAAAAATTACATTTGTGTAATTTTTAAAAAACAATATAATAGAGCAATATCTCGTTTATGTCATCGGATAGGCTGCATTTGGCATTACCCAACCAAAAATTTAAAGAAAAAATTTTGGGGCCGTTTTTGAGAAAATTTTGTTTATGAAATTTTAAAATTGCAAATATTGCACGCCATATTGTGCGAAATCAACTACAACTTAAAAAAAAATTGCAAAGATCTAATTATAAGCAACACATTTCATTTTTAAGCAAAAATCTCTATCTTTAATTTTATAGTTGTAGTTTAGTATAGTATATAGCATGTATTAGTATAGTATATAGCAAAATATTCAAATTTTAGCGATTTTTCAAAATTCGAGTTAACCGTGACAATTGGACATATTCTACCTTTATAAGCGTATTTTAGTAGAGTAAAAAGTCCTTACAAGAAATTTACAGAAAATTTGGAGCCGTTTTTGAAAAAATTTAAAATGTCCGGAAGGCTACAAATAGTCCCCCAAAAATTAATGAATGTTTTCAAAATCGCATAGCTTCAGCGCCGGCGAAAACGACAGGGTTTCTTCAATTTGGAAAAATCGTATGCATGGTTTAGGCGCTAGAGTTGTATCAGACGGACAGACGGACGTTTTGCTTTTCCCAAATTTGGTTTTTTGGGATCACGGATCCACAAAACTGGAATTATGCTACACCGCGTGTTAGAGGACTTTTTCTTAATTTAGTAATTTTTGATTCAGTTTTTCGTCACCAGAGCGCGGCAATGATTTTTTCGCAGAAAATGCGCAGTTTTTTCGCGCAGCATTATATAACATTCTCTATACTACGTATATTACTCTGTATATACGTAAGTATACGAGAATGTAATATGTGAAGCGTTTGTTAACATGCGTCACGCAGATAAATTTTAAGGAATAAGTTAGTGATGAAGTTGAAAAAAATAATTCTTGGTTTTTAAAACCATGTATTTATATAATAAATATTCGATTATTAGTTGAAGTAAATATGTTTATCATGCCCATTTGCTAACGTTCTGAAAGGCTACATTGTTGTGAATGATATTGATTAATAAACAAGTCCATTATTAAATATTCTTCTCAATAATTCATTCAAGAGTATGCTACAACTATTTTACTAAACCATCCCAACCGCGGATCCAAAATAAAAGACTCAGGGTCACGTGCCCTCTCTTCATCTTAGAAAGATTCATTTCTCTCTCATAATGAACTAGTGATAAACTAGTAATGAAGATGAAGATCTTTTATTTGTATAATATTATTTCATCAGAAACAGTTTTTACCCCTTAACTTGACGTTGAAATGCTTGTTACATTATTTTAGGAGACACCCAATAAGTCATGCAAGACTGGTAAAACAAAATGTTGAAAGGTTTGATTAGTGCATTATCTAAATAACTAAAAATGTTGGTGGATATCGTTTAAGACTTCGAGAACGGCTGCAAAACCTTTGAATTCATACATATGCGATTTCCCTTTTTGAGTCACGTATCACTTGAACAATAGGTAGAAAAATAATATTTTTTTTGTATCTGTAACATTTAATCCAGAAATTAATAAAGACATAAAAAAAGGAGACTCAAAATAAATAATGTAAAGTCAAGACACATGGTTGTGGGAAAACTCGATATGATCTAGAACAGAAATAGGTATATTTCCAGTAGGAAAGGAATTTAAATATATCGGAGTGATTATTAGAGCAGGGGGCTCTAATAATATTGACGTTATTAAAAAATAAGCTAGGGAAGGCCCATTATTAGTAGACTTCATAATATTTTATAAAACAAAAATTTTCGAAAGAAAACTAAGAGACAATATACAAGACAATGGTGGAGAGTTGTGTTACGTATGAATCGGAAATTAGAATTAAAAATGATGCAATAATCACTCGGTTAAATGCTATGAAAATGAATTTTTTTTTCGGTTAAATGCTATGAAAATGAATTTTTGGAGACGATGTTTTGAAAGGTATGCTGCAGAATGCAGCTGACAGAATATTAAAATTATCTTTGAGTGAATCCTTTCGAAAGAAGAAAACGAGGGAAAGGGCCCAAGGAAATCTTGTATGTACGTCATCGATTTGACAATGAAGGGCAGAAGAATAGAGGAAGATGCCTGACGGAATAAAAAAAATTGGGGTGTAGATTGCGAAAAACGGTCATTAGAACTGTAAAATACTCGCTTAAAATTAATAATAATTACCTTTAAACCCGAAGTGGAAGATACCGGATGAAGAAGCCTTGTTATTATGTGCTGGCACAAGTAAGCGGGGCAAGATCTGTTAAGATCTTGCCGGAATACCAAACCAAAAGCAAAGTAACGTTCTTATTTGAAAAGATTAAATGAAAACAAAGAAAATTTGATTATTTTCTAGAGGGGAGTCCTGTAGATAACAAATATCATATATTACTCTATTTGGTATTTATATTTGTAAACTTTGTCCATTTATCGGCATGATCGCTTTTTCAATGGGAACAACTATTCTTCCGAATTGACAGGTCGAAAAGTAAATATTGTATTTAGGTAAAAAAAAAAGATGATTGAATTATGTTTTCGAAAAATTGACGGGACTGAAGTAAAAAGAAAACTATCACAAATAGTAAATTCACATTTCTTGTATGTTGGGCCAATGAATAATTCAATTCCACAATTAAAATCTATTTTCGATCCACCAATAACATATGTGGGTCTCTTTAACCTGGAAATCTTTCGCTTTAGCGGCGATAACATAATTCACCGGAAAGTGTTCGGCAGTTTATCGACGAATGACAGAAAATGTAATTACAATAGCCAGTAGGACTTCTGATGCAGTATTCCAAAGGCAGATTTTTTTTAAAACTCCAGACATTTGTTCATCATTTCTCTCTCATGGTATGCAACATGTATTCTCAAGTTAATGTTGAAATATCTAGTATCACTTTGGAATCCTAAGACTTAGGTAAAAGGGAACGCAATGGTGACCCTGAAGATTTGGTTACGAACCCAACAGCTATAGGGCAGATTTCTCCTTCTTCCCGACCTTGCATTAAAGTGGTCGCCGAAGTGTGCGACCAAATGCCAATGAATTATAAATTTGAGGTTATTTCGTTATTATTTAGATTTTCTGTGTAAAATCGTCTCTGCGTGAGATATACTGTATACGAACACAAACTATCAATAAATTGGCAATTTTGTATGAAATGTAAAAAATGTATGAAAATAGAGAAAATTTTATTTTGCAACAATATTTTACAGAAGAGGATCCTATTCATTTTCTAACGATTATCGTGACAGATTTGAGTTTGACAAAATTTTGAAACATTATTAACAATTACAATTTTGAAATAATTTATGACAGGAGAATCTCTAGTGATTCTTAATGGATTAGCAAAAACAGTGTTTGCATAGGTCTGCTTATCTAGAAGTGGGTGTAACATTCCGATGACGTGTAAAAACTTTGTGCATTGCTCGTCTCTCGAAAATAAAAATATCGTAATGTAAAAATATACTTGCTATAATAATATAAATATATTAATTTCATTGCGTTGGATTGGAAATCATACATAAATTACATGTAAGTAATATATTGATATGAGTGTGTGTGTATGTGTGTGTGTGTGTGTGTGTGTGTGTGTGTGTGTGTGTGTTCCTCCAATGTTCACGCAATAGACAAAAGCTGGTGTTTCTACCTTTGCAACCATTAAGATATTAAAATGTTATATAAGAGTCATATGTCGTTTTTGATTCTCACGCAAAAATCCTCAAAGACTAGGTATCACATATGATTTTAATATTTGCAGTAAAGAACTCCCTGTAAAATGCAATCACCCTAACGTTAGATTCAAAGTAATTAATTGTGATCCCCAAACACAATAGATCAACAATCATTCCTTTGCTTACGGCTGCACTTACCAATCATAATGTCTGCAGTAGAAAACTTCCATTGTGACTAAATGAACTTTAAATACTTTAAGTTTATTTAGTATTTTACATATCAAAACTATTTTATTACAATATTAATGTCCGTGACCATATAGTATTTTTCCATTGGGTCATCTGAGAAATTGATGATGAAGTATTTCACAATTGAAAGCTGCTATCTCGAGACGTGTTTGTGAACTGACTCTAAAACGTATTTCTTTAAGTTATTAATTTTCTAATAAAATAACTAGTTAGACAATGCATACAATGCAAATTATTTGCATTTATATTAAATATTACATAATAAACGACGAAATGTAGACATGGAACTTAATAGTCGTTGTCCAGTGTTATTTTTTGCAAAAAAAAACGTTTTATAACAGTTTTAAAATATGTTCTTACTGGGAAATTGCATGCCTTTATTTATGTAATTAAATGTATATACAAAAAATTATGTAAAACTGTTGGTTGATTTAATATTTATATTCAAATATTTACTATAATATAAATCGCCATCACCGCCATTTTGTAATGTTCAAGATTAATAGTCCCGCCTCCCTGAAATGAAGCTAAAGGGGATTGGTCAGCTCGATCCCGCAGGGCGGGGCAGGGGTCGGAAAACTCTGGTAAAGTTCGGCTCAGGACATCGCCCATTTTTTGTGCAAGCGAGGGTACATTCACCTACGCTTAAACTCTGCCTCAATAATCTAAAACAAAAATAAATAGGGAGGGAGGAATGACATGAGAGAGAGCAGGTCCGAGGCTGCATGAGTGAGAGAAAGAGTGGGGGGAGTGAGAGAGAGTGGGGGAAGAGAGAGATTTGGGAAGAGTATGTGGGTTAACCAGGCTCAGCCCAGCCACCGCCAATCGCAATCCCACCATCTTTTCGTGGAACGCCGTGTTGACTGCCTATTAGCCGAGCGGCGCGGCCGCGGGCGCGGAGGGCGGAGCATAAACAAAAGCGGAGTGGACCGCTGCAGCAGCCGGAACTTCCCGCGGAGCGGCGCTCGCGGCTCCGGTGCCTCGGACTGCGAATACTAATTCCGCGCCTCCGCTGCCTTAGCCGCGCCCGGGGCATAAACACAAAGGAGGGCGGGGCCGCGGCTCAGCCGAGAGCTGTGGGCTGGGGTGGAGGCGCCGCTGAAGGGGAAGCGGTGGCTAGAGAGCGAAGGGATGTCAGTAGTAGTTTTGTAGAGTTGACGGAGGAAAAAATGAAAGCTCGAGAGAAGATGTAAAAAAATGGAAGAAAAGACAAAAGGTTTGGTTTGTTTTTTCGTGTTCCTGGGCGCGTCAATTGCTTTGGTCATTAGTCCCGTTAGTGTAGTGCATGTTTTTTTCTCGGGAGGCGGTGAATTCCCCCGCTGGATGGCGAGATCCGGTGCCGACCTACCGTCAGGTGGTGGGGTTTCCCCCTAACCAGGACTATCCCACCAGCGAGGCACCGCTCCAGGCGGGACAAGCTCTAAGCTCCCGACCGGTCTCCCGGAATATGTGGTAGTGTAGTTCATGTTAGTGTAAGTGTGTGTGTAAGGGGGAGAGGGTAGGACAAGGAAGAGGAAGGACAGATCGCGCGCGGTCCGTATCTCGTTTGGTAGGGTTCTGCTCCGGCGAAAACTACCTATCAGAGCAGCCGGCCGCTAGAATTCTCCTCCAGGCAGCGACTGAATTCGACTTAGCTGAAAAGCTAGTGTCGAAAATCCTGCCGCTGTCGGGACTCGAACCTAGGACCTTCCGGCGCTGCAGTAACATCAGTTGATGCACTGATCTACCGCTCCCGGTAAAAGACAAAAGAAAAAGTATACATGATAAAGGAAGAGGAATAATCAGCTCAAGTGAATGAATGTTAAAATAATAAAATTCTGGAAAATACATATAAAGAGACAAGGTGTTGAACAATATGGTTTACGAAATAATATACAACTGTGAGAAAAACGTGAGAAATTATGAACATACAAGTTGTATGAAAAAGCAAAAAGAACGAAAAGCATATAGACATTAAAGCTAGACAATACAAACAAGAATTTGTGGAAATACGGAGGAGATTATTTGGAGTAAACAACCAATGGAGTGTAGCGATGAATGTGGAATGCGTGTCAAGGTATCATCATATTGACTTACAGACTCGGAGACATTATGATGCCGTGACGCATAGAATTGAGGCATCTGCGTCAAGAACTGAATGCCTTCCTACAGAAACGGAAATGAAAGCGGCGTGCTGGCGACCAAGTTCCGAAGCAAAGAGGAGCGGTGGAAAGGACCAAGTGCCGAAGTAAAAGCGGCGCCCAGGACGAGCCGGTTCTTCGGCGAAGGGAACAGCAAGTGTTCCGGAAACGGTAGCAGAGCGGGCGAGCCCGCGGCGCCCGCCGGCCAGGGCTGCGTTTCATTGATCTGCGATGGAGCCGCTCGCCTCGAGCCTCGCCGTCTACACCCGCACCCGAGACCGCAGCCGCGGTCGGCGAGCTCGCCCCCGGCCCTTCCACATCGCGCCCGCGCCGCCCCGCCCCGCCCCGCCCCGCCCCGCCCCCCCGCCACTCCGGCTAATTGTACGGAGGAATGCTGCGGACCACCGACCACCTCTTTGCCCTCCCCTCGTCCCTCCGCCGCGCCACGCCCTCTTCTCCTCGCCCCTTCGCCCTTTCTCCCTTTGCCGCAGCTGGGCTCGCGGGACGACGACGAGGACGACGTCCCAGATACGAGCGGGGGGGGGGCGGCTGGGCGAGGGATGCGGGCGAGAGGGTCGCATCTTAGCGCTCGCGATCCCTTGGAGGATATCCCGATACCCGGAGAGCGCGCGGGGCAGAGTGAAATTATTGGCTCGTTTCGGTTTTCGGGGCCCCTGGCTCCCGGGGCGGCGGCGTGGGCGTGCCCTCTCGGGAGATCCTTTTGGAATTACGCCGCTCTGGTTACGGGGTCCTCGCTCCTAAATTGCACAAAGCGGGCGACGTTTTGTGGGTGGTGTCGGTGAGTAAGGGGTTTCGTCGAGGGCCGGATTAACTTCGCGAGATTCTACGAAGCGGCTCGTGGCTCCAGAGGAATAGCCGGCTGGAAATGGTGTTGGCACGTGGGTTCCTGAAATTTCTAAAAAAAAAAGAGTAATTAAAAGCAACTAAGAAATTAAACACCATTGATTTTCGCTGATAAAATGTTCGTAGGAGAATTAAAGAAGGTCATGATTGGTTTTATATTGTATGTCGTTTCAAGCGTCAAGATACCACAGACCATTGACACATTTTTTAAAAATTGCATTACTAATTTTCTTGAAAATATAAACGGTACAGTTAAAACATGACAAACGCAACATTTACATAGCAAACGCAACATTAAAAATTTACAAACTCAAACTTCAAAACATGGCATTTAACACTACAAACCATGGAAATGTTCAACAAATTGTGAATGTATCAAAAAATAATTCGAATTTTTTTTTACTAAAAAGATTTCGAATAAAGTTAAAAGGAAGGAAGGTGGTAGATTCTCTACGACACAAAAATTAAAAATTAGTTTCACCTCTGATACACATTGAAACCCTCTCCTTTTAACGAATTTTGTTTTTGGGGTGAAATAGACGCTTACGAACAAGAGATTTCCTACTCGAAAATTTTTTATGTGGAGAATCAAGGTAATCTTTTTAACAATAGCATTATTTTAGAGGTAGATACATTAAAGTTGGTGTTAAGAAACCTACTGCATTAGCCGTTTTGAAAGATCTAATATACGTATTAGTTAAATATTTACCTTGAATTATTGCTCAAAATTCTCAGCTAATCTCTGATTTTATTGATGAATTATGGCAAATTATTTTATTGGTTAAATGTTCACGGAAAACAGTAACGTTACAGTTCTAAGGGTCAGTAAATGTTTGAAATCGAAAACTACCTGCACGTTAATTGTTACGTCACTCACGCTATACTTGTCGTTGTTGTGGCTCAGGATTCAATTCCTGGAAACACCGATAGGGTTTGCAGACCTCCCTTTGCCGGGCAAACGGAGCAACTTCCCAGGAAACACGTGAAGCGCTCCCAGCGAGTTTGCAAAGCGCAACGAAGCGGCTGTAGCATGTCAGAATAACTGTCAAAGGCGGCACTGATTGACGTTGATTGGTCGGTGATGAATGACAATTCACCTTTGAAGGTATCGTCCGAAGTACACTGATCAACTGTCCATGTTTAGTCGTATTCGATATCTTTCTTGCGTTTGAAGTTAGATTCACAAGCGCACATGATTGTAACGAGTAGTCTCCGAAAGTTTTGAAAGTAGATGAAGGTTTTGGAGAGATTTTGCGAGATTCCGTGGAACGGGGTGGGACACCATGTTGATGCTCGTGTGAAAACGAACACCGGCGGGTTTTGGTTTCCGCGAACGCCCGGACGTCGTGCCAATGTCAGTTCTTTTCGCAGTCGTTTTGTACGGTGTATAGAATATGGTTTTGAATGTTGTCCCAGTTGTTTGCTTCCGTAAAGCCAATTAACTGTGCAGGCGTGCCAGTTCAGTACAGAAAGATGTAGAAGATTCTGAGCGGATTTTTTTAAAAATTCCTATTAGTTTTGTTCGTGACAACATTCACTTAACCATTTACTGACCACAGAACTGGATTAATCGTCCTTTAAGTTAACCGGTCGACGTCAGTCGTCGTCAGTTCTTACCTTCTATTCTTTCGGCTACAGACTCGAGGATGTTATATCCCCGGAGTATCGAGACAATTACCCATCCACGAACACGCTGTGTCTCGAGTTGCTTAACCTCTGTAGCTTCATGGAGCATAGTTAAGCAATTCGACTACCGAAGCCGGCCTTTGAGCCGATAAAGTTCGTTTGGGAAAATTCTAAATGTGCCTGTGGAGTTAGACAGAGATAGTGGGAACCGAAATCGTGGTAACGGGCATCAGTCTGCTCTTTGAAGAGTCTTAATAATAAAGATTGTCAGTTGTTGCAACGCGTGCATGTTGCAGAGATTAGGAAAAATTAATTTGTGGAAAGAGTTACTCTCAGAGAGCGGTCGAGAGCAGATGAAAACTAGATTGGAAATGTCACGATAAATGTAATGAATCAAAATAAGAGTACAGATGAGAATCTGAATAAGATATTTTACTTTTTGTTATTATTTTAAACTACATTTGACGCGATTAATAATAAAGTTTTTAATTTTTAAGAGAAAATGTAGTGAAAGGAAATATATATTACGTAAAATATTAGAACAAACCAAATATTATTATTTATTATTATCGTAACAAAATGGCGATGCAGTTCATTTACAGATTATTCTCTCACATACAGCAAGGGTACAGAGTATATACCGTGACCACAAGTAACTTCCATCGTGCGTATAATTCTATTGAAGGTTTGCTTTTGAAGTTTCCGTTCCACATTGAGACCTAATTTCCACGCAATGTTTTGTTGAGCAGAACACAAAGCAATATAAAGAGTTGATTTGGGAAATGTATTTCAGATACGAAGCGAATTACAAGTGTCCGCACCGCAAACACGGGCGTATCGAAACTGTTACACTTAAACACGAAACGAGCTGGAGTGTTCGCCTATATTTGCGGCATTTCAAAGAGATGAGAATGGTCAACTTCTGCACCTGTTCACCTGCTGCAACTAGAGCTGGAAATTTCCCGAATGAGACAGTCGGAAACGGGAAATCGCACGAGGGCCTCCAAAAACAGAACACCGGCCACTTTTAGTATCATCGTTGTCCGCCCAATTGATCCAGGTCACCGAGCAATTTCGTACAGCCCGGGACACCGCACTCGACGGGGCGATAAACGAAATTTCAACCGACGAACCGCGCCTGGCGATGCGACAGCGTGCGTGCGCGTCAAAATGCATGCGCGTGGGTGTACCCCCCCCCCCACTCACCCGCGAGCGCCTGACGGAACTGGCTCTCAAAATTCGTTATTACTCATAAACGGAAATAGGTTGCTATCAACCAGGTGATGCATCGGAGGAAAGTGTAAGTAAAATGTTGATCGACTCTTCACAGAGTGTCTCTAAACTTACCGAAAGCGAATAGAACTTATGATTCTATATAATGAAAAAGAAAATATGTGTGCTCACGAAAGTTGGAAAAGAAGTGGAGGTTTTACTGTATATTGACACGCAAGATTGATGTACTTTGATGGCGTTGAATGTTCCAGTTGAATCGTAAAGATTAGTTACTTATCAAATACTGCTAAGGTGTATTCAAAACATTCATACTTCGTAAATAATTATTATAATACTGAAAATAGCTTTATACAAGAACCCAACTTGGAATGATCAGGCCCTGATATGAGCATTATATCACATACACCCAGCACTGAGTATGAGTAAACATTCTAATGCTGTTAAGAATGAACTATTAAGAAAATATTTACATCAGAGAAATTAAATTGCATAGAATATCAAATATACAATCTAACTTTACATACATATCATGATTGTGCTCGTTTCTGATCACCTGTGCTACTAAGTAGGACAGAGAGGGGAGCTGGAGACCTTACGAAAATAATGGACGCCAATAACGTTTAATTTCCAGATCAGATTCAGTTTTTAATGTTCTAGTAGGTCGACGTATTGTTTCCGAGTTGTTGAGGGAGATAACGTACGGCTACTGCGTAACATACAGCTTCATAGCTCTAGATTAAAAATGCTACATTTTTCACTTAAAATCTCTTGAAGGCTTCCCTGTGGATTATTCTGTATCTAGTAGCTCCATATTTAAAGGATTTTGTAGATGGCTTCTTGTGAAGTGTAGTATATAATCATCATCTTTCCTTAGCCCATGTTATAAAAGAGAAGTTTCTGAGATGTTTTTATTACGCATCTACTATTGATTAGATTAAATTCACAGTACGATATTTCATTGGTCAATTTTTTCTATTGCAAAACTTCACTTACCACTACGTAGAAAGAAATTGGTAAAATTAAGATAACTACATTTTTGTGTTCAACTTACTAGTATTTAAAACTCGAAACAAGTTTGCACCAACACAATTATCAACGTATTTTGCAGCGCAAAAACCCGCACCTTTTACGAGTGTAAGCAACGATCAAATTACTAAAGCTCTTTCATTTTACCTCCTCATTAAACATAGAGAAGTACAAAAATCATCAAACGCAAGTGCCTTTGATTTCCTTCCGTGAGTTCCCATAGGGGATCGAAAAGCTATTTTGCACGACTCTTCCGCGTGCAGTTGCGTCGGGGGGCCGCTGACCGGCCGCGCTTTCATTAAGCCGCAAGTGGCGGGGCTCTCTTTTAATGCCGTGTAAATCCACGCGCAAACACGCGCCTGCAGTTGCGCTGACCGGATCACGATGGCCCACTTGTAATGCCCATTTTTCATAACGCTCGCGTGTGCGCTGTCTGCGCATTGAAGCGCAGCTTAACGAAATTTTTAATGGGAATTCCGGAAACACGATCTCGAACGCGCGGGCGGGGTGAGATGTGTCAGGGAGCAAAGGGGATAGTGAGAGTCCCCGATGAAAAGGAAGGACCATTCGGGAAGGAAAAACTGGCCCACGGGTGACGTGTGGACCAATGAGGTTCAGTAGAAATGAAAAAAGAGTAAGTTGTAAGTGCTGACCGGTAGCTTTGTGGAGATAAACGAAGAAAAAGTATCTACATAACACATTTCAAATATACGCATTGATTAACAAAAAGTCACTTAGTTAATAAAAAGTAACTAGCCTCTGGCCATGACAGGGGTGTAAATAGTTTCGTTAATTACCCAGACAGACTGAAAAAATCAAAGAAATCAATGAAACAGTTTCGATGTTGACTGAAAAGGGCAAATACTGTATGTTAATCTTCAATTTCCTATACCTGATGTTACAACTATATTTTCACAATCAGCGTGTTACTACTGATGTCTTGTGACGAGAAAGACTGAAGCTTCAGTATTAACGTGTGTCGTTTCACAACACCCAATTATTGCTGCTCCAGGACCCTATTTTGCTGTCTAATTATCGCTGCTGCAGGACAACAGAATTTTTGCTACTGCAATCACTAGTAAAAGTAAACAACAACATAAGGAAGTGAAAGAAGAGGAGAAAGCGTATTTCGTATTGCATCACGTCAAAAATCAGAATAAGCAAAGGTCAAGTGCAAGGGAGAACATATAGAAAGTAATCGCCAAAAAAAGAGTAAGAAAAAACGGAAATGAAGATAGTAAGTATCAAGATGGGTTGCAGAACAAATTAATCCATGACAAGAAGCAATAAAATCAATAAAATGCAGAGGAATAATTAGTGAATAAAAACTCAAAATAACAAACAAAGCAATAATTCTACGATAAAGAAACTGTCAACAGAAATGATAGATCATACGGTCAAACTATATGCAATTTAAGAACATTAAAGAGTATTCTGATCGGTTCTGCGTAAATCGACCGCAGATCACGAAGGCAGCAGACGCAGCAGGAACGTGGCAGCAGTAATGGATAAACCAGGGACGAGAGTATTAACACGGAGGTGGGGAAGAATCACAGCAGAGGGGAGAGAGGTCGTTCCGATCGCGTTTCCGCGAGAGGATAACAATCGCGTGACAATCGGCGTCGATGCCCCGCGCCGCGCCGCTTGAAATATTTAGCAGCCGCTGTGAACACGAGGGGGAGGGGGCCGTGAAAAAAGCAAGGCCGCCGACCCGCGCGTGCCGTGTGTCACCGGCGGCGTCCCCGCCTCCGCCCCTGCCCCTCCCCGCCCCTGGCCCCGCTCCGTGTCACCGCTCGCGCTCGTCCGCCAGCAAGCCCACCATCTCTACCACCCTCCACACCCTATGCCCCTCCGGCTGAGTCAAACCAGCGGTTTAGTTGTTCCCTCTGAGCCAGCCATTCTCGCTTTCATTTCTTCCCATCAGTTTATCTGTTCGCATCGTTGCAGTCAAACCTCCATCTCTATTCGACGCTACCTTCGCTGTACCATCGCTCTCACCCTCGCCAGCCCCTCACCTGTACAGTGTAACCAGCGGTTTAGTCGTTCCACTGCTGAGCCGTTCTCGCCTTTCCTTCTTTCGTTCCTTTCCAAGTTCCTGTCGTCCCTCCCTCCAGTTACTCCACCATCCCCGCTGTAAAAACGTTCCCACTACCTCTTCCTCCCATGCCACTCTAACCATCGCCCTCGTCTGCACGTCACTCAATCGAACCAATTGTTTAACGCTCCCACTGCACCACGGTTTCCGCCGTCCCTCCCTCCTGTCAGGTTATCCGTTCATATCGTTCCGGTCGTCCGTCTGTCACGCCCACGCCGACCTAAACATCCCTCACTATTCCCCACTCCGTGGCTGCAGTGTCAAACCAGCCGCCCCTCATCGATTTATTCTCTCCCACTGATCCATCCACTCCCGCGTCCCCTCATCCCGTCAATACATCCCCCTCACTGACCCCGCCCTATGCACTCCATGTACGTTCCGGCCCCCCTGTCACGTCCTGGCGCCCACCCGTGGCAGTGTTTCACCCCCCCCACCCCACCCCGTAGTCCCCACCGGCTCTGCAACCTTCCACCCCGCCGCCTCTTCCCAGTGGCTTTGAATTTTAAACCTCCCCGCAGCCGAATAAGGCTATCGGGTGTCAACGGAGCGCGCTTCCGGGCACAGTTACACTGGTGACACTTCGATAGCGCGCGTACAGTTGCTCCAAATGTCACTCTACGTGGACACGTGCTCTACATTGCACGTTTGAAAATTTAGATCCCCTTCGCTCTATGTAATACAATGATACCCACGTCGTCCTTTATTCCGATCGTGTTTACTTTTTTGTCGTGACTGTAAAATGTTTGCTGAATGTATAGTGCAGTCGAATCGAGCTTCAACGGCGTTCGGTGTTGTGTGGTTGGCGATATCGTCCCCAGAAACATTCTGTTTTTAAGTACTTAGGGGAGATTATATTTTCACACACCAAAAACATGAAACATGACATTCATGTTCATGAAAAAAATATTTAATATCAAGGATGGTTTAAAATGTAATATTACGTATTTGTAATAATAAATCCAAAATTTAAAAAAAAATTGACTTTTGAAAATTCCAGAGTTCATAATTTGATGAGATAGCAGTCCATGGCTTCTTGAATACCAATGAAGTGACCGTTACTTATCCGTGTATTGACAAAATGCTTTCAAGAATATTAGCGTTTCATTTCTTTCTGGTGAACTTTGTTTAGTAAATTTATTCTGAGAAAATTTATTTTGGATTAAATGTAAGTTTACTGCATGGACATTAATTAGTGTAAGAATTGTCGTGAAAACAAACTTGCAATAATTTTTTTAAATTGTTCAAAGCATTTCACGCTGACCGGGAATCGAATCGGGTCTCTTGGTGACACCCAAGGTTCTAAACTACTGAGTTTCTGAGATTATCAATGCTCGGAACTTGTTATTGGTAGATATATTTTCCGATATACAGGTATGATACTCTATTGTTACCACCCTGTCGTCTTTTTGGATAGGTAATTACATCGTAAAAATGTTTTTGAGAAAATTTCTTCCATGGTGTGTCATTATTGTGTCACAATTCAATATAATCATTAAAATTGTTAAAAACATCTACAGAGTAATAAGGACACAACTTGGAAGAAATTTGTTGCGCAGAACATATTCTGTTATAATTTCCTATCCAACAAAGGGACAGGGTGGCTACAATAGAGATTTTTAATTACCCCAAAACACTTCAAAAGGAAGAAGCGCGGCTTAAAATGTTTTAAAATATAATGACACCACATGTTAACGAAATTCTATTTACTATTCAAAATTTCATACCTTCAGTGAAAAGCTAACTTTTAAATGTTTTCCTACTACAAATACGACCTGCATTTGATTACTTTTCGGTGAAAAATGTCTCTCGCATTTCTGATAACTGGAAAAAGTGTCAACATTGATCCATTGGTTCAGAAAAAAGAACAATATGACAAGCAAGTGGACACAAAGGTATGATCGCATAACCCGATTTTCCCTAAAGAGAAAGTGGGATAAATGTCAACATATCAAACCGGTTAGTCCCTACGTGAGAGCAGGAAAATGACGAGATTGATAAGCACAGTAAACGGGAATTTGTTCTAAAAAATCTGGGTGACAGAAATTTAACGTTAAAAGTGATAGGTGTTTTACGATAAAAGTTTTACGATAACGTCAATGTAAAAAGAATGGTTTGAGGAGACGACCACGTGTTGATAGCATTGTAATCTCATAAAGATACTTAAGATTCGACGGATAGAATTCCTCGGATGGAATAAGGATGGTGTCAGCAAATGCAAGCGTTAGAATCTTGTTATAAGCACAAAGTACATCAAGAATACGCTAAAATGCCGTTTGTGTCGTTACTTATTTCTATTCACGTTCGCAATTTCCGTCGAAAGGCAGCGGTGCTGCTTTTTTACGTGATGACGGGTGACAAATTCTTGACACCAAGCGAAACGTTTTTCGCCACGATCACAACAACTTTCAGTAATCCTCAGGGGGGGGGGGGGCTCTTGCGCATCGAACCAGACCTCAACCAATGATCTTCAGAACCCAGTTTGCGTCACAATATTAGCGGGAATTTTAAATGCAGCCAATTACCAAATTACCACCTCGTTACAAGACATTGAAACAGATTTATGAAGCATTTCTTTTAAATATTGTATCTTCAACATCTTCGTGTTATTTTCGATTGGTTACCGTTGAAAATTGTCACTTTGTACTACTTTCAAAATGTTTCTCAACACTTCTCGCTCACCATGCAACAGGGCGAACAGTGTCTCGTCTGGCTCTTCAAACAAAGTTCACATATGGTTCACATATGGACGCAAACTGATGATGCGCAGAAGCAGATAGAACCGGCGCTCCGAAGGAACCCATCCAAATATTTTCACCATGATTATCCTCTGAGCAATAATGATTTGGATAATCGACGCTCTGAATTTCAGGAATTGCAAGCTACTAATTATTTCGTTCAAAACTCTTTGACGTAGTGTTCGGCTTCTTGGGTGTGTTGCAACCTGGGCGCTGAGTGACGAAGCTCTTATTGTTTAGGAAACCTGGCTTGGCAAACCTACTTTCTTCAGGTCAGTTCTATAAATTTGCGGAAAAATAAACCTATCCCGGAATTAAATCAAAATTGCACAAACTTAGATTCTCTTTGGTCCAAGGAGGGCGTATAATTGTGAATTAGTGAGCTGGTACCAAATTGATACATGCGAATGTTTAAAATGTGTTAACAATAGGTCTAAATTGTTCCAAAAGTTAGCAGTGAGAGTTCGCAAATTGATTTTTTCAGTGATCCAAATTTTGTCATTATTTCCTATGGTTATAAGAATCGCAAATACGCTATAAACGATGAGTTGGAGAATAAAGGAGACGTTGGGCGTGATAAAGATGGGGTTCGGTGAAGAAATTTCTTTCCTCTAAGAAATCATAAAATGACTTTATTACTTCTACTAGCTATAAAGATCAAATCTGTTTGCTCGACTGCAAAGATATCTTTCGGAACATTTCGTTTCTACAACACTCTACATCGCATAGTAGATATAAAAGGTACTTCCGAGCACGTATTAAGGATTAATCGAGGTTTATCATAGCAGTCGGGTTTAGAACTACCACTTCCGCGGTTGTATCATATTTTTATGTTTAATATCATACATATGAACCATTACATTGACTAAAAACCAACAAGTTTTACCGCCAAATTGTATTTTTGATGAACCAGAAATATTTAATTAACCAATATGTTATAGTTATTTTTCCTGAATTGAAATTCAAGTTCGCCTTTATTTCTGAAACATTTGTTAGCTGTATAAAAGTAAAACCCATTTGAAATTTTAAGCTACATTGTGTTAATTCACACCAAGTTTTCAATTTTTTGTTTTTTTCGTAAATAATTATTCGTAGTTGTTATATTGTCCCTCAAGTAGGCGCGCGACCAATACACACGTAAATGGGCACGCGGCGTTTAGAGAACGCCATTTCATTTGCTGTATGTTGAGCTATTAAAATGTACTTAAATATTTTAAAATATCGTCTTTATTACACTAAAATATATTATTCGAACATTTTCTCATTACATGATTTGTTTAACCAAGAAAACAAAAATTAGGCAAATAGTTTTAAGTGCATAAATTTACAAGATTCCAACCTGCCAGAAAGTCTCTTCTGCATGAAGTGCTTATTCGTGTACAAAACTATTTCATCAAAAATGTCTATGACATTAATGAATGCAGGGAGTTCGTCTTTCACTTTATTAGCCACTTTTGTTTATGGGGATGGAATAATTTTCTTCAAAATATTTTTTTTTTGTTCTAGAAAATTTGCTGTTCAGGGGCGTGTTTTCCCACTTTCTTTAAATTTCTTATAATTTCTCTTTCTTAGGACACGTTTTATTGTATTTGAAAAGTGATTTTAGAAAACTATTCTTCGATGTTTTCGGATAACTCATCAATATTGCTATCACTGTTGTAGCCTGATGCGAGTGGGACTTCTTCAGATTTACTGTCATGATCTGTACATTTGATCATTGTACATTTTCTGACATTATCTGTTTACATTTGTACATTATCTGACGAGTCGTCGTCGATATGTTCTTGCAAATGTAATTTCATCCCAAACTTTGTATCTAGAAGAGCGCTACTACTGCTTTGCTTTCGTGCTTGCTGCTTTCGTGCTTTCTATCGTACAAATGAAAAAATTTAAATTACATAACTAGGCGCGCGGCGTACAGAATACGCCTAGAAGCATGGGAAATGGAAAAGAGCTCGCACACTGATTACTCAACACAAAGATAAATACATACTGACTCAAAATCGGTAGAGCAACAACTGGCGGTAGGGTATTAGATATTGGAAGTTTCGGCTTATCGGAATTGTAGGAAACATGAGCCCAGAAATGTAGCGTGGCGTACTCAAGGGTTAAGTTAATTTTAAGTGCTTTAGATAAGTGTTTTATTGATTTGTTTATTTTATTGACCATTATCCCATTATTGTACACTGTTTGTTACTCATAAAAGACAAAGTAAAAAATAATAGAAATAAAAATAAAGAATTTAAAATATGAAGCTAGCCCCCTCTAGTACACGTTCTAAAGCAACGTAATCGACAAAATACCGTTCTCAGAGATCTTAAAAGCTCACGGGGCACTTTCCAGTTATGTTTGTTCGGTTTACTGAGTTAGTGCGTATTTCACACTAGCTACGCTTGGCACCTTTGGGGGATGTTTTCAAGCATTTTTACAATTACTATTGAATATTTTCATATTAAAAATAAATTTAAATTGCCGCTGCCAATTTTGGTCATAGAAAGTTAGACGGCAAAGCATGAGTAGATGTGTTTTTTTTTTAATTTTTGCATGATTAAAAATTTTAATTATTTTCAATCTGATGAATCAAGTCGTAATGGTTCAAGTTTTGTGGAGAGGCATGTAGTAGTTATTAACTTTTTATTATTGAAGGGGCCCTGAACCCCCAATTGATTTGTCACTTCGAAAGGAGCGAATGGCTATGTAGATGCCTTTCACCTCCCGAACGCATATGAGATGATTGAAACTTTGCAAAACACGTTTTCTGAGAATTTACTTAGAATGTTCTGGAAGGATTTGGGGCAACTATTCAGTTCTCCACCAATGGAATGAGACGCGTTGCATCAAGTGCCCCGGAAAAGTACGCTTGAGAAACGGACACACGAGATACACGCAGGTCACCAGATTACACAATTTAGAATTGGCTGGAAGCAAATTGAATTGCAAGGAATTCATTTATAACTTTCCATTTGGCAACATAGTCATCAACAATTTTGGTAGAACTAATATATCACTTTTAATGAAGTAAATGAAAATAGAACTTCTGAGCCACGCGTAACATCCACCGCTGCCACGTATTTTCTACGTTATAACGTTTCAATTCAGTAGTTCGTAATACCTTCAAATAACATCACGTGGATTCCTTTAAATTCTTTATTACAATACACTTCAACTTTTCACAATACCTTGTCTTAATCAAATTTCTCTCTCTCTCTCTCTCTCTCTCTCTCTCTCTTATATATATATATATATATATATATATATATATATATATATATATATATATCGCCGTCCTCAACATCAAGGTTGCTATCCTAATAAAAAAAATATGAAGAACAGTATTCGTTATTTGTTTACGAAACGTTAAAAAACATGTGAGGTGTATATGTGAGGTAAATATGTAATTGTATACGAAACGTTACACACGGTAAGCTTGGAGATTTACGTGTAACGTCTCTCAACTCTTTAAGCAGACACTGTGACTTTATCTAAATTCTCCAGACGCGAGATATCTAGTTTTGCTTAGTTTTCGTTCCTCAGACTTTTATAATTGAATCAATTCTGTTCGTGCCCAGAAAATTTTCCTGCAGTGTTGTTTTATGTATTAACCTAAAATTTCTAAAAATATCTAGTTTTTGGATTGGACCAAAAATTGCTGTAAGAATTTCAAGCCTTGTTTTTAGAAATTTAATCTGAATTTGTGAGTTCTGTACTATGTGGTCAGAAGATAATCGAAGAGCTGCCATAGGAATTTAAGGAACTGGCCAGAATGTCTCTTGTATGTGTTATAGAGGTAGTGTTCCAGCATTCAAGCAAATATTAACGGAAAACAAGAGATGGTTTACTCATGAAGGACGTTTATTCGTATTTTGTTATTCAGGACCACATTAGAAGCATTAATGAATAGTTATCACTTAGCAAAAAAGTCAGGAGGGATAATAATAATAATAATAATAATAATAATAATAATAATAATAATAATAACAACTATTTCATATTTTTTCAATATCTACAATAATTTTACTACAATATTTCAAAACTGAATTCTTTTAAAACCTAACACAAACTGAAATATTAATTAAAATACCGACATTTATTTTTTAGGCCCTAAAACTATGGACCATTACTTAAAATAATGGAAGACAAATATATATTGTTATTTGCATACACATTCAACCCCCTGAAGGCAGATCTACGCTATTCAGAAATCCCTCTTGTGCTGTCGATGCGGAACGCTTTAGTTCGAATACGCTTGCTACGGTCACGTACTAGCTTCAATACGCACATATGTTGGTGAAGCGACCGCCACAAAACCTTGGCCGCCACGAACAGTAAGCCCAAACGGTATCAAAAGCAGACACCGTTGACCGATTTTCTTGCAAACATTTTTAAACGGCCGATAGCAAAATACTTGAATGCAAGCATAAAATTCATCCATGAAATTCGTATTTCCCGATATAATGTTTTTCCAACACTGCTGCTTATTTTCAATTTCATTTTCATTGTAAGTCATAAAGGAATGGCACATATCACTATCGCTTCGTTATAAAAAGCTAAAAGGTTTCACACACATTTTTATTTTTTCTAAAGAATTTGGATTATTTTTACAGGTTTAAAGAGCCTCATTAGATCAGTTTATAAAATAATAGTTTATAACATGTTAAAAATTACATTACTTCAAAACATTAAAAAACGTGATGTCAAGCGTTTTCTTTCATCAACCAAAAGGTGTTCATTTCAATATTTTCTAACATTTTAACAAATATGATATCCAAAAATTATTTGTATTATACAGGAAGGTCTACTATCTCGAGGTCTGGTATCAGTGTTTCGTATTAACCGATTTTGAATACCCTTACGGGTGGTTCAGATCAGTATTTATTCCCAGTGGAAATTGAGTGCGCTTGAACGGGTAGTTACACTAAGAGGCGCCACGCTAAGAGACCCTATGTAAAGGATCGCTACGCTAAGAATCGCCACACTAACGGTCGAGGACGTCGCTAAGATCGTCGCTAAGGCGCTACGCTAAGAGTCGCTACGTAAGATCGCTACGCTAAGAGTCGCTACGCTAAGATCGCTACGCTAAGAATCGCTACGCTAAGAATCGCTACGCTAAGAATCGCTACGCTAAGAAATGCTACGCTAACGTCAAGGGTCGCAACACTTGGTAAGTATTCCAACGCGCCGAGCATCACTTCTCTAAGGATCGCTCCACTACGATTCGCTCCGCCGTCCTTCTACGAGCCCGTTTCGGATGACTGTGCTGCGTCAGCCGCCGCGCCGGGACCAGCGCCCGCGGCGGCGGCCTCGCCGGCCGGCGCGCAAACGTCGCTTCAGCTTGAGCAGGGCGCTGTTCGGATCTGCAAACGCCGCCCGCGCGCCAGCAGATGCGCCCCGCGGCGCCCCTCGCAGCTCAGCGCCGCTGCGTCGAATTAACGACGCCCCGCGACGGGCTCCAATTAGAACCATCGGCACATTTGCGGCGGTTTGTAACCTCACAATTAACGTTTCAATTCTTCGCAATTAAAAGCAAGATCTGGAGGCCACCTCCGGCAGTGATTCTACCTCAAAATATTGTGAAATAGTGGATGGTTCCCTAGGTAATTGTCATGAGGATTCGCGACTCTGTGATGACTTTCAATTTTGTGTACATGAGTGATTAGTTTTCAAAGGGAATAATTGATTGGTGTTTCCTGGCGCGTCAACTGCCAAGATCATTAGTTCCGTAAGTTTAGTGCATGTTTTTATCGCGACAGGTGGTGTGATCACTCGGTTAATGACGAGATCCAGCGCCGACCTATACTTCGGATAGTGGGTTTTATTCTCAAACCAGGTTTCTTCCACCAGCTTGCCGCCGATCCAGACGGGACAAGCTATAATCTCACGACTGGTCTCCCAACACGTGTGGTAGTGTAGTCCATGTGTGTAAGTATGGAGTGATGGTAGAAATAGGAAGAGAAAGGAAAGATCGCGCGTGCCCCATGGCCCGTTTGTTTTCGTATTATTCCGGCATTCGTCTGGTGTTGATCGGAGAATCCACGGAAAACTACCGATCAGAGCAGCCGGCCGCTAGAATTTTCTTACTGACAGCGCCTGAATGTAGCTAGTGTTGGAAATCCTGCCATCGTCGGAACTCGAACCCTGGACCGGTCAGAGGATTTACAGTGACATCAATTGATGCCCTGAGCCCAACTAAGCCGGTAGTTTGCAATGGGAAAAGATGGGCGTTCGTGAAGTACACAAATATTCCATCGCACCAAATTGCAGAATAATTATTCAAATTCTGCCTCTATGACGTAGTTACGAGTAGGATTCACGATTAATTAAATTTTCAGACACAGTAAAACTTAAAAGGCATCGTAACATGATAATGACATTTCATGTTGATTGTAGCGACTCATCATCAACAAATCACTGTCATAACATTGCTCTTTAGAGATCATACGCAAACACAGATCAGTTGCTGAACTATGAAGCAATAATATCACGATTGCAACCGTAGCATAAATAGCATGAACTGCCGCAGTATTAATTCTCTTTTATTAACACAAACATTTCCTGCGACACCGTACGTGTGATTAAGTCGTAAAATCTATCAGACTTGTCGCTTCATAAAGCATACGTGATACCAACCTTAACGAGCACGCTTTGAACTTCAAAGAGTTATGGATACCCGGACGTTGAGGCATTTATGTTTGATAAAATGTGACGCTAAGAAGCATATACAGTTTGAAATTCATTGACAAAAATTGTTTCAATTGAAATTATTTGTATTTTTATAGTTTTATTTTTAACACCGAAATTAGCATGAGCACGTACATGGAAGGAACATTTATCTTTGTCTTCTTGTTTGTACATAACCACCATTTTTTCGACTATCAGAATAGATATTTTTCACTATTAAAAATAACTCTTACACATTACATTACTCTTGCACATTACCTTACAGCACGCACAATTACTCTTACACATTACTCTTACACATTACTCTTACACATTACTCTTACACATTACTCTTACACATTACCTTACAATTACTCTTACACATTACTCTTACACATTACTCTTACACATTACTCTTACACATTACTCTTACACATTACTCTTACACATTACTCTTACACATTACTCTTACACATTACTCTTACACATTACTCTTACACATTACATTTTGGTATGATGACTACGAATTTGTGTCAGTCACAATACTGTTTTTAACGCTAGAATGGGTTCTTTTGAATCCTTGAATAGTATAAGTTAAAATTGTATAAAGATGGTAAATAAATAGATCTATTTCTGCATGTAGGTTTTTTGCATCTTACTGGTAGAACACATTAGAGACTATACTGAAAAATTTTGAAAGATTAAACAAACATTAAAAGATCAACAAATAATGTACTTCACCTTCGGAGTCAATGTTCCCACCTTAATGTTTTTCCCCTAGTTTTCCTCATTCATTGAGAAAAGGCTGATATGGCCTCTTGCTTTGCTTCTAGATATAAATATAGCTTCATTCTGCGATGTTAATAGTGGTGGTGGTATTAGAGACGAGAATGAGGATTGTAATTTTGTTAGCAATACTATAAAATTAAAATCCGTCGTTCGTTTATCGATGCAACCAACTTTTCCATAACCATGGAGCGAAAATTTATAGTTTTCAAATGTTGCTAACCTCGCTATGTCGGTACTTTTATTCATCAACTAAGTATAGAAAAAGAGTGGGAACGGGATTCTGGAGCTCAAGGAAACGTGCGCATATTTATACTTCTACTACATGCATCACATACGGTTTCCCATTAATACACAAGCTGCATGTGATACATGTAGTATAAGTATGTATATGCGCATGTTTTTTACGAAAAATAAATGAAGCCAAATCAAATTCTATTTACGTACATTGCAAGTCATTACAATAATATCGTATAATTGTATCGTGTGTAATAAATGTTTGGAAGCCGTAATCAAGAAAGGGATAGATTCGTTGTGGCCGAACAAATGTCAATTAGCATAAATTAAAAAAAACTCAAGAAACGAGACTGTTGTATTATTTCTAAATGTTCAACATTTCCTGACTTTGAGACAGGGTTGAACTTTTTTTTTTCTTGAGAATATGGTTTCACTTGCAGAGAAGGACGAAACGCGACAGTATCCACTTGCATATCAATACGTTTGCATCTTAATGGATATAGGTGTTAAGAGAAAAAGGTAAATAATGATGGAAAAGGAGGAAAAAGTTCAAATTAAGATGAATTACTAATAATAGATAGCAGAAGCTAAACGAATGTAAAATGAAAATCATATAAAATAATTATAGAATGACAATTGAATAAGAATAAACAATTCGTTTTGTTAAAATTCTTAAAATAAGAACAATAAGAAGATATTTGAGCATATTTCCGGGGTCTTGTTTTGGGAAAATACTATACAATTCCGTTTGAAATAAACAAGTGTAAGTATTTACACAATATCGTTAGGATCAGTTATATTCATTAAAGCAGAGACCCAGACATTTAAGAAATTGAGGAATCCTGAACACTTGAGAAATTAGAGGAGATTCTGATACACAAAAAACTTAGAAAATGATATTCAAAATGAATTCTCTTTTAAGAAAATGGGATTGCGTGTGCTTCTCCGTTCTAAATACTTTTATAAAGAATGCAGGGGAATCTTTTTATTAATAGTTTTAACTTGTAGGAACATTTTATTAACAAATTATTTTTGTGTCATTATTTTAATTCTCGTTTTTTATTTCGTATATATTTATGCCTTAGATTGATGTATCTTTTAAATAGTCGTTCATAATTGGTATTCAAGTTCAAAGAGAGACACTACATCACCACCCTGTAGATAAATTGTTTCTTCAATAATTAATTCTTGATCGTCACGGAGAAAGATGAATAGGAGATATTTTTTCGGTGGAGATTGTGCGCAATAAATATGAATTAAGCCTTTATCAAAATTAAATTTTCTTCGATAAACGAGAGGCAGAGAGGGGCTTGGGGGAGACGCGATTGAAATAATGGAGGGGAGATGGCGGAGGCCGTGTGTGGTGCGAAGCAAGGCGTCAGCTGGGAGCTCCAATCGAAAGTTGAGATGAAGAATAACAAGGAGTGGGGTCAAGGGGGGGCGGTGCGCAGAGGAGAGGGGGAAGGGGGTGGGGTAGAGGAGGGAACAGACTGAGCAGACCTGGGCGGGGACGGACCGCGGATAGGGTGGGGCTGCGGAGGAAGGGGGGAGAGAGTGAACGTGCATAAGGACGGATGGAAGGACGGGCGGGCAGGCATGAACACATCTGTGGACGGGCCGATTGACGGGTGGGTACCGGGCGAGTAGACGGATGGCTTTAAAGTGTGTGGGGGCGGGGTGTGGTCGGGCGTGTGGTCGGGCGTGTGGCGGGCGTGTGGCGGGCGTGTGGCGGGCGTGTGGCACAGGTGGGGGGGGGGGGGGGGGGCGGAGGGGGGAGGGCGCTGGCGGGTGCGCGGTCGGGGCGTGAAGGGGTGGCCTGGGGGCAGAAAGCGCGGCCTTTCATCGCCGGGGTCCAACCGGCGCGCATCGATTGGTGGCTCCCCAGCGCAGCGCCGCCCTGCGCCGTTTTGACAGTGGCCCTCGCTCGCCGGCGGGGCGCGAGGGGGGCGGCGTGGCGTGGCGTGGCGGCGCGGCGCGGCGGTGGAATGAATGCCTCGGCCCCCTAAATAATAAATCGAGCGCGTCGCCTGGGCAGCGGCGTGCGGTTGGCGCCGGGGCGCGAAGACGGGGCCGGGAGGGGAGGAGACGGAATGCCTGTGTGGGATGCACAAGAACTAGAAACAGCATCCTAAATGCTTACTAAAACTCAGTGAGCCAAGTATGTACACCTTATGTGAATGACGTACACTTCCAGGAAAACTGGAAATGAACTTCCAGTTCTTTTGACGAAATAACTGACTGCGACTTTTGGCCCAAAAGTGAAATATGGCACATCGAAGTGAAACTAAATGTTAATTAATAGAATTGCATACTTTTTAGACACCTAGGGAGCTTGAAGCCACGTGATGATATATGTACTGATATTTCTATTATGATATTTTTTGAAAAATGATATGTTCTTAACGAACATTGGCTTTTTACCCTTCAGCCTGTCTCTTAATATTTTCATTGACACAGACGATTGAAATGTTCAAGCAGCTAAACTAAAGAACTGACTACATTACTAAAATTAATATTTCCTTTCTTTTGTATCTGACATGAAATAGTTTCAGGGCATTTTATTAGAGGTATCATATTACATGAAACCCCAAGGACATATTGAAAAAATTGCTCCAACTTTTTTAATAAACTACACTTTTGGACAGTGTGAAGGACGTTTAATAAAATAATGCAGGTTTCATATTCGTTGGAAACGTTGAATTTTTGGAATTTGCAAAAATTCAAACTTTATTCGCAGTTTCCTACATTTAAAATATTAAGAAAAATATCTGTTCTCAAAGAAAGTTTTTGAAATAGATCATGTACAATGTTTTGAAAATATGATTAATATACGCATAATTTGCGTGAAATGTAGGCGATTTTTATTTTCTTTGAATCAATTATTTTAAAACGGCTCCACAATTTTTTAATTAAATTTTTAAGCTCGGATGGCGTAAAGGACGCTTACGACAATGATGCGTGTGTGAAATTCCTGAATAATTGAAAAAAAATTCGGCGTCTTCCTCCAACCACAATTTTGAAGGTACAATTTATTTTCATAATAAGTTGTGTTAATCAAAAACGGATATTTAGATAAGGTCATGTCCAATTTTTCAAAAACACGTAATACAACATATATAAATATAAATAGTGTAATTTCACGTCAAACATAGTCGCTCACATCCAATTTCCCGCACTTCATCAACGTAGGTTAAGTATCTGTGCTAGGAGATATTTGGATGCTACACAAGTTATAATTTGTAATTTATTTCATATTTATTTCGATTTTTATCGTTTCTTACATTCGAGATTTTGTTATATGTTTACAAATTAACCTTTTAGAAATTATTTAAAACCTATTTGAGAATCAATCTTTTAGTCCGTGTTGCGAGGAATGTATTTGCATTTTGAATTTATTGATGTATTTTCTTTCAAGCAATCCGCAAACCTTAATTAAAATTAGCGTAATTATGTTTTCTCTCTTAAAAATTTTCTTTAAATGTAACATGAAAGAAAAATTGAAAAAATCGAAGTTTTATTCAATTTTAACTTTATATTACCACCGTACGCTGCCTTGAGCAACAATGCTGCGATAGAAATGTGGAAGTTCTTTGTTGAACGGCGAGAAGACAAGTAGGTTTTATTTACTTCTGTAAATTTCGGCTCATTGTTGGGACATTTTTTTCGATTTTATTACTTATTTTTCGGTATTTCTGCCTTTCAAGGGCGTTTATACATGATTTCAATAACCGTACAGGATGAACTATCCTCCAGGTCTAAGTGTCAATACAATAACAAGAAATATGAGCTTCGCAAGTTGTTTTGTGTGTGTGATGTTGGAACATGATTTAGCTGTATGAAATGAAGTGTTAATTGTCGAATTTATATAGATATTTGCTTGAAAATATTTAGTTTTCGCGCCTAACTTTCAACAATTTGTAATGAGTTTTACACAAAATAATGACTGAGATGTTATGCAGACAGAAATTGCGGTAAAAATGGTATTACGTAACCGTTATCAAGGACCAGAAAGTATGTGCTGTTTAAAAAAAAAGAATAGTCAGCCGGAAAAATGTACGACTCAAAGGGCCAACGTTTCCAAGCGAATTCAATAGATCGTGTCCAGAAAAATCAGAGAATTTCTACAGAGATTTCTAGCGCGATCGCGTCTTTCGAGGCGTCTAGTACATTAGTAAGCGGGAGGTTTGCGCGCTCTCACCCGCAGCCTGTGAAAACAACCTTTGTGGGTCTGAGGCAAAATTGACTGACGAGGTCTCTGGGGAGGCGGCGCGGGCGGGGGCGCGAGGGAGGGGCGATCTCGGAGGGGCGGGCGGAGGGGGGAGGAAACGAGGTCCGCGCAACCGCGGTGCCACCCCTGCGCCATCAATCATGACAGAGAACGTTCGCGCCTCGGGTGCCTCCGTTGCCGCCAGAGCACAGTGGCCCCGAATGGAATTCCTTCCCTCCTAATGAGTAGTGGCCGGTAAAAAAAATGCAGAATGAAACGGTGAAATATGTAATAAAAAGGATAAAAATATGTCACAAATATGTAAATAGACATAATATATGTAATATCAAAATGTGCTCTTATTTATAGAACATTTAGAAACAAAATAAATTTACACAATTTCAAGTTACACCAATAAAATGTGTATTAAACCAATTCGAAAAATAAATTTTGCTTCTCACACCCAATTATTTTTCTAAGAGCATATTTTTATCTTCGAGTGAAGTGATAGCCATCGTACAAACGTGGTAACTCAATGATCGGTAAACAATAACTGCACCATTATCAACGTAGTGTTGTGACAACCAGTATTCAGTACCAAGTCTGCGACAACAAGTATCCCTCGTAAATTTATGTGAATCAAGAAACATGGCATCACTAATACTTTTCATACCTAAAGCGATACAATAAACCAGGCCCTAAGGCACTCCTCTTCCAACATATATGCATTGGAAATTGAGGTTAACCCACACATGTCAGACGCAGATCGCGTGCATCTGACCGCTTCGCTGACCGCACCTCGCGTCACCATCACGCAATTATGAAATGTGTAAGAATAAAATCGATTTTTCAAGTAAAAATTATTTTTGAGAAATAATTAAAAAATTTTTGGAAAATAAAATTTGAGAAAGTTGGTGAAATGATAAAAATTTTGCAAAATACGTAATATGTGTAATATAGTAGAACAAAATATGCAAAACATGTAACGAGAAATTTGCGTTAGGATTAGCCTAATTCGCCAAGAGCATAATTTTAAGAACTCAACATAGAAAGACAAAAATATATAATTACGTAAGAATCCGGACTAATGAAACATATGCAGCGGAATGGTTATTCTCTCCAGCTTCACGACTCGTACACTCCATGTCACTACGTAAATGGAAATGGAAATTGCAATACGTAATATACTAATAAAATTGTACTACGTAAATGTAAATGAAAATAAAATTGGTAGTTTCATTGGATACGAGGTAATTTGTATTTATCTTCCGTGCTGTAATCACAAGGTGGAAATATCTGTGCTTATGTGGTTCGAACTCGTAACCTTTCATTCCGTGCAGAGTGGTTGTCGCCGCTCCCGTCTGCGTTGATTCGCATTCAGGCAAATTCAAAGAGAGAACTCCACGATGCACTTCTAGCACTTCTTCACGAATGGAGTATTTTTATGGTCACAAATGACAAATATACTCGTAGATTAGAAATGAAAAAAATTATATTTGTACGTATGGTGATGATACATATGAATTTTCAAGGTGTAAAATACATACTATTTGTTTGGATCATATGTATTTCCTCAAAACTAAATATGTTTTAGTACCAGAATTAATATCCCTCTAAACAAGAGACGTGTGTTATAACATAAACAAATAGCGTATGAAAGATGGAGAGACAATATCAAAGAAGGTTTTAGAAAAGAAAAAAGGATAAGTGACTCTTTCAGTTTTAAGCAAACGAAGATAAAAATTTACAACCCAATTTAATTCTTAATACATTTTTCATTGTTGAACTTTCTATCAGAGCTCCATTTGTCACAATCTTACGCTACAACATTTATGTGTGCTTTATTAATATGCTTTTGCTCCAAATATGCACCAAAAGTGCATTTTTTCTTAGTTTCTCAACGCCCCAAATGAGTATGTATGTAAAGGAGCCTCAGATCAAGTTACTAACTTCTGTGGCATGTACGTGGTCAGAGATGGACTTTTTGAAAATGAAAATTTGGTGGGAAGTTTCAGATACAAGTACTAATGAAGTTACGTATGTAATACTTACCCCTGAACAATAGGCAACTCATTAAGCAGTACTGTTTGGCAGGTCACGTTCTGTGGCAGCCAAAGAGATTCCTTGCCCCTGCCGAGTACCAATGCCCCTGCACCAATGCCTATTACCCAAGCACGTTTTCTTGAGCCCTCGCTTCGTTTGCTCCAAGAGGAGTAGGGAGTTTGGTTATTTTCAGAAAACTAATTTTATATCAAATTTGATGTTCGTTTTTCAATACAAAATAATTTCTATGACATAGGAGCAAACATTTCTGTTTATCAGATTTTGTCTATAAATCTCGTTGGTATCACTTATTCTTACTTCGACAAAGTTTAGTAAAGAAGTGGGGGGTAGGTATTCCGGGTCTCAAGAAAACGTGCGCGTATTTTAATAACCTGGGGCAAGTATCACATATGCAAGTTAATAAGATGAAATGATTGGTTGATTTGTGTTTCTGGGCGCGTGAACTGCTATAGTCATTAGACCCGTAAGTCTATCACATGCTTTATCATGGGAGGTGGTGGTGATCTTCCCCCCTGCATGGTGAGTTCTGGCGCCGATCTACACATTACGCGAAGTCGTAGGCTTCCGCGGCCGGAGTCATGTGAATGATCTTGGCTGTCCGGGTGACGCCGCGTCGAAGGCTCTGTTGCCGTCGTTTCGACCATTTTTTCGTGGTCTCCCTCAGGGCTGGTCAAATGATCGAAACGTCGGCAAAGCAGCCTTTGACGCGCCGTCACCCGGACAGGCAAGATCATTCAGACACATTGCCAAACGGGGTTTTCTCCAACCAGGTATCCCCAACAGTCCCGACACCAGCACCGCCCCGACGGGGCAAGCTCGCAACTCCCAACTAGTCTCTCGATATACGTTGTAGAGCAGTACATGTAAACGTGTATGTAAGTAAGGGATGAGGATAGGACAAGAAAGAGGAAGAAGTGATCGGCCGTGATTCGTGGTCCGCTTGTTAGGGTACTCCTTCAGCCTTCGCCTGATGGTCTGAGGAACCACTGAAAACTACCGTTTAGAGCAGACAGCCGCTAGAATTCTTCCTCCAGACGGCGGCTGACTTAATGTCGAAAATCCTGCCACGACGGGTCTGGAACCCTGCCACCGACGGGTCTCCAACCCTGCCACCGACGGGTCTCGAACCCTACCACCGACGGGTCTCCAACCCTGCCACCGACGGGTCTCCAACCCTGCCACCGACGGGTCTCCAACCCTGCCACCGACGGGTCTCCAACCCTGCCACCGACGGGTCTCCAACCCTGCCACCGACGGGTCTCGAACCCTAGGACCTTCCAGTCAATTACATTAATTGATGCCCTGAGACACTTAAGCCGATTTGTTCACATAAAATTTCCTATCATTGTAATGTAATAATCCAGAGCCTCCTTTCATTGCATTTAAGTAGCATTTGAGACGTCGTACATTATTGCCCAGAGTCCGTTTGAACCTCTGCGCTGCAACATCCATTGCAATGATGTCACGCGAGCAGTGCAGCTTCCCCTGCAAAGGTAATCGCGGACGTCTTCCAAAGGAAGGTCGGCAGCAGATTAGCGACTGCGAGTATTCAGTCACTGTCGCATCAGCTCGGACGTCCTTTTAGGAAAATGATACTTGAAACAGTTGAATCCTCACGGGTGGATATACTTTTCTAGCAAATGTTTATTTTGGGGAGATCTCTAACTGAGACTCCGCAGTCTTCCGCGTTCGTTCGTGAGCTATTTTTTTTTCCTATTTCACTTTATTCATTAATTAATGCAGCATCAGTTACGTTTGAATATCAGAAGTCTTCAGTGTCAGACATTGAAGAACATTTATTTTATTGTTCTGTTTTTTTGAATAATTATTAGTTTTTACTTATTATTAGACATATCTCCAGAAATTATCAGTAATGATAATTATATGTTGCCATTCATGCCACACGCGTGTCTGCTACTTTAAAATATTTTGAGCATGGTTAAATTTGCGACGATTTAATATTACGTTGTACGTGCTATTACTACCCGAAATTGAGTGCATCGTGTCTTCCTATCTTTGTTTACTCATCGTTGCGGGCAGGATCTTTGTTTGTCCATGTGCGGACTTAAGTTGATCATCCCTGATCTACAATATACTCTTCAGTATTTTTTAAGTGTTAGTGTTGTCTTCAACAGTCACAATGTCAAGTTAGATATTTTATGTTATACAACAAACAAAGCAATGTAAGGTTTAGAACACTTTACTATAATACATATTATTTTTAACTAAAGTGCCTTTATATAATTTAAAATTATTATGCATTTATATAATATTCAGGTGTTTCAAGAATATCTGTTCATTTCAAGATATTACGTATGTATCACCAATAAATATACAGAAAATAACGAGATAAACTAAAATGTCAAGTATGAAGAGAAATAAAGAATGATTAGAGAAAAAGAGATGGTGAGATTTAAGAATATCTGAAATGATGAAGATTAAGACTGCAAATAGTTTGTCAGTAATTGAAATATTTATTGATATTTGGTATATATTACATATCATTATATAATATATGATCATTATATCATTATATAATAATAATATATTATATAATCAAATATATGGTATATATATTATTTGATACTTGGTGATTGTCTTCTTACAATTTTATTATGTATATATTCACAAAGAACTCTTTCCCATCTTAGTAATCGAATAAGTAACACCTTATATTTTAAACCAAACCTGAACCAAGGGTATCAGTAGGGAAGCACGTTCAGCAGATATTTCAATTTACGAACGAAAAGAACCTTGGTATCAAGGGAATATCTACTCTCAGATCTCTTCTCCTTTCTATAAAACTACTTCCGAACTTTATAATCCCTGGCTGGAACATGTTACAACTTCACAATTTACATTTCCTGGACCTTAATCCGACGAAGAGCTTTTAACACTTACGCCAACAGGAGAGGAGAGAAAAAGGGAGGTCTTAGTTCGTCGAATCTCTTTGAACAGAGCTTGAAAGTTCAATACGAGGAATAAAGGAGGGCCGATATTTATATCAGTTACGCTTCGGGCCGCTCTGCCGAAAACTTAATCTTCCTGACCACAAATCCCTTAAGTTGGAAGGCGGCCTTTTCTCTTGAAAACACATAGGTTCTCCGAACGCCGCCACCACCGCCACCGTTGGTGTCTGAGCCGGGTGAAGGAGGAGGAGATAGGAAACAAGTGATGTAGCTACACCGTGATCCTACAGGTTTCTGTTTCTTCAAGCTAAAACTTTCACTCAGAAGTTACATCATTTAGCGCCAATGTATGCAAATTACTGTTCTGTTTAACCGAAAAATGCTTTTCGAAACTTAAAAAATTATGAAAACTATTTTATTAAAGGAAACTTTAACGAAAATATAAAATCAATGACCAGTGAACTTCAAAATATTTGACGCAATTATAATTATACTTCATCCGAATATTCTTGCTTCAGAACAGTCCTTATAGTTCATTTTGTTTCAGATTTTACGTCCAAGGATGTAGTAAAAATAGTAGTTTTAAAACAAAACTTACCTTCAGTCGCTTTTTGCAAGAGGTTCGAAATGTTATAATATTAATTAAACCACCGTGAAAATTTCACACATTTGATCTCGACTGCGTACGCGGTTAAAATGAATTATTTAACTCGGGGATTATTACACCACACTATCACGCTCATCTACGAACGTTTTATTCCCTCAAAAATATTTCGCTGGGCTGGGATTTGAACTTGAGCGCCTAGATCAGGAGTGTTAAACTTGGAAGCCCTCAAGGGCCACAACTAAAACTTTTAATAAGATTACGACATATAATTACTTTATGTGGGCGATCCATGGCGCATTATCCCGTATTGTTGATCTTGGCAGTTTGACCGGTTCTCTGAAACGGGAGGGGGTACCATGCGAGATATCAGGCAGGGAATACATAACGCAGTGAAACACATTTACATAATTTTAATTTCAGAATTTACTAAAAACCAAATAATTCCAGCCAATTATGACCGCCAGTTGGCCAAACCTGATCTAGTTTGACACGCGTGCAACGCTCATATGTTTTATACGCGGTAGTTAGATATTTTCAAGATCCATAAGCATCAAAACAAAAACGCAAACTTACATAATTTTGGAGATTTTAATGAAAACTATACCTACATTTTATTTATAATAGCGCTTTGCTACACTGGAGAAATATATATTTTAGAAAGTTAAGCATTGTTTGAGAAACTTTATTATCGAAATGTAACTTTCAATTTACATTGTAAATTTTTTTACAATTTAATTTTCTTAATTATTATATTATATTATTATTATTATTATTATTATTATTATTATTATTATTATAATAATAATAATAATAATAATAATAATAATAATAATAATTATAAATATATCATTTTCCATATTAGTTTTTTTTTTTTTTATTTTATTTTAAATATTTCTTATGTATTTTTGGAAAATTGGCACTCAAAACTACGCAACAACAACTAAACACGTTTTGAAAAAATTGTACTTGGCGTCATTTAAAAATTACAAGTCCAATTACAAATAGACAAATCCTTTAAATAATGAAAGTTGCATTAGAACGTGAAAGGTTCAAGTGGGTGTAGACGCGAAATGCTAACTAAATGAATATAACTATTTCATAAACGAAATTTCCTTCTTCCCCAGAGGTCATTTATTCTAAAAAATGGATTCGCTCCCCCCCCAAAAAAAAACAATATAAAAATTCAGAAATTTCAGAAAATGTGCAGAACTATACGAAAGACCCTCAGACAGAAAGCACGTACAGACACTCAATTGACTTTTTATAAAACAATGGCAGTTTCAATGATAACCTATGGATGTGAAAATTGAGCCCTCAATAGAACAGATAAGAGAAAAATAGAAGCCGCGGAAATGAGATTTCTTAGACCTTTGGCGGGTTATTCAGCACTGGACCATAAACGGAACTCGGACATCAGAGACGAATTAAAGATCTTCAACCTAACTGAGAAAAGAGATACACTAAGAAAGAATCGGCATGGTCATTTAATGAGAATGCCGGAAGATCGAATGCCAAAAATCCTCCACAACGGGAGGAGGAGTAGGGGCAGACCAGTAAGGCAATGAAAGGATATTCTTGAAGACGGAACGGGCCAATAGGCTCAACCCATGATGATAATGATGATGATAAATTCGCTCTTTGAGACCCGAATCTCTGGTGACTGCGCTCAGTCGGCCGCTGTGGGTAGCGGAGAAGAGGGAGATGCAAGCAGAGCCACCGAGTGGGCGGCGCGCGGGCATGGGAGAGGACGGAGGTGAGGCCGGGAGTACGGGGATGGGTGTTGAGAGCGGAGAGAGGGGGAATGGCTGGGGGGAAGGGGGCGGGGGGGAAGACAGGAGGGGACGCCGGGTCAGAGAGACGACGGAGGTAAGGATAGGTGGTTAGAGCGGGAGAAGAGCGGGGGGAACTTAGGAGGGGAAGGGTAGGGCAGGGTTTGAGAAACGGGGCAGAGAGAGAGAGAGAGAGAGAGAGAGAGAGAGAGAGCAGGGAGGGGAGGAGGACGGAGGGTGAGAACCGTGGGAGAACGAGGGGATGACGGGAGGAAAAGAAAGGAGTAGTGCCATCGGGTCCCAGAGATGACGGAGGTCAGGCCAAGGGGTAAAGATGAGAGAGAAGAACGGGGCGGGGGAAGATTGGGCGAAAAGAGGAATGGACAGTGAGGGGGGAGTGGAAAGGCGGAGAAGGAGGAGAAAAGAGGGCGTGGGGGAAGAGGAAGTGAAGAGAGCGCGAGCGCCAGGACATCGGGAAGGCGGTGGCGAGTGTAGGGGGAGACAGTTGGGGAGAGAGTGGGGACAAAGGCTGTGAAACCAGCGGATGAGAACGAGAGCTGAGGGCGGAGGGCGGAGGGCGGATGGCGGAGGATGGAGGGCGACTAAGGCGGGACGCGCCGTCTCCAGAGATTCGGCGGGCGCGCTCTAATCCTTCCTGAACAAATCTTCAGACTCCCGACCTGCGAGGGTTGAATGTCTCGGACTATCTTTAGCACACAGCGCAAGAGCGAGCGAGGGCAGGAATTACAGCGGGTGGCGTCGCCCCTGACTCCACCCGCCCTCTCCCACGACGCCCCGTAATCTAACTGTAAACACTTTTTTCTTACCCCGGTATCGCGCCGCCTCCCTCGAGGAAAAATAAACCGAACTCTCCAGCGCCTGCTCGCGGACATTTCACGAGAAGGAATTCCGTCTTCAGGAGAAGTTATGTTTTACCAAGAATTAGAGTATGTTCTTTACGAGGGAACCGCGGCAAGAAAATCTACTCCCTCTGCGGTGTTGTGCTTTTGAAAAATGTTGGTTCTCAGATGTACAGTGAGAGGAGAAAACGAAAAGAAAAGACGTTGGGATTGTAGGAAAGACCTGTTACAGACAGTTAGGCATAGTGAATGTGTTTCCCAAGATTGTGGACTCAATTTTCAATAGAATTTCTTAAACTTGATGTTCTTTATTATCTCTTAATGACCATACAACTAATAGTTAAAAGATAATTGCACAAATTAAAATGTATCCCGTGTCTATGCGTTATAATACCGTGCACATTGTAAGTGCAGGTTTACCATTGGAATTGTATTCTTGTGGTGTAAGTTTTAATCATTACTTGGTCACTCAAAACATGTCGAGCGTATGCTGCCACTTACCGGAATAGTCATTCATCACAATTATTCATTTTTATGCAGTGTTATAATTACACTTATTCCTTTCAAAGAAAACAAAAAAGTGGGGGCTTTTACCATTAAATTATTTTAAAATACCTACAGGGTACACTCAATTAATAAAATTTCTCTAATTTCAATAAACAGTTTGCAGCAACCGCGTAACATGCTGCAGTCGTAGAAGGAAATTACGAGGATTAAGAAGTAATTTATCTCATAAATTTATCTTCTACGACTCAAATAATAAAAATCGAATAAAGGATATTTAAAATAATAATTTCCCTCTGTTCAGAAATTCTATTAACTAAGTAATGATATTCTGCTCGCTTTGTTTTATATGTATAGTAGTCAAGGACTACTGATCAAAATGTATAAAATAATCAACTGTTTTAAAGCGTTACTACAGATGTTGGTTTATTAAAGTTAAATATATTAAGTAAGTTTTATTAATTTCGCTATTGTGAGCAAGTAGTTCAAAGATTCAACACCGGAATTAATGAAATGCAAGCAATAAACTCACCATTTATTGAAGAGGATAAAAAAGAATATCACGGAAAGACAGCACAAACAGCCATTTACCTGCAAAATACAAAGCAACTCTTAGTCATGTGGAATCAATTTCAATGAAATCTATGAAAATTAATTTACTTCTGAACTTTCCGAGAAAACCTATTTGTATGGAAATATGGATAGGTAATAAAAACAGTGTGTTTGTTGAATATCAAACACATATAGTAACAAATTCCAATATACAACAAATCAGATTAACTAGCGTTGATAGCTACGGGTCTAAAGGTAGTTTTCTGACGATCGACGGAGCAGGTTTGCCTCGGGACAGGCCAAATATTTTCTGGATGCGCCAAACATGAAGTTTATGGCACCTGTCGAAATAGATTTGGAGGTTGGTACGGGGATTTCCGTGTTTTTTCTTCCGGACATATGCCCGAGCAGCTTCTAAAACAAAGAGCCGCGCCTTTCATTTCCGATCCGTTTCTAATTCATCCCTCTTTACCTGGACTGGAGCTCCATGGAGGAGTATGCTTCACTATTTCCCCTTATAATCGATTCTCCGAGTCGGGAAGAACTTTTAGAGCAGGGATTAAAAATTATTTTCTTTCTTTATAATATATAGCACATGAAAACCATAGCAATAAGAGGCTTAAAAACAACAAATACATAACTAATATGAACCTACTTTAGTAAAATGGTTTATTATATTTGTTTTATTATTGTTTATACTGTTATCATTTTTAATTTTACAAAAAGGAAAAGAGTTTTCCGAAACTAAATCACGGATTTTAATTACACAAAATGTAGTTTTCATTATTGTTAATGATATTATAAATCAAAAGAAAGGGATTAAAAAAATATGAAGTGCTTTTAGATTTACGTCTGAAAACAATTAATATAACTTCAGGTGTTCTGAAATTATTAAAATTTATGTAATCAAGAAAACTTAATCTTGATTACATGTTCAGTGGCTTCGCAAATATGCCTATCGATCCCAAATTGATCCCTCGATTATCATTAACTCCCTTCTAAGTTTCAACGACCGTCGAGTGGTCGTTACCGACCCCGTCGGGAATACTTGCTTTAGAGGAATGCATAAAGGCTTCATAGACATCAGTTCATTCATTTAAAAAAATATAAAATAAAAAATATACTATTCGCAAAAGATATCGGCCTTTCCGCTCACAGTCCATTGTAACTACGTGAATCCAAGATGCGTAAATTTACGCGCGGGCATCATTTAAATCAAAGAAATTCCTCCGCCCGGTTCCAAAGAGCACACAGCGGCGAGCAGCTTGCGTGGCCGGCGGAACAGAACATCCTGAAAGAAATTAAGTGATTCGCGCGCCTGTGCCTCGCCGAGGGAGGGCGCAAGGGAGTTGTGAATAGCCGCGCCGAAGTAATTTAGTAATTCGATTCCATAAATAAGGTAATGAGATTAAATTGTGTACATTCATTTACGACTCCGCGGAACTCGCTTTTAATCCAATAAAGTGGGGGTTTATTAGATGCAGCAGCTGCTAGCACCCTCTGACGGTCGTACACCCGGATCGAAACGTCTTGATGGAGCAAGTAGGCCCAAAGCAGAATGCCAATCTTACTTTAGTACTTGAAGTGTAATCACATAGTAATGTAATCACACTTTTAATTAATTTAGTTTCATTTTTTCAGTCAATCTAGATGTTTTATTCTGATTATTTCGTGACGATAGTCAGTTCTCCAAAAGAAAGAAATTACAGTGAAAAACTTTAAACTATTCATGGTAGGTAATACAATTTTTTATCAAAATGTGTTAATGGATATTGTAAGATATATATATATATATATATATATATATATATATATATATATATATACGTATATGTATATGAGATCTTGATTCTTTTTGCTGAACGATGATTGAAAAAATAAAATACAGCATTACCACACAATTTCTAAACCGGCAGTGAATATTAAGAATAAAAAATACTGAAAAATGTGAATTTGAAACTGTTTTGCTTATATTTCACTACATGTACCTACGCGAAAATGCATCGCATTCACGCACAAATGTTCTCTTGAATTAGATTCGCTTTGATATGGTTTTGAATATGTAATAAACGTTCGTGCAATGTAGACTAGCCACGTCTACGCATTCTTGATGACTGTAGCAAGGTGGCATATGCCGAGTAGACAAGTGCTGCGTCATTTCACGCCACGCTACTAGTCTACTCGACATTTATGCTAACACCGACATGTCTCTCAAGATCTTCATCTTGCGCGCTTCGTCTCGGACGCAGAAACGAAATCTCTGTCATTATGCCAACAATCATAGCGGCCGTGCTCATAGAGGTGTGAATTTATGCTAATAGACGGACGGAGGCATACGAACTTCACGAAGTATGGCGAACAGCCGACAAGAACAAGGAACAGCACGAGGTTCTCGCCTCGCATGAATCTCTCATAATAACGCCTAGTGAATGCCGCTTAAGGCGGACGAACTAACTACAAGGAGGTGCCAAGTCCTTCCCAATTTGAATACGCTTCTGTGATTGGCTTCCCAAGATTCCGCCGTGACCAGGCGCCCTAGTGGAGCGGGGGGGGCGCAGGGAGAAATGCAAATGAGGCGGAGCAGCCGAGAAGGGCCCGAAGGGCGCGTGAGGGCCTCTCCACGGGCGAAGGGACGGCCCCCACGGGGAGGCGGGAGAGGCTGTTGAGACGGCGGCTGCGGAACGGGTGAGCTCGAGTGTACAATCGATGTTGACAAATGCGTGAGGTCGAGACAAAAGGCGATCAAAGCCGGCCGGGCGCCGCCGTGTTGTTAGGAGAAACAATGGGCGCTCGCTTCCGACAATAATGGGCGAATCAAATGCAGCGGCGCGGGGCGGCGCCGGAGGGGGCGTGTCTCCGTTTGAATAGCTACACCGCAAGCGGGGCGGAGAGGTGTGGGCGAAGCGCTGGAGGGCGGCGTGGGTGAGCGGGGGCGGGGTCTACGAGAACGACGGACGGGGCCGCTGGAGAAATTGCAGTCCCTTGCGCCCGCCCTAGACGCCCCCGCGGCAATCTACGCCAATCAAGTGCCCCGCTCGGGCCCCGCCCCCTCGCTGGCTGGGTGGCTGGCTCGCCCGCCGCCGCTGTCACGATAAGTCAACGTCCCAGCCACGGCGCGCCGCGCTGGGAGTCGAGCGGGCGCTCCGGGCCGGGTGAGAAGCAGAGCGGCGGTGAGAGAAATTCGGCGAGAAACAGGCGAGGCTCCGGGGCGGCGCAGGCCAGGCGGGGCACGAGGGAAAATCTCGGCCTGGGCGAAGCCGAGAGAGCCGTCGGAGATGGTGTAAGGCGATGTGAGGTGCTGCGAGGCGGTGCATGTGCTGCGAGGAGTGTGAGCCTGTGAGGGGATGAACCGCTGGAGCGTGAAGTGGGTCGGCGCTTGTGCGTAACTCATCGAGTGGCGGTTCAGGTCACAAGATAAAGCGATGCGTGGGGTAGGTAGAGCGTAGTGTGGTGAATGGGGAACTCAGAGTTGTGTAAGGTTGTTTATGTGTTGATAAGTGAAGATCGCGGTGGATCGAAGATGATTTGTGTGAAGCTGTGGGAGAGAACATGAAACGATGTGAGCAGAACGGCTCAGTATAATGACGAAATATTAGTTTGTGAGATGCTAAGTGGCTTCTATAGACGATGGGGAGGTTTGAGCTGAAGTGCGGAGTAAATATGGGGCCTATTGGTCTGTGCCGAAAGATGTTCATTACAAAAGAGTTTAAAAGGCAAAACAGTTAGTGTGCCTGTGTCGTTTTACGTAAGTACCGTTAAACGATTATTTAATGAGTGACAGAGTTTAACGATGGAGTATTATAGTTACATATGTTAAAAATAAGTCAAGACGTGAAATATAATGCAAGAATTAATGAATAATCTTCCTATGCTCGTTTTAAAAGTTACCCCCCTCTGTTGGTCTATGAACCGGAATCCGTTTTTTAGTATTTATTTGTTTCCTGGGTAGCCAAAAAACGCGCAAATGCACATCTTTGCGTAATCACAAGCACGATTTCAGTGTGTCAGTAAGAGCGGTGTAAGACGGAGGGAAATCCAGAAGCTGCAAGATTAACGACCAGGGCAGGGCGCATCGGAATGTACGCGACAGGCTGGAAAGATGGTGAGGACACGTGTTTGAACCGAGACGGTGAGTTTGAAGAGGGTAATCATGAGTTTCCCTGCGGAAATACGAAGATGACCTCTTATATGACAGAAAATCGTGAAATGACACTCCATATCGCTTTCAATTATTTTCGAAATACAAATACGTTGCTTTCAGAAAAGGAACGTTAGGATTTTTGGGGTGAAAGAATCAATTTCTTCAGTGAAAGATCTTTACTCTATTTCTCTCGTTTCTCGAGATTCGAGACTATTTGAATAAGAAAAGATACAGTTGCACGGGATAATTTACCATGAACAACGTCCTATATTAAACAAGTACAATATACATACCCGGAGCGCGCCTTTAATTTGAAACACAGCATTCTCCGAAAATAAAACCTCCGCGTAAACATCCAGCGGCGAATGGGCTAATGGATTTGTGGCGTAGCGGATTGAGGCACTTTAACCGAGGTTTCACCGCAGCGGTCGCCGAAAGCCGGGCCCGTATCCCACGCTAATACAAAAACTGGCTGGAATCGAACCAAGGATTTCCCCCCAGCGAATACCCCCGGGTAATTGGAAAGTGTGGTATTTTAAGTCGTTCCAGGGGAAGCAATTGGAAAGAATCTATAGTTAGATTTTAAATGAAGCCTCCGTATCGGCCTGCGCTCTGCCGGCTCTAAGTATAATTAATAACGGACCGGGCGAAAACGGGGAAAGTTGGGCGGCGGTCGAGTGCAGAATGGAGGAGCCGGACGGGGCAGGCGCAGAGGAGGGGCCCAGCGCCGGGGCTCGGGGGCGAGAATGAACGAGAGCGAGCCCGGAAGCAGGGACCCAGAGGAAAGGAGGGTGGGAGAAGCGGTGAGGGCCAGCAGGGCGAGAAACGGGATCAAAGCGAGGACGGGGAGGTGGAGCGGGAGGGGAGACGAGAACGAAGGACAGGGCGGGGGTTCAGAGAACGAATCTTGGACAGTATCCGGGCCGGGTGTCACAGGTGGAAGAATGTTCTCCGGGCTAAGGGTTCGCGGTGGAGGAGGGTGGCGGGGGCCGATGGCGTGGGGTCAGTTGGCGGGGTCGGTGCGGGGGTCGGTGATGGCGGGGCGGTGATGGCGGAGTCGGTGATGGCGGGGGTCGGTGATGGCGGGGGTCGGTGATGCGGGTCGGTGATGGCGGGGTCGGTGATGGCGGGGGTCGGAGGTGGCGAGGTCAGTGGTCGGCGGGGGTCGGAGGTGGCGGGGTCGGTGGTGGAGGGGCCGGTGGCGGGGATCGGTGGATGGGTCAGAAGCGGGGTTGGTGGCAGGAGACAATGGCGGAAGGCAGGGGCAGGAGGAGAGTGGCTGTTTTCCGAAGCGGGTTTTAGGACAGGGAACAGAGTAAGGGATATAAAGCGGGAACCCCCGTCGAAGAGCAGGCGAGGGTCGGGCGAGGATCTGGCCATGGACAGGGGGATCCAAGGCGGAGGCGGAACAGGAAGGCCTGGGCCGGCAGCGGGGGCGGGGGAGCGGGCAGTGAAGGGCGCGAGACGCCGGCCGAGAGGGGCGGGGCGGTCGCGTGACCCGAGTAGTTGTGAATGAGCCTCTTCGCGGCCCCTTCGCCCCGGACGCCTCTCCGACGAGGGTAATAACCGCGCGAATAAACTACCGGCGTGGCGCCCAGCCCGGCCCGGCCCCGCCCCGCCGCCTCCCCGGGGCCCGCTCGCAGAGTGCGCCCAAGATTCCCGGAGTTGGCGAACGGGGTCTGTGGGCCGTCCCGCGCCGAGTGCAGCGACCTCCGACGGGAGGAATTGCGGCGATCGCATTTCATTGAGGAATGCATGCATTCCGAGAAGAAGCTGCTGAAATAGCTCCCCGCCTGGAAAGACTCCGCAGAGACATTGGAATAAATTTGTGGGATGATCAAACTTCTGTACTGACTTACCAAGGTAAATCAAAGGATTATCATTAACTTCAATTTTATCATAATTTCTAACGATTATATGATATAGATTACGTTCATTACTTAAAGGTGCCCTATATATTGCTCTCTCCCTTTTTAAATATTCAACAATAGTAACCAATATGTCACAAACGACATACACATACAATATTCTCAATCCGAATGTTCTCTAATGTCAAAAAGGTGAAAAATATAAAAAGCCCATTTAATAAGAGTCCGATAAAGAAATTCTTATAATTGCAATGACATTCAAAGGAACTTAATAATTCAAAATTCGATTTACATAGTATCATATAAACAAATATTTTTTTGACTTTAGATCAAAAGCAACTATCGAGTGAGATAGCTCAGGATCAATTGATGTCACTGCGAACTCTACCAGAGACTTTAAATTAGGGTTCGAATTCCGATGGTGGCAACTACATAGCTAGGACGAATTCAGCCGCTGTCTGGAGGAGAATTCTAGGGGCTGTCCGCTCCGGTAGTTTTCCGTGGTTTCTCAGATCAACGCCAGACGAATGCCGGAGCAGTACCTTAACAAACGGGTCACGAAGAGCGCGCGTTCTTTCCTTCCTCTTCATTGACCTTTTCATTGCCCTTTACTCAAACACACACTTACGTGCACAACACTGTCACACATGTCGAGAGTCGTCGAGGGCATAGAACTTGTCCGGGGGCTGTCCCGCTGGTGGGTGATACCTGGATGAAAATTGCCTCGCAAGCTGACGTGCCCGTCGGCGCCGAATATCACCTTCCAGCGAAAGAAAAACACAGTCATAATATATATGTAAAAAAATATGATAAAAGATCCAAGAAAGAGATAGAAAACGTTACTACTTTGTCATTTATTATATTTAACACAAACTATTCTCCTCTATTTCTTTAATTATCTCTTGAAATTATACATCAATTTACCAAACATTTTATAATAATACAACTCAAACATCTATTATATCCATGAAGTCAATTAAATTCTGCCAGGTAAACTTTTGATGAAATTGTTGTGATACTTTTTTAAAAGCAAGTACACTGATAGTTAATTTGTACATCAGATCAGATGGTGAACAAATGAATGGAAATTATTTATATGTCTTATTTTGAGTTAACTGTCTTTCACAAATTTGAACTTCATTATTTATTATAATAGATCCGACTTAAATTCTGCCTCTGACTCTTTAAGGAAGATCGTCCATATTTACGATAAAAATAAATTAGTGAAACGAGGTATTTCGGTACTTATACGGAATCGTTAATCTCATATTAATGGAAAAAGGGGAAATTATCATTTACTTCCATACACGTAGTTACCTGTAAAACCATTTCCGCCATCCTAAATATCTTTTACACAAAAAAGTGACAAATTTACTGGGAAACTCATCAATGTAGAGTACTTTCCGTGATCGTACTGGATTAATTCGAGTACATGATTTGCACTTAAGGTGGGATCCTTCGAATATTAATTCTCGAGGAGTGAGCGGATCCGCGGAAGTGTCGGGGAAGCCCCGCCCGGGGAAGACAGTTGCGCAGCGCCGGGCGGCGGGGCTCGCGTGCAGCGCCGGTAATCAGAGGCGGCGGCGGCGGCTCCTCCACCCCCTTCCTCGGGCCGTCGCGCCGCCCGATAAATCTGCATTAGCCGCCGCCGCGATAGCACGGTGGCGGAGCTGAAGGCGTGGGAGGCACGACAGATGGAGACGGTGATAGTGATGGGCGGAGGAAACGAAAATGAAGGGGAATTGTTGATATGACGATGGATAAAAGCGATAGTGACAGTGAAGGAGCCATCTGCTCACGTAGGGTGTGGTGTCACATCGAGGAAATAATGATGGCTGAGTTGACCTCATGGCCGTTGAATAGTAGTGACGGTGGTGGTGGGGTGGTGGGGTGGTGGCGGTGGTGGCGGCGGCGGTGGTGGTGACAGTGGTGGTGGCGGTGGTTGTGGTATTGGGCAATGAGTCGCTGGTGGTGAGGTAGAAAGAGCAAAAGCGTGTCATCACCACAGCAGGCACAGGACAATGACGGTGTCTGCACAGGTTCAGCGGCATGATAACGCCGAATGAAAAGAAGCAGGCGGATGTAGTCGTTAGGATCCGCACGTTAGGAAGGCGCACGGACACGAAATGGGAGACGATTCCAGGGAAAGAGAAGTTTTTAAGACGGCTTAAATCGGTGTAGTTAAATGACACGCATAAGTTCTGTAAAGAATTACTAAATCACGTGATAGAAAAGATGCATATAAAGACCTTGGAATTCAAAAATGAAACCATATTACTGATGTACCTTAAACTTTTACCTGTGGGATCATTTGATGTCGAAAATACAAATTATTTTTTTAAATGAAACATCAGTTTATTTTGAGTTCCAAACAGAAGCGGGACAATTTATGTTTACAATAAACTCGAAACTGTTTTCATTTTATAATATACTTTTCATTGATAATTACAAAATGAGAAATTGACGGTAAAATTAAACAATATAATTGCAATAAAGTATAATTGGTGGTCTACCATGAATTATCGTCTGCAAACTGGATACACTAGGCGTAATATTAATTAATGGACGGAAATTTAAAAAAATCGGTATCTTTCATTTTGGTGAAAGGTAATCAATTGATTAAATAATTGTCTTATATCAACACATTTTTTGTCCACTTTTCATTATTAAAATTTAATTTAAATATTTCAACAACAAAGTAGCTTTAAACTATTGTGCCTAGTAAGAGACAAGAAAGTGTGCAATAACTTCTGTTACATTATTTACTAATTTGCGCGATTCGTAAGATTTAATGTGTAAACATGAACAATATTCTTAAAAAAAAAAATACAATTTTTACTAATATAATAATAATGTATAATAATAATAATAATAATAATAATTCATTAAATATATGTAAATAAAAGTCAAATGAAATAAAAATCTTAAATTTAAAAATACCATTTAAAATAAAAAAATATATATTTTGGTATACTTTATTTTAGGGCTCTTATCCAAAATGTTTTGTATTACCAATGCAACCTTTTTTCACTGAACACACGGAGGTGGAGCGGGTTGCATACTCCTAGTTTCTTCATCATACCAACTTGAGTACGCCTCAGCGGTACGCGACTCCACTTCCCCTTCCTCAGAACTTACACAAATTAGTGTCCGAAACCCTCTCGACTGGAATTACATAAACATGTACATCTTTTGAACAGATTTTTACAGCACATAATTCCCTAAAATTTGAATTTTATTGTTGTAAATTTTCATATAAATATTTTGAAACTTTTTTTTCGGGAAAGGTTGTGCCAACTGTTTTCCTTTGACAATTAAGAGATCAATAACAGTTCACTGGTTGGAGTGTGTATTGTAAGTGTGATAAGTTAATGTCTAATACTGCAGATAATAAGCAGCTATTGTGTGTGTGTTGTGTGTTTCTCCAAGGACTGTTAAAAGAAAGCAGCTATTAACATATCTAGAAGATACAGTATCTCATCAGGTTTTTCAATCTCATCAGGTACAATCTCGATCAGGTTTTTCGTCCAGTTTCCCTGATCCATTGAGCAAATGCTGAGATGGCCCCTTGTTTTGCTTCTGGACATAAATGTAACTTCATTTCTGTGTCTTCTAGAATTCAGTGGGAAATACAATTATTCAAATTATCGTTTCCATGTTGTCGCGGCAGGAAGTAATAAGAGCCAAAATTTATTGCTTATTTTCTTTGAAAATAGATTTTATTACATGGGAGTTTTTTTTTCTTTTTTCTGAAAAGATTTTTAAATGGCTTAATTTTTTTATAGCACGTCATACTTTCAAAATTCAAAATTTAAGTAGTATATGACTTGGTGTAGGGATCGCAGAATTTTGAAAATGTGCACACAATTCACTTTTCCCCATAGCACGTCATACGCAGTTTTTAACTGTTTTTTTGACGTAAAATAAATAAATAAAAATAAATAAATACAGAACCGAGTAAATGAAAAAGTCACGAAGGAGAACAAAATACAGGAAGAACTAGAAGTGGCACTTGGACACTTTCCTGAATTGTGATACCTCTTAGATAAACCTCTCATTCTTCTCTCCATTGTTATTTCGAGGAAAACATATATAATCCTTGATTGAGATGCATTATTTTTAAAAACTCACATTCACAATAAAAGTTTACCATCATAACAGAATATCACATACATAATAATACTATTGGTTAAATATTAAAGGAGGTCTTTATTTCAATTTTCTATTCAACTCCCCGAATTAATTCCACAAAGTACAGCAATGCCAGTGAAATCCATCCTTCTGCTAACCAACACCTTTCGGTTCGAAGTTATAGTTTCCGGTCATATTGGATGACTGCATCCTAGCGCGAACGTACAACGAACTCATTCTTCACATCCACTGCATTACGAAGAATACGTTCAGTATCAAATTTAACGTCAGCCACACGAAATTATGATCTCACTGCCCTATTACTTCCCGTGATGAATGCCCCCCAAACGCCGCTAATAGAGCGGGAAAGACGCCTTTGCCGAAGCCCTAACGCACGTTGAGAAAGATATCTACCCCTCGCTAGGTCGTCCATTCACTTCAAATTACCGGCAGGAGCAACATTGTCAGAAACAACGGACAGCGCGTGATTATGAAAATTTATGACTCTGCCTTCCTCCGCCCCGCATCGCATCGCACGGCAGGAAAAGGAGATAAACCCGAGGAAATCCCCGTCAACGCAAAGAAAACATGGAAAGTTGAAAAATGTGAGAAAGACGCCAACGCGTAAGTAGTCTACGGTACAGATGTAAGAAAAAATTTGTTCAAAACTGGTCTTTTTTTCTACTTTAAAAAATCAATGAAAACCCGAGCATTGATTGATTTTTTCGTGTTTCCGGGCACGTCAACTGCTTTGGTCATTAGTCCCGTTAGTGTAGTGCATGCTTTTTTCTCGAGAGACGGCGATCTTTCCCCGCTGGATGGCGAGATCCGGCGCCGACCTACCGTCGGCTAGTGGGGTTTCCCCTTAACCAAGACTCTCCCAACAGCGAGGCACCGCCCCAGCCGGGACAAGCTCTAAGCTCCCGACCGATCTCCCGGAATATGTGGTAGTGTAGTGTATGTTAGTGTGTGTGTATAAGGGGAGAGGATAGGACAAGTAAGAGGAAGGACAGATCGCGCGCGATCCGTGACCCGTTTTGTAGGGTACTGCTCCGGCATTCGCCTGGTGTTGTTCGGAGAAACCACGGAAAACTAGCGATCAGAGCAGCCGGCCGCTAGAATTCTCCTCCAGACAGCGACAGAATTCGACCTAGCTGAAAAGCTAGCGTCGAAAATCCAGCCACCGTCAGGACTCGAACCTAGGACCTCCCGGTCAGAGGCGCTGCAGTGACATCAGTTGATGCACTGAGCTACCGCTCCCGGTGAAAACCCGAACAAATATTGCAATACGAGTTATATTTTATTTTTAAATAAATGATTCTATTATGAACCTTGCTAGGTGTGGCGTAATAAAAGGACACCAACGGTGTGGCTGGTCTCTAAGACCGGGATTCGAGTTTCCTAAACATAAATAAAATGGAAATGTTAACAATTGATCAGATATCAGAAATATCTCGCACTAACAATTAATAAACACACTTACAAGGAAAATGACCCATAAAACTAGCATATACAAAAATATAAACGAATTAGAAATGGTAATCACAATTAAAGTCAGAATACATGATGAGCATTAAAATACCGTGATTTAAACGTTCTCTTGGGTCGTATTTATAAAACGTATTGGCTGAAACATGTTAGCTGGCTTAACTAGTACTAATGTCACCTAACCATTACTCACTATTTACGAAATAGACTCACAGTCTCTGTACAACACTTTAATGTTTTGTACTGAATGTTCTTGCACTTTAGACACTGGAATTTTGTTTTTTTTATAACAATAAATATTAATCATAATTCAATGTGAAAGTTGAAAACAATCATCAAAAATCGTGCCCTATAAATATTTATAAATCACTAGTTCACTAACAACGATCATAACACGAACAGTGTGCCCGGTCTCAGGGACCGTGTTGCAGTGTCTTAACCCAGCCATCACTTTTAAAACATTAACAATAGCTCATACAGGTGCGAATTCAAAACTGCTGGAGGTGCAAGAATGTACAGCTCCCGTTCTCCAACAGTCATAAATATAAATAATATTTTTGATAGACCCGGTCTCAGAAACCGTGGCACACCAACAGAAGGTTAATGTGGACAGCAGGGCTCTGCATAGTAGCAATATCATTTTTTTATTAAATAGCTATGTTATCTCAATCATTACATTCACTAACAATACAGTTTCACATAATTCTAAAAATTATTCTTCTCCTGAAATTATTTCATTTTACTGACTCATTGATATAGATAGTAAAACTGATATAAAAATGAGAAAAACCATCACCGTAACTTCATGATTTCTCCGACTTTGGTCAAAAATACTATAAATAGAATACGCAGTATGATAAAAATACTAATTTTATGTCAACTACAGTCGTGTTTAATCTACAAAGTATTCTGCTTTAAATAAAAGAGAAGTGATGAAAAGGTCATGTGTAAGAAATCTAATTTAAAAGGATAAAATTCAAAATAACAAACAGTCGTTTCAACGGTCTCTAAGAGAGTAATCGCTCATCGCTAATGGAATTTTATGTCGCCTTGTTTGCCAATGCGCGCCCTTTACACAAAGGCCAAAAGAAGTGCATGCAAACGATACTCGATTGAAAATTAATATTGACTAAGTTGGATATGAAAAGATATGAAATTGTAAGGTATGAGAATGTAATATTCGATAATCTCGTTCACTTTCTTCTGACACGTTTATGGATTTTTTAATTTTCAAAGGATGAAAAGAATGAGTTTAGAAAAAAAGCATTGATTTGTGCGGAGGTAAAATGCTCTGTGTGCAAAAAATAAAACACTACTCTTCAGAAGTAATGAAATTTCAGTTGGTATGTATTTTATAATACTTCCAGCTGAACCGATTCGTTACATCGCACAAAGGAAGAGTTGTAAAAGGGTTATTACAGAACAATACTACAAATGTTCTGCACAAAATAAATTAGAAAAACAAAAAAATGTTTGAAGTCATTCAGCACGTTTTCTTTAAGACTATTCAAGAGAGAGGTTTAAAACTTCTGGAACAATTAATTAATCTCATTGTAAAACCATGTTTTATATTCATTAAGATTTGTTCTTAAGAATGAATAGAATACAATACTACTAATGCGAATTTTATCCGACACATCAAATCCTATTTTCGCTTTAACTTAAAAAGTAATGAATAACATTTTAAAAGATTGGTTCGTTTATATATACTCAATAACCTTTGCATCTAAAAAGTATCTAAACTTAAATAAAAGCTTTTTTAACTATTATCGCATTCACGTTGCTCGATTTTTACTGAATTGCAACACTCACCATAAATTGACCATTAAGAAATTAGGGAAAATAAGCGTTCCTTATTAATTTTAGGATATTAAAACCAGCGCTTTTAGCATAAATTCAGTAAATAAGAGTAAGTGACATGCGTGTAAAAACCTTTATCTTTCGTTTAATTTAAATTGTTTTTAAACCAAACATTAGCTTTTAAATAGATATGTTAGTGATGCTGTCAGATATTATTCATAAAAATAAATTTATTTGATATTGTTTTCTTTTGCTTACAGTATTGCAAACCTGTCATACAATTATCATGCATTTCATGGACTACGAAACACAGATCATGTGATTTTATGCTTTTTTATTTCACGGAACCTGTTTATGAAAAGCACAAACATTTCCATCTAAAAACGATAATATTTTAATCTTTTTGAAGATAAAGGGGTAAAATGTTTTAAAAGAGCAGACGTATTTTCGAAGTACTTAAAATTACTATGTCGCCTTAAGAAATATATTTTAATCAATAAATGTTTAAAGATTATTACTACCAAGTTATATACTTTGAAAAAAATCGTCAAATAAATGTTGCTAATTAATGAGAAAACATAAACGAATAAAATATTCGAAGGAAAAGATATTGTAACATTCATTTTGCAAGGGATTAGATGGTTGGAACACATAGAAAGGATGCTGAGATCAATAGTGCCTAGAAAGATATTAGAGATAGCATCTTCTCAAAACAGGGAGAGCAGACCGAAAATAGATGGAAAAATTATGTGCTGCAAGACCTGAACATCATAAAGGTTAAAAACTAAAGAAGATAACAGAAGACAGAAAAAACTTGAATGCTGTTGTGCGTGAAGCCGAGGCCACAATAGACTGTAAAGCTAGAGACGACGAAGAAAAATAAGAATACTTTGTCTGGAAAATATCGCCAAGGAAATTGCCAGTTAATGGGAAAACGTAAAAGAGTCAAACGCTGTTTTATAACGTGACTGGAAGTTAACTCCGATTGTCACACAAGGCAGAAAACCGCCCTCGTATCACGCGAGTTCTGTTTCTCTTTCCCCTCTCTCACCCCTACTCCCCTCACCAGCCACGAACCTTAACAGGCTTCGCATTTCTCTTGAACACTGTTGGGGCGGGGCACCACACAGACGAATTTCGGAATTACCCTCAATTAGTGTTATGATATATTGGGCAACTGGGTGTAATTCTAAACGCGCGCGGTTTCGCTTCGGAGAATGAATGCGAAACGCTCCCAATTAATCGGACGTAATTCATCTAGAAACCGTAGCACGTTTTGATGGGGAAAGCTTCGTGTTTGAAACAAATATTGTTCAAGTTCACTTGTTACATTCAGAATACGTTTCAAAGGCTCTTTTAAAGCGCAATTTCACGAAACCGTGAGCAAAATCTGTGAAGAACGTTTCTGTATCGCATACTGGGTTTTAACTCTTTTCTGGTTTACAAACTTAAACTACAGTTAAAAATTGTAAAATATTAATAACTTTCATTAGTCTAAATCAACTGGTATGCTCTTTTTTCTTGTATTTACCAAATGTTTATTTTTTAGCTGAATTATTGTTCTGCGTCGAGTAAAATAATAACCTCATTTTTAGGGCATAATATAACTTTTAGACAAAGTAAAAGCGATTCTTTCAGGACATGCATATCGTGATGCTTACCCCTAAAAATAAAAGTTCAATTTTCAGCGCTAGTGGTAAAACGGAGACGATGCTCAAGTGTTCATATAAATCTGTTAATGCAACAAAGAATACAAACGATTTTTGCCCGAACACATCTACTAATACTGACAATGTATTATTCAATGATTTGTATACTTAAGTTAAAATAAAATGAAAGTCAATAGGCTGTCGAAAAAAATAGTGTATTACACACGTGACAAAAGTGATTTATTTTGCTCGTCGTATTACGCCACTCGGCCTACAGGCCTCGTGTGGTGATCTTTCTTCCCAAAATAAAATATCACCTTTACAACGCATATCATACATAATTATCATCCACTGCAATTGTGTAAAATCAACGAAACTGAAGATCATTTTCATAAGTTGGAACAATAGTGTTACAACCAAAATCTCACTATTAACAACTACAGTCAGTTTCGTATTGAGTTTTAAACACAAGTTTTTATCCGTGATCCATTTATTACTATCAGCATCCGTCTGCTTCCTTCCGAAGGATGAATAGTCAAATGTAAAAGAAAATTATTGTATTAATATAATTCTTAATAGTCTTTACGAATGAAGTATATGATATGAAACAATTCGTGAAAAAGTTGTATCCATATTGTGAACATTCCACTAACTATAATATTAATTTTAATTTGTCTCTTCATTCTGAAAACGAGAAGAAACCGGTGTTGGTATAGCCATGATGATGGGAAATAAAGCGGACGATATTCCTGACGAGGAAGATTGATTGATTTTGATTGATTTTTTCGTGTTTCCAGGCGCGTCAACTGCTTTGGTCATTAGTCCCGTTAGTGTAGAGCACGTTTTTTCTCGGGAGATGGCGGTGATCTTCCCCCGCTGGATGGCGAGATCCGGCGTCGACCGACCGTCGGCTAGAGGGGTTTCCCCCTAACCTGGACTCTCCCACCAGCGGGGCACCGCTCCAGCAGGGCAAGCTCTAAGCTCCCGACCGGTCTCCCGGAATATGTGGTAGTGTAGTGCATGTAAGTGTAAGTGTGTGTGTAAGGGGGAGAGGATAGAACAAGGAATATGAAGGAAAGATCGCGCGCGGTCCGTGGCCCGTTTGTTAGGGTACTGCTCCGGCATTCGCCTGGTATTGATCGGAGAAACCACGGAAAACTACCGATCAGAGCAGCCGGCCGCTAGAACGAAAATGTGAAAAAACTGGTGTTGGTATAGCCACGATGATGGGAAATAAAGCGGACTATATTCCTGACGAGGAAGGAAACGTAATCATACGCTTATCCACGCCCCAAGCAGAAATCTACTTCGCCAGCGCCTACGCCTTCGATTTCTACCGAAACTGTTCGCCATAAGTTAGACGGCGAGGAGCCATTTGCTCATTAAGCGACACGGGAACTTGGGCGATCACGGAAACTAAGAGCAGACCCTTGCCGGCGCGGTAATCGAAGCCGGGGCTGCGGCGGTTGTGTCGGCACGTTAAGCGCGCGCCCTGCGGCGAAGCCGAGAGGCGCGTGGGTTTGGGAAGGGGAGGGGGTGGACGGAGAGGGGGCAATAATCCCTGGAAGTTACGCGGATGTCGCCGCCGCTACCTCACCCCGCCCGTTACAGAAATTCTAGCGGTGTCAGCAGGGAGGTCTAGCGGAGTGAACGGGGTAAGGGTCGATGTGACGGGAGTTCCCGTATGGGTTCCAGTAAATGCTCTTTGGGACGAGAAGATGGTGGCCTGTGCAAGTGAGACAGGAGGGAGAATGTCTGGGTGTGAGAGAAAAAGAAGCAATCGGAAGGAAGGGACGAGAGAAGTAAGAAGTGAGCAGGGGTTAAGGAGAAAATAGAAAGAAGGCAGTTATGAGGGGGTAAAACATACTAGCACACGCATGCGCTAGTGCGCCCACGCACACACACGTCAGATAGGGAAAAATTGAGTTAACGCCAGCGAGAAATTACAGATTGGACGAGACTGTGTGAGGAACAATAAAGAGAAAATACGAGCAATAAATAAAGAATTCCTGAATGAAATGTATGCATTAACTTAGGAATAATCTTTCAGTTACTTAAAATAGTACATCCTGAAACTACACGTTTTGTTACTGAAGATGTGATAGTATATCTGCTAGTATGTTTGTACAATAAAGAATTGATAATATAATATAATGGATTAGAGTGAATAAGTTATCTGATGAATCTTACTTAAGCACTTCTTCTCAGAAGTGTCGCAGAAAAAGCAGAATAAGATATGAAATTTTAAAAATTTCGTCAAGTTTAAAACATGAATTGGAAATAAGAAAATTCAGTAAAGTTCATCCTTTATTACCACCATGTGAAAATAAATTTTGATTATTACGTTGAAACATCTTTTTATAACTTCAGGTTTTATAGTGACTTATTTTATTCACCTTAAACCACATTACAAACCACATTTAAACCACATTAACGTGGATATAATACTTTTCCTCTTCTCAATGCAGAAGTAGTGACGTGTCGTCACCAAAATGATGATTAAAAGCATAGACATTTCCATGCCGGAGACTGGACTCGAGAAAGCAGAACCGTCGTTGCCACGAAGGGGAGGGGCGGGGCTGTCGAGTTGGCAGCCACTTGAAGAAGAGCTTAGATGGTGGTGGTGGGGAGGGGTGAGACTCAGTTCTAAGAGGGAGTCGCTGCACCGCGTGTTTGCAAAACTTCTACTCCCACAAAGGGGCGGAATGAGAGAAGGACGGGGAAGTGGAAGTAACACAAACAATGCGATAGTCCGTGGGCGGAGTTTGAGTTCCGTGCACGAGTGACGAGTTTTCGTAAATTCATACTTCTCAACTTCAAGATTTGGACAAAGTCCTATGGATGACGTAACTTCCAGATTTTGATATTTGGACGTATCGACAAATACGCGAGTGATTAGTGATTCCAGGCGCGTCAACGGCCAAGTAAATTAGTACATGTAGCCCCGGGGAGGAGGCATCATCCCCTGCTAGATAGCCATGATGATGGGAAATAAAGCGGACGATATTCCTGACGAGGAAGATTGATTGATTGATTTTCTCGTGTTTCCGGGCGAGTCAACTGCTTAGGTCACTAGTCCCGTAAGCGTAGTGCGTGTTTTTTCATCGCGAGATAGCAGTGATCTTCCCTCGCTAAATGGCGAGATCCGTCGCTGACCTATCGTCGGTCAGCGGGGTTTCCCCCTAACCAGGACTCTCCCACCAGCAGGGCACCGCCCCAGCCCGGGACAAGCTCCAAGCTTCCGACCGGTCTCCCGGAATATGTTCGCGCGCTGTCTGTGACCAGTTTGTTAGGGTACTGCTGCGGCATTTGCCTGGTGGTGATCGAAGAATCCACGGAAAACTACCGATCACACCAGCCGAACGCTAGAATTCTCCCCTAGACAGCGACTAAATTCGACCTAGCTGAAAAGCTAGTGTCGAAAATCCTGCCGCCGTCAGGACTCGAACCAAGGACCTCCCGGTCAGAGGCGCTGCAGTGACATCAGTTGATAACTGAGCTCCCGCTCCCGATATATTATATTTTTGATTGTTCTGCCTTTCTAGAAATAAGCCTCTTAAATATCCACCTCCGTACGTTGTCAATCTTTAGAGGAAACGCGGAGGGCATGTGAATCATGTGGAACTCGCGTTATGATGTGATGTCGGGCATATAATGCTCTACAGAACAGTTCAAGGGCTGGCAGTACAAATTTGCGATGCAGTATGAAGGAATTTTTACTTTCAAATTAATGATTTTTAATGTGCGAAATGTCTTGCACCGGTTTATCAAGTAAATATAAGTTTCAATACTCATTCACGCATTTGATTTTAGGGGAAAATAAATTATTGATACCAGGATTTATTGATGTCAGGAAAACATGTTAAGCTGGGTTGTCGTCATGAGAGGTGAATTAAATCCCTTGCTATCGATCACAGAACAGAAGAAACTATTTTTGAGATTAATCACAGTGTGGATTGTGATAGAAACAGGAACCTGGAGACTTGATTAAAGGAGAGCTCATTTCAATTGAGGTGGGAACGTGGAGAATAGAATTCCAGGGACTCCTTAGGACGACTGCACCGAGAAGAGCGCGAGGCGAACAGTGGAGTAGGGCAGAGGGCGGAGGCAATACCGCAGCGGTGAGTGACACTGATTACACGGATAGGCGAGTTCGATGAGATCGACAGGGGGGGGAAGGAGAGGAGGAAAGGTAGTGACAAGGAAACGGAAACGAGGGAAAGGGTGAAGACATTAGCGGGGGGTCGGGGGGAGAGGTGGGCGCAGGAGTTGGGAGTGGGACCTGGGCGCGGTCGTTGGTGGAATGAAATGTTGGTGCGGGTCGTGGGCGCGATATTTGGGTGAGGGCCGGGTGGGCTGGAGGGGGGGGGGGCGGGGCGGGGGGTGTGGGCAACGAGGGCAGCGTAGGCGACGAATAAGGCAGGGGCGAGCGGGGGGGGGGGGGGGGGGGGGCGGGGCGCCGGGGCCGGTGCTTGCGGTCGCCCGCCCTCGAGTTGTTGCGGAGTTGGCAGAGAGGGCGTGGGTGGGGGCGGGGCCGCTCCTTGGCGCCGTGGACAGCTGCCCGTTAATTGGGTGGGCCCTTCAGACGCGTCCTCGCGCGCGGCGCACCGCAGGGATGCAAGGGCGCGCCGGCGCCAGGTGCGCCTTGCAAGGGCCGGTGGCAGAGCGCGGGAAACGCACTGCATAAATAATAAAAAATCGATAAAAATGTCCTACTGTATTCTTATCCAGTAGGTAATTACATATTTATCTCTCAGGAAATATTATGAATTGAAATATTGAACAATAGTGTTTTTATATGATGGAGCAACTTTGGGAAATATTGTAACAAGCTGATTGTTGGAGTAACAAAGGAAATCAAGTGTTTCCAACATTTTCTCTTCAGAAAACAAGATAAACCTTTATAATGTGTAAGATTGTTATCAATACAATTTATTATTTTTTATCATTGTAATGCAATATTTATCTGATTTCTTTGAAGTGATTTAGGCATTTTATCTTCTAACGTCATTGGTGTCCATGGATGGCACAATAAGGAATAGAAAGGTAAGATATCCCGCAGTCGCTGGCTCCTCGCACAGGGCTCGGTTTTGCCTTAGTATGGAAGTAATTAGAGTAACCTTTGTAAGCAATAATGAGAGCAGCTGTCCGACAAATTTGACACCAGAAGCAGCCACATACACTCTGATGCTAAATACATCAAAGAACGTTCCGGCATCTTGCCAGAATGAAAATTTACAGACATCACATTACAGTTCAGTAAAGTTAATTGAGAGCAGAAAAAGAACTATAACTTCGAGTTCAAAAACAATGGACAGAATGATGCTATCGGGCTTCATCGTTGTGGCGTGTCTTACCAGTACGCCTAATCATGAAAACAGAAATTGTAAAACAATTAAACAGATGTAGAGGAGGATATAGAAAACGTTGAGCTGAGAGATATAACAGTCATGAAGCTAACTTTCCGAGCGTTTTCATGAAAATTATTACAATGCTTGTCAACGTCACAATGGCACTTCAATGTAAATCGTCACATGATGCTGACACACATACAAAACACAAAGGAGGTTTATTCATCATTTGAAAGTTCAATAACAATGTGAGAATGAATGCAAAAAATGTGTGCTCGGACAATCACTTGGTTGAACGAATGGTTCTGAAACAATTTACTTCCTATTGTGTCGCCTACAGTTCATCTATTCGTGTCCACTTGTCTCTGATTTCAATAAAGGCAAGATCTGGATGATATTGTGATTATTTTTAGCAAACTCTACAATATAGTATATTGTTCATGAAGGGTGATGTATAGTACTATTTTGAAATAAAATCATTGAAGATAAAGTAAATAACATTTCAATATTTGGCGTTAGAAGAACATTTAAGGTGTTTTAGAACATTGACATATAAATAACGTGTATTTAAAATTTCATTTGATATTTTTGCTTTCGTACTAGATCTAACTTAGCTAGAAGTGTACAAAAAGTTACACGCGTAACTCTTGCCTCTTAAAAACACAAACTTTTCTATTCATGGAATTTTAGAACAGAGGAAAGATTTTTCATAACAAACTGACCATTCGTTGTTTACTCTCTTGTCACATATAAATAGGCTTTTAATTAGAGCCTTTTCAACGCGCACACAAGCGAAACACCGTATGAAAATATCAAATCAACCCCGCTCTGAGTAATTAGTGCGAACGGGTGAGCTTATCAAAAACATTGCTCTCACTGGGAGAAGCGGGTTTGGAGAAGAGAAATATTACTCGCCTCACGCAACTATGATTACTGGTCTTGAGAAAAAATGTGTTCCAACGAACGGTGAGTAATTTCAATTCCGTGTTCGCCCTTGAGGAATTATTAGCTCCACTTCATTGCAATTACGTACTTTGCAAGCTCTCCTTCGATGGAATAGTTCTAGAGGCCTTTGCCTATCAACAGCTTTATGTGAGTAATTTACCTATTTTTTGTTTATTACCATAGTTCTAGAAATAATTATGCATAATAATTAAAACATACTTGTGCCAAATTATTAATTGAAAAAACTTTCGATGCAATCAGGCTCTTCTCCACGAAATGAGTAATATTTTCTCATTATAACCAACAAAACGATTTTTTAAATGCCCGTAAATTTAAAGTTCAAGTTAACCTAAGGAATTCATTTGAACATCCAAATTTAGAGGGAACAGCGCAAGACTACCGCTCACCTATACTATTTATTTTTTACATTTCCGAACTCCTGAATTTAACTACTTTAAAATTCTTTTGCAGATAACACGACTATAAACCTCATATGCTACACATAAAGACTAATTAATTGCACATGACAACTTAAAAGGTGACTTAAATTTATTGATTGACTGGACAAAAAAGAGTAAAAATTAATACAATTAAAAATCAAGTCAAAAATTTACATTAAGACGTTTAAATACCATGTCATCGTTGACTATAAACTAAACAGACATCCAATGGCTTCAAAATTCAACTCCTGTAAAATATTTCAGATTTCAATAGATGACTATCATGAAAGGGACAGACACCTAACACAGGATAAAAGGAGTGTATACAATGTTAATTTTTTTCCAATTTCAACAAAATATTCAACAATATTATTAATTAACATAACAATACCAACCTTTCTATAGTCTTTATTAACTATAGTCCCTTCTTTAACTTATGATTGCCTCTAGGGAAGGATAGAGCTAAAACAAATATTTAAAAACTTCAAACTAACAAAGAAATTTATTCGTCGCACTATAAATGCACTTGAGTATTCCAAACGAACGAACAAATTCAAAACGTTCTTATAATAGAACCATTTATTAAATGGATAAAACAATGAACCCGTTTTCATTCCATTCTTCAAAAACTCCCATCACAAATTATTTTAATATTGGTACTTCAACTTCACCTTTTCCACGAATCAACTCCTGTCATTCTAAGGACTTGCTATACGCTCCTTAATCAACGTGCCCTAAACAATTCTTAAAATTAATTAATTATTAATATAACAATTATTGCTTATTTATAAGAAAAGTGAAAACAATTCATTCGTTTTGAAAAAGGCTGGAACTGTATCATGAAGTTATTTCCTGGGATAGCCTCAGAGAGTTATTGTTTTACAAATCTTTGTATTTAAAAACATTTTTCAAACTTTTGAAAACTCTCTATATTAGCTTCTTTAACAAAAAGCTTACACTCGCATGCTTTCTCGAAATATATAATGATCGATTACAACTCACACAATGAAATAATGAAGAAATGACGGTAGATAAGCGTTTATTCTACTAATTTATATATATATATATATATATATATATATATATATATATAGAGAGAGAGAGAGAGAGAGAGAGAGAGAGAGTTGCTGTACAGTTCTTGCCTTTTCTCCGTTCTAAGTCTCAATGCATCTCTTTTTGTCCATAGATCTTGCATTTCTCTTCCCGTCATAGTCTTTCTCACTTGCTGTTGCCGTGGAAGTCTGGGTCGTTCTCTCTTTTGTATTTCTGCCAGAATCCATTGCAGGACTCGTTTGGCTCATATTGCGCCTGGCTGGCCCATAATATGACCGAACCAGGCGATTTGTTTTCTCTATTTCGTTAATGACAGTTTTCTTTATGTCCATTTTCTTTCTTATGTCATCGTTCTTGATTTTTTCACGTTTGCTGTAACAGCAACTTCTACGGTAGTAATTCGTTTCAAGAGCCAGCAACTTCCCTCTTGTTCTTTTCTCAACCTCTCAGACTTTTGAACCGTACGTCGTGACACACTTGGCTAGTGTGGAGTAAAGATGTCTTTTTGTAGTGTTATTTATGGTTTTGTTCCATAAAACAGTGTTTGTACTTGATGAGATGTAATTTTCACGCGACACGTTAACTTAACGATTATATTAAAATTTAGTGTTTATACTATAAATCTGTTTAATAAGATATTAATGAGCGATAAAATATCTGGGACCCACTACCTTTTATTTAAAGTAAAAATCACACAAGTTGGTTGATTGGAAAGCTCAAACTTCTTTCAAAACGAAAACCCTTTGTTTATATAAAGATTTTTGCAATTTTCTAAATGTCAGAGTTTTTAATCAAAATCCGAACTATACCATACTTAAAAATAAGCATTCTTGTATGTGCAAATGAGAAAAATATCGCAAAAAATGTTTCTGCTATTTTCTAGAAAATTTAGAAAATGTCACACTGGCTTCATGTAAAGTATCAAAATTAAAATACCTTCATGATCTCTGGAACGGCACAACTAGACCTGAAGTCTGACGTATTTGCCAAGTTTCAGATCAAAAGCTCCTATTCTAACAAAGTTATACTTGACACGTCCATCCTTTCATCCATCCCTCCTTATATAAAAATATATTTTCGGGTACAAAATCTCATGTATCACAATTTCTTAGAAAACTCTTCAGGCACTGACCCTCTTGCTTAATCCTCTCTAAGCCCAGATCTTTGCTCTCTACATAGTATATCTTCCATTGTAAGCCAATATCTTCTAGTATACAAATTAGGTTTACAAATTAGCCTACAAAAATGGAAGAGTCTTGCAATCCCATAATCCAATTAGTAAAAAATGAATAATTAATATTAAACAGCTAACGACTATCCTTCGCTAGTACAAACGTAGTGTTTGAAAATGTGTCAGCAGTATTATAATCGACTTCTTTATCATAATTCAGCTTTGAAGAAATAGCTACTGTAAATCTATAATACTTCGGGAGCATGATTCTGGACTGCTAATTCTTGTTCAGTATTCATTCAATTAACTTCGTGGATCTGTTTTTTCTAGCAGTCTAGTGATCGAACTTCTCAGCCGCTATCTTCGAATCTATTTAATTACTGACAATCCCTTTCTCACCCACCCACTTCCTAGTATTTCATATTAATTAATCGCACCCTACACTTGTTTTTCTCTGATAGCATCTGATTTCATTCGGTCTTGGTTTGTGCAGTCTAGCATTGATATTTCCATGGCCTTTTAAACAATTCCAAAGTTTCTTTGACAAATTCACGTAAGGTCCAAATCTCACAATCATAAGTGAAGGTAGAGGGCATGTCACGTTCTTGTCGAAAACAGTGTTTGTAAATATATTGGCTAATTTGATTTGAGGGTTAATGACTTTATGACGAAGGCTCTTCAAACTAGTTTGATTCAGCCATTATGTACTTAATAATGGAGGTAGATACGATTTAAATGGCCATTATATTTGTATCATAAATCAATATTTCAAACGTCAACATACCACAGAATTGTCCACCCAAATTTGAAGATGAATTCACAGTTTATTGAATATTGTCGCGGAGGAAGGAACTCAAGATGTCTTATTAGCGCCTCGGGATACGGCACGGCATCTACTTAAGCCCAGTCTGCCGACCCCTTCTCGTCTGCCGAGCACCTCCCGTATAACGCGTCCGCCACAGCCAATCGAGAGACTAACGACCTCCGGCGAGACTCCTAAATCCGGGTTGACGCCGCTAGACGGCGCACTTAATAACTAGAGGCCCATCTGGCGGTGGCCGTAGGGACTAACACCTTGCGTTAGCGTCATAGCGCCGAGTTCGCGTAATTGAAGAAGAGCCGCACACGGTCGCCTGCAGGGGCGAAGAGTCATCCAGTTACTCCGAGACGCACACTCAGCTGTTTAGGTTTTGCCGTAAGTGTTTCGGAACGTTACGGTCCGCTTCTGAGATCACATATTTTGAAGTGTCAGGTTTAATTATTTCTCGATAAGAATATAGGACATGTGTATGGTAATTGCAGATACTATAGCTGTGTATTTGGCAATGAGGATGAATGAGATGTAAATATTCCAAAAGGTATTCAGTAGTAACACTCTTAAGCGATGAAGAGATAAATAAAAAATCAATATTTCTTTCAAATGCTCCACGTAGTTTTCATCCAACACATTTCATTCAATTCATAACCAATTTACCAAGAGTGACTACTATTTATTTTTGTATTTATGTTACAATATTTATGGAAGGATTAGAATTAATAATATTATGGAAATAATTTTCAAATTAAATTATTGAGAATGATTTCTGTTAAAGTTTGCGGCCGCATAAAACCAATTCTGGGATTTTTATAATGAGTTTATCTGTGGTGATGGTAAATAATTTCCAGGCATTTCCACGTTGGTCACGCCTTCATCAGGGGAAAATGTGATCTGCATTTCTGCTTGTGACGTGATAAAAACATTAAAATTCTGCTACATAGGTTGCAAAAACCAACGGACAATGCACTTTTATGTATGCTAAAATATGGATATATGCGTGTTATTGAAATAATTTAAAATTAAGATAAGGGCGTAACTGCGAAAATGCTATGAAAAGAGACATAAATAACGGTTGAATACCACCCAGTGGACGTACATTTTTGAGGGAAGGAACTATTTCGCCGATAGGAATGACGACGATAGCTTAGACAAAGAAAACCGTCTGGAAGGGAATATATAATTTGTTTCCCTGTCAGCGCATGAGAGCAGCGCAATTACTCCGTCGCCAATCGGAGACATCGTAAGTCCTACGGAAGAGGTGATATGATGACAGAATGTCGCCTATCATCCAGATGTAAGGATGTGAGTAGAAAAAAGAAGTGAAGGGAGGATTGCGCGCTGTCCACGTGCAGTTGTTCAAGATATTGCTCGGACATCTGCACGGAATTTTTCGATCAGAACAGGTGGATTCTAGAACTCTCATTCGGAGAATGATCTATTTTCACGTAGTGACTATCGGGAGAGGTGGCTCAGTGCATCAATCGATGTCACTGCAGTGCCTCTGACAGGGAGGGCATAGGTTCTAGTCCCGACAGTGGCAAGATTTTCTACACTAGCTTGTCAGCTAGGAAGAATTCAGTCGCTGTCTGGAGGAGAATTCTAGAGGCAGGCTCCTCTGATCGGTTGATTTCCGTGGTTACGCCGATCAACACCAGGCGAATACCGGAGCAGTTCCCTATGAAAAGGGCCACGGACCGCGCGCGATCTTTCCTTCCTCTCCCTTGTGAATGATCTTGGCTGTCCGGGTGACGCCGCGTCGAAGGCTGTGTTGCCGACGTTTCGACCATCTTTTCGTGGTCTTCCTTAGGGCTGTCTGCAATGCAGGTGCAAAGAACCACGAAAAGATGGTCCAAACGTCGGCAACACAGCCTTCGACGCGGCGTCACCGGACAACCAAGATCATTCACATGACTCCGGCCGCAGAAGCCTATGACTTCCTCTTCCGTGTCCAATCCTCACCCTTACATACACACACTTAAACTAACACGCGCTACACTACCACACATGCCGGGAGACCGCTCGGGAGCTCAGAGCTTGTCCCGGCTGAGGCGGTGCCCCGCTGGGGGGAGATACCTTGTTGAGGTAACCCTCACTAATCGACAGTAGATCGGCGCCGGATCTGGTCATCCAGCGGGGGAAGATCACCGCCACCTCCCGAGGGGAGAAATGCACTACACTTACGGGACTAATGACGTAAGTAGTTGACGCGCCCAGTATCACTAACCTACAACAACAACAACAAAACAACAACAACAACAACAACACCTCCAACGTAGTTATGTATACGACATCGAAAATCCCCCTCCGGTGAGGCTTGATACCACTGCCTTTCCGTCAACGCAACTTCAGTTGAGGTCTACTCTGTTACACTCGATGAGGGTTTACATGGTCTATTCCACATCATCTTCTACAAGCCAAGATATTGTGAGGAAATGTCAGAGAATCACTCTAGCATTCATTAGATAATATTTTCACTTAATTTTCGACGCTGAAAATTACATGATTATTTAATGAAATGTATCAAGTTGTACTAATTATTTTGTAGAATTATTTCGATCGTCCAAATTTAACTGGTGTTACAAGAGCACGTACTTTCTCCATTATTTGCGATTAGGTAAATTTTTTTAATTATTAAATACATTTTTTTTTAAATTGGAGCCTTTTTTTAGAAAATCTGGTAATTAAAATTGCCTTTGTCGCACGCAAATTACGAATAAACGACTTTCATTTTGAAAAAGATTTACTTCACCTTATTTAAAGATAAAATGTTTAACAATAAATTTCGTTAGAAACAAAAATATGAATCTTCAATATTATAGATGTAGGACGAAGCCGAAAAAAATAAAATCTTGCAATTTATTAAAATGGATAGAATTCAATGAAAATTATACCTACCACATTTTTATAAGCCGCATTAACATTCTCTGTACTACATAAGTAGTACGCAAGAAAGTAAAAATTATACTTTACAAAGAGTCTCTATATTTTACGAGACCGTCTTTAATAGGGGTCTCGTCGTTTTCAAATAAAGTTACCATTCACCTAGGTCGATTTTTATTAAATGTGCATTATCTTTCGCACTACGTTAGTGTAAATACAAATATCTTCTTTACCATCAACAAGTCTTTAAATTGCTCCGATTTCTTGATTACTGAATATCACTAAACCAGCGTACATGATCCTACATTATAGGAGTAGATTTGCTTTGAGACTCCCACAAAGCCAGTGAGGCTGCCATGAATACGTAATCGATTATATCAGATGAATATCCCCAAGTTCTGTGACCATGCTCGATGCTTGGCATGCATGGCGTATTTAATGGCATGATTGGTAATAAAAGAAAATAAAAATCAAGGCGCACAATGAATTGTAAACAGAACAAAGAATGATAATGGTAATTGACATGCCTTTTATAAAACGAAATTCAGAAAAATTAACAAAATTTCAAGACACAATATTATAATACTCGTGTTAATCTTTATACCTTTGCTGAAAGTTTTAATATAATATTTAACATTCTACGGAAAATTAGACATGCAATATTTATTTTGATATTTTTGTTTGAGGCTGTGAAACTAAAGAATAAAAAGAACAGATTTTTATATCATTATGTAAATAAAAGTCTGACTAATATGTCGCAAACGTTAGAATTCAACGGCATACGTTGAAAATGTAAAACACTAGATAAAGAAAATGTTATATTTAGACGGTATGAAGTGATTTTAGATTTCAAAAGACATATTTTTCTGTGCAAAGTTTGAATAACACGAATGCTTTGTTTTAACCAGAAAGGAATCGAATTTGATAGAATATGTGAATGGTATGCGCTATCACATGTAATATATTTTCTTGTTGGAGTGTTTCAGACTCTCTACAAGGTGTTTGATATATTGCCCTACTTTTGGAGTTTTCATTGTCCTCAGTTACAAAATACATAAATACTGACCGTAAAATTTATTTTATTAGTTAATACTATACGGAAAACATTAATCTCCAAACCGCAAAAAAGTGCAGTTTTTCCAAAGAGCGTATTCTACACGCCCACGTATGTTACAATATAGAACGCCACCACCAAGCTGCAAGAGCAGTGAGCTGGGAAGGCTCTCAGGCTCGAATCTGGCAAATGTTCCCTTAACCAGTTCCCCTCTAACAACAGAGGTTCGCATGTCCCTTCGCACGCGTGCATATATCAAGAAGGCGTCTCCGATCGACAACCCGCGTCAACATCAGGTCAAGGTCACATCAACACGCCCCCTCTCCAAACACTCATACAAAACGCTGGTTGCATTCTGCACGATTATCGACCTGGTCTCGGAACACATCTCCGAATAACTCGTTTTCCTTTGCCTTTGAATGCCTCTCATTGGCTATCTCGTACTCGCATAACGTCTCTCTTTTCCCTCACCTCCTGTAATATATCGATATGGTTGAAGAAAAGACATTTTTACAGGTACAGCAAATGCGTATTCGCTGTATCTGTACCTACAAAAACTGTCAATATTAATTTACCTTTTACACAATTTTTTTTTACGGAGACCTACTGAGTATACTGCTCTATTTGAACAATTACTTTCCATAAAATGATTACTTTCAAAAGAAAATTAATAGAGGCAGAGTTAAAACGATCGGTTGCTTTGCTTCGTCCCATCGCAAGTATTATATTTCGTGTACGCGAAGGTTTTCTACTCTACGTATACTGTTTCAGTATTTTGAGAATCCTCATTACTGTTCATTACTTCTTCACACAATTTTCCTTTGCGAATTTTTCCATCTCACATTTTCAGTTTCTTACATTCCTTTCCGTCTCCCAATATATCGCCTTCTTTTGCCAAGAATTCCTCCTTTTAACGATTCCGTTTTTTCCGTTTTCCCATCTACTTGATCCGCCATGTTTCGCCTCTCTTCTATTTTCCCTCGCAGTCATCCTTCTCTCGTAACATCTGCCGCCATCTTTCTCGCGGATCCCGGCCCCGCGCGCACAGCGCCGCTCTACGTTAACATATTAATTGGCAATTAACGAAATCGTCAACACATAAACCACACGTGTAGCGCGTCATCCGTGAATTGCACCCTTCGCCCACCCGACTGCCTCGCTCAGCGCCCCACCCCACGGCACCAGCCACCTCCCCTCTTCGTCTACATGTCACAGTGCGCGGAACGCTCGTATTGGCGGCTCGCACTCTATTTAGGGGTTTCTGTCACACTTTATTCAATGTAATATTTGGTAACAGAACATGGATCGACGCATCAATTTTAGCAAACCATAGATGATGACAATTTCACTATTGTGGTTTCTCCGATCAACATCAGGCGAATGCCGGAGCAGTACCCTACCAAATGGGCCACGAACCGCACGCGATCTTTCCTTCCTCTTCCAAAACGCGGCTCGCAGTGGCGGCTCGTTCTAATTCTTAGCCACTGGCAGTGGCACAGGGGAGCGGTAGCTCAGTGTATCAACTGATGTCACTGCAGCGCCTCTGACCGGGAGGTCCTAGGTTTCCACTCCCCACGGCGGCAGGATTTTTGACACTAGCTTTTCAGCTAGGTCGAATTCAGTCGCTGTCTGGAGGAGAATTCTAGCGGCCGGCTGCTCTGATCGGTAGTTTTCCGTAGTTTCTCCGATCAACACCTGGCGAATGCCGGAGCAGCACCCAACCAAACGGGCCACGGACCGCGCGCGATCTGTCCTTTCTCTTCCTTGTCCTATCCTCTCCCCTTACACACACACTTACACTAACATGCACTACACTACCACATATTCCGGGAGACCGGTCGGGAGCTTAGAGATTGTCCCGGCTGGGGCGGTACCCCGCTGGTGGGAGAGTCCTGGTTAGGGGGAAACCCCACTAGCTGACAGTAGGTCGGTGCTGGATCTCGCCATCAAGCGGGGGAGGATCACCGCTATCTCCCGAGAAAAAAGACATGCACCACACTAACGGGACTAATGACCAAAGCAGTTGACGCGCCCGGAAACACGATAAAAACAAACCAAACCAAACAATTTCACTATTGATGGAGAATCGATACATGTTTAAAAGACAAAAAAATTAAATTATCCAATGCTTCTTTATTTGAATTCAACTATTACGGTGATGCGGTTGAATTCGGTAAAATATTTAAAAAAGCAATTCTGAGTAAGTTTGTCTTTGGAAGTTTAAAAGTATTGCAATTTTTATGTTCCATACTTACGGCAAACATATTTTGAATGAATATCTTTAATCCTGATGAATCTCCTTTATCAAATGACACATCACAACCATTAGAATTTAACAAAATATCAACCAGTATACATTAGAAATTATATTAAGGAAAACATACTACACAATATACTAAAAAAACCTACAGATCCGAACCATGAACCTATATTAATGATTGATTAGTGATTCGGGCACGCCAACAGCTAGATCATTAATCTCGTATCTGAAGTGCACTCTTCTTAGCGGGAGGTGGCAGTAATCTACTCTGCTAGCTGGCGAGATCCGCTGCCGACCTAAGTTGTATTGGGAAGATTTTCCCAACCAGGTGTCTTCCACCAGCGGGGCATCGCCTCAGCGTGGACATGTTCTAAGGTGGCGACTGGTCTCCCAAAAAATTGGATAGTGTAGCGCATGTGAGTATGTGTGTAAGTAAGGGATGAGAATCGGACACGGGAGAGGAAGGAAAAATTGCGCGCGGTCCGTCGGCCATTTGTTAGCGTACTGCTCTGGCATTCGCTTGGTGTTGATCGTAGGAGCCACGGGAAACTATCGATCAGAGCAGTCGGCCGCTAGAATTCTCCTCTAGACAGCGGCTGAATTCAATCTATCTATCTAGTAAGAGTCGAAACTCCTTCCCCTAGGACCTCCTGGTTAGAGGCACTGCAGTGACATTGGTTGATGCCCTGAGCCATCTTTGCCGGTGACATATGAATGATGTGCTACCCACTGCCCTAATCTTCTCTCGCTCCGTTCCTGCGCGCCACATCACGTTCCAACTCGTTGCCCTCTCCTCGCCAGGTCAACGCCTCACCGTGCCACGGTCACGTCACGCTACGCCACGTCACGCCACGTCACGCCACGTCACGCCACGCCCTGCCCCGCCCCGCCCTGCCACGCCACGCCACGTCACGTCACGTCACGTCACGCCACGCTACGCCATGTCAAGTCACCAGGCCTCGTCACACTACGCCGCGCGACTCCACGCTATGCCCCGCCCCACCATGCCACGCCACGCCACGTCACGTCACGTCACGTCATGTCACCTCACGCTACGCCATGTCAAGTCGCCAGGCCTCGTCACACTACGCCGCGCGACTCCACGCTATGCCCCGCCACCAGCCACGCCACGCCAAGCCACGTCACGCCACGCAGCCATGCCATGCCATGCCATGCCACACCACGCCCCGCCCTGCCACGTCCGTCACGTGACACCACGCGATGCCACACTACGCCTCGCTACGTCACGCGACGCCCAACTACGTCACGCGCCACGCCGAGCACCGCCACTCAACGTCCCGTAACACCACTTCATTCCACGTCACTCTACCCCATGCCACGTCACGTTCTCTCTCTCTCCACCTACTGCGTGCCCTTGTCCCTTCCCCCTCTGCCAGCCTACAACCGCGTGCTCGCCGCTTCGCTTTGGCCGCCCACACCTCCGCTCTCCGCGCCCCCGCCCGCCCGCCCGCCCCGCCCCGCCCAGCCCCGCCCAGCCCCGCCCAGCCCATCCCCGCCCCGCCCAGCCCCGCCCGCCCGCGCCCGCCCCGTCCGCCCCGCCTGGCGCCGCCCGCCGGCCGCTCGACGCGCGGCGCGGGCGAGTGAAATGCGAAAATGAAACCGGCGCAGCCACCAAATTGCCGGAGCGATACCTGCTATGCATACAGCGCCCTCTGATTGGGTGGGAAGGGGCGCCGGCGCTCGGCTGGATGAGCTGATCCCCAGACTGTAAATAAACTGCACGCCCCAAAATAACGGCCTTGAAATATGCAGATGGCAAGCGGAGAACGAATGCGCGAGGAAGGGGAAAAAGATAATTAGTCTAGAGAAGAACGTTCATAAGGACGGGTTGTGTGTGTTTAGAGGCTGACTTGGAACGTGGTGTAAAAAATTAGAGAAAAATAAAGTTTGCTATATAAGTCAGACAAATTAACGATAAACAAGAAGATAAGGAATGAATGTAAGTATAACAGGTAGGATCTTAAGTGAGGACAATCAGAAAGGTGATGTTTAAATAAGTTTTAAAATTTGTAAATGAGTGTGTACTAAGTCTGTAATGATTGATGTGTGTGATGTTTGAGTAGGTATTTGTATGTGAAAGCGGGGTACAAAATTTTCAAAGTGTGTAAAGTGAATAATTCGTCAAGTGTGTAATAGAGTAAATAGAAGATTGGGAAAGTAAGAAGTAAGGAAAGTCCACGCGACGTAAATAAGAAATGAACAATGGTAGAGGAGTTACACGGAGAGTACAGAAGTCTGATATAGTGCATGTGATATAAGTTATTTAGGAGTTACACCTTTTCAAGAGTAAAAGTAGTGTTGGTTCGAGGATGTGCTAATTCCATAACGAGTGAGATCGATCATATCCTGCGACAACCGCATGGAAGGAGATGCCAGGCAAGCTGCGATGGGAATGGAGATGCTGTTGGGTTACACAAACATAGGCCAGTTGGTAGGAGGGTAGGTCGGTCGGTCGGTCGGTCGGTCTGCCACTCATTCCGTCGGTGACTCAGCCACTGACTAAGTCGGTCCGTAAGTCCTTCGGTCGAACACTCACTCGGTCGGCCACTCAGTCGTAGTCATGGGGCGTTTTTCCAGGTTTGTCTCGTCGGACGGTCGACCGGTCGAATGCTCGCTCGGACAGGCGGGCGGCAGGCGGCGGGCGAGCGGTCGGGCGGGCAAAGGGCGAAGGCGGGGGGGGGGGGGGGGGGGGGGGGGGCGGGCGGAGGGCGGGCGGGCCACTGAGCCACATTCAAAGCGGTCGCTCGCGGCTTCTGATGCCAGTTTGTCAGAGGATAAAGTCGAGGGGTGTCGAGGGATTTTGAGGGGGAGGGTGGCGGGCGAGGCGAGGCGTTTGGCGACGGCGGCGGGCGGTCGTCTGGGATTCTGGAGAATCTGGGGGGGGGGGGGGGCCCTGTGGCGGTGGGCGCGTTTGTGAACAGTCGCCTGAGGTCGGGATGTGGCCCCCGAGTCAGCTGCGGCACTCTCTCAAGGAAGTGATGCTTCTAGAACTAAAGCAGTGGGAAACAGAGAGGACAGTAAAATGTAGGGTAAACGTAAATGGGAAAATACTCTGAACTTTTTTATATTAAACTAGCATATTTCTAACCACTTGCAGGAAAGAAAATATGGGATTAATTTGTCAAATGGACTGTAGAAACTGCAATTATGATATGAGTGTTTAAAACTGTGCACATTAATCTATATAAAATTAATTTGAGAATGTCTTGATAAAATACTGACCAACTCATTTAACGCAGTAAAATTTATATCCAATTTTAAAATAAAGACTTTTAAAAAAAAATATTTGAAATTTAAAAAATCAATACGTTTAATAAATGACGTAATTATGCTGAGAATTGTAGAAGAAATTATGAGTTCTTACAATGTTTTTTTTGTTGATAGTTTCATTTTATTTTAAAATAAACTTAAATCATTTCCAATGTTAAATCATTATTATTATTATTATTATTATTATTATTATTATTATTATTATTATTGTATGAATTTGGCGTTATTGGGCCAGTAGTCGGACTTGGCCGGCTTGCTATCGGTGTCCCCCATGCCTGAGCATAGTTAAATTCCCATGCTTAGGGGTAAGAGCAACATGAGTCGAACATCGCGTATTCTCTTCAACCGTAACTAGCAACATCCGCTTACTTGAGCTTTTCTTCGTCACATAGCTACTGAAAACTTGGACGATTTTAAAGGAAAGCTATATCTCTATTTTTGCCTCGACCAGGAATGGAACCCGAAATCACAACACGGGAAGCTAGTACGCTGCCAATGAGAGGCGTTTATTATTATTATTATTATTATTATTATTATTATTATTATTATTATTATTATTATTATTATTATTATTACTATATTATTCCGTAATTAGTTTGAATATCGACTTAGACATTTATTGTGTGCTGACTTTGACTTTCTCCTCACGGGGCGAACTTAGTTCTCTATCTTTTCTGGATGACGTAGTAGCGCAGGCGATTTACTCACTCACCAGAAGTCAAGTGGCTAAAGTGGCGAAGTACATTGCTTTGGGTTTTTTAGTTTGCGTTAACTCGTTGGTTATCTCGAGTGGTGAAATTCAGGTGGCACGCTAGGGTAGGACGAAGAAAATTGCAGGATAGGTGCTGCCGGTTCACGGGAGTCATCTTCCTTGACTCTGGTAACGAACAGATTTGGAAAGATTGGAAACGAAAGGAGTTAAGACATTGGGCATGTAGAAATAGAAAACATTACGAGGTTAACATGTTTACGAAAACATTAAAATTAAACTCGATGAAACTCAATAGAAAGGGCAAGTGAATGTCAATTTATATTATAAAATTACGTATATAAACAAAACACATCTGACTTGTTCATAAAAACTCCGACGTCTTCGCAAGGATTAAGAAATATCGTGCAACAGTTCGTTCCCCACTTCTTTAAAAATAATTAATGATTATAAATTATTTTCCTCGTCAGAAGATAGTGTAAGCTAAATAAAAAATTGAGAGTCAAACGTATGTCAAGTACTGTTTAAATTAAAAATTCAGTTGATAATTTTAAAAACCAAGCAACTACTTTGAAAGTACAAATTATTTTTAACTTGGTCATAATTTTCACTTAAATCACACGAAATATGACAGAATTTTACAAAAAAATATTAAGGGGAACTGTGGTTGTGGGGGATTTCAGTGTTTCTGAAAATCCACACCGGCAGGAGGGGCATGGGCAATTGGGGCGGGCGGCGCACGGCGCCCGTCAAGTGTCTGGGCGGGAGTCGGCACGGACAAACGCCTCGCGGCGAGCGACGCGCCTCAGTGCCGCCCCGCCCCCGCCGCCCTTTCATTAGAATAAGCCGCGTTGGGCCATGCGGCGCGGCACGGCGCGGCGCGTCGCGGCGGCCACAAGAAGCCGGCGCGTGGCGGGCGCGCCGGCGGCAAAGCCGGTGAAATGGGGCGGAAAGAGGCGCCGAAGAAGAGAGGCTGAAGAGGAGAAATGAGCGGAAGATGAGAAATAAACGGAAGGGAGGAAACATACGGAAAGGGGAGAGGGAGGGACTGATGGAGTGAGAGCAAAAGGGTGACAAGGGAAGGAAGAGGGGAAGAGAGAAGGGAAGAGAGAGGGAGAAAGAAGGAAGAGAGAGAGAGAGAGAGAGAGAGGTATGTGGAAGAGAATGGGCAGAGGAGTATAAACCAAGAGGTGGAGGCAGAAGATGGGGTCAGAGTCTGACAGCAAGAGGCAGCAGAATAGCAGGATGTAAGGAAGAAGATTCGCGTGTGACGGCAATGACGAGGGAGGAGGCCGAAGGAGAACCGGCGATTGCGGTGGAGACGGCGGCGGAAGTTATAAAGGTGACGCAGCCGAGTGGTGGTGACGGCGGGGGCCTTAGCCACGTCTGAGATGCTCTGGCAGCGGCGGTGGTTTGGGTGATGAGGGCAGGGGGGTTCACGGCTGGGCGCGGGGTTGCGCCCGACACGATCTCCGCCATGCTTCTTGCCGCCGCAAGACTGATGAGCAAATCTCCGGGTGCGGCGCCCCTTCGCCTGCGCCTCGCGCGCCACGCTCGCTGTCTGCTTCGTGACGCCAGTGGGCAGACTGCACGAAACGCCGCGGACACTCGCTTTCACCCATCCACTGGCGAGGTATTAGTAGGAGGCGGATTTTGATAAACTAAACATCACCAATTATCAATAAATTGCTCTTGATTGATTGATTTGTTAGTGTTTCCGAGCGCGTCAACTGCTTTGGTCATTAGTCCCGTTAGTGTTGCGCATGTTTTTTTTCTCGGGAAATGGCGGTGATATTTCCCCGCTGGATGGCGAGATCCGGCGTCGACCTACCGTCGGCTAGTGGGGTTTCTCCCTAACCAGGACTCTCCCACCAGCAAGGCACCGCCCCAGTCGGAATATGAGGTAGTGTAGTGCATGTTAGTGTAAGTGTGTGTGTAAGGGAAGAGGATAGGACAAGGAAGAGGAAGGACAGATCGCGAGCGTTCCGTGGCCCGTTTGGTAGGGTACTGCTCCGGCATTCGCCTGGTGTTGATCAGAGAAACCACGGAAAACTACCGATTAGAGCAGCCGGCCGCTAGAATTCTCCTCCAGACAGCGACTGAATTCGACCTAGCTGAAAAGCTAGTGTCGAAAATCCTGCCGCCATCAGGACTCGAACCTAGGACCTCCAGGTCAGAGGCGCTGCAGTGACATCAGTTAATGTACTGAGCTATCACTCCTGGTCATAAATTGCTCTTAAAATGTTCTAAAATGCCCTAAAAGAAAAGGCACAACGTATTTTTTTATCACAACCCGTTCAGTTGAATAACTCAAGTTCTTGGATATATTACTGGTGTAATCGAGCCTTCTTCCTTTCGTTCAAGTAAACTCTGCTTGCAAATTTTTGTTTTGGCCTGCTCTTTACCAGATATCTCCGTCTTTAGGTACGCCGAAATTGGCCGAACCGACAATGGAACTGATAGGCGTCACAGGAACCGTAGGTTACGTACACACAACGACTGAAATTACAATTTCTGAGCAAAGAAATTGAATAGGCTATTCAGAAATTCTGTGGAGAATTTGTGGCATCTCATAAATATTATTTGAAACAAGTACCAATAAAATGATATGAAAAAGATTAAATCAGTGAAAAATGCCAAAAAAAGGCCTAAAATTGGTCATTTCCTTTGTCATAACATAAAATGTCTAAACTAAGACGCATTATTCTAAAACGGAAAGAAAAAAATTACATTTATTAAAATCCACCCCCTCATTATTAATTTTAATCCTGCCAATAGAGTTTTATATTTAGATGGCTATAAACCAATCACGCGTCTCCAAAATCGAAAATTATGTACTTTTCGCTATTGTCTTACCCCAGTTGTTCAAATGTTGTGCAAAACAATAATGAACAAAACTACTGTAATCAATTTAGGGTCTAAAACAACCCACCAAAAATATTTTTCGTTATTTTAACATTATGTTCATACTTTGTAATCGATTTATGACTTTTATTCGTGAAATGGTCTAACCGAATTCCACACGTGGCTTGAAACTTCTCAAATAAGCCCGCTTGTCTCTATGCGGCACGCGAACTTTTTGATAAGTTTCAAACCATTAGTGAAATTACTTATGAAATAACTAATTCAATACGTTAAACTATTTCTTTAAATTCTATAAAAATTGCAGAATTAACATTTTTCTTGAAAATAATTTTACTTAAAATATATAATGAATTCAGAATTCAGAAATGAATCACCAAATAAATATTTTATTTCAGCAAATGTATTAACTATTTTTTGAACAATTGAGGTCAATCCATGAAATAAATATTTCGAATTTCAAATATAAACAATTGTTTATACGTTTGAAAAAAGGCTATTAGTAGAATCATCATTCGTTCATCTCCATTCTTTATGATTTTCGAAATAAAGCACATTTTGTCTTATTCCTGCAAAATGTTTATTTTTTATTCTTTGTTTTTGTTTGTTGTTATGCATGGTGCATTGCATTTTAAGATTCTTAAAAAAGACTAATTTTGCACACGTGTGGTTGTTCGTAGAATCTGAAATTTGTATATATATGTATATAACCAGAAAAAATCACTTATGTTCCGAGAGAGTGAAATAAGATTTTATGAATGTTTTTGCGTAATTTGCGAATGTCCTTCTTAACGGGCTTCATGGCTTGAGAAATGTGCTTCCCACTGATAAAAAGATTCATTTTATAATGCAGGAGGTGAAACAATTACCAAATGTCATCGGCCACTATAGAAAAATCGAAATGTACAGTTGTTTACTAACATACTGTTAAAAATGTTAACAGTTCCAGAAGTCAAAATCGTGGAAGTAATCATCATAGCAGTAGGTAGGTATTTGTGTGGCCGATTTTTATAATTCAAATCAACAGTATAAGAGTTGACTTCTAGCAATGTTTGGTATATTATTCTGCTACATCGAAGCTTAGAGGTAAGGCAAGAGCATCAAAAGAAAACAATCGTGTTTTAAAAAATACGTATTTATCAAAATAAACTTCACTGAAGTATTTAAAAAGTACGAAATTTAGAACAGGAATTACATTTAAAAAATAATTAATTTTTTCTTCATATGCCGTTTGTAAGGTTGTGTCGTTTGTTTTAAGTTGGCGCTAGTGTCTTTATAGACATTGGTTTTTTCAGACGACAAAAATAACTCATAAAATGGATACCTAGGGATAAAAGTGCAAATGTTATTAAATATACTAGAAAATACTACATTTGTTTAGGTTGCCAAGAACAACGAAATAAAGGAGGATTTATTTATAAACAATTCTCATTAAATTCCCGACCAGTTTTTTTATTTTTATAGGTCGCTTTTCGATTAGTAGGTCATACAACGCCCACCGTAATTACCACCGGTTTTGGAACTTTGGGGGTAACGGCAGACGAACTCACATACTGTATACGAACACAACCACAAATACATCCATACCCCAGGCGAGATTCAAACCTGCGACCTTTCACGCATGAGACAGATGTGGCCCTTCAGCTTTCGGCTATCCAGACTGCCAACCAGTTTTCTGGGTAGGCCCACTGTGCTTATGCACCGACGACGTTCCAGGCTCTAGTGTCGCCGCAGGGCCCACCCACTGCTGCTACAATCACAACCTCAACTCGTGATTTACTTATTCTGTCCGCGGGCAGAAGAATGGAACTCGCTAGGAGACGTAATTAAAACCAAAGTAGGAATGAAATATTTGAGGGTTCTTCGGCTCAACATCTCAGTAGCGTTTGCGTTAAACACAACTGGCAACGCCAGATGGGAAAGTAAATCGACTTCACACTCTGAGAGACCCTGTGTTTCAAAAATAAACGCGATAAAATTATTATATTATATTTCGAAATTAACGGGCTGATACAATTCTGTTTTTGTATTTTAATCAACATGTGCAAAGAATAAAAAATTGGCACTAAAATGTTTGATGTATTAATGTAAACCATTTTAAAACAATGATTACATTGAATTTCGGTAACAAAAAACCTGTCAAGATTACAGATGCCTGGTGAGAGTTCTGTTTTATACAAATACTCAATAGAGAAGACATTTGGAAAACAGATGAACATAAATTGCGTTACGCTCTGCACTTTGTGATGAATGGAATGCTCCATTTAAATCATATTTGCCTTTCAGTGTCCCTTAATTCCTTCCCTTTCACTGCTGATTTACTTTCTCTCTTCCAATCCCTCCCTTTCAATTTTTCGGTTTTTATTTGTTCTCTGTATGGCTTTGAATCACGTCGAATCACGTTCGCAGAAACACATATTGTTTGATATTACGTTTTCTAATATTTTGTGTCAAAACAATTCTTCCGGGAAAAGAGTATTGGAGAGTTTTGCTTACGCTACTAATATCATGTATTTTCATTTCTATTCTGAAAATATATGCCGAATCTATTTCATCAGTTTCACAAATTTATCAACTGTTAAATTAGATTACGTAAAATAGAAATGTTAGCCCCACGAATCATCAGAATACATTTCTGTGTGAGGAAACGGTGGACAAATGTCAGACACGAGTTGTTTGTAAATATTTCAAAATGACGAATTATATTTCCCTTTCAAATTGTCTGCGGCTTTGATTTGGGGAGAGAACGATCAGGTCGTTGATAAGTTGATTCATAGGATTCGACGTATTTTGATTGACCGTACAGCGAAATTCGAGTATTGCTCACAGTGCGATCGATTTGTGGCTGCTGGATCTGCGTTGGTCGCAAGTACGATTCGAAATTAGAGATTACTGTCCACATCAATTTTCCTCTAATTTTGTTTGTGGCAGCGTCGTGCAGTTAATATTGGGGACTAGTCGCCCGAGTTCAAAATGTCTCCAGCTACGATTCATTCAGAATTGATACAGGATACTCTTCTGTCATGAAAAAAATTTTGAATCTAAAATTATGAATAGATTGTTTTTAAATTTTCCTCGTGAAACAGGAAATTACATGTATTTTGGACCATTTGCGAAATGCAGTTTGTTTTTTCATAGATTAATGTTGTAAGTAAATGAATCCGATTTATAAAATTATTTCAGCAATTATTGTAAACAGAACATTGTTTTAAAGCTTAAAATAATCCAATGAAAATTACATTTTGAAGGGATAGAAACCATTTGGTTAATTTGCTCTCATTGGGTACCAGTGCACTAGTAAATAGAAAATATTCAATTCACTGGCAGAAGAAAATAACATTGCACCACATTGTTAAATATGACAAATATATTAGATACGACAAAACTTTCAAACTTTAAGAAATTTACTGTCTACATCGACCATTTTTATATCCGATCATTGTTCACAGGATCTCACCGTAAATTGACGTATGAAGAATTAGAAAATGTGCATGAATCGAAAGTAAATCATTTGTTCTCTCATTCAATTGATTGATTGATTTTTTCGAGTTTTCCGGGCGTGACAACTGCTCTGGTCCTTAGTCCCGTTCGTGTAGTGCATGTTTTTTTCTCGGGAGATGGCGGTGATCTTCCTCCGCTGGATGGCGAGATCCGGCGCCGACCTACCGTCGGCTAGTGGGGTTTCCCCCTAACCTGGACTCTCCCACCAGCGAGGCACCGCCCCAGCCGGGACAAGCTCTAAGCTCCCGACCGGCCTCCCGAATATGTGGTAGTGTAGTGCATGATACAGTAAGTTTGTGTGTAACGGGGAGAGGATAGGACAAGGAAAGGGAAGGACAGATCGCGCGCGGTCCGTGGCCCGTTTGGTAGGGTTCTGCTCCGGCATTCGCCTGGTGTTGATCGGAGAAACCACGGAAAACTACCGATCAGAGCAGCCGGCCGCTAGAATTCTCCTCCAGACAGCGACTGAATTCGTCCTAGCTGAAAAGCTAGTGTCGAAAATCCTTCCGCCGTCAGGACTCGAACCTAGGACCTCCCGGTCAAAGGCGCTGCTGTGACATCAGTTGATGCACTGAGCTCCCGCTCCCGGTTTCTCTCATCCAACCTTAAAACGATATATTCGTATTTTATTCCTTGTTAGAATGCACGGCCTACTGCAGGAGAAAGACATTGCTCAGAGATTCTCATAAGCTTATTCAGCAAGAAACTGGATCGTACTGAGTCTTCCAGTCAACAGCTGGTCAGAACTAATAGATGACAATCGGGACGAACCCGGCGTCCAGATGAGAGCGAGCACGCAGGAGGGGCACCATGCGAACGGCGTGTCCTCTCTGAGCACCGGGGGGGGGGGACTGGAGGGAGAGAATGTGGGAAGCGGCACAGAGCAATTATGCATTAAGTGGGGAGAACATTCATTATTAAAAGTCAAGAGGGTGCAGAATCACAAGCAGGATTCTACGACGTTAGAAAAATGTGCAGACTATCAGTAAAATTGATTAGTACTTTTGTTTGGGAGACTAAAAACTGCTCTAGAAGGAAATAAGTGAGACTAAAAACTGCACGAAGACTAAATAATTATAAGGGTGATAGTGATCAACCTTGAATTGTCTTTGCAATCATTACGTGAAATGCTGATTCTGATAACTTGCAGCGAGTGACAAAAAACATGAAACAAAAAATTTGGATGGTGAAAATTTAATATCATAAAGAACGGTAAAACTGCGCTAATGTTGGCCTCCATGAGTACGTTTAAGAGTCTGATAGTGATAATGGTAGTTATAATGAGAGTGCCGAGAGAAATAATAGTGAACCAGGTCATAAGGGTTCTTGAATTCGCGAAAATGAGTGAAACATTTATTCCAAATGTAATTTTAGTTGCGGTTGAACTGAGGTAAGATATTAGATTCAGATCGGCTCAATCTGGTCCTGCCGACCTCCCTTGACCCCTACGTCTGTTCAGATCGGCCCTACCCGGTCCTGCCGACACTCCTCCGCCCCGCTAGTTCAGATCGACCTTCCAGGGTTCTGCTAGCAGCTTCCGGCTCGGCCCTCCGATGCTGTGCAATTTGTGTGTCCTAACCCGTCCGATGGCCGCTGCAAAGTCTCTCTTCTGGAGAACAGTCCTTGGCGAGGCTGGGCTACGTCAGGTGCCTGTGTAAGTATACCATCCCAATAAACTGCTGTTTTCCAGACTGGGGTCATCCCTGTTCTTATTGCTCCCTCTCATCCACCTTAGGCCTTTAAGAGAATAGGGAACGGCCCAGAGGGCACCTTCTGCCCTTATCGTCCTTCCATTTTCCCCGCACGTGGTGCCAGACCCATTCCCCCCACGACATGTCTAATTGAATTTAATATCCAATAAATCCATTTTCAGAATACGACTGATATAAACAAAGCTCATTACCGACTTTGCAAGGGTATTTATTTATCACATCTACTATTAACCTGCCTCGTTCGTCTCACAGTAAATATTCTCCAAAACACTGGCTAGCTTTGAAGATATGTGAAATTAAATTAAACAATAAGCGTTCTGTTTATGTCAGAATACAGAATGGAACAACAAAATTATCAGCAAATCTCTAAATACATTCAAACCTAGCGTAAAAGAGTATTTTGTTAAAATCACATTTTTGTTGTGCACGATATTTGAAACACTTCATTTCCAATTCGAATCTCGTGCATTCACTTTCCCAAAAAACTTTATTGTACGGCACTCTTCTATTGTATCCAAATGGCGCAAATTCAGCCACAATCGACTTCCCGCATTCATTCTTCCGAGTGCCCCGCACAGCAGGAAGCTTGGCTCGAAACCACGCAGCCGCGTTAAGCCCAGCACGCCGGTCGCCAGATAAAGGGCGCGAGGCGCTGAGGACGGTGAGCACATCGACGCGGGGCGGCCCGGCGCTCTGGCGGCGCGGACAGGAAACCGTGCGCCGAGCGACCCCCCCACCACCACCGTCGCTGCCACCACCGCCACGACCACCACAACCACCGCCACGACCACCACAACCACCACCACCAACGTCGCAGCCCCCACGGCCACCGCCGCCGTCACCACCACCACCACCACCACCACCACCACCACCACAACCACCACCACCACCAACGCCGCCGCCGTCACCACCGCCACCGCCATCACCACCACCACGAAAGCCACCGCCGCCGCCGCCACCACCACCACCACCACCACCGCCACACACCACCACCACCAACGCGCGCCCCACCGCCGCCAATACCACAACCACCACCGCCACTGCCACCATCGCCACCGCCATCACCACCACCACCACGAAAGCCACCGCCGCCGCCACTACCACCATCAACGCCGCCGCCGCCGCGTGAGATACGTGGCGGCGCGCGCGTGTATCAGTCGCAAAGCAGCTTGCTTTATTCCGCCGCACGCGCCGAGCGCCGGGGGAGGGTGGGAGAGGACTGGCAGGGGCGTCGCAATAGAGCGAAGGGAGGATACACGGAAGGTCCTGATGGTTGAGCTGACGAGGGAGGAAAGAAGGCAGTGAAAGAAGGGTGAAGAAAAAACAGTATTGTACAAGGGAAGGCCAAAATAATTGAAGCAGGGATACTAAAAAGGCATTAACTCCGCTTTTTGGTCAAAATGTTGGTTGAGTTTTTAATCCAATCTTTAACGTCCATTTAAGTGCAAAATTTAAATTTTCAAGTATTTAAGGGATTAGTAAGGGATAAATATCTACAGAATTGATAGGTTATTGGATAATATCTGTGACTACAGGGAGAAATGACATGATATTTTTTACCCTGCTCAATATGGTTGTCAGAATTTAGAGAGTTTTTGATTTACTTAATTCAATTTTTGTTAATGTCATAAACCGATAAACAGCAAAGAACAGATGCGATTGAAGTTTCTAAACAGACCCTTGTCGTTTATAAGGAAACGAGTCTGTTATTCGTGTTGTCGGCGTTTGTTGTTCAATACTTATTTTAATACCATTCTTCTTATAAGAAATCTTATAAATAAGAAATTCCATTTCTTGGCTTGTGTGCACTCATATCTAACTTTACCTAGAACACATTTGTTTCGATTGTTTTTAACGGATGACAGAAGGCCAAATTCCTAACGGACGTCGATCGTTAAGGGTGACTTTTTGTCCGTCTATCTGGTTGCGTGAAGTCGATACAACAGAAAAATATTACTAAAATGTTTTTATTTTGTAAGTGAGAGACGAACAAAATTTTCTAATAGTTGTTAATTAAGAAATTTGTAAACTTGTGTTTCCTCATCTTTCTCCTCAATTGTTAATTTCCTTATTTTTAAAGTTTTGGAAATTATCTAAGAACTGGAAAACATGTGGCGTTTCAGTGAAAAGCTCACAAGTGTAAGAAATGCCTGATGTAGTGTGTTTAATAGAAATAGCGAGGAGAGAAGATGGGGAGGGCTAGGGCAAAGCAAAGGGGATGATTAAACAATGAGTCGAAGGAATGATGCGGGTTAACATTGGATGAAGGGAGTGTCGAAAGAAGATTAATCGGATAAAGTTAGAGAGAAAAGAGACAAATCAAGTGCAGGAGCGCTGCAGCTACGAGAGAGTGAAAGGAAAAACGTGCGTTTACAAGAAACAGGTGAATTAGAGTGAAATAGAAAAAATGAAAAAGGATTAAATGGAATATCAAACGTACACACGAACGAATTATTTTCAAAAAACGCTAAGTCCACTCTGCAAATTAGAGAAAAACGTCGTCTTTTTAAAGGAATAAAAATGTATGAACTATATTAATCATTTACATGTAAAATTCTTTGGAAACTAAACACTTTTAACCTAAAAGAACATGGTTTGGATTTTCTTTTAGACGATACTGATAAACTATTGAAATGCTTCTAAAAATATATTCATGAAAAAATAACTTCGTTCAATTGTCGGAATCATATATTACATTAACATATTTAAATTATCTTCTACTAAGTTAAACAGACAATACAAGTTTGTTATTTAGTTTTAAAATTGATGTGAAATACTTGAAAATAATAGTAGGCAGAAATTAACAAACTCAAATAGCATCGGAAATGAAAAAATATTAATAAATATTCTGACTGGTAGAATGAATGGGAGGAAATATTGTTCTGTTCAATTATCATAAAGAGCATTAACTGGACTTCTGTTGCCTCTGCTTTAAGCCGTCAACAATAATAATTCTGCCCACATTCCACTACTCCCTTACTATTAAAAAAAATAATACAAAATTATCTATTGTTATGTTAGATTACATACCTGTCATGTTTTCCTAAATACAAAGTGATTATTTTGCATATTCCAGCAGATTATTTATAATGCAACTCAAAATATTTCACGATGTGTAAAAAATTTAATAAATAAAAACTGTAGTAGAAACGCAGTTCACACGGAAATACCGACGTTATCCGAGCCTAACAGATTTAATTTTATGGTTCTTCAATAATTACACTCGGATACCTTCATGCGTCGGAAAAGTACAATTTAAACAATACATGCATGTAATCTGCAATATCCTCCTTCACATACAAATAGAGGGAAAGGACTGTTCATAAGGTATGATAATGAAAACTGCGATATGCGAAAAGAAATTCTGAGAAAAATAAATCAAAAAGCTTTTCAACAAATGCCTGTTTAACAAAATATTTAAAAAATGAAATATAAAATAGTTATAAAATGCAATATTAACTAAAACGAATTATTAAAAAGAAAATTTTGCTCGTAAAGCGACACTTGAACATGTGGAGAGATTTAATACACAAATGAAAGACTTGGATCTCCATAGCCTTAAGCTATGTCGCGTTTATTCTGATAAATAAAAAGTTAACGATATCAATTCGACATTCTTTGCAATCGAGTAAAGCACAAATGTGCTCGCAGTTCTGTGTCATTTACTACACACGAACGATAATATTCGCAGAAAATATAATACTCAGTATATTAGTATAATTATCTTACATTTGCCGAAAATGTGACATATGAATATCTAGAGCTGTTTCCTTACAATGTAAAATAATTGTTTAATTTAGTTAACCATGTAGGCAAGTAAAATACGATTGTGTTCTCGGAGAAAAATTATTTTAAAAACAAAAACTAACATCTCGCCATTTCCATCATTCTAGAGACACTTTTTGTGTTGTGCAGACTACACAATGCGACGTGTGTATTTACTACCTGTTGTGAAATGATTACGAACCACTTTTATTATTTTACTTATACGATTTATTTATTTATTTATTTTACGTCAAAAAGCAGTTAAAAACTGCGTATGACGTGCTATGGGGAAAAGTGGATTGTGTGCACATTTTCAAAATTCTGTGATCCCTACACTAAGTCATATACTACTTAAATTTTGAATTTTGAAAGGGAGAAAAAAAAACAAAAACTCCCATGTAGTAAAATCTATTTTAAAAATAAATAAGCAATAAATTTTGAATTAACTCCCATGTAATAAAATCTATTTTAAGGATAAATAAGCAATAAAATTTTGAATTTTGAATTTTGAAAGGGAGAAAAAAAAACAAAAAACTCCCATGTAATAAAATCTATTTTCAAGGATAAATAGCAATAAATTTTCGCTCTTATTAATTCCTGCCGCGACAACATGGAAACGATAACGAACGAAACGATGCTACAATGATAAGTAAGAATCAAGAACTTTCACCATTTCTGTTTGAAGAATTCTGGAATCTAATGTAAACTGTATTACAAGCGAAAGAAAATAAAAGAGGAATTGTAACATACATTTTGCAACACATCATTTAGCTTTATAAGCTACATCCGTCTTCTGGCATTTAAATACAAACTAAATCTAAAGTAATTTTATGATTTCTGTCAGGACGTTTTATTGAGCAGTACATTTTTTACTTCTCCGTATTAACGGATTTATCCTACAAATTGCCGTATCGTCTGAGTTTTTGCTCAGAGCCAGTACTGGCCAGAGCCAGTAGTGTAGCGATTCTGAACAAGAGGTGTTAGGGTTCCGGTCCTGAGAGTTGCGAATGTTCAATACTATCTTGAGAACTAAGTCGAATTTAGCCGCTGACTGGAGGAATATTTGAGGGACCGGCTAGCCTGGTCGGTAGTTTTCCGTGGTTTCTCAGATCATGCAAACGCCGGAGCAGTACCCTAGCAAACGGACCGCGGACCGCACACGATTTTTCCTCCTTCCTTTTTTCTACCCTCAATCCTTATACACACTTGTACTTACATGCTCTACACTACTACACAAGTCACAAGACCAGTCGGGATTTTAGAGCTTGCTCCCTGCAAGGGGGATACTTGAGAGGGAATTGCTAGCCACAAGCTGACGTATAAGTCAACGCTGGTTCTCACAATTCAGCGGGGGTTGAACGCCACCACTTTTTGGTATATAATATGCACAACACATGCGGGACGAATGGACATAGCAGTTGACAGGCCCAGAAGCATTAATTAATCACATCCAATCCAAATTTCTAGATGATAATCCTGAATAATAAGTACCTCAAAGATGAAAAATTATTGAAGACGAATCACTTTTAAACATATTTCGCAACACATCTTTTGCAATTTATCAGAATACAACGTATGTATGACTTTTTGAAAACATGCATTGGTAAAAGTTAACATATTGTGTCGATCAAAAACGTTGAAACATTAATATAGAAAGGGAAGTAAATTGATGTAAAATATGCATGACTCCACGAAGTTAAAATAAAAATCAACGAGAACATTTTATAAGAAAGATGTTTTAGTAATATTCACCTCTAAATTTCGAGACTGTAACTAGCTGTAACAATTGTATTAAATATAAGAGGAATGTAGAATATAACTCACATTATAGTTAATTTCAACATACCGTAATTTGCGTTATGAAACGTAAGAAATATCACGGAAGAGTACTATTGAACGTAATTTTATTCTTTCCTTTCGCGAAGAAACAATAATCAGCAACTACCTCATCACTTTTTCGATTAGATCGCATTCGCGAAATTCTTACGCAATTCGCCCGACCGTAACTCGCCGTTGTGAATTGGCTTAGCGGTTGCGTTCGACTGCAACGGACGCAGGCAACTGTCGCTCGCGCATTTGAATGCAACACGAAGGAGGCGGTCCACGTGCCAGAAGCAACCGAGCGCTACCCGATCAATGCTCGGCTCAAACGGACACTTAATACTCTTACGTGCGTTTAATGCTATTATAAACTACGTATTTACTGCGCCGTTAAAACGAACGCGAGTCTTTAAATGAGGAAACTTTTTGCTGCATTTGTCACTTTGTTCCGCGAGAATAACGAGCAACGGGAAAAGGGAGGAGAGTGGTTCGTTCGCGAGAATTATGCTGTTGAGGAAAGATAATGCCAGAAGCATCGGGATCAGAATGTGCAAATTTTATTCTATTTACTCGAGTAAATTTAACGGGATGTATCATTAAGTTCTGGGGCGAATTTAATGTTTTTTGGGAGGGGAGATGGAACTGGCAAATATTGATGGCGTGCAAACAGGTAGACAGGCGATAATGATGAGATATTCGGATAAAAATCATCCCTTCTTTTGCCAGTTTAAATTAAATTTATTTGCGTGCAATGCCCTGATAAAGACATTTGCTGATATAACATTCTTTGTTTTCAGTAATGTATTCTGAAAAAGAGCAGCGTTAATGTTTTCAAATTAAGAGTAAATATTTTTCTATATGTTCAAACATCATTTCTAACCAGCAGCCCGTTTCCATTTTTGTTTATTTCCAATCCAAATGGAAATCAACATATTTAATTATTTATTTCATCGCCATAAAATCCAAATAAATGTGAAAAAGACAATTGTTCTTTAACATGTAAACGTACATAAAATGGCAAACTAAACATTCTGAAGAAGAATTGCCTGTTATGACGTTAATATTAGTTATCACTACTTTTTCTTTCCACAACATTTGCCATGTCATTATGGTATTCTATTAAAATGTTTATAAATAGAAAATAAAATAATTTACCACAAACCTAATTATAGTATACAATTATATTTTTATGTATAAATAAATCGCAGAAGCTCATTTTTTTAAATATTGTGTGCATATGCGTGTATGTGTGTGTGTGTGTGTGTGTGTGTGTGTGTGTGTGTGTGTGTTTGTAAGTATGAGAAAGTGCGCGCGCACTCAGCAACGAGTGTAGGAATGGGAGTACGTTCTTGAACTGTTTGTTGTGACTTATGATATTTCTATTGCGGAATGCTTAACAGATTGGAGATTATGGAGGTAGTTATGTTGAAATAGAAACTATTACTAAATGTCTCCTGGAACAATACTACTAAATGTTTTCATTTGCAAAAAAAGCAAAAAAAAAACAAAAAAAAAAACAAAAAAAAAAACGATGATTTAAAATATGCAAACATTACCTACATAATTAAAAATAATAAAAGTATTTGTGATAGTTGATTTAGTCAAATTAGAATTAGAGATCAAAAATAATTAGTAACCAGTAGCCTATCCATTAATTTTTGTTAGATAGGTTACTGGTAACTAAACGAGCAATAGTATGAAACGTACATCGCCTACTTGTGCACGAGTAACTTTGATAAATAATGCTTGCACACTTTTAGTAACTTTGTTAAACGAATTTTTACACAAATGTATGACCGAATTAAATATTTAAGAAATTTTTAGTAAACTAGTATACAAATATTTAATGTTGGTTTAAGATGCACTATTTTTCTTAATTAAATATAGTTTCAAAAAAATGAAATTTGAGCTTACAAGGACTTTACTCATTCCTGTATATTAAGTAATTAATTCAAAATTCCCAACTATTATTTCATCCTTTCAGACTTTTAGGAGTATTTCATAAACGTCTTTTCAGTATATTTTCCCCCGCGTCTTCTGGCCGCTTCATATCACTATTCACGGCATGAGGGACTCATATAAAGTCAAATGAGCGGCAAGTGACAGTAAGGCTGCCTGGCGGACGGGACCCCAAGCAGCCCGGACGGCCATCTCCGGCACCCCTTCGACGCCATAAACCCAGACAAAGGGGGACTCGGGCCGCGCAAGTGACTGACAGAGGTGTAAACGCGAATATACGCTTCATGGTATGATCGTAGACGCAGGCAGACGTTTCGGAACTGCTTTATAGTGAATGTCCGACATTTTCCATAAATTTCCCACCCAGAGATCGGACGTTTAATTTAAATTCTCATTGTCATCTTTCCCATTCGCTCGTTAATTTAAATGAATGGTCGCGATCGGGTTTACTCGACTCGTATAATTTTTCTGAACGGTACCGCTGCCCTTTGGTGAGATATAAAAAAAAAGAAGAAAGAAAGAACAAAAGTAGAAAAATTATATGAATCAGGATTCTATAAAAATAGAATTCCTTGCCAGATGTACTTCTACTCTTTCTTGACTTGACTAGAATACAAACGATGACTGGTGAAAGTCTATTGAGCAACGTTCCTCAACATTGTTGGTAGTAACATAATTTTGAAGGTGGTATGCACAAATATGGCAAATACACCGAGTACTGTAAGAGCCTATGTAAGAAAGTACCAAGGTTGTAATGTAGTACACAATCAGTAGTAATCTATAATTCTGGAATATATATTCTGAACGAATATTTGTTCATTTGAACATGAACGAATATTTTTTCATTTCAAAAACTCAATGTGCATTAGTAAAAAATAATGGTTTATGATATTTAATAAGGAATATAAAATGCTGCATATGTGAGCAACATATTTTTTATGTTATTCATAAACAAGTACTTTTGTTTATTCATTTATACATGCGAACGAAATGAGCTCTCACATTACATTAAAATATTTCCCATCAATATTTCTCTTCCTTATATTCAAATTGTACATTTCCACATATTTAATACGTTTCATTATTAGTGTTCTCTTCTATTTAAATTTACCGACAATAGATGTTTTAATTTGTTTCTATCTTCATTTGCGTGATCAATGGTCTTTTAGTTCAATGGCAATTTCTATTATGAAAACTTTAATTAAATTTAAAAGTTAAATTTAAAAAAAATTTAAAAATTAAAGTAAAATTAAATTTACCTCTCTTAATGGTCCCTACGAAATTTTAGGAATCTGCAGAACGCATTCGAAATGGTAAAAGTAACATTAATATTAACAGTGATATTTAATGTATTATTTACCATTTGGACTGCATAATTCTAAACAATATGTAACAAGTATTGTAACGCAGCTTCTGAGTCAAAGACGCCATCTCGATCAGGGTATTCGTTCAGTTTCCCTGATTCATTGAGCAAATTCTGAGATGAGCCCTTGTTTTGCTTCTGGACATAAATGTAACTTCATTAACTGTGCACGACTTATATAATTCAGTGGGAAATATAGTTATTTAAATTATCGTTTCCATGTTGTCGCGGCAGGACGTATTATTTCTTGACGAAGGATGTCATGGATAAGAGCCCAAAACTTATTACTTATATCTTTAAAAATATATTTTATTACATGGGAGCATTTTTTAAAAAATTAATTCAAAATTCAAGTAGTATATGACTTAGTGTAGGGACCACACAATTTTGAAAACGTGCACAGAATTCACTTCTTGCACGTCTTACACAGTTTTAACTATTTTTTTGGCGTAAAATAAATAAATAAATAAATAAATAAATAAATAAATAAAATGAAATTCAAAACATCTCAGTAGGAAGTGTAATAGTTTTCTGATGTTATTAAACCAGCCATTTACGAGGCATTGTTAATAATTTGTTTCTTCCTTGTTTTGACCCTAGTTAGAATTATTTTAAAAAATACCTAGGGTGCATAGTTGTTGAAAAGATTTGTAGTTTGTTGAATATCTAAGTAGGTATTTGTATGGACAAGCGTACCTGTGCGAGAACTCTCGCTTGTTAAACTTTACCCTCTTCCCTATACTTTCATTTCCATTTTGAGACTCATATCATTATTGAGTGAGACTCATATCATTTTTGACTACATCACATTTGAGACTCATATCATTATTGAGACTCATATCATCATATCATTATTGAGCTCATATCTTTTTCATTTTGAGACTCATATCATTATTGAGACTCATATCATTTTGACTCATACATTATTGAGACTCATATCATTATTGAGACTCATATCATTATTGACTCATATCATTTCCATTATACTCATACCATTTTGAGACATATATCATTTTCTACAAAACCCTCTTATTCTCCGTGTAACTGTGCCAACTTAAAGTATTTTAACATACACCCTTGTCAATACAAACTATTCTTGTTTAACTTTATTATCGAACAGAGAGGTATGCCCGTGCAATTCAGTCGCGTAGAATATCACGTAATTAGCATAATTTCACATACAGTTGCTGATTCTGCACGTCTCTGAACAGGAGGGTAGTTGAAGCGCCGAACCAGCAAAAATGTAATAGAATGTCTAAAAAGATCTGTCATGTAGACTATGAGACGAACGTTTTTTGTGGTCTTCAGCCTGAAATTCCAGATTTCAAGACCCTAGAACGCTTCATTTTTGAGTAATATAACTCTGTAGATCTCAACACTACCTGTGTGTTGCGGGTTGCATTCGACACGAATATTTAATTTTTTTTTTACAACAAAACTTTCACATTTTAAAAATTAAAATGCAATTCACCAGGTCTCCTTGAAATTATGTTTCTCTCTCTCTCTCTCTCTCTCTCTCTCTCTCTCTCTCTCTCTATATATATATATATATATATATATATATATATATATATATATATATAATATAAGCAACGGAAGGGAGCCCAAAGCGAACCCTCTCCCGGGCCAGCTAGTTGGACGCCTCTGAAGACCCACCCTCCTCCGGAGTTCGGAAGTAGAGCAACTCTAAATTTTTAAGAAGTATAGCGCCACATTTCTTAACCATAACGACGAATATTTTGGGTAACGCTGTAACTCTTCCATTAAGTAACACATATATAGGTGGAAACTTATTTTTAATGGCGGGCTGTAATTGTCCGCGGAAACAGCGCCGGCGGGCGCTCGTCCGCCGTAAAGGCTCCGCGCACAGAGACAGAGTTTGGATCGTAAAAACTTGCGCTGCCGCCGCCGCCACTGTATATTAAAAAACAGGGCGAGGAGCCTGCAGGCGCCACAGCAAGGGTGGAATGAGGACATCTCAAAGCTACGGGAGGAGAGGGAATGGGGTGAGGCTAGGATAATATATTGTGAGGAGGGACGTGCGGAGAGGTGAGGGTGATTGTGTGTTGGGAAAGATGCCGTGCCTGAAGGTGGTGACGGTAATGTGATGATGATGATGAGGGCGGATGAGGGAGATTGCACGATGTTTAGATGTAGGGGTGATGGATGGTGATAAATGGGTGTAGGAGTTCGTGGTGTAGGTGGAAAGGAGAATACATGGTACAATTTGGTGTGATGGGAAGGGTAAAGCAAAAATGGTCACTACGGAAGCAGCAATGGCAAAACAGGACGGAAGGAGGGTTGGGATTCATCAAGGGTACCACAGTAGTCTAAAGGTTAAGGAATACGTGGTCTTTGATGTATAACAAAAACGGATAATCGAGAATGGTAGTGACGGGAGGGGAAGTAACAAACGAATTTGTATGTGTGGTGTATGGGAATTTTGATGAATAATAATTATTCATCACCAAATCGGTATAATTATCATACAGTGTTGCTGTAGTAGGAGAGGGAAGATGACACATTACAGTAAGCGAATGGTAAACGTGAAAATGGAGTACGGTCAGAAACATCGGGGATTGAAGATGGGAGACCTAAAGGCAAACAAGACGAAGAGTACAGTGAACGTAAGAAATTTAAAGAACAAGGAGTTCAAAGACGTGTATAAAAAAAGAGAGAGTAGAGGAGAGAAAAGAGAAAGGATTAGTGGGAAACAAAAACAGCAAGGCAGGGGAAAAATTAGAACTGGAGGGCAATGAGAGAAGCAAACAGAGCTCCGAGTAATGACGGAAGAAGAAAAAAAAGGAATAACGAAAGTAGAAAGATGGGAGAAATAACTAGGTACAAATCCAGACCAGTAAAATCTACAACAACACGAGGGCTAGAAAAGTGTTAGAAACGATGCGGAAGATATGATGATGGTGGTCGCGGTGGAGAAAGGCAACAGAAAGGAACAGTGGGTGGCGATGGGTGATTTAGGGTTGTTGTTGTTTTGTTGTTGGTGGGGTGATGGTGTGGTGATGGTGGTGGTGGTGGTGATGGTGATGGTGATGGTGTAGTTGTGGTGCCGTTACAGAACGGCAAAGGTGGCGGTGTAAGTATTGGATGATGACATGTAGTGGTTTGGGGTGGTGGTTGTTGTTAGGTGGGGGTTTGGGGAAGGAGGGGGGCGGAGTGACGTCGCCCGGAGCGGGTTGGCTGCGTGGCCGGCGAGCGCAAAAAGGGAGCCTCCACGGGCGGCATGAGGTCACGCGGGCGAGCGCATGCAAAAACGGGGACGAGGCGCCCGTTAATAACACGCATCGCCTATGCAAAGCCGTGTCTCCGCCTGCGGTCGCCGCGCCGCGCCGGGCGCGCGGGCGGGCGGGCGGGCGGGCGGGCGGGCGGGCGGGCGGGCGGGCGGGCGGGCGGGCGGGCGGGCGGGCGGGCGGGCGGGCGGGCGGCGCGTGCCGCCGAGGCGCCCCACGCCCGATGAGCGACCGCGGGGGCGGGGCAAAGCTGGAGAGGAGTGGAGACACGGAGGAGCGAGTGAAGTAGAGATGAGAAGTGGACAGCATGGGGGCGGGAAGGGTGGAACCGGACTGTGGTAGAGGGAGTGAAAGTGCTGTAGTACGGGAATGGGCGGGGACGGATGTGGGGCTGGGAGGATGTGCAGGCGAGTCATGCGGGGATTGAGGCGAAGGCTGCGGTAGAGGCGGGGTGAGTGTGGAGACAGGTGTGTGTGTGTGTGGTGTGTGTGTGTGTGTGATGGGTGCGTTCTACGTGAGGTGGGTGGAGCGTGGTTATGCGGGGAGGGACGATGCGGGGGATGGGCAGTGGGTAGTTCCCAGGGAGGAGGAAAAAGCGATGCAGAAAGGTCGGAGGGCGGAAAGCGGAAGAGTTGGGCGAGTGACTGCGCGAGCGGACGAGCCGTTGATTATTCAGTGGAGGGTGCGCTGACTTTGTGAGCGGAGGGAGAGCAAAAGTTGAGTCAAATTTTATATGTACTTTTCGTGGAGTGAACGAGGGTTGGAATATTTGAAGCCTTGATTTCTCCGGATTTTTTAAAATTTAGAAACAGGAATTCTTTGGTTATTCGAATCGATCATGATGTAATGAAAATTTAAAAACAAAATTATTATCTTTTATCTTATCTTTTCAATCGCCTTCATTATAATTACTTTTGAAAACAAAGCTTTCTTCATTCTACAAAATTTTCTTTTGATAATATGTTTAAAATACATCACAAAATGTAATGAAATAATATGTATTCACGTGCATATTATTTCGTATTTCAATCATTCTTATATTGTCTTCCGAATTTAGAATGACTACAAATGGTGTATTTTGATTTGTGGTTAAATATATTTAAATTATTATCAATTGCTTTGATTCCACGTTTTTCCAGCCTTAGATGACACTTCTTTTGAAACGTGAAAAAATAGGGTGTTGACTTTGCAGCGTAGTCTCGTGTGTCAGTTTAATGGTATAATTATGCCAACGAGAGAAGATTTTACGAGTCAACATTGCTTCTGGCAATGTTCTAATTGTGACATCTACTATTACTGGAATTCAAAACTGTTCCTTTTGAATGCTTCCCTTCCTTTTGGTGACAAGTAAAACGAGTCGAAAGGTGCGTCTGGTATTTCATTAAAGCATCATCTGCAGCCATTTATTTACAGTCATGTGCCCTCCTCTTTACTCTTCACCATTATGTCTTGTCTATTATCTTGATATATCTTGACTCAATTATTCGTTTTCGCCATATCCCGTTAGTCGTGAGGAGATTTATCTGAGAATTTCCAAAGTTCGAGTGGTATTTAATACGACTATTTCTCGAATGAAATTATGTTCAGCTGAGTTCCAAAATACTGAAAATAACTGAAAGCTAAGCTAAAACCAAAGAGATTATATTATAGAACATATGCGAATTATTGGAAATCCACATAGTGATCAATGCATACCACCTCCAAAGATAGATGAGTCGCTGTTAATAATTGTCCAGTAGGGAGAAGCGGTAAGAAAAATCAGTACATGGAAAAACAAACTTTTTAAGATACGCCGCCCTCATTATGGTATTTTGTTTGTATAGTTAAACACTATTGGTTTTAATTTCTCGAGTGGAATAGTCTATCATAAATCAGTACACTCTTTGTCACTATCATTTCTCTTAAACCTTCTGCTTTTTCATCCCCTCCCCCGAGCTAGTTAAACACGTACGTTATATTAACTGATCACTTTTGCTTTAGGCGTTGGCTGCATCCCTGTGGTCACATGTCTTAAAGAACAACACCACGGCACATATCTTATTGGTATTTTGTATGCGATATTTTCAGACAAGAAAATCTTCTTCTTTGCTAGATACAGCAACTTCCTGTCTCTCATCTTAGGTTGTTTTGCTCAACAACCTGTACAACAAATATTCCTGTATCTCTACACTACTATCGGCATACTAAGAACAACTTCTCAACTGAGTTCGGTGAAACGGATGTCCATAGTTTTGAAAAAGTCTCACAGGACCCGTATTGAGTAAGCGCCAACTCTGTGTTCATCATACTTCATCGGTATATACTTGTTGCAATCAGCGTAACTTTTGTGATCGGCTAGTAAACGATCTGAGAGTTTCAATAACACTAACACTCTCCAGATGGCTTGATAGGAAGAATGTGGCATGTGGTGTGAAGAAGGATTCGGTCTACTGCCATACCGTTTTCCACTCGACCACGTATTCCTCGCCTGCGACCGCCCCAGCGCGTCGGAGAGACTGCAATCTCCCCTCCTCCTTTGCGGTCCAAGTCACCACTCCCCCGAGGACCTTTTCCTCACGCGGCGCCGGTCGCGTCATCTATTATTCACCCGGACGCCCCTTCGCAAATTGAATAATGCCAAGCACGCGCAATTGAGAGCAACCCCTTCCAGCGCTGTGCTAGAGCTAGCGCGAACTCGGAGTCTGCGGACCTGAACAAATAGGAAAGAGCCACCGCCTTTTGAACCTAAAAAGCGCATGTGGCTCATGAGTGTTAGAAATGGATGGATGCGTACCGTTTTACTGTAGAGATTGATTGCGGTTGTTTAATTTGAACTATGAAAGTAATATTTACTACAGAGGTTGCTTTAGTTTTCATGTTTTTCTATCTCAATATATATGGCTGGGCTATAGAACCGTAGAGCTTCTATACCTTCCTGAGGACTGTCTGGCATTTGTCCCTGTCTTTGGCTGGAGGCGGGTACTGAATGGAAAACCCGCACGTACCAGGGGTTAAACGCTCAGACAGGAAGAACTTTTGGCACATCTAGTAATTATTTCACAATACATTTTTGATAAAATTAAAATTACTTAATTTAATTTAAATTAAAGAATAATAGAACCACAACTATAACAATTTTAATATTTATTGAAACAACAGTACACAAAGTTTCGGAGTAACTTTTTTCATCTTCGGTGGATCTATAACAATGCAAAAAGGAAATATAAGAAATAACATTATGGAAGGATAACAAGAAATAAAAGAAAATACTAGAGAAGAAATGACTTTACAAAAATTAGTTACTACCAAAGATGAATGTTATTTCTTATATTTCCTTTTCTGGAGTACCACAGATATCTGCTACCAGCACTTAATTTGTTGATACGTTTATAAACTATTGGGAGCCTGCCGGTCCCAAAAGTTCCCAGCTTTTGATATTCATCCTCGATCTACATCATTACTACTTTCGATAAGTTGTTTATACCGGGTGCGTCAACTAAGATCATTAATGGTCCCATAAATGTAGTGCATGTTTTAGCAGACATGGTGGCCATCTTCTCCTGCTAACTGCGAGACCCAGCGCCGACCTACGTCAACTTGCAGAGATTTCCCGATGCAGGTATCTCCCATCAGAGTGGCACCGCTCCAGCCGGGACAAGCTCTAAGCTGCCGACTGGTCTCTCAACATGTGTAGTAGTTTAGTGCATGTGTGTGTTTGAAACGGGTGAGGATAAGACAAGAAATAGGTAGGATAGATTGCACGCGGTCCGTTGCCAGTTTCTTAGGATAATGCTCCGGCATTCGCCTGGCGGTGTTATCGAAGAAATCACGAGGTACCGATCAGAGCAACCGGTTGCTAGGATTCTTCTTCAGAAAGCGGCAGATTTCAACCTAGCAATGTAGCTAGTGTCGAAATTCCCTCCACTGTCGGGACTAGAAGGACCCTAGGACCTCTCGGTCAGAAGCATTACAGATCCGTTTCGATCATTCTGCTTGTGCAAGATCGGTGGGCAGGCCTTCGGTGGGCAGGCCTTCGGTGGGCGAGCCTTCGGTGGGTGGGCCAACGGTGGGCGGTCATTTGGTGTGTGGGCCTTCGGTGTACGGGCCTTTGTTGTGTTGTCCTTTGTGTCGGGTCATCGGCGGGGGCCTCGCTTTTTTGGCTGGGACTTCAGGTGTGGGCCTTCGGTGGGCGTACCTTCGGTGGGAGGGCCTTCGGTTTGCATGTAATCGTGGGAGGGCCTTCGGTGTGGGCCTGGGGTGTGCCGCCTTCGGTGGGGCTTCGTGTGTGGGCTTCGGTGTGTGGGTAATCGATGGGAGGGCCTTCGGTGTGAGGGCCTTCGGTGTGTGGGCCTTCGGTGTGAGGGCCTTCGGTGTGAGGGCCTAAAGTGTCCGGGCCGTCGGAGAGAGGGCCTTCGGTGAGCAACTGCAACGTAGTTCCGGCGACTGGATTAGGCAACGCACCGGCTTTGTGAAGCGATCAGGTACATCGCGTCCCCGCGCACGCATTAATACGTACGCGCACGCTCACGTTCACGCTCACGGGCACGCAACGGCGGCGGCGGCGGCGGGGGCGCAAATGGGAACATCAATACCGGCGCACGGCTTGATGAACTGCTAACTCACGACTAATTGCTGCCCCGCCTGCGCCGCCGCCGCTCCCGCTCCGCGCCTCGCCGCCTCCAAGGCAGGAAGAATTTTAATAAATCCTTCATTAAATTATAATGACTAGTCGATGTATATTCTAATCAGAGGAAGTAGTAATGAATACCAATTTATTTTCAATTTGGCGCTGCGAGGGCGGAGATGATAAGAGGAAGATATTAGGGCATGATTATTGTAATATTACCGTATTACTCGCGTGGTGAATTACAGTTAAATGAAGGCACACAATGTGTGTTACTGTTCTGTGTTTAGACGGTACAAAGTTATTGTGTTTGACTGAAGAAATGAATGTTACAATATCTATGGATTTTAACAGAGAGTTATTAAACACTGGTGAAGGTGTGTATATATACATATAGTATTCTATTGAGTACATACTATTTTTGTATAGCGCAAATAGATGACAATCAGAGATTGATAACGATTCTAAGTTGCCTGTGAACGCATCAATTAATATTTGGAACACTGTGAGAAAGGGATGCCAGTTATCGACAATTAGTATAAAGTATTCGCAAGGTAAAAATATCGTTAATTTTCGATTTTGTTGTGTATTGATTTTCAAGAAAAGTTAATATTTCTGCAACAAATACTATACTTTTATTATAAATGGCCGAACATTATCGCAAACGACGAACATCAAATAGAAGAGGATATAGAAAATTGAACTTAGAAAAGATATAATATTTCAAAATATATTACAATTTTGAAAATTACAAGTTAAAGATTAATATATTACAGAGTAAGATTTATGTGCAGTCGATGATATAATAGATTTTGACATGATATAATGCCACATAAAAACAAACTGGAATGAACGCACAAAGACATGTCCAGAACTCCCACATATCAAGTAGTTTAAATTCATACGAGTAAGTAATATGCACCGTGGTATACGTAAATATTTATTACAATAAACATAAATGCTTGAAACATTTCCAGAATTTTAATTTTTCCATTTATTTATAAAACTGCTTCTTTTGGCAAATTTTGTTAGAAAGGCTGGTCGAACAATATCGAGATTTGCTCCAACGTGCGCCACTGAAGGTTAAGCAATGCAAAACATTGAATGATTCGCGAAAGAAAAACCTTATTCCTCCAATTTCGTCAAATTACTCAGTTCGTCATCCTTACGAAAGGATGAGGTCATCTCGCAAACGTCAGACAGGACACCTGCTCGGGAATTCCCCTCTCACCAGAGCCACGCAAAGTAGGTCACGCGGAGTCGCGATCGTCTCGTGAATTGCATTTCCAGCGCTGCCCTCGCTCGCCGCCTGTCGCGGCCAGGCGAGGCCAGGCCAACTGCCGGCCGCGCTCGCCCGCGCTCGCTAGCCCGTCTGCCGCCCCGCGCGCTTCGGTCCCCACTTCCGGTGAGTCGGCCGCTTGTTTAGCATGCGGCGCGCCGACGCCACGGCTCGGGGTCAAAGTTTATATAGCGCCTGGTCTGCCTCGCCGTCCGCTTTTACCCCCTCTGCCCTCTCCCCACGCCCCCTCCCCCACCCTCCCCCGCATCCCCGCCGCGCCGCGCCGACCGAATTTGCACGCCCACCTTTAGTATGCCGCCGCGATATCCAGCAGAGGTGGCGGCGGTAGCAGTCGTAGCGGCTTCGTGGCTGTTAGGTTGGTATTCCGTAGGCCGGCTAGGGTGGCGGCCCTGCTCCGCGGTCAAGGTGCCCTGAGAAGCAGGCCCCAGCTGACGGTCCTCCGGTTTACGTCCGCGATGAATATTCAGAGTGAGGCCGCAGGAGAAAGGGCGGTCGGCCGAGAGGAATGGCAGGGGGAGGGGCAGGGGCTCTCGGGGTGCTTGGGGATGCACGTCCCTGTCCTCTCGTCTTCGGGTGCGAGAACGGAGTAGCGACACTGGCGACGGCGGCGGTGGCGATGGCGGTGGCATCTGCGTCGGTGTCGGTTTCGGTGTCGATGAGGGTGTCGGTGTCGATGAGGTTGTCGGTGTCGATGAGGGTGTCGGTGTCAATGAGGGTGTCGGTGAGGGTGCCGGTGTCGATGGCGGCGGTGGCGATGGCGGTGGTGTCGGTGTCAATGAGGGTGTCGGTGTCAATGAGGGTGCCGGTGTCAATGAGGTTGTCGGTGTCGGTGAGGGTGTCGGTGAGGGTGTCGGTGAGGGTGTCGGTGAGGGTGTCGGTGAGGGTTCGGTGAGGGGCGGGGGAGGGGGTGATGGTAGTGATGGTGGTGGAGGTAGTGGGTTGGTAGTGGTGACGGTGATGGCCGCCACGTCTTGAAGATACGTTCTTCGCCTCCCACCACGACATTTCTACATTTGGATCACGTTCTGCGTGAAAAAAAACCGCAGAAACGGTCCACGTAAGGAACGGTAACACCCAGAAGTTGCGTGTTCGTGTCGTAGGTTGCGAGTACAATTGAGAGTGGAAGTATACAAAATGAACTCCCATTGTTCATATAAAATGTTGTTAGATCGTTGTTGAGCTGTTAATTCAATAAATGTGTAATTGGAACTATAACATTTGGTTTTCAAAATTTTATTTCGTATTGTGTTCTGGCCTGTTTCAACAATATTCTTATCTCACAATGAAACTAGCGTATTAGTCTATGAAAGGAATCTTTACTATAATATAACTAGTGGTGCTAATACAGCACCCACTTTCTCGCCCGTATTTTCACGCAAAATTACGCGAAAGGTACTCAAAATTTTGAAAAATTGTATTATTGATATTAAAAATTGACCCTATTTTAAAATATATCTCTAAGGAACACATTTTATTAGGAGAAAAAATTCTATCTTCGTAATTGTGGTTGTAAGACGCCAAAAATGTTGAACGTTTGCAATTTTTCAAAAATCAGGACTTCAACGAACATGAGACCTGCACCATTTTCATAAACGTCCTTTACACTATCCATCAACAAAATTTACACAAAAACGATCGATCCATTTTCTTGAAAGTTTGGAAAATGTCCCAGGGCTTCATGGAAAGTATCCCCCAAAATTAAATCATTGGTTTCAAATTCAAGGAACCGCGACATCAGACAGATGAATTGGAGAAAATCAATTTTGGAGAAAGTCGCTGAGCTGTTTAGCCGCTAGCATTGTTCACTGACCCAGAGACGTTTTGCCGTCAAACGATTTTTCGGTATCAAGGACACACAAAACACGACTATATCAAGTGTTAGAGGAGGAGGTGCAAGAGGTTTCTCTCTACTTCATTGCGAGAAAGAAAAGAATGAAAAATATATATAATGTACGTTCATTAAGTAATGCAGAGATCTTGCGGTATTCCATGGATATGAACGAAGAAATAATTTTTTTCACTTCCTGTTCCTTCCCTTCTTTTTGGTTTTCAATTCTCACTCTTCATAAGACGGCGACCTCCTAGCTATCATCTCCATTCTGTTATATGTGTTCTTAGTGTATCCATGTTTGGTTACAGTTATTTCTTAAATTTCTTTCCTTTGTTATATCAATATATTAATTTTTTATTTTATTTTTACACTTTCATTCCTTAATGTATTTATATTTTTGGTTTGTATAGTTATAGACCCCTCTCAAGGTGGGACATATGTTTCCGAAAGTTACCTTGAGTGTTAAATGTTATAATACATATTAAAACGGAATTATTGATGTTAGATAAGTTTTTCTTTAATACACATACTGCATTTTTTAATAATCAGAAAACAAATATTTTGTGTTATCTTGTTTAGATAAATACGGTAGAAAATAGCTTAAAAGTTGATATCAGAATGTATCACTAAGAGCTAATCAATGAACAGCCCATTTTCTGAGTCCAGTATTCTCGGAAGCCAACATTAATAACAAAGTAAATGTTATGTTTTCTAACTTGCCATATCACTTTCTCCTTGGAGGAAATCTGAACTTCCGATCGTTTAAATTGCTTTACAAGTCACTTTGAACGGAAACCACAAAGAAATAAAACGAACTCGTTTTTACTTCATCATTACAAGAGCTACACAAACCATCGAAAGGAATAAGTTATAAGTACTTGTGAACGAACATAATTTTTCCTTCTGAATCGTGATCAATGTGCTTAAAACACGCTCTTTTCGGCGAAATAGAGAATCGATAGCTACGCCAACTACAGGGTTAGTTCCAAAAAGGCGGTTTGGAGTCGGCAGCTGCTATTGAGATGTTGAGCGATTCTGCTGGGCACGACCGACCACAAATTGCTGGTTGCTCGAGAAGTACTTGGCCAATTTCTCTTAAAGCACAGTACTCATTTCCTCATAAAATCTCTTATTACCACTCTCTCACTTTTCAAAATTCGGGGTAAGATATTGAAAAGCCTTTATTTCAGGAACCTACGTTAACGCCATTTTATAAAAAGGCAGTTGAGAATGAAAATACCGGTGAATTGCGAGAATGAAGTTATTAAGGTGCATTGTCATCTTTTTGCTGCAATAATTTCATTTTGGTGTCAGGGAAAGTGTTGATAGTAGAATTAATTAAATAAAATAATCATACCAAAATATACTTTCGTCATTCGTCAAAAAATACTGACTATTATTATTTTAGCATCATCATATGATAATTTGCATAAAATTTATAATAATAAAATAATTTAAATTTTTAGTAATATTTATTTATTTATTTAATTATTACAATTAATTTCTAACAACTGCGTTTGAAAATAATCTTAAAAGAATCTTAGAAATGACGATGCTACAGTGATATACTATAATATTAGAGGTAACCCGTCAAAAACGTCGCGGCGAAATTAAACTCCCATATTAAAAATTCATAGGCGTGAATAATACAACATAACTGAATATATTTAATGTTAAATTTGAGATTTTTCCATTTCAAAATTTTCTTTATCATCCGTAACAGGTTCTCAAACTGGGACCTGAGATTTTTTACGAATTTGATGAGACCATGAAAGAAAGAAAATGAATTACTGTACACAATGAAATAAATCTGATACATTTTATTTACAATAAATCCCCCCATTCTGTAAAAATGCCTATACTAAAATTACCAACACACTAAAACTCTTTGTTTTCTCTTGCTGCTTATTCTGCAAAATCTTCCAGACAGCGAAGATATACAACTGAAATATTTGTAAACACCATTCAAGAATAAACCACTCGAGCTACTATTGCACACAATTACAACATATCGATGCTAAACATCCAGAATCAATGACGTCACACGCCACTTGCGAAGTATTTACCCAGCGGTTGTTTTCGCAGCAGCCGCTTCAATTAGTGCGCGTCTCGAGTAAACACCCCACCCCCGGCCTGCGCGGACACTGCGCCGGGGCACTGAGGGACGTCCCTGTTCGTACCACCGTCACCGCCGCTTCCACCGCCACCTCATTCGCGTTATTTTTAGAACACCGAATAGTTACTGGGGTCACTAAATATTAAATGATGCTAAATAGAGAATCGTGAAAATGTCGTGAGGAACCTGGAAAACGGATGTTTTGGTAAAATTATTTACATTAATTAAATGTGTCGACGCTCAATAAGTTTTATGAGCGGTTTACCTGACACCAAAGTGAAATTACTGCGTGAGAAAAGTGTTGTTGTACCTCAATTACTTACTCCTCGCATTTCACCTCGTTCGCCTTCACCAGCGCCATCTCGTTCACCCTCGCCAACCGACTGCGCCCCCGACGCGCCACCGCCACCGCTGCCCACCGCTGCGCCACCGACTGCGCCAACCGACTGCGCCAACCGACTGCGCCAACCGACTGCGCCAACCGACTGCGCCAACCGACTGCGCCACCGGCTGCGCCACCGGCTGCCGCGCGACCGACTGCGCCAACCGGCTGCGCCACCGGCTTCGCCACCGACTGCGCCACCGGCTGCGCCAACCGACTGCGCCACCGACTGCGCCACCGACTGCGCCAACCGACTGCGCCAACCGACTGCGCCACCGACTGCGCCAACCGACTGCGCCAACCGACTGCGCCACCGGCTGCGCCACCGACTCCGCCACCGACTGCGCCAACCGACTGCGCCACCGGCTGCGCCACTGGCTGGGCCACCGACTGCGCCACCGACTGCGCTACCGGCTGCGCCACCGACTCCGCCACCGACTGCGCCAACCGACTGCGCCAACCGACTGCGCCACCGGCTGCGCCACCGACTGCGCCACCGACTGCGCCAACCGACTGCGCCAACCGACTGCGCCAACCGACTGCGCCAACCGACTGCGCCACCGACTGCGCCCACCGACTGCGCCACCGACTCCGCCACCGACTCCGCCACCGACTCCGCCACCGACTGCGCCACCGACTGCGCCACCGACTGGAAAACCTTACGCCTTCGCCGCTTCCACCAACAGCGAGTCTGCCAACGCTCTCCCCAATCGCGCTCCCTGTCCGCCGCTATCAACGCCGCCACCACTCCGACACGTGTCCAGACAAGGCGCCGCCACGTGCCGCGGGCAATTAACCGCTGCGACCTCCGGCGTGGAGGGGCGCGAAGGGGCCGCGAGTCACCCCCGGCAATTGAGGTTCAACGCGAATGACCCCCAAATGGCGCTTGTGGCCCTGGACTGTGGGTGCCGTGGCCATTACTAAGCGTCATTCCGAATGCCCACCAAGCGACAGGGATGGGGTGCACGTGGAAAAATGAAATTGTTTGGGGAGAAGTCAACAACAGAACTCTCGCGATTTTCGAAGGTAATCGCAACCTCAGATACGAAAAAAAGGAGGAGGATCCGAAATTCATTCAAAAAATAAGAATACAAATTACGAAAAACTCATTGAAACTCAATAAAATGTAATGCAGACATTTTTCTTTAAGACACTATAACATCTTACCATCTTACCTCCGTTAGCTTTTTTATAACGACAATATACAATGGCTTTCTTCTAATAAATATTTATGTATATTAGAAATTCACAGCATTTACAAATTTTACTGGAGAAACTATATTCTAAACAGAATTTCTTTAGCTAATAAACGTTGGCACAAACTTCCACCATTAGTTAAATATTTACATTCTCTTAACGTCAAAACCAAAGTACGAATATATCTAACAAATATTCTCACTTATGCCTGTGCAATTTTGGGGTCTGCTTCAAAATCATCGATTAACAAAATCCAAATATTTCAAAATTTTTGCCTGGCAACTTTTAAATAAAGTTCCATGATTTATTCCCAATGAAGAAGTTCTTAAGGAATTAGGCATTCCACCTATCAAAAACTATTTTCTACAACTCTCCATTAAATTCAAAATTTTTGCCTGGCAACTTTTAAATAAAGTTCCATGATTTATTCCCAATGAAGAAGTTCTTAAGGAATTAGGCATTCCACCTATCAAAAACTATTTTCTACAACTCTCCATTAAATTTTATCCCTCTAAACCATGTACCATCTGTACTCCATTTCCAGCTAGGAAAACACTAAAACAGAATCTAACGAAAACTTCCAAAACATTTTGTTCATCCTTCTTAACCTTTTAACAATAAAAGTTAAGGATAAATAATAAAATAATAAAGAATAAATAATAAAATAACAACATCTTCGTTAACAATAAAGCTCACCCAGAACGAATCATTTTAATTTATTTTTCATATGATGCATTAGCTTCATTTTGTGTCTCCTTCAACCCTTCAATTCATTCAATCTAATAAATTTTATATTTCTTAACCTTCGGCCAAAAGCCTCACAGGCCCCATGTGAATATTCAATAAAAAATACTATAACAGCACCCTCACGATTTTTAGAGGCAATTGGAATCTCGGACACGAAAGAAGAGGAGAATGATCCGAAATCCATTCAAAATATAATTAAAATTACAGACCACAATATACATAACAGATTACTTTCACCAGCTTCGCAGAATAGCGGCCAACCAAAACTGATAATGACAGTGACAAAGAAGAAATACAATGTTATACGAGCGAATGCAATAGTTATGGAATTCGTGAAACACTCAATATTCCTAGAATTGGCAGGGTCCGCGTACATGTTGGCTCGCTATTGTTGCAGCAGATAATTTATATGCTGCGCTTTTGTCCTCCGTCTTTCAATGGAATATTTTGACGTTTTGCTGATGACTAGAAACTTCGGTTAACCGGGATTCAGATAATCGCGAGTCTATTGGTCGTTGTGGATTTCTGGAGGGGAGAGAACTAATTGTGCGAATTGGGCAGGGGCTCACTCTTAAAATATGCATACACATATACATTCCAGGGTTGTAAGGATACTCTTCATATACTCGTACATACACATGTACACCCTTCATTGGTCGTAATCAACGTAATTCAGTCTTATTTAGTAAGTGCAACCGAACTTAAATGCTAGATAATTGGCGACCTTTATTTTTGAAAGTGTATTACCTCAAACTCTCTTTACAAAAGGATGAAGTAAGTTACGAATTTTATATGGATATGAACCTTAATACATTAAATTATTATTTAAAAAAATACAAGTAATTTTTTTGGTTATCAGTTAACATACGAGTATTATTTCAGAGAAGTCGGAAGAAATCGCCTTCAATGCAATGTGCAAATTTAAAACAAGGCACAAAAGTTGCGTAATTTTAATTTTATCTAATTTACACTAAGACATTGCAATTCTCACAATAATTATTATCACACAAAGCTCGTGCAACTGAGGCAATTTAAATTTGAAACCTACTGTCTAATGAAGTATGAGTGTTCTACTTAGAATGTATCTAATGTATGATGTGTAAATAAATGATTCTTCTACTTTGTATTCACGTATGTGATTTATTAATGTATCACATACGTGAATACATCAATATGTTTGCATCAATATATACAAGAGTATGGATCAACACATAATTTTGTACATATTTACGCATTTCGGGCTTAAAAATAGTCAACTCGAACAAAAATAATTCTATAGCTCTTTTCAAATTATTTACAATCTCACCGAGTTCTAGTTATTTATTAAGCTGTAAAAGTACAAAATTTTGCCATGACAAAACTTTATTAAACCTGTCTTTTTAAGCCTTTGTATTATTTACATAAACTTACAACAATTGGATGTTTGAAACGGTTTCGTACTTGTTTACAACGCGGCTGCACTCTTGAACTGAAGCATAAAAGCCCATTCACAATGCAAACATAAACATAAGAATGGCGTTAACATAAAAGGTTGTACTACGTCCATAAGCGGACTTATTCACAATGCGTTCGAATAAGCATAATACGTAAGACGTTAACATAATAGCTTGTAAGCTTCAAGCTTCTGTGCTGATGCTCATGTTAAGTAAAAAAATCAACCAATCACAGTCCGTTAACTCAAAATCGAGTATCGAAATCTGTCGATACTCGAACAATCCATGGCAAGATGCCCCTCCCCCCAGTCATGGACACAGGCGATATCTCGAAATGGATTCTCACATGTAACCAATAGTAAATTAGAATGTCTGACAGCCAATAGAAAGTCTTATTTTGCTTACGTTTATGTTGGACATTGTGAATACTTCAGTCTATCACTTATGTTTATGTTTATGTCTATGTGTTATGCTTATGTTTGTGTTTAGATTGTGAATGGGGCTTAAGAAGCACTTCTACTGCCCTTTCGACACCAAAATACCTGCGAAGAACAGATCCTTTCCCAAAGCCACGGTCTGATTCGGTCGTGGCAACCGCCTCACACTCGGACGCGTCCATATTTTATGCGCTGGGTGAATTACGAAGCCCGATGCCGCCTAAATGTTTGCCGTAATCGCTAGTTGGGGAGTTGTAGGAGTTGCCGCCTGCGGACCCCTCGGTTTTCCTGAATAAGTGATTAGTTTTAATTAAGTTGGAACTCGGGACCAAACGAAAAGGTTTACTCCCCCAGCGGATCCAGCTAGTTGCTGCTCTCCGCAGAGTCGAAGCGTGGAGCTACTGAAACTCGGACTTGTCACTCCTTTTCAGAGTGGAAAGGCCAACTTCCACATTTAACTAAACATTTAGCTCTGAACGTGTTGTTAACGATACGACGAAGCTCGTGGTAGCTCAGGCGGAAGTGTGGAATTCGAAAATGACGATGTTCGACAGAAGTCTCTAAACCTGTTGCAGATTGGTCACGTAGTGGTCGGATAAACCAATAATTACGAAACTCAAGCGGGTAAATTGTTACATAAGTTCTGACGAGTTGTAAGCGGAATACTTTGCACAGAATGTAAAATTCTAGAAAAGGGCTCGCTTTAACAAGTTATTTAATGAAAATATACGCAAAATAAGAATTTCAGTAATAGCATGGTTTGAGTTCAGAATAAACCAGAAATGAATGCATAGTCGAATCCAAATAATACATGTGTGCAAAAAAATTTTAAAAGGGATATATAATAAAATATTGATTATAATTTGTATTTGATTAAAGAAACGAAATATTAAATAATTCATTTACGTGTAATAATTATAATTATTTCAAATTTTTCTAGATCTCTTACTAAAACTCAGGAAATGAAAAGCAAGACTGTTTTGCATCATGTTATTTGGCATGATATACAGGAAAGTTTCATTCAAAATATTTTCATAATCAAGAATGGAATATTTGCCATTATCATTCATTTTATTATCTGATTTGCCTTTTTGCATTCTACTTTATTTTGTGTTACATAAGAAAACATTTATTTGGAAGTTTCTACCTGCGAATTGTATATTTACTTGATTTCAAGGGCTCCAAACGTTTTATTCCTATTTATTCACTGGTACTCTGTTTCTCTAATTAAAGTTGTAAGCTTTGCGACATTGCGAATGAGGGCATGAAATAAACTATAATGTTAGAAATGTATTTGAACCATTCAATGGTGTTATCAATCAATCACAACAGAAAGAATTGTAGATACAACTAATGTTATAGCAGATACTTCTTAAAAATATTTATACAAGTGTTTCACATATCCTTGTATAAGTTTTCATTTTTATGTTGATCGTTAAAATATTAAAAACAAAAAATTTTTCCTTGTAAATTTCTTTACTATTAAAAATATATTTCTGAGGATGACAGACTATTCAAGTTGTGAAAATATCAACAAATCGAAACTAAATTTAGAAAAGAGGAGAAAATTAAGATTACACTTTCTCTAGAGGAATTTTCGAGTTAACTTCCTCACATTTGTGTTGGAATCTTTATGGGGAAGTTTGATTAGACATTTAACCCGTGATAAATTCATACGAAAGGTACTTGACTGAAAGTTCAGAATTCTCATTATTTATTCATGTCGAATATCAAATTCCCCCATAAATTCTACAAGAAAGGTTTCAAATGTTGAATTATACTTAAAGGTGAACGGCGGCATACTGGGCGATGAAGCACGACGTTTCACACACAAAATCGCCGCAGTATCTTTCCGCAACTGGCGCGCGTCACACGTATAAAATGTAACGACGTGGGAATTTCCCCTCTCTTTCTGTTCGGGCTACCATCGGCCGGAAAAGAATATTTAAGTTCGACGACGATCGACTTCCAGCACAGGCAGTAGGGCCAGGCGCTCGCTCGCCGCCTGCAAAACTTAGCTCGTTCCATAGCCGCAGAGAGCGCTTCGGAAAAGAACACAGGACTTTTGCCGAAAATGTAAATGCCGAGATGGAGCTCTCGCTTAAAGGGGAGGCTGTTCAACAGCTGAAATATTCACGAAGAAACCCGCGCCGCGGGGGTAGAATCGTCGGGTGGAAACTCGGCGCAAAGTCTCGTCCCGTCGCGTCCCGTCGCTCGTCGGGAGCGAAAGTGCGCCGAGTGCGTCGGAACGCGTGCGGTGACGATGACGCGTCGACGAGATGCTCGCGTCTCCGAAAACTTCTGACTGCGCGACTAATTACGAATGCAAATGCCGCGAACAGAAGGGAGTAATGAAATGCCAAAATGCGACACTTAGGCCGGCGCGCACGAGGAGTTTCCGGGGCTCACTCGGGGAGTTTTCCGGGGGAGGGAGCGACAGACGGGGGGGGGGCGTGTGTGAGGCGTGCGTCAAAGAGGCTACCGACCAGACTGCGAGAGGACGGGAGAGGGACAGATGAAAACATGAGACGCATCAAATGACGCAGTATGAGTTATGTAAAGAAAAAACGAAACATGTGGTGAATGTAAATTTACAATTTATCAGTAAATGAGTCTACACATGTCATTATTTTACAGGATTTAAGAGGACGTAGATGATCATGGGAGCGGGAGTGATGAAAACATGGGACGACAGTAGGAGTTAAACAAAAGAAGTACAAAACAGGTATGAATGTAAATTTACAATTTGTTAATAAAGTCTTGAGCCAATCACTTGAAAACATTTTAAAAAAAGGTTTTCCTTTTTTTTAGTTTTACACATGCTAATTAAAAGTCACCCAAAAATATAGTCATTTGTTTTCTATTAATCTTATATTTTTAGACAACAACAGCTTCAATTTATTATAGACACCGTATCACATTTTGTTTTATTAATAGACTTCAATGCGACGTTTCGAAATCATCCCTTGATTTCTTCTTCAGGCAACCTTGGTATGACTCTTATATTTTTAAAGGTTATTATGAAAAGTGATGTATTTTGTATTGACACGTTTACGAAATTGTAATCTTATTTCATTTATTCTGTTACTCTCCATCCAATCGAGTTGAAATGCGTTGAAAATTTAGAATGTTGCAATAACAAGACTGTAACCAGACTTTCATTAATATACTTAGTAATAACTGAAAGAATGTACGATTTAGACTTCTGATTTCATAAAGAAAACAAAATATTTCGTAATTATTAGCGTTAATACATTGCTGAAACTAAGAATATAAAAAGACGATAATGGTTACCGCGTTGAAATTGTTCATTGAAACTAAAATTTTAGTTTTTAAGAAATCATTCTACATACGTTCTTTAAAAATTTCCTCAATCCATTATTTTCACATACGGTGGTGAAAATTATCCTTAATTCACACATTTCCTGAAACGGCAAGCACAATGTTCCCCAACTCGCCCAACGTGACGTGAACAAAAGGCTTTGTGCGGAGGAGACGAGGCTGCGGGGAGATGGACAAGAGGCGAAGGGGTGCGTGCAATCATCGGTGGGGAAAATGGCGGAAGAAAAGGGGCCGCAACAATGGCAGCGACGCAGGTGCGCGATGAGCTGCGCCGCCCGCACGTGCGAGTGGTGACGTGAGAGCGAGGCCGCGCCCCCTCCCCCCCCCACGCTGCAGGTGGAGGGAAACACGAGGGCGAGGGATGAAGCTAAACTAGAGTCCGAGAAGACGTTCGTCACGGGGATGAAGTACACGAGTGACCGGTAATTATTTTCGCATACGATCAATGGTGCTTTATTTTACGTGGCGAGACACAAGCCATCAGGTTTGTGACTGAGCGGCCTAGTTACGTGTGGCCTAGTTACGTGTGGCCTAGTTACGTGTGGCCTAGTTACGTGTGGCCTAGTTACGTGTGGCCTAGTTACGTGTGGCCTAGTTACGTGTGGCCTAGTTACGTGTGGCCTAGTTACGTGTGGCCTGGTTACGTTTGATTGATTGATTGATTGATTTTTTCATGTTTCCGGGCGCGTCAACTGCTTCGGTCATTAGTCCCATTAGTGTAGTGCATGTTTTTCTCGGAAGATGGCGGTGATCTTCCCCCGCTGGATGGCGAGATACGGCGCCGACCTACCATCGGCTAGTGGAGTTTCCCCCTAACCAGGACTCTCCCACCAACGGGGCACCGCCCCAGTCGGGACAAGCTCTAAGCTCCCGACCGGTCTCCCGAAATATGTGGTAGTGGAGTGCATGTTAGTGTAAGTGTGTGTGTAAGGGGAGAGGATAGGACAAGGAAGAGGAAGGACAGTTCGCGCGCGGTCCGTGGCCCGTTTGGTAGGGTACTGCTTTGGCATTCGCCTGGTGTTGATCGGAGAAAACACGGAAAACTACCAATCAGAGCAGCCGGCCGCTAGAATTACCCTCCAGACAGGAGATGAATTCGACCTAGCTGAAAAGCTAGTGTCCAAAATCTTGCCGCCGTCAGGACTCGAACCTAGGACCTCTCGGTCAGAGGCGCTGCAGTGACATCAGTTGTTTGGCCTAGTTACGTGTGGCCTAGTTATGTGTGGCCTTGTTACGTGTGGCCCTGGTACGTGGCAAGACACAACTCGCACAAGACGTCGAGCTTGTGTGTCGCCACCACGTCACAAGCTAGGTCGAATTGAGCCGCTGTTTGAAAGCAACTTACGGCAACCAGCTGTTCTGGTTGGGCAATTTTCGTGGTTTCTCAGTCAATATGTGGTAATGCCGGGGTAGTACCGTTACAAACGTGTTAGAGACCACTCGCGATCTTTGCTTCCTTATTATTGTCCCTTCCTTTCCCCCTACACACAAACAAACACACGCACTTACATGCAATACAATATCTTACATGCCAGGAGCTTAGAGCTCGTCCCGATTGAGGTGGTGGGCAGTAGGCGGAAATAGCAGGAGAGACACCCCCCATATATACACCTAAGCTGATTTTGTTCTGGATGTCAAATTATAACGGGGGGAGGGGCACCACATCTCCTTGAGAGACTAATGACGATACCAGTTGACCCGCCAGGAAACAAAATATCAATCAATGATAGTGAAAGGAACGCAGCTGGTACCTGGAAGCTGAATTGACGACTGCGAATTGAATCTAGTGTTTCTTATCCTACCGAGGCAGGCGGCAGAGTTTGGCATGAGGAGTGGCCGTAAGCGGAGGAGGCTGTTGCAGTGAGTGGAAGTCGAACGACGCGGAGCGAAACGGATTCAAGTGGGGCGCATTAGGGAAGAAAAAATCGGAGTGAGAAGAGAGGTGCTGCTGGGAGTAAATCACTGTGGGGTACGGCGAAGCAGTGAGGTGTGTGTTGAGAAGTTGGGACGAAGTTGAGAGCACAGTGATGCCTAGACGAGCGAAAGGGGAGAAGTGATTGATTATTTTCTGTTTCCAGTCGCGTCAACTGCTTAGTTCCGTAACTATAGTAAACGCTGCTTCGCGGGAGGTGGCGATGTTCCTTTCCCTCTAGAAAGTGAGATCTGACACCGACCTACACGAAGATTTTTTATCTCCAGGTATCTCCGCCAATAGGGTTTAGCCCCAGCCGGGACAAGCACAAGGCTCCAAATTGTCTCCCGATGTAGGTGATAGTGTAGTGTATTTAAGAAAGTGAGTGCGTATGTGCGTGTATAAGGGGAGACGATCTCAATGGGTGGAAAGGGCTAGGAACCGCGGCGTTGCTGAGTGGGGCGTATGGACTTGGAACTGTGAGGAGCGTGATGCGTGATGGCAAGGAGGTTGAGGAGAGGTGATATATTAGAACGAGGCTGTACGATGGCACATGGAGCAGAACTAGGGTGCGGTGTAGTTGTGCGCGTAAATTGGGAGTCAAAGGGCAGGACTAGTACATGGCTGTGGTGACTGGGCGGTTTAGAATTAAGAGGGGGAGGCATATGTGTCTGAACAATCGCATACATTTTGTCTCCTCAGAATATTTCTTAAATGAAGGCAAACTAAAGCATATAATGCACCACCGATGTCAACGCAACGTGAATTTAATTCTTATCTGAGATTATCTTTACATTGATAAAAGAAGGTACAAAAGAGGTAAAGAAAATTGAGATTAAAAAAAAATATTTGCAAAAAAAAAAAAATTAATAATTTATAAAATAGAGTAAAAGGGATGATGTTCTTAGTTTAGGTAATAGACGCAGAGCACGAAACATTGTGTCTCTATCTTACTCGCAGTATATCTCACTCTTCTGTAGCATCAAATTTCTAGTATGCATAGGGCACGAATGGAAACGCGATAGTCCGCTATACAGTTCGATCTAAAGAAAAAATGAATTCGTTTACGCAGGCGCATAAAGTGACGTTCGTCCTCGAAACTTGCGCTGGTGGTATGCATAAATTAGGCGAGTCGATTTAATGTAAGATTCATACGTTTTGCAGCTTTTCCATTGATTGGTTTCTGGGGAGACCGCCACCCTAGAGTTGTCAAGGAAAAGCTCCCGCCTCTGGTGTGGGGAAGTGGGCAAGGCACGGCGAGAGTGCCAGACCATGATGTGGTGTGGATTGATTGATTGATTTTTTCGTGTTTCCGGGCGCGTCAACTGCTTCGGTCATTAGTCCCGTTATTGTAGTGCATGTTTTTCTCAGGAGATGGCAGTGATCTTCCCCCGCTGGATGGCGAGACCACACGCCGACCTACCGTCGGCTAGTGGGATTTCCACCTAATCAGGACTCTCCCACCAGCGGGGCACTGCCCCAGCCGCGACAAGCTCTAAGCTCCCTACCGGCCCCCCGGAATATGTGGTAGTGCAGTGCATGTTAGTGTGTGTGTGTGTAAGGGGAGAGGATAGGACAAGGAAGAGGAAGAACAGATCGCGCGCGGTTCGTTGCCCGTTTGGTAGGGTACTGCTCCGGCATCCGCCTAGTGTTGATCGGAGAAACCACGGAAAACTACCGATCAGAGCAGCCGGCCGCTAGAATTCTCCTCCAGACAGCGACTGAATTCGACCAAGCTGAAAAGCTAGTGTCGAAAATCCTGCCGCGGTGGGGAGTGGGAACCTAGGACCTCCCGATCAGAGGCGCTGCAGTGACATCAGTTGATGCACTGAGCTACCGCTCCCGGTATATGGTGTAGAGCGACATGTGGGTGAAGGAGGTGGGTGAAGAAGTGTAGGGGTAGCGAGATGGACAGGGAGTAGCGGCAGAGTTAGAGCACAGTGCCGTGTGGAGGGGGAGCAAACAAGGCGTGTAAGAGGGGATAAAGCAGATCGGCAAAAGCGGGTAAGGTGGGGTGAGGGAGGGTAGGGGTAGATGGATGGGCAGGGCATAGCGGGAGCGTTAGACCACAGTGCGTGTGGTGTGGGGTGCGGTAGGCGTGTAAAGAGGAGAAGCAGGGCAGCAAAAGCGAACAAGATGGAGTGAAGCAAGGTAGGGGTAGAAAGATGGACAAGGTGAAGCGATAGTGTTAGATCACAAAGTGGTTTGCAGCGGAATGCGGATAGCTGAAGCAGGGCGGAAAAGCGGGTAAATGGGGTGAAGCAGGTAGGGGTAGAAAATGGACAAGGTGAAGCGATAGTGTTAGATCACAAAGTGGTGTGGGGGGAAAAAAGGGGGGTAGGGAAGGGATGAGAATGAAAAAGGAGAGAAAAGGCGGTGAGAGACGTTGCAAGATGGGCGAGTAAGATGGGGTGAAGCAGAGCAGGGTGTAGAGCGGTGGGCGGGGTGAAGCGAGCCAGACCACGCCGCGGTGTGGAGCGGACGAGGCAAGGGCGGCGACAGAAGGGCCGAAATGAGCAGGAAGGGCCGGGCAAAACAGCGAGGCAACGCGTGGGCGAGGTTGGGTGGAGAGTGCCACGCTCGCTGCGGGGACGGCAAAGACGACGCGAGGCAGGCGGAGCAGAATTTTCCACGTGACGAGGCCGCCCTCGGATCGGCTCGCAGCCCTTTGAGACTTTTTATTTCAAGCGCAAACGTAGGAACGTTTGTCAGCAAAAATGGTTCCCTCTTTTTGATCTCGATTTAATAACCTTGAGAAATGTGTGCTCTTGGACGAGTGTAAAATCATTTTAATAATCTGTTTGACGTGAGATATTTGCACGTGGAATTTCGCGCGGGATGATGTTTCACTAAGGATCTACAATTAAAAATAAAAGAGGAAAATGTACGTAATTAAAAATGAATTTAATTAAACGTTGAGTGAGGTTGGTGTCTGCTATTTACATACATGTTTTCACTTTAAGTAAACAAATGGTTATCTCTACTTTCAAATTATTTTTCTGTCATTTCTGAAATCCCGTAAGTAATTTTTTCTTGCTTCTTATTAGCAGGTACTGGAAGTAATTCACGAAAAATTTATTGAACATAGACATGTGAGATAATAGGTTATATTTTTACGCATATGATAGTCTGATTTTTATTAGGCAAATAGAATCTGCTAAAAAGTTGAGTAAAATAGGACTATATAGGTCAAATGTCTTGAATCAATTTACAAATTAATGTGTTACATCACAACACAACTTACCTTCTAGGAAACAAAAAAGTTTTAGTATATAATGGAAATAAGATTAAGAACAGGTTTAAAGTGAAGTTACATGAGTGCCAGAAGAAATCATTAATTCTCCAGAAACATGTTATGAAAAAGGGTCTTCTTTGATACCAATTCTACAATAAGACAGACATTTTTATATTCTGACACAATTTGATTTACTTTTTACCACATTGTCCGCAACTTCCATCTCATCGAGAGAGAGAGAGAGGGAGAGTGAGAGTGAGAGTGAGAGAGTGAGAGAGAGAGAGAAACAGAGAAAGAGAGAGGAGGGGGAGAATGCAGAAAAAGAGAAGGGAGTACACAAGGAAAAGGATGAATCGTGAAAGTTACACAATTTTCTTGATCTCCCAAAATTAAGTAATTTTAAACCGCAAAACCAACGAAGATAATGTTCTTTAGGGCGATATGAGTAATATTTCAAAGTAACGCTCTTAATGAATGGTCTGAATAGTAGGAATAGATTCTCCTTAATTCAATACTTAGGTAATTTTGTATTCTTTTGAGACGTACGTAGTTGCGAGATGTGCTATATAAACCACTCTGGAATTCAACATTTATAGACTTTATTGTTAAAAAAAATTCAATTTATATAATCTTTTACTTTTATTAAATAAGGTTTTTATTAATTGATTAAAAGATACAATAATAAGGAAAAAACCTTTAAAACATATTTTCGAAAATAGAAAATTTGCAATAAATCTAACAAGCGTGGTCATGAGTACGTGACGTCTCCTAACAGTAAAGCCACGCTATTTAATCCTCGAATATTTTATACTTCTAATTTACAAGACATGCAAATGTTCTCGACCAGAGCGAAAACAGAAAAGGTTTTTGCTGCGGCACGAATTCAATTCAAAATCTTAAAAAAATACTAATCTACATTTAAGCGCTAGATTTTAGTGATGGATTGCATAAAAAATCAAAAACACTAATGAGGACATCGATTTCCAAACATCTAACCTTCTTCGACATTTTTCGACTATGTCCCCTTGAGTGGGTCGGCGATTTTGGGATTGACGACGACCGAAGATTGCCTAACGAAAAGTAACCATCCCGACGCCCTCCACCCCTTGCTGCTCTTCGGCGAGTTGTTTGAGACCCATCTAGTGCCCAAAAGGAACTTATGCCCTATTTCGCGGTTTGGAGGCCCGCGGCGCGGCGCTGGGAGTGGGCCCGCACTTCTCCGCCATCAGCTCCGCCCGAGTGGCCCTGCGCCCACCGCGACGGCCAGGCGAACCCTCTGGAGCAGCGGCCACGGGCATTTCGCAGAGTTTAAGTTGTATACAACTATTTAGACAGTTTTAGTAATAACTGGTATACTAGTATAGGCAGAACGGCTGAGAAAGTAGTTCAGAGCATTTACAACGCACAATTCTGCAAAAGTGGAAGGATTAATTTCCCGCAGACTCCTGTAGTGTGTTCTTGTTTCAAATGGAGATAAATAATATATTTTTTTAATTTATTCGATTATAAATTAATGTTAACTTCGACAGAAAGTCCTAGTTAGTATTGTGTATTAGGCAAATAAAATAGAAACGTAGAATGAGACAAGGAAGCGAAAAATTGTAATTATTGTACGGGAACCTCCCTCCAAATATAATGTTTACTCGTAATCAAATTTATTTCCCAAATCGAATGACGTACAGGGTCAGAGCAATAGTGCAAATTTTGTTAATTTTATTGACTTCTTCTAGTGCAAGAAATAAAATTCTGTTGAGAAACGGGTAACATATCTATAGATAAGTCCACGTCGAAAACAACCTTGAGGGCGAGGCTCGGCTTCTTAAGCAAAGGGGAACCGTCCATCCCTCTTAACGGTGGCTTCTTGGAACTACGCAACGGCCAACTGATGCCATGTAATTGGTGTTCCGAGCTTGTGGCGCAATCGCGTTCAACTGCCACCGAACCGAAAGCGTGGCGACATCACTTTAGACGACGGACGGGAAGCTGCAAAGCGGCAGCTAATGGTTGCGGTGGATTTAGGCAGTCAGCCAAAATTATAGCGCATGCACAGTGGCAAAAGTTTCCTTTTACGTGGTGTAACCGCCCATATGTCGGTTCCATTGATTTTTGAGAAGCACCCGAGACCGTCAAGACACGACAAGATGCAATTATAGTGTTATCAATGCAAGAGATCGCGCCAGCGTAAATGGTATCCATTCGGAATTTATTGAAGTTTCTAAACGCACACACGTAGAATGGAAAGACAACCAATCAAAAACCCCTTGAAATATCAGCACTAGCGAAAAGCACCGCTACGAAAAGCTCTCTTTTTTGCTCCCGACCGCCGATCGGGACGCACCGAAATTGTTCGGGGGGAAAAAATTTCCCATTTCGACGATAAGAAACTTAAAAAAGGTAATTCGTCCATCATTAAAATAACGATTACCATGTATGAGAGAATTAGAATTTTAAATCATGAATATTCCTGATAAATTCACGTGAACGATTACGAAATATTATTTTTCTATCAACGATAAATAATATATTTCAACGTTGAAGAACTATACTGAAGTAAAAAGCATGCTATAGGAAATGTTTATTTCTTTTTCCCAGCTTTTTTGTCTTTCGTCTTGGCTTACCACGTAAGAAATTCATTAAGTGGAGATATTGCAGTCATATTGTATAAAATTCGAAGGACTATGGTAACTATTCACCAGGGTACGTGTTCGCCGAAGCAAGGGATTGCCATGACCTTCAAAGGAACTGGGTCGCCGTCGCCGCTCCAAGCTGGGGAAATATTTCTTCGACACGACGTGTCGTAAGTCAGAAAACTTCACTAGAAATTCTCAAAAAAATGACTGTTTAAAGAAGCGAGAATTATTGTACAGAGACAGAATTCACCTCACTTACAGACGTAGATAGTCGAGTAATTATCTTAAAATCGTTTAAACGTAATCTTTTACTATATTGCTGTCGTAAAAGGAAGCTAGATAGCTAATTCCTGTAAAGAATTGTAAAAACCAATTTTTTGGTTTTTCTATTAACGATATTTGTTCTTTTAGTGTGTATTTTCAATTTATTGTTTAATCGTTTTCAAATTGTTCATTAGTAAAATAGTTATTATTAATCAATACGTTCATTGCATAACGACATTTTTATTTTTTGCTGGTTAAATTGTATAAAGTAATTATCTACGTGCAAGGAAACAACGTATTGTATATATTTCATTCATATTCAAAAAATAGTTATTATTAATCATACGTTCATTGCATAACGACATTTTTATTTTTTGCTGTTTCCATGTATTATTGTCTTTGGGTGCAGGTGTTTTATTGCTTTTTTTGTGATGAAGGGAATAAAATTTTTATGTAAAAAGTGTTTATGCAAGTGTTAAAACCAACTGCAGGTGTTAGGTAATCACGTAATTGCTAAAGGTAGAGCAAGTGATAGAATTTTTCAATGCAATGTGTAAATGCTAGATAAAATTGTATTCAAGTATTTAATAGAATATATCTGGAACTATGTTCATAGTTAAAATATTGACTTGCCTATGTTTTGTTTTATTACAAAAAAACAGGTTAAAAGACGAACCCACTCCTGTAGGGCAGTTAGGACTTAGAAAACCATTCCTAATTTTTGGTTCGATATTATCATAACAAATCACAGTCAAGTAATACTTAGATTACTTGAGTGACCCGTTGTAGGTTTTTTAATGAATATAGTGAAAAGGTTGAGCGGTCACAGTGGTTGACCCAGTGCTATCAGGAGGACTTCGGAATTTCCCCCGAGAGAGCTGCAAACATCATAGAAAACAGGAATAAAAACCGAATAATTTGTTTTTTAATGAACTGACCAAGTTAACATTTTTTTCATAAACATAAAACATGTTTTAATACGTATGTCCAATAAACTTTGTGTATTACGTGACCCATTTGTATAATAAATAAAATATTTTTAATAATAGAATTTTTTTTTAAATAGTAAATAATGATTACAGACTTTCTCAAAATATTCATTGAATTCAATTTTTTAACCAAAGAAGAATTAAAATGATTTGAAATAGGTCATAATTTTGTAAGACAGAAAATACAGTTTTGATTAACATTTGGAAGATTTTCTTTTTGAAAAGTAAGATGTGATTGGTTCCTAGGATTTTAAACAATGAATTATTTTATCTCTGTCTACCTTAATAGAAGGTATACCCAGTAGACAGTTTATTCAGCTTTGCCATTCGTTGTTTTATATTGATAAAACACATTACATATTGTGGTGAAAGCATAATAGATTAAACTTCCAAACAAAACCCCCTAAAATGTAATAAAAAGAAACTCCACCTCCTCTCCTAGATTTAACACTAAAGGCGACTAAAACACCCTAAAGGCGACTAAAACACCCTAAAGGCGACTAAAACACCCTAAAGGCGACTAAAACACCTAAAGGCGACTAAAACACTCTAAAGACGGCTAAAACCCCTAACCTGGCGACACCGGGTCCACCCACAAGCGTAATGGTGTGGTAACGAGGCGGAATGTCCCGTGAGCAGTCGCTCCGAATGCGGCGGCAGGGGCGTCGAGGGCGGGGAGGGAGGGGGCTGGCAGTGGGCAGACGAGCCGCGGGGAGTCCGGCAGCGCCACTCGTAAATCCACTGGCGACTGCGTGGGCGGCGGGCGAGGCGGCCACCTGCCGGGACACGGATCCGCCATTAGGCGTCCTCGCCCCGTCCTCCTCCTCCGCCGGGGACACGTCGTTCGTCTTGCCGGCCAGCGCCCTCGCCCGCGCCCGCGCCCCGCCCCACGTCGCCCTTTTGTGTCGAGGCAACTCCTCGCGAGGAAATTGTCCCCGCTGCGATGCGCCCCCGACCGCTCGCCCTCGCTTTTGAGACGGCGCCACGAGGGCGCTTCGTGGCGCAGTGGCCGGTGCACTTGGACCAGTGCGAGGCCGCGTTTCGCAGAGAAGAGGTCTGCGCAGAGGGGAGAGTTACTGATTTGTTCAACGGTCTCGTCACGTTCAGATGAGGAGAATAATAGATGCTCACCTGTCGCAATCAGAGCTCGAACTGCTGAGAATACCGACTCAAAGTTTGTTGTTTAGCAAACAATTCACAATATTTAACCATTTAACGTTAATTTTTGCTTTCTCTTACATTTTCTGTAACGCTATTCCTATGGATGAGGGAACAAATATGTCGATTTACAGTGGTGCCTACGTACATTGCATTAGCAGGCTAAACACATCTGGGTAACTTCCCTAAATAAAAGAAACGTTTTTTTAAATATAATAAATGGTTTGTGAAGGTTTTGAGTATGTACAGATTACAACCTCTTTAGAAGAGATTAAGCATGTTTTGGTTTGCAAGACTTCTTTTGTCATCATCAAGAAGAAATACATTATTGGGGAAAAGAAAGTCCACATTGAACATCCAACCGTAACGCACTGAGAAAAGCTAATATTTGTTTCTCTATATGAAATGCATAAATGAGATAACTTAATGATATATGAAATTATCAAATTATTTTATTTTCAGACTGATCACAATATGGTTAAATGGCATGAGGACGGCCAGTTAAAAACGTTCCCATCCAGATGTTAGTAAAAAAGTACATTACTCTCTTAAATATATTTAATTTTCTACCCTTTGCGTAAGGGAATGAAAGGAAACTGAAACTGGTCGTAGCGTGAGTTAAAGAAAGGTGACTACGAGCTCAGCTGATCGTGCGTGTGGTGACATTCATCATTGATGTAAAATTATCATTTATTATTCATTGTCTTTATTTTTCCCATTGTAATATTTAAAATTATTTTGGTTATTAATAATTATTTGAAAATATTATTTTCATTAGGCAGCATATAATTTAAATATTTTAACTCCCGATACAATTAATATTTTTAAACTGCCCTCAAGCAGTGCCAGAATAAAATGTAAAACGCAAAAAGTTGTACTTTTGTGTGTGCGTGTGGGGGAACTTTTTTCTGGTAATACTGTTATAATTATTTCCTAAATGTAACTAATTTGATAGAAAATGTACCCTCGCTTGCACAAAAAATGGGCGATGTCCTGGCCGAATTTTTCCTGGTTTTGACCGCCCAACCCTGCGGATCAGCTGACCAATCCGCTTTAGCTTCATTTCAGGAGGGGGATATTCATCTTGAACATTACAAAATGGCGGTGATCCGAGTTATATTATAGTAAATATTTGAATATAAATATTAAATAAACCCAAGATTTTAATAATTTTTATAACATTTAATTATATAAATAAAGGCATGAAATTTCCCAGTAAAAACATATTTTAAAACTGTTATAAAACGGGGTTTTTGCAAAACATAACACTGGACAACGACTATTAAGCTCCATGTCTACATTTCGTCGTTTATTATTGTAATATTTAATATAAAGAAATAATTTGCATTGTATCATTGTCTAACCTAGTTATTTTATTAGAAAAATTAATACAAAGAAATACGTTTTAGAGTCAGTTTCAAACACGTCTCCGAGTAGCAGCTTTCAGTTGTGAAATACTTCATCATCATTTCGGGATGACCAAATTAAAATACTATATGGTCACGGACTTTAAATTTTTGAATAAAATAGTTTTGATATAAAATACTAAATAAACTTAAAGTATTTAAAGTTCATTTAAGCCCACAATAAAAGAATTCTGCAGACTTTATGATTGAAGCAGCTAGCAAATGAATGATTTTGATCTTTTGTTTTGGGATCAAATTAATTACCTCTTCAATCTAACGTTAGGTGATTGCATTTTACATGGAGTTCTTTATCGAAAATATTAAAATCATATGTGATACCTAGTCTTTGAGGTTTTTTGCGTGAGAACCCAAAACGACATATGACTCTTATATAACATTTTAATATCTTAATGTTTGCAAAGGTAGAAAACACCAGCTTTTCTCATTGGAACATTGGGGGAAAACACACACACACACACACACACAAAACACACACTCATATCAATATATTACTTACATATAATTTATGTATGATTTCAATCCAACGAAAATGAAATTAATATATTTATATTATTATACAAGTATATTTTACATTAGATATTTTTATTTTCGAGAGAGGAAAATGCACACAAAGTTTTTACAGTCATCGGAATGTTACACCAATTTCTAGATAAGCAGACCTATGCAAACACTGTTTTTGCTAATCCTTTAAAGAATCACTAGAGATTCTCCTGTCATAAATTATTTCAAAATTGTAATTGTATTGTTTCAAAATTTTGTCAAACTTCGAAATCTGTGTCACGATAATCGTTAGAAAATGAATAGGATCCTCTTCTGTAAAATATTGTTGCAAAATAAATTTTCTCTATTTTCATACATTTTTACATTTCATACAAAATTCCCAATTTTTTGGGATATGTTTCACTAACGCATCTTCAGTAATATTGCACTGCATATTCATAATTTTTAATGAATTGTTAATAAATATTGTAAAACAAAATAAGCAATTAATTTTTTATTTGGGAAAAATTTCATTTAAGTTATAAATATTTATAAATAATTTAATTAAAGTACTATAATATGAATTGGTTGAATTTTAAAACATAACACAATATTTATTATTGTTGAAACGCATTGCTACTATATTAAAAATGAACGTTTTAAAATGTACCCATTGTTTTATAGTTTGTGTTCGTAATAGATATCTCAGCAGAAATTTTAAGAAATTTAAAGTAACCTAAAATTATAATTATTGGCATTTGTCGCACACTTCGGCGACACTTTAATGAAGGGTCGGTAAGAAGGAGAAATCTGCGCTAATTCTGTTGGGTTCGTACCAAATCTTCAGGGTCACATTCTTCTTTTACTTAAGTTTTAAAGGATTCCAAAGTGATACTAGATATTTCAACATTAACGAGAATACATGTTTGCATAATGAGAGAAATGATGAACAAATGTCTGGAGTTTAAAAATCTGCCTTTAAAATACGCATCAGAAGCCCTACGGCTATTTAATTACATTTTCTGTCATTCGTCGATAAACTGCCGAACACTTTCCGGTGAATTATGTTATCGCGCTAAAGGAAAGATTTCAGGTTAAAGAGACCACATATGGTATTGGGTGGATCGAAAATAGATTTTAATTGTGGAATTGACATTATTCAATGGTGCAACATACAAGAAATGTGAATTTCCCTTTTGATAGTTTTCTTTTACTTCAGTCCTCATTTCGAAACATAATTCAATCATCTTTTTTACCTAAATACAATATTTATTTTTCGACCTGTCAATTCAAGAATAGTTGTTCCATAAAAAAAGGATCATGCATAAATGAGAAAGTTTACAAATATCATAAATCCCAAATAAGTAATATCTGTATTTGTTATCTAAAGGACTCCTCTAGAAAATAATCAAATTTTCTTTGTTTTCTTTTTAATTTTTTTCAAATAAGAACGTTACTTTGCTTTGGTTTGGTTTTCCCGGCAAGATCTAACAGATCTTGCCCCTTTTGTGCAGCACATAAAAACAAGGCTTCTTTCCGGTATCTTCCACTTCGGTTTAAAGGGTAATTATTATTAATTCTAAGCGAGTATTTTACAGTTCTAATGACCGTTTTTCGCAATCTACACAAAATGTTTTTATTCCGTCAGGATCTTCCTCTATTCTTCTGCCTTCATTGTCAAATCGATACGTACTACAATTTCGGCCTTTCCTCGTTTTCTTCTTTCGAAAGGATTCACCAAAGATAATTTTGATATTCTGTCAGCATGCATTCTGCAGCATTGGAGTTGTTTGGATTCTACATTTTCGATCCTTGTCTCTCTATCATTTTATCTTCAATATCTTCGTTTTATTCTATCAAACAGTATCCCGACAACATCGTCTCCAAAATTCATTTTCATAGCATTTAACCCGAGAGTTTATTCATCTTTTTTAATTTAATTTCGATTCATACGAACACAGCTCCCCACCATTGTATATTTTTCTCTTAGTTTTCTTTTCAAATTTTTGTTTTATAAAATATATGAAGTCTACTAATAATTGGCCTTCCTAGCTTTTTTTTTAATAAAGTCAATATTATAGATCCCTTGCTCAAGAATCACTCATATATTTAAATTCCTTTCCTACGGGAAATATATTTTTCTGTTTTAGATCATATCGAGATTTCCTACAACCATGTGTCTTGACTTTACATTTTTTATTTTGAGTCTCCATTTTTTATGTTTTATTCATTTCTGGATTAAATGTTACAGATACAAAAATATTATTTTTCTACTATTTTTCAAGTGATACGCTGACTCAAAAAGCGGGAAAACCATGTATGAATTCAAAAGGTTTTGAAACTATTCTGAAGTCTTAACGATATCCACCAACATTTTTAGTTTTTTTGGATTATGCACTAAACAAACCTTTCAACATTTTTTTTTACCAGTCTTGATGACTTATTGGGTGTCTCCTAAAATAATGTAACAAGTATTTCAACGTCAATTAAAGGGGTAAGAACTGTTTCGATGAAATAATATTATATAAATAAAAGATCTTCATCTTCATCTTCTTTTACTAGTTTTACCACTAGTTCATTATGAGAGAGAAATGAATATTTTCTAGGATAAGAGAGAGGGCACGTGACCCTGAGTCTTTTATTTTGGATCCGTTGGGATGGTTTAGTAAAATAGTTGTAGCATACCTTGAATGAATGATTGAGAAAATATTTAATAATGGACTTGTTTATTAATCAATATCATTCACAACAAATGTAGCCTTTCAGAATGTTAGCAAATGGGCAGGATAAACATATTTACTTCAACTAATAATCGAATATTTATTATATAAATACATAGTTTTAAAAACCAAGAATTATTTTTTTCAACTTCATCACCAACTTATTCCTTAAAATTTATCTCGGAGCATAGTTAACAAACACTTCATATTACATTCTCGTATACTTTATATACAGAGTAATATACGTAGTATGAGAATGTTATATATGCTGCGCGAAAAACTCGCATTTTCTGCAAAAATCATTGCCGCGCTCTGGTGACGAAAACTGAATCAAAAGTTGCTAAATTAAGAAAAAGTCCTCTAACACGCGGTGTAGCATAATTTCCCAGTTTTGTGATCCTGATGCAAAAACTAATTGGAGCAAAATGTTCTGTCTGTCCTCTGATACAACTCTGCGCCTAAACCATGCATACGATTTTTTCCAAATTGAAGAAACCCTGTCGTTTTGCCTGAGCTGAAGCTATCGTTTTGAAAAACATTCATTAATTTTGGGACTTTTTTAGCCTTCTGGACTTTTTAAATTGTTTTCAAAAACGGCTCCAAATTTTTTCTTAAATTTTTTTGTTAGGACTGTTTACTCTATGTAAAATACGTATAAAGGTAGAATATGCCCAATTGTCACGGTTAACTCAATTTGAAAAATCGCTAAAATTCGAATATTTTGCGGCGTCTTACTACAACTACAAAATTAAAGATAGTGATTTTGTTTCCCAAATGAAATGTGTTGCTTATAATTAGATCTTAATAAGGTCATGCAATTTTTAAAAGTTTTGTTGATTTCGCACAATATGCGCAATATTTGCAATTTTAAAATTTATAAACAAGATTTTCTCAAAAACGGCTCCAATTTTTTTTTAAAATTTTTTGGTTGGGGTAATCCAAATGCAGCCTATCCGATGACATAAACGAGATATTGCTCTATTCTATTTTTTTTAAAAATTACAAAATGTAATTTTTGAAATACCTCTCACGCTGTTAATATGAGCATTTAAATAGATTTGTATAGATTATTTAACTTGTGAGTAGAAGTGCTTCAAATGACTTTAGAGGAATTTTTTCAAAAACTCAATGATTTTTGTGAAAAAGACTATTTTGAACCAAAAAGTTGAGAAAATGTAAAAAAATGTATTTTGTGCAGCGATAGATGTCAGCAGGCAAGAGAACGGCAAGAACCTTAGGGAGTGGCAAGAACCAAAACCAGTCCACAAAAAGGAAATTATAAACATTTGCTACGAGAAAGTCTGTCCATTCTTAGCACCTCTAGTTCTTTCATATTTTAGTAGCGAAGTGTAACATTTCTTAATTTTTAAAAGCAAAGAAAATTCAGCTAAAAACTTGACAAAAGAACAGTGAGACAAAAATAAAAAGTTAATTACAAAGGACGTAATACTGTTTAGGATTGGAAGGAAACGAACTTACCAATGTAAAACCAAAGGGCCTTTGAACAGGAAAATATGGAGGGAATGATCTGGTAAAACACCAGTAATCGAAAGTACATCAAATTTTTTCCGAGTTTTGTAATGGTATCTTCTTAAAGAAAGGAATGTTTAGAACATTCTCGACATCGTTATTAGGAATTTTTTTTCATTGCTCGTCAAGTAAAAACCGCTCATATCGATCGATTTGAACACGCGTTCCTCTATTGTGAAGCCACCCCACCTAACGATTGCGCTACCAACACAGACGTACAAAGAGCATTTCCTGAACTTACCAATTAAGATCTTACGAATTTGTCTTCAAACTCATTGCTTTCCGCACTTCTGCAATTTAAAATATTAAATAAATTACCTCTAAGGACAATAGAAAGCAAAGAAATCTACGCGGCACTATAAAATAGTTAATTCTACTTAAGAATGTTTCAGTTCAAGTACTATGAAATTTTTGCGCCTCGGGTTTTAGCTGACGCTCAACCCTTATCGCCTCTGCCCAAGGTGAGATTATTAGAGGATGCAACGTTGGGCTAGAACAAGTTTCGACACGGCCGACATTCAGAATTCATTTGCTGCAAGTAATTACTAGAATCTAGAAACATTTATTGACTTCAAGAAAATACCCATCATTACGCAGTTATTATCTTTTTGTTCATCTACTCATTTATATAAAAAAAAACTCTTATTTTCTCTGTTATTGGTAATGTTTTCCTAATATATAACAAATGTTACACTATTAACACTTCTTTCGTTTTGAAAACTCTCAAACGACAACCTAAATGCATACCTTTAATTTTGAAAAAGGGAAAAATATTAATTAAAATCTCACACATAGTCAAAAATAAAAAATTGCATGAACAGGCCAGGACGTGAAATCGAGTCTTCCAGTTCTTCAAACAAGCACCCGAACTACATGACGTCACCCCGCAGTCACTTATACAATGCTTTACATATTAGGATGTGTTGACGAGTGATACTTGTTGAGTTTTGCTAGCTGAAGACAGGAATGTTGCTTGCAACGAAAGAAACAGTACAAAGTACGATTTCCAAAATCGGTTTTGAAACTTTTAATAGTAAGAAAAAAAAACGGTTTCATTGCAGTTTTTCATTTCAAACAATTCTTTAAAATTGTAAATATTGCTTGCACTTTTTCACAAAATGCATCATTTCAAGAAAACCCACATGATTGTTATGCAGAACGAATTATGGACAACATATTTCATTTGAAAGACAAATCTGTTTTAATTTGTAGTTGTAGGATGACGCCCCAAAATGTTCAAACTTTAAAATTTTCAAAATTCAGAGTTAACTATGAAAATTGGAACTATGTCATCCTTCTAATGTATTTTACTCTATTCTTACCATAAAATTAGCGTTTTGAGAAAATTTTGAAAATGTCCGAAAGGCTTCATGTGTAAATCCCAAATTTCAAAGATTTTTTAAAATTTCAAGCTCAACTACAGCCAGAAAAACAGGAGTTTCTTCAATTTGGAAAGGATCGTACGTGTGGTTTAGGCGCTAGGGAGTGATCACAGACGGATGGACGACGGTTTGGGTGAAACCGCTTTTCGACTCCAAACGTGATTACCTTTTAATCGCCGAAATCGATTTTCCGTGTATTACATAACTTTTTCTATACTTTAGTATACGCACGAATATACAGTATATACGTCACATACGAATATACCAGTATACTACGTATATTCGTGCGTATACGAGAAAGTAAAACGGAAGTACAAGTTTTGTTTTTTGCTGAATAACGAATTATCATAGTTCAAAATCCATCTAAACGTGTTACAGCAGTTCCCAAAAAGGGGAGATACAAAACAGTACTGAGAATTTTCTGCATTATGATTGTCATTTCAAGGTGAGTTTATTTTTTTCATAAAAAGATTCATATTGCAAAATATGAATGTATTTATGTAATCAAGAAAAACGAGTAATTTGTCACAATCTGGGCACGACGTTGTGTAAAAGTCACAAATTTGATATCAATTACTTAAATGTCCAAAACCTTCCTCATACTGACTTACGTAAATGATGACAGCGGTGACAAATATCAAATGCGTGGGAATACACGAGCCCAAGAACCAACTGTAAAACGCATTTTTCGGAGCTCAGTGGTCAGGAGCAACTGGTCGTAAATCGACGATGCGGGTTTGATTCCTGCCCGAAGGAATTACATCTTTGACTCAATTATACGGTTATCAGGTCACAATATGGATATCACTAACGAACGGGGTAAACATTTCCCTCATATTTCATTTCCATAAAAAGTGACAGAGTTGTGACAACTTTTTGAAGTGAATGCAAAATGTATGTCAAAACGTTTACTATCTTAATTCCAAGCGAGGTTAGGTTTAATTTACTAACTAAATATAAATAAATACACATTTGTATAAATATTTGTAATAAAGCGGATCAAACTATTACATTATATAGTATAAAAGTTCAGCAAAGATCTTATAAGCAATAAATAAATACAAGTATTTTCCGCTAAACATTCTTATCTTTAATTCTCAGACTTAGGTAAAACAGAACCGGAACAGAAGAAAAAGGCATCGCGGAACTCGATCCTCAATACCTCCGATTTAAAACCCGGTGTCAAACGATTTCAGCTACAGGAGAGTTATTGGTCTCTCAGTAATCTAAAACCTTAATGTATCTAAGATACGAAATGTTTGTTCTGTAATTTCTCCATTTTTCTGAAAGTAACATTTAAAACGTAATGAAATCATATTCTCTAAACATATTCGTTCTCAAACAGTACAATTTCTGGAAAATCAAATTAGGGCAACTGATGTTTTTAACAATACATGATAATATATTTATTTATCTAACTCCGTTATCATATTTATGAATTTTATAATAAATTTAATATTTAGATTTAAAAGAACGACTTTATCCCAGACATTTTGGATCCAAAATTCGCACCTCTTTTTTTTTTCCATATTGAGACTAAATGACAGGTGATTTGCATTTGGGTCACCTACACAAGCATGGGGAATAATCATTGGATATAACTTAAATAATTAAAATTCCTTATTTTCTTTGTGAAAATTGGGACTGATTGAATGGTCACCACTTAGTCTCAGTCTACCCGCACTAAAAAATAAGCCGTATCAAAAAATTGTTTATTTTTTAAAAAGGAGATAATAATAAAAAAAATTGATTTCTTTTCATGACCACGTCAAATCAAAATTTTTTATGTTTTGGAGTTAATACATTTTGAAATGTGGCCCCACCCTGGAGACTTACATTAAAAAATTTAAAAAGACATAAAGAAATAAAATTATCAATTTTTACAAACAATTAAGGGGTGCGTTCTGTTGCATTTATCACAAAGGCACAAACATAAAATGGTAATTTTAATGAGTTCTGTAATAGTCTCTAAGGAACTTTGTTAAATGTAAAAAGACTATTCCTTTCTAAATTAATAAAAAAACAAGAAATTTCCTTTTTTGCAAAATTTTATAATAAACCCACAGACTTGTTAGGATTCTGATTATCTCTAGAACTGTTAAATATTAAATTACTATGATTATAAACTTGTACAGACTTTTTCCATATTATTTCTAACGATTACATAAAAATATGATAATGATATTGCAATTGAGACACTTTTTAATATTTGAGCCCATCTCTTCCAAATTTCGTTTCGTCAAAATTGTTGGAATACAAGATACCAGCACACAATCTTAATATAATCACATTATCGTTTACAAAAAAGTTTGTTCCTCCTTGCAAGAATTTTGGAATGTCTCTCTCGTGATGATAGTGATTAATGTGTTCAGGCATCAGGTAAAAAATATATATTCGGCAGGATTTTATCTGGCGTCCATTCCTCTATCACTCCCGTTTAATCCACGGACTATCACAGAGGTACCTTACAGCACCGATGAGGGGTGTTGTAGAATGAATTTATCTTGACATTTATTGTTCTTATGATATACAACATTTACTTCAGGTTACAGGAAACTCACTTCTTGATAAGAATGTGGAATCATCAGCGCGATACTATTCTATAGTTGATTCTAGTTAGAAATATTTCGATTCGAATGTCTTTTGTAGGGGCTCGCGAGTAGCTTCTATCCTGCGAACTGCTATCTTGCCCTCCCATATCTTCAAGGTGATCTCCACATTACCCATAAGACTGAACTGTAACTCGTCGGGAAACACCAGTCTGAAATACAGAACCGTTAGTATTAAGCAAGTAACTATGTTATTTTTTAAAACCAATTAAACACAACTAAGAGAATTTCCGGACAAATTTGCATTCGTTATTCATGAAAAATTGTAACCTAAACTTGAATGATATAATGCTAACAATATTTAATTATCAGCAAATAGTTGATTGATTGCTTCTTTAAAAAAATTATAATGCTTATAATGTAAAACAAAGAAGTAGTTGAACTACAACAGCACATACTTTCTTCTAATGTCATTGCTCCCAATATTATACTATTACATGAATTGGGAAAGAGTTTTCAACTAGTAAGATTCTATTTTCAATTTTGTAGTCTTGAAAAATTAACTTTTTCAATTTTCAAAAAATATATAGAGTTCCTCGAAAATAGGACCACCAGCGCCTCGGTCAGTTGGTACAGAACGGAGGCTTCTAGTCGTCTCTGATGGACGAAAAACTGGCCCCAGGGGCCCCTAATCTTTTCAAAATTAATATTAATTACAAAATTTGGAATTTTTATACTGGGAAAACACACTGTAACAGAAGAAAAAATCACCTTCTGGGTTCAACTCACACGTTAGCAAGCCGACAGCGTACCTATGACGTTAATCATTCACAAAGCGATTTGTGTTTCAGTTGCCACTTAGAAAAGTAGTTAAATATAATAAAACCTATGTAAATAGAAAAATAATCGTTTCAGTATATATTTTTTCGTTTTCAGAGGTCAATCCTTTTTTTAAATTTAAATATATTGTGATATATAATATAATATAAAATGTATAATATAGGGAATAATAAATATATTAATATAATATAATTATAATTTAATAGAATGGGAAATTTTTTCTATAGAAAGAAAGTACAATATTTTACTTTTCTTCATGCATACTTCAGTACCACATTGTCATAATAAACTAGAAGGTTTTCAATTATTCGAGAAGAGCCAATGTCTGAAGTAGGACAGTTTTAAAGAATACTAGTGATTAAACAGCCGTACTTTCTCCCGTATTTCAGGAAACTATGGAAAATACTAAAAATTTCGAAAATTGACATGATCTTATTTAAAAATCTTATCTTTAAGGAAAAGTTTCATGAAGGGAAAAATCTCAAATTTCAAATTTTCCTGTAGGATACTTAGAAAATCTTTTTCAACGAACATGAGACCAGCAATATTCTCTTAAATGCACTTCCCACTATCCCAAAAATTATTGCATTTACATTTTTATTACATTTGGGAATAAAAATTATGGACCATTTGTTTGAACATTTGAAAAAGTCCCCGGGCTATGTAAAGTACCCTCCCCTAATTGAATATCGGTTTCAAATTTAAGGCGCTACGACATCAGCCGATCGATTGGGGTATCATTTTGGTGAAAATCGGTGAACGGTTTAGCCGCGTTGTTCAGGGACGGACGGACGACATTTTACGTCAGTCGATTTTCGCTATCAACCACCCCCAAAACATGGATTCTGGCCTACCCCCGATTTTGGGGGATTTTGTTTTCTAAATTTAGCAAGTGGATTTATCCATTTTTTCGCAAAGGGGGTAATATGCGTTTTTCTGCCGACAATTTCGTTTTTTCGAGATTACGTAACTTTCTACTCCTTAGAAGAAAGTGCAGTCAATATATGATAAATTTAGATTATGGGGTTACGGAAAATTTGTATGCTTTCACGGTAATATGCGTGTAATATGCGTTTTTCTGCCGACAAATTTGCCGTTTTTCCCTAGCATACGAACTTTCTCTACCCCTTTAAAAAGAAAGTGCAGTCAATATATGAGAAAATTTAGATTATGCGTTCACGGAAAAATTTTTATGCTTTCACTGCAAAGCAATTTTCTAAATTTGGAAACATGTATAAAATTTTATAACTTCATTTGTAGAATTAGTTATACGAGAAGAAGAGTAAAAAGTTCAGAGAAATTTGGAAACAGATTAGTAATTGTAATGTGAAAAAACCCAGAGATATTAATAAAGGTGACATTTACTACAGTATTTGTAATAACGGTATAGTGTATTCGAATGAAGAGTGTAAAGTAAAAAAGAAAGAGTTCTTTTTTAGAAAGTTTCAATAGTGCAATCTGAGCATAATGTAACATACCCCAGAAATATTGGAATATCATTGATTCAGAATGCCAATGAACTTGCTAATAAAATCAATTTTGAAAAGAATACATTGATTTAGAAGTCAGTAATGTTTTAATTTTTTTGCGGTACCATGCACACAGGTCCTTTCCTACAACGAGTCTAAAATAAATACATGTTCGCAAAAGTCTTTTGGAAATATTTTTTTAGTTCTGATTTCAAAGCCAATTTTCCTTCAAAACCCCTAAATACTATTTTTACTTGATATCATTGTTTCTGTAGTGTGTGCGCATTCGAGAATGTAAAATATAGAAAATATTTAATGAAGTCTTAACTCAATATTAGGCCAATTATTTTCTCACTGTTCCTCAGCTAAAAACTGTGGAAATATTGTAATGAAAGAACATTATTAAATTCAGTGGTACTCAGTTTAATAAATATTTTTATTTTACCAACGAAATAGAGAAAATGTGAATAAAATTGTATTGCTACAATGAATATCATTCATTTGTAGAAATCTCTGAGAGAGTTGAATATAGTAATAAATAAATCGAATTAGAGACCATATATGAAAATTTCATTTTTGATGAAATAAAATTTTCCCTTTATAATACTATTTTTCCCCGGGGAAAAAAAGTCCTTAGGTTTTATTAGGCAACGATTATTGAAAGTCTGAATTCAAATATCTAAATTTTTTTTGACAATTTGGGAAAATTTTTGTTTTGTTTATATATTTTAATGTCTCTTTACTACTAGTCTATAACGACCACTGTGATTTTTATGTTTGGGGTTTTCTGTAGGAGAATACGTGAGGACATCGCGAACACCATCATGTCCGAGGCGGAACTCCGGCCCTTCGAACCCAGGAAGCTACGGGCCCTTTTCGTCCATTTCCTCTTTCTTCTAAGTAAACCTTTGAAATCATTTTATCCCAAAATCAAATCATCGAAGATATCGCAATTTCCATCATTTGAATTACGTTTTTCCTGTGTCCCTGCACGTGGGGATAAGTGGAAAATGAAACCTCTGACTAGGTAGAAAGTTGGCCTCGAGGAAGCCAGAAAAACATCTTTATGGTAATATCTACCCTTTCTACCAAGATTTTATCCCAACGTTGCATTTTGAGTACAAGCAGAGTGGCAGAACTCTTTTCAAACTCACAAGGATCATAAAACAAGGATCATAAAACCCTTGTCGTGGTCATCCCTTGGCTCTAAGCCCGAGGCAAGAATTGTTATTCACCTTCGGATCGGGCAGTGCCATTTCGCACGGACATCTCGTGCAGTTACCCACCCTATCCCCAGAAATGAAGAAAAAGACCTTACTGTAAAAACATGCTCCTGTGCACTGCGATAATGAAAGAGCCGAAGAAGGCATAGCTCGACTATGAAGGGATGCTGGCTACTGTCCTCCGCAAACTTTTTTAAACTTTTTAGCTATGGATTTATAAATCAATACGCGTGAAGGGGATGATTTTTTAAAATGCCTTTTATAACTAATTTTGCGTTTTGCAACTAATTTATAACAATTTTGCAACACTGTCTTTTTTCATTTATTTCATTTTAAAATTAGTCATTTTTACTGTTTTTACTCTTTTAATCTTGAAATTAATAAAAATATTTACACTTTTATACTAATTTCAGAAAATGTTGCGAATAATATTGACTCATGTATTGACAAGATATTTGAGCACAATACACAGTTCTTTATATTATTAAAAGGGGTATGAAGTTTCATTTTTTGAAAATAATAAAGACTGTGGGTTTTGTTTTCAGATTTGAGAACTGGGTCTCATTGAATCTCTTTGTTTTCCGTGTTGATCTAAAACGAAATGTATTTTCAGGGTTTGATATGCATTCGATTGGGATCTTATGAGCACAAATTATTTGTCATGCGTATATCTTGCTAGCAAAATTATTTCACATTAATCGTTAGAAAACAAGGACTGTTTCCTGTGAATAAAACCCTTTCTTACTTCAATATCGATAACCGTGTCAAAGGTTTCCCGGGTGTTTATTGCGGGAGAGCTCTTGAATCGAACTAAACACTCCAGAAACTGTTTCTGGGGTCATACAAAAACCTAACATATATTGGAAAGATAATACGATCGAAACACTGTGTTCCGCTTAAATATTTAATTGGAAAATTGTCCGGAATTGAAATTTTAACTAAATACTCAATCTCTTTATTTAAACAAGTTTTTTTTTTTCTTAATAGCTCGTTTTAAGAAATTACATTGATTCGTAACATTTTAAGGTTTTCAAATTTATTCTTTTTTACTATGTGGTTTTTAAAAAAATTTAAGAAAATATTTAACTTCAGTGTAGATTTCACAAATTAAAAGAAATTTAAAAATTTGCTGTTTATATTATTAGCTATTTATTAAAGATATCAATTATTACAATTTTCTTTAATATATGCAAGTGATATGTTGAAAATAATTAATTATGTTAGCGCCTATTCAGGCCATATCAGTTTGTACTGTTGCCTGTATATTACCTTAAATAAATAAATAAATAAAATATCACTGGGAAGGGATAAATATAATCTTCTCAGCAGTGTAAAATAGCAACTTTTGAAAAATATATGAAGAATAAGACAATTATATTTTCGAAATATTTCTAATGAGAGGTTCCCTAGTTCCTTTTTACCGATTATCACTATAAAATTGCATCAATTTTACAAATAGTCTAAACAATATTAACAATAGCAATTTTGCAATGATAACTCTGGACACCCGGCAGTGATTTTTAATTGATTAACGAAATCACTGTTTGCATGCACCGCTCATATAGAAAATGGGCGATTACATTTTCATAATGCGTAATAAAATGTGTGTATTGCTTGATTTAATAAAGGCGTAATAATGTCAAAATACAAGTTTTTAAATACGTAACATGAATTTCCCAAATTTTTTGATAGGAAATGTGTATATATGTAAATGCATTATATTGTGTTTCCGAAAATTTTATTTAAAAGTTAGTGTTCCTTGTTTTGAACCATTAGCATTTTAAAATAGTTTGTAAGAAACAAAACTTTCAATACTATTAATTTAATCTGACACAAATTTCTCCAAATTAGATACCATAAATTAGACTTCATTTTCATGGTAAAGAACTCGATAAAAAAGTCACAGCCTTCCCGTGACCCGCTGCCCTTGGTTCGTCAGCGTCCACGGGGGTTTAGGCCAACGTCCAGTGCAATTGGCGGAGTATCCCGCGCCCGGCCCCACTCCGTTTCGTTTCCCCTCTCCTGTTACCTCTCTTCCTTCCCTCACCTCCCCTCTCCTGTTACCCCTGCTCACGTTAGCGAGGCAGCGTCACTGACTCAGAATGCCCGCCCTTTGAGATAACTGGAGGAAAATCTTCGAGGGGAGGAAGTGGGACGTGTCTGAAACTTGGGGCAAAACCAATGATAAGAGCGGATACGCCTCGACCCAGGATTGGTCAAGTGTCCAGCGATGGTTTTTCCAAGCTGTGGAAAAGCCAGATTGGCCGCACAGGGCATCACCCATATTCTGTGAGAGTGGGTATACATAACCGTGAAATAAACGGGATCTTTAATAGTATCGATAGGTACTCTAAAAAAATGATTTTCCATTCTTTGCTTTTGTAGCGCTCCGATCCGATTCGCCGTCAGCGCCCTGTCGCCGCGGCGCGACACAACCTCCCCGCTCGCTTTGTGCGGAAGAATCTCTTTGTGAGAAAATTGCCTCCGTCGCGATGCGTCGGGCGTGGACCCTCGCGGGTCCGATTGTCGGCAGCGAGTCCATCGCCCTGAGCGACTGACTGCCCGCCGCGCCCCCCGCCTCTGCCCGCCGCCAGCTTCTTATCAGTCCCTTCGGTTTCCGTCTTCAGCCCCTCCGCTCCACCCCTCATGGCCGAATGTCGTGAGTGGATTGGTGGGCGAGAGAGAGATGGAATGTAAATTATTAGTTGTTCTAGGGAGTGCTATCGTTGCCACGATAACATAATGTGATGAGATGGGCTTCTGGAAAGGTAGATGAAACACGCATGCTTCTTATTGCCAGTATATAAAAATACCTTGCAGCAATCTTCCTTGGGTATAAAAGAACGAAAATAAAAATATTTTCTTAGGTATTTCCACCAAAGACATTAGGAAGAAAGGCGATTAGGAATTGAGATATGCTCGACATGTTAATGAGATTTTCGATTGATGCGTCGTATGTTGTGACGTTTTTTATACAAGTCTCATGCTATATAGTCTATGCAAATTTTAGTGGATCATTATAAGTTGACACGTAATTGCATTAGGACTTTGTTTCCGTTCTTACAGAAAAAGCATATTTTCTAAAAGTCTCGTACGTCATTTTGTGCTTAGAATGAATAAAATAAAATGAACCGAATCTTCAATCATTTTTATATCAAATTAATTTACTTAGATATAACTTAATTTAATCTTACAACTTTAATATTCTACCTTAAAAAGGAAATATCTATCTAACTTGTAAATTACATTGTAGTGTTACAAGGAAATAAAAAAAACAGCATTATCTACTGAATATTTTAACCACATATTCAGTCACAATGACTATAATAAAATCTTGCAGACCACCTTTTTTTACTACAAACTACCTCAAAACCGAAAGAATTAAAGACTTTCCATGTCCATTCTAAGTTTCCATTGAATCAGAACCTCAGTTATTTAGCCCACTAGTAGAGATAACATTTTTAGCGTTAATGCCCATCGAACACAAGACCCTTTAATGATAATGAGTCGCCCAAAGCGAACAGTGGCAGCGCACCCCCCCCCCCGCCCATCCACGTCCAAACGCAATTCTCCGCTGCTCTGTTTTTACGGGCGTCGCCCGCCCACGCACTCGATGAGCAACTATCGTCCCCAGAAACGCATTATAATTCCGTTTTCAAAAACAGCACTAAACCGTACGAAATGCGATCCTCTCCGCGGCCGTTATCGCCCCATATTCGCCCCAAAGGGACTGCGAAATCAAAAGCAGAAACGATTCGCGCAATGGCGATGCCGCCGCCTCCACCGCCACCGCCACCGCCTCGTCCGCGCCACGCCCCGCCACGCCCCCGCCACGCCGCGCCGCCGCGGCGGCTCGTGACGTCAGCACTTTATCAGGACGGCCATTATCAGCTCCCTTTATTATGGGTGTGCGTTCCTTTCGAGCGAAGAGGCGGCTTTCAACGACGGGACGGTCCGTGCTGCGGTGGCGGGGAGAGCCGGGGTGGGGCGGGGAGGCAAGCGGGGGTGGCGGGCGAGGCCACTGAAAAAATCGTGTTAAATGCGTCCTCTCTTTCCGAAGCCGCTGAAGAGAATCGCTGGTATCGCAAAGGGGAATCTTTCACTGGTGCGTGGAAGGCGCCTTTGGGTGACGCGGCGGAGACCAAAGGTGGACGTCGAGGGAGCGGAGGGGATGCTGAAGCTGGTTGCTAAGGACGAGACGGAAGCGAAGAAATGCGAGCACGGAGTATGGACAACTAAGAATGGAAGAGGCGACAGAGACGTCTACTGGACAAGCGAGGGACGATGCAAAGAAGGCATGGAATCTCAGAGTAAGAGGGAGAAGAAACGTACACGGCGGCCTCATGTGATGGGTCTCCTTTGACAGGTACAACGGTTGGCGAGGGCGAGAAAAAGACAGTAAGCGATGGTGATGGCGGTTCAAAATTCGTAGACTCACAGCCATAGAATTAGTACGTAGAGTACATGTGTAGAGCGTGTTGAGTTTGTTGAAGGAAAGATATTTGATGTCGTACTGAAGATAAACTAATAAACTTATCAAGAAACTAATGAATAAATGTACAAATAAACGGTAGCATAAACGTACAAAAAAGATAGTTGTTAGAGAGATAAATAGGCAAATGGGTGGAATCTAGTTGTTTGGGAAGGCAAGTGGACTGTAGACGAGCAGATGGGAGAATTGATAGTCAATACATACATTCGGGATGCATGCGATAGGAGAATAGTGGGGAAGTGACAGGAGGTGGTAAATGGAAGGGGACTGGATGGTGTAGTACGTAGGATGGTGAACTGATGAGCAAGAAGGCAAACCGGCGAGCCGGTGAAAGAACCGGAGGAAAGCTAAAGAAGTTCTTGGATAGAAGACAGTGGACAGATGACAGGCGAAACTCTTTTATAAAGTGGGAAAATGAGCAGCCACAAGACGTAGGCCGGCTGAACTAGTCTGAAAAGAAATGCTTGAGGACAGATGATCAGGAAGGAATTGGAAGGGAACCAAGGAAGGTACAAGCAGGCGAGGAAGGGGCAGAAGTGGGTGAGGAGGGAGGAGGTGTGGACGAATAGGCGAAGCGGGTGAGAAGGAAGGCGAAGCGGACGAGAGGTTAGAACGGCGGGCGAGCAGGGAGATGGGAAAGCGGGACAGCACGGAAATGGGTAAACGGTGAGAGTAGGGAGTTGGGCAAGCCTGGAAATGGAGGACGAGCGACAAGGAAGCCGGGTGATGGGGGGGCGAGCAGGGATGGGGGAAAAGGGGGGGCTGAGTAGGGAGGTGAACCGAGGTGCACACGGTGCGTTGGGGGGGTGAGACTGGGGGGGGAGCAGGAGGAGAACTGGCGATCAGGGAAGCGTGACGGGCGATCACAAGGCAAGAGACGAGCGGGAGGTGGGGCAGGAGGGGGGATCGGGGGGTACGGGCGGGGTAGGGCGGGGTAGGGTGGGGCGCGGCGATGCGGGGCGGTGCGGGGCGGAGTGGGGCGGGGTAGGGCGGGGTAGGGCGGGGTAGCGCGGGGTAGAGCGGGGTAGGGCGGGGCGCGGCGAGGCGAGGCGGGCGGGGCGGGCGGGGCAGGGGGGCGGGGGGTGGGGAGGGCTGGCACAAGGCAAGAGGTGTAGATTGGTGTGATGGGCCAGCAGGGGGTTGGGGTGTGGAGCATTGACACGGGGGAGGGGTGAACGAGCAACAGGGTTGGCTAGAGAGAGATGGGAGGGGCGATCAGTGAGTCGCGGGCGGGGCGGGCGGGCACAAGGCACGAGGTCGAACAGAGAGGCAAGCAGGGAGGGGCGGGAGGCTTGAGGAAGGGCGGGGCGGGCGGTGGGTTGGTGGGCGGCGGGTCAGCTGCCAGGCTTTCATCCGCTCAAAGAGGACTTTGCGGCGCGAAGTCGGCGGCCGCTCCGAGATCAAGAAGCGGCGGCCAGCGCCGTTTGATCCCGCGCCGCCGGAAGGAAAGCGGATGTGCACTCTGCCAGCGCTTCCTTTCGCGTTGTCCTTCCGCGGGCGCCCTTTCACCCCTCGCCATTAGAATTTCGCTGCACGTCTCCGCCGCCTCCCGGTCGGGCAGAAACTGCGTTTCCAGACAAGTAATCCAAGTGTCAGTTATTTTTGGTTTACTTTATTCATGACGTGCATCGGATTTTAATTAAAACTATGTTTCAGACTTACGTAATTTAAATTTCATATCAAGTAGCGCATGATTATATTTGTCTCTAATTTTTTTTGTGACTGTTTACGAGATTATTTTGCATATTTGATGAATTATTTTCTACGTCTTTTATAAAAATATTACTTTATTATTATTACTATTATTACTATTATTATTATTACTATTATTATTATTATTACTATTATTATTTAAATAAGAAATACATGTGCATGTTCACTCTCTCTCTCTCTCTTTCTCTTTCTCTCTCTCTCTCTCTCTCTCTCTCTCTCTCTCTCTCTCTCTCTCTCTCCTCACTTTCTTGTTAAAATGCTCTCAAAAAAGTCATCTATTGAGCGATTTACTGATGATCAATATTGATGAGTAGATGGTCAGAACGACGATAATAATGGAAGACATGTGAGGAAAGGTATCGTGTGCACCAAGGGAGAGCATCGGGAGGAAACGAACCGGAAAGTGGCTTTGTGCCGTGTAGCGATTCCTCGCGGAGTGATCGGTGTTTGAACCCCGGCCCACCGAGCGGGCTGAGCTGTACCGCCTGTGGCCCTGGAGCCCGGCGCCCGACGCCCGGCGCCCGCTCTGCCCCGTTCCTGCCCGACGCGGCGCGTCCCCGCGCTTCCGCCCCGCCCCGCCCCCTCCGCCGGCCACGCCCCTTTTTGCGCCCGCGCGCCGCTCCGCCCTCGCTCAGTAGACGCGAACTCCACTCCAGGAGGACAAATTGCAATCAACCTAATTAAATTACGTTACTAGATACATTAGTAGGGTAGATTTATTCTGCAATTATTCTCAAAAACTAGTACCAGAATGTAATAATAATAATAATAATAATAAAAAAAACAATACAATATAATAATACAATAATAATAGATTAGTAATAATAGAATAATAATAAAATAATAACAACAACAACAATAATAATATTACTGTAATATTAATACAATAATAATAATATGTAACAAATAATGATTAGTAAGCAAAGAAAATAAAAGCACGTCCGAGAGAGAGCAACAGAACTTATTGCATCAATTTTGAGTACGTTATTGCTTAATGTCGTTTTGCATTTCACTTCACCTCACTACACTACACTACTTTCCATGCCCGGTCCATTTCACTTCTTTTCTCTTACTCGATTTCCTCACTGAATATTTCACTGAACCCAACACTTCATTGAACCCTGCACTGCACTTACTTCAATAGTATTCTTAATCTATCTTATTCTAAATAAAAAATACAAACTAGATAATATTGTTAACTAAACTAAATTATTTTTAACTAACCTATTTATAAACATTTTTACAATGCGAAGAAAGGTTTGAAAGACTGTCGAGGATACGCTGTTCCAATCATTTATCGTCTGATTCACAAAAGAGTGTTTTGAACGTCTGGCCTCAGCTTCATTTGTTTTATTGTGTAAGGATGATCCCCTATGCCGTAGTGAAATGGTTTCTCAGTGGAATGGTAATAATGTTATTAGGTACACGAAACAAAGTCACCGCCAGCCATATGAGGCACTGAAGGAAATCTAAACGGGCTAAAATGGCTCCAAGCAATTGTCGCACTAACTGTGCTTAATTTACCTGATTTTAAGATGATTAACACAATCGTCCATATTCAATTACAATTTACTTGTGTTTTGAACAATAGGAAGAAATAAAACGAATTACATTATTGACATTCAGAGATTTCGGATATTATTATAGCCACTTTTCTGGCACCATATTAACAAAATATATCATTCTTCTCATTTCACTATTATCATTGGACAATTACAAGAATTTAGAGTTTTATTGTTTATCAAATAAAATGAAGTAGTAATTAATCATTTGTAACAGTGTATTAACACACACAGATAGAACGGTCAATATATTATTGCTCAGAATTATACATGACACAAATGGGAATTTAAGCGAGTTCCTTCCACCTGGTTTGCCTGTCGTCAGAAACGTGTATAAGTTAAGTTACAGGGCTCGCATTCTGCGTTTCATCTCTGAAGATGTTCAACTTTGGCGGGGAAAATGTCACAGTTATTTGATGTAATACATTATATTGAACAATGGAATATTTATTTCATAAAAGTTGTTTTGTAGCTTGTAGATTGGAGGAGAATAATGGAAATTAAATTGCGGTGAAAAGACGATGTTTTGCCAATAAATAACTAATGTAATTGAAATTATTATTAAATTGTAAAAATCTGCTAAAATCATCAAAAAGGTTACCACAATTCCAAGGAACACTTCCCTTGGTTTTCGAAATTTTTCTCTCAAATTACCAAGAAAAATTATTGAACACAACTTGAAGATAAAATGACTTTAGTATTCTGGTTACTACAAGAGCTATCCAGCAATCACAAACTCAGAGGTGAATTCATGGATGTTATTTGGCCTTAATATTATGCTTTTACAATTCCGCCATCAACGAAGTCTATGGAAGCCGATTAATGAAATAAAATCACATACGCTTTACACCAGTGCGTCTTTCTGATGAACTCTTGTCTCTCTCTGCTCTGTCCATGAGCATTTTATAAAAATTTTATACTGCATAGACGTGACGTGATTGACCGGGAGCAGTAGCTCAGTGCATCAACTGATGCCACTGCAGCGCCTCTGACTGGGAGGTCCTAGGTTCGAGTACCGACAGCGGCAGGATTTTCGACACTAGCTTTTCAGCTAGGTCGAATTCAGTCGCTGTCTGGCGGAGAATTCTAGCGGATGGCTGCTCTGATCGGTAGTTTTCCGCGGTTTCTCCGATCATCACCACGCGAATGCCGGAGCAGTACCCTACGAAACGGGCCATGGACCGCGCGCGATCTGTCCTTCCTCTTCCTTGTCCTATCCTCTCCCTCTTATACATGCACTACACTATCATATATTCCGGGAAACCGGTTGGGAGCTTAGAGCTTGTCCCGGATGGGGCGGTGCCCCGATGGTGGGAGAGTCCTGGTTAGGGGGAAACCCCAGTAGCCGACGGTAGGTCCCCAGGCGCCGGATCTCGCCATTCAGCGGGGGAAGATCACCGCCATCTCCCGAGAAAAAAACATGCACTACACTAACGAGACTAATGACCAAAGCAGTTGACGCGCCCGGAAACACGAAAAAACCAAACCAAACCAAACCGTGACGTGATTGAAATGGATATTTGTATGGCCATCTATTTATCGCACTGGGGGCTACTGTGGGTCCCTGGTGCGGCCACCGCCCACACACTCCGCCGGCTCGGCCCTGATTGAGTGCGAGGGCGGCGCCGCTCCTTTGTCTCGCTGCCCTCACTCGATTTCGCCCATTCGCTCGCCCAGGGCCGAAGCGACCTGCGCGAGGCGTTGCGGCTCAGGCTGGCGTTCCCGAGGGGTGGACAAGAAGCGAAACGCGAAGAGGTCCGGATGGAGGAAGATGAGGTGCGGCGATGTGAAGCGAAGTGAGATGAACAGGGATGAGGTGGGGCGATGTGAAGTGTCGTTTGGTTTGGTTTGGTTTTCGTGTTTCCGGGCGCGTCAACTGATTTGGTCATTAGTCCCGTTAGTGTAGTGCATGTTTTTTCTCGGGAGATGGCGGTGATCTTCCCCCGCTGGATGGCGAGATCCGGCGCCGACCTACCGTCGGCTAGTGGGGTTTCCCCCTAACCAGGACTCTCCACCAGCGGGACACCGCCCCAGCCGGACAAGCTCTAAGCTCCCGACCGGTCTCCCGTGATATTTGGTAGTGTAGTGCATGTTAGTGTAAGTGTGTGTGTGTGTGTGTAAGGGGAGAGGATAGAACAAGGAATGGGAAGGACAGATCGCTCGCGGTCCGTGGCCCGTTTGATAGGGTACTGCTCCGGCATTCGCCTGGTGTTGATCGGAGAAACCACGGAAAATTACCGATCAGAGCAGCCGGCCGCTAGGATTCTCCTCCAGACAGCGACTGAACTCAACCTAGCTGAAAAGCTAGTGTCGAAAATCCTGCCGCCGTCAGGACTCGAACCTAGGACCTCCCGGCAAAGTGAGATGAAGCGGGATGAGGTGGAGCGATGTGAAGCAAAAGAGATGAAGCGGCATGAGGTGGGGGATGTGTAGCAAAGTGAGATGAAGCGGGATGAGTGGGGCGTTGTGAAGCGAAGTGAGATGAAGCGGGATGAGGTGGGGCGATGTGAAGCGAAGTGAGATGAAGCGGGATGAGGTGGGGCGTTGTGAAGCGAAGTGAGATGAAGCGGGATGAGGTGGGGCGATGTGAAGCGAAGTGAGATGAAGCGGGATGAGGTGGGGCGTGTGAAGCGAAGTGAGATGAAGCGGGATGAGGTGGGGCGATGTGAAGCGAAGTGAGATGAAGCGGGATGAGGTGGGGCGATGTGAAGCGAAGTGAGATGAAGCGGATGAGGTGGAGCGTTGTGAAGCGAAGTGAGATGAAGCGGGATGAGGTGGGGCGATGTGTAGCAAAGTGAGATGAAGCGGGTGAGGTGGTGCGATGTAAAGCAAAGTGAGATGAAGCGGAATGAGGTGGGGGATGTGTAGCAAAGTGAGATGAAGCGGGATGAGGTGGGGCGATGTGAAGCAAAGTGAGATGAAGCGGGATGAGGTGGGGCGATGTGAAGCGAAGTGAGATGAAGCTGGGTGAGATGAAGTAATGTGGAGTGTGATGAAAGCGAGCAGTAGGGGTTGTAGTCAGGCCATGTAATATGATATGGGGAGATGTAAGGTCAGTTGTGACGTTATTGGGACGACGAAAAGGAAAGCAGAGCGTGACGATGTGATGTAAAATGGGAGGTGAAGCAAAGTGAGGAAGGGCAGGGTGAAGTGAGGTGAAGTGAAGTGAGTTGAAGCGATGCGAGGAGAATTGGGGCGAGGTGAAGTGGATAAGAGGAATTAAGGCAAATTGAAATGGGGCGAGGTGAAGTGGGGAGAGTTGAAACGGAGAGAGGTGAAGTGTAGGGACATGAAAAATATCTTGGAAATGGATATTGTTAGTATGTACATGTTGGTGAATTACAAAAATAGCTCTGTTGTACTTCGTTAATAAATTATTATAAAATTAATTTACATAAAACTTGTTGACATCGTATTTACATTTATGCATTGATATTCATTCGTTTAATGAAAAGTTAATGGATATTTGAAACATCCTGGCTAGGTAATGAATAAAGATGAAGTTTTGTCTATAACGGAAATTTCTTTCCAAACTCTTTAGTTATCTTGATACAAATGTGACTTAAAAAACTTTCGCCTTACCCTGGGAAGAACTGCGGATAATATCACCTCAAAACATTGTGTCTGGAAGTCGTTACCTGCAATAAAATGAAAAATATATGCATTAATTAACATAATCATACTAATTTTGTTAAACTAATCGTTTAAAAGTTCTCGCGGTGTAACAACGTTATTGTCTCTACATTTTCGAAACGTACTATACAATGATTATAAAACGTCTATATCCTACTTAAGCAGTCCTTTAATTAGCAGTATTGTAACAGAATAAAAGTAAAAAAAGTTACATAAACCTTTATTTGCATTTCTGTTGTTTCAGAGGTGCAGAAAATATTTTTTTTACTCATCGTCCTCTTAAAACAAACAATTTTTCGTCGAAGAAAGAGAAAATTAGACCATACTACGAGTACTGCTTTACTTCTTTGGCTCATACTACTGATCAATGTATGACACCAACCTGTGTGCGACATATAACAAACAAGGCTTAAGTAGAGTAATTGAATATGAGTTGTAGACTTGAAAATTATGAATATCAGAAAATCATAAAGAATCAGAGATAAAACCTTCCTGACACCTATTTTACTTTTGTTGACTGCCACTATTACCTGATGTGGTAATCATGGATGAAAACTGGAAGGTACTTAGAAGTAACGTATTTGATATTGTGACGTAGGTAAAAAATTAATAACCGTAACCAACAATTTTACATATGTTGACCTCCCTATCTCGTTCTAAAATATTGACAATTCCTCTTTAGGCTCTTGTATGTACATCTGTTTTGTAATGGAAAAGAGATATCTTGAATTCACATTATTAAAATGCGGCCGTTTCATTTTGAGAGGCGCCTTTGTGCGGGCGGCGAGGCCAAAGGTTCCGCGAGTGACCGCAGGGGCGCGGCGGGGCGAGGGCGGGGGCGTGGCGGCGCGGGTGGAGGGCGTTCGATGTAATGAAAACACAGCTTATCTGGGAGGCCCACCGCGGTAATTGCACGGGCGGATGGGGCTCGGGGGGGGGGGAATGAGTCGCCCCGGGCGTGACCAAAGGGAATTTTGGGGGGGGGGGGGAATGGGGGAAAAGTGAATAACAGAAGAAAGGATAGGAATTAGATATGAGGCAACTAAATCTGAGGGAAGGGAAATAGGTGGCAATGTATGTGCACAAGAAAACACAGAAGACTCACGAAGCCAATAGATCGTAAATGAGAGAAATAATTGAAAAATGAATATAGAGACGTAGAAAAGACGAGGCGCGAGAGGAGAAAGTCGTGTGCGAAGAAATGCATTCACTAGTGATATAAAAATATTATTTTGTGACATATTGAACATGAAAAATAGAATCATCGTGTGAGGAATATGACGCAATGAATCCCAAAATAGAAGAAAAATAACAAAATGAATGAAGAAATATTAAGGAAAAAAGAAATAATGGAGTATGAATATAAGTAGAGGCAAATTCAACAGGGTTAGAAAAATAACAGCAATTGGCGGTGGTAAGTAAGCTTACAGGAGAAGAAGGCAAAATTAAACCAAAGAAATATGAACATAAAAAAATTGAACGAGGAATGGGCGTTGGAACAAATTAATGTAATGAAATCGAAAATACAGAACGAACAACAATACAGTTAATACTAACAGTAGTAATTAGCAATAAAAAAATGGAGAAGAAACGAGAGATTAGATAAGCAAACAGCAATGCAATAACGAAGGAAAGACGAGAATACCAGAAGGACGAAAGAAATAATTGTCTGCAATCAATGCAATAAGGGAAACGAAACCATTTCCTGGCAGTGCGCAATCTAGATGAGCACGGTATGGGCCGCGACCGTAGGAGTCGAGGGGCGGTTAGTGGGGCACATCCCTCGGTGGGCGAGGGGGGGGTTGGGTCCTCGTCCGCTGATATCCCGATCGCGCGATTCAGAGCCGCAATTAGTGTGTGTAATGACGGAATCGAAAGCTCTTACGCCGTTTTAATGATGTAATGAAGATAGCAGAAAGTTGCGCATGATTGGGTGCAACGGGCGGGTTAATTCGGGAGCCGCATTAACACATACGATGGCCATTTATCCTATGACTGCCAGGTCGTGAAACGAGCTCTGGACAGGAGTCTGCGTGGATCCCGATGCAAGGTACATCCATGTCCATGTCTGATAACCGTTGGCTTTTTTAAAATCTGTCTACAAGAGGTATGTAACCCACGCTCCGAAATTAAGGCATATTCCCCCAAAACTCAACGGCCATGATGACATAAATGACGAGAGTACCGTCCATGCAAGCGGGGTCAAGGGCTGTGGGTTCGATCCCAACGTAAGGAATGTGATTTTACGGTGTGGTTGATACGAAGTTGGCTTGTTATACCACCACGTTTTAATATAAATCAACATTCCGTTCATAATCATTCAGTGTTCATCATCGAAAACATCTCGTCCAACATCTGTATAGTAGAATTCAGAGGTAAATGACCTTGCTAATCTCCTGACCAAGAAATATATGACGTAAAGACGTTTCGTCCTTCGCTTTCGCCCAAAATGAGTATTTCATTCATCATATATCACTACAAAAATGTTGCTATCCATTCATTATTGGAATAAAATAGAAACCTCTTGAGACCTTGACGTTTTATACGTTTAATCATGAAAAAAAATTGACAAAAGCCAAATAAACATTAATAATGCATGGCGAGATTTAAATAGATTACACCCGGATAAATCATTTTACAGGTGCCGTACATTATTAATGAATAATTCAAATATTTATATTAATTATTCATTATACACCGTCAGATTGTCAATAAAAATTTTGACAATATTTTAGGCGAAAAAATTAATTCTAAATAACAAAGATAATAGGAAAATCCGTATTAAAATAACAATAATAGACATTTCCATAGAAAATTATTTGGCATATATTCATTAGAATAATGTCACATTGACAGTCAATATAAACATGATAAGCTTATAACATAGAAAAAATTAAGAATAGTGAAATGTATAATTATAAATTATGAACCAAATAAGTTAAGTCATCTCCGTCAACTTAATGTATAGTTAATTTATATTAAGTTGACGGAAACGTCTTTCTTTATTTCTTCATGTAGTAATGTCAACAACGCCGCATCAGAATTCCCACAATTATTAATTAGACACGCCTATTTGAAATATTCAATATAGAAAACAACTAACATTTGTTTAAACGAAAGTCGGCGCGTAAAATGCTAAAAGCATTTTGCATCCTGTGAGTGTCATATTCCGGGAGATGGCGGTGTTCCTCCCCCGCTAGAACCGGAGACCCTTTCTTTATGTTATTCAAGAATGAGGTGATTATTCAACGCTCTGCCATACGGCTTTTCAGTTATTAGGAGCGAGCTTTTTAAGACGAAAAAGATGTGAAGCGAGTGGATATTGCGACGTCCCTTTAAATATTAGAATAAAGAAGTGCGAGTATTGAAGTGGGGAATACATATTGTTGCCTGTTGATGGAAGGAGTACTTGTTTTCTATTAAATATCAGCCAGATTACGGAGGAAGGTGCGAAAGAGGAGTCGGTTGCATAGCGGTCAGCGTACTGGACTGTTGTACCCGAGTTTGCGGGTACAAACCCGATGGAAGACGTGGATTTTTAAGGGCGAATAAATCCTTCGTACGCCTTCCTTCGGAGGGGAAGTAAAGGCGGCTGTCCCATGTAGTACATTTACTGCATGTAAAATATCCTCAATCCTAAAAGAAGACTCTGAACAAAATTGAGATCCGCCAGTTTCGTCGCCCAAGATAATACCTCCTTTCTCCGCTAGGTGGTGAAAGGAGCGTATCGAAATTTGCGTGGTTAGACGGAAGAGCGGGCCTGATGGCTCGAGTCTCGCCACGTAAAATAAGGCATTAACTAACCAACTAACTAAAGAGGTGTCGGTTGCATAGACGAGGATCTACGGTATGTTCTTTACCTAGATTGACATTAGTTGCACCGGTAACTGAGGGCAGATTTTGGAAGAATGTACGAGAAAATTTGGTGATACATGTTAGAAACCGGACAGCCTACCCGTCGGATTGTAGGGTTCCTTTTCCAGGTACCTACTCCATAAGGGGCTCCGTAAGCGTCCCAGCCAGAACAAGTTCTAAGCTCCCGATTGACCACTACAAACATTTGTAACAGTACAATCTTTAAAGTGTGTGGGTGTATTGAAGAGGAGGAATACATATTGTTGCCTGTTGATGGAAGGAGTACTTGTTTTCTATTAAATGAATGAATGAAAATGAAATCTATTAAATCTATATAATTTCTATTAAATGAAAGAATGAAAGAAGGAAGAATGCACGTGATCTGTAGACCGTTCGTTAAGGTTTCACTCCAGATTTTACCTGGTATTGATGAGAAAAGTCTAAAAAAATACCAATCTGAGCAGCCGGGCGCTAAAAGTCTCCTTTTACAGAGCAGTTATTCCCTGCCCCAATCGTCGGTGCTCAACGCATTCTCGGTGGAAGCATTTTCACATTTACTGGGAAGCTGCTACGATTGTGAACTCCCATCCAAGGGAGTTCTCTTCTCTGTCATCGTCTTGGAAAAAGCTATCTCTCTGTTTCAATGGTAGAATCGTCGCAAACGCGGCAAGATGTACAACGTGGGTAATATCACAAACAATTTACGATCAGGAATTTTATGACTTCAAAACTGCAAAAACGACTAGAACTGTAACTTATCTAGCTTCAGTGTCCAGTTAATAAAGCAATTTCTCATTATTCATCAATGGAATCCAGACATAACCTATAATTTCAACAACAACCCTGTACTCATAAACAAAAACTGTCAAGATCTTTCAAAGCGAAAAATTCAGCAAGTTTCTGAAGGCCAACTTTAATGTAACATTTTATAAATACATGTTAAAAGGATCAATCCCTATGATTCTCTGTACAAACAACTACATACGGTTGCAATTAATAATATTAACGATAATGATAATAATAATTGTTATAATTATAGTAATAATGACAATAATGTTTTGTGGTAAATTATTTCACAAAAGGGGAATATTAGAGAACATTATACATTTCACCCTCCTGTAGGGGAACAAGCCGCCACCAACCAACGGCACCCACTCACAGCCACCACGCCCATGGCACATTCCTCTGTGTCGTCAGGAGGCGTGAATTCTTTTGACCAGCAGCGCCGGCAAACAAAGGCACGCAGCCGGCGCGCACCTATTGGGGCAAGGCGACTGGCCACGCGCCGCCCAGGGGCAAAAGGTCAGCGAGGACAAAAGGCGCAGGCGGAGGTAGCGGTGCGTGACGTTCTGCTTGAAAGGCCGTTCAAACAGACCCTGAGGAGCTGAAGGTCGAGCCACATCGCTTGCATGACGATGGTTTGTAAATAAGGGTGGATTCCCCGGGCGGACTCAGTATGTCTTAATGAAACTAGTGGGAATGCGCGACATACAGAAACCTTTTCTTCCCTATACGTTATTACTCAGATGTAAAATAAGAGCGAGAAACATTCATAGATCTATAATTCAATGAAGTTATTCAGAAAAATATCCAAGTTACAATACATTGTTTGGTAGAAAAATGGCTTGGAAAGTTGGAAATTATCTTAAACTTTCGGGCTCTAAGGGTGCATGCAGAAAATTAGATATGAGTGGAAGTTGACGCTAGATTAGTTAGAAGGGTTCTACATATTTACAATATGGAAAATAGAAAAAAGAAACATTGTTGAAAGAAATAGTTGCAGGAGATGAGAAGAGAGGGGGATGGAGAAGAGGGCACGGTATGGCAGGGTATCAGGAAGAAATCAGAAAGAGATGAAAAGTGAAGAAAAGTCAAGAGGAAGTAGAATTCTGAGAAATGTCACGAGTTAGAATTCAAAGTCCCACACATCACGCTCGACGAAGAAGTTAAAGATTTAAGCAGATTTTTGAACTAAACAACTATGAGCGACTATATTGTTTAATAATTGTGAGTGGTACGATCTTCATAGTCATGAACTTCATACTTAGAACACCTGCAACACAGTTCTGAATTACGAACTACCCAAAAGACTATGAACCCCGAACAATAGAATGAAAAGGAATGCAAAGCGGGAGCAAAGTGGACGCATTTAACGAGTGGAACGTCGCAATGAGCCTCGCCAAGCTTTCATGGAAACCAGTCGTAGAAACCGCTGAGTGAGGATTTTTGGTGGACAGAGCACAAGGGGGGGTATGGTGAAAACCTCCAATTCAAGGATCATATGATAGTCATATCCAGAAAGAGCGATAGCATAAACAGCTTGTTAACCCAAGGGAACATCACGAAACAGAAGGAAGTTCTGGAAGTGGGAAGATAGGTACCAAATAAGACGGATTCAGCTGGCGAAACAGAAATGTAGAGCCAGTATTGTTTTCGCAGGGGTTTAAAGAGCTTTCCAAGGAGAATAATTAAAGTGGATATCGTATAAAAAAACACAAAGTAATGGTTTTGTCACTAAAATTGTTTAGAAGATGATGAAATGAAGCTGAACAGAAACTTATAGTTGTTGTTCAAGAGCTAATAGAAAGGTAAAAGAATTAACACGTGATAATAGAAAGGCAAAATGAGAGTTACACCGAAAGACGTTGGAATGACGTAAAAACGATAAGTGACACACAAACATGTGAGGATGCTGCAGCGTAAAAGATACATGAAGGATGTGTATGGTCAGGAAAGAGCGTTAAAGTTGGTTAAATTACGAACTGAAATGGGTTAAACGAAAGCTGGATAAAGAGACTGACGCAGGAAATCTAAACAGAGGTAGTGAAACGTGGACGGGATCATTGAAGGCGAATGCTTAGAGTCGAGAGCATACGCCAGGAGAGAATACCGGCGAGGGGCGATTGTCATCGTTGCGCCAGGCACGAGCGGGAGCGGTGGTAGCGAACCGAAGCGCCAGTCCCACGGCGGGCGAGAGGCGAGACCAGGCCGTGAGGGTCTAGAGCGCGGGGCCCGGGGGGGGGGGGGGCGGCGGCGGGGCCGGCGAAAAAGCCAGACAGAAGCGGCGAGGGCCCCCGAACAAGCTCATATGGGTGGCGTAGGCGTGATTACAGGACCCGGCGCGACGGCGATGACGGCGGTGAGCGCCGTGCACCGCACATGTTAATGAACAGCCTCCCCCTCCCGCCCGCCCGCGGCTCGCCGACCCATCAACCGGCGCATCAAAGTCCGAGCTCGCGGCGACGAGGGGGCGGGGCCGAGGGCGACAGTGCGGAGACATACTGGGGCACGCGGGTGGGACAGGACGCGGCAAAGGGAAGATGGGAGCGGTGGGAGAGGCGGGATAGAGCCGGACTTCGTTGTTCAACGGTTGGCCGTTTGGTGGGTTGACGCGGGAGAAAACGGACAGTGGCGGACGGAGACGAACGGGCAAGGGAGGAGCAGGTGAGGATGAATGAATGAATGAATGAATGACTTATTTTAGGTGGCGAGACTCAGGCCATGAGGCCTGCTCTTCCGTCTAACCACGCAAATTTCGTTACGCTCCTTTCACCTACTACGGATGAAAGAAGGTATTACTTGGGCGATGAAACAGGCAGTTTTTGAATTTAGCTCAGAGGCTTCATTTAGGCTTGAGGATCTTTTACATGTAGTAAATCTACTTCATGGGACAGACGGCTTTACTTCCCCTCCGAAAGAAGGCGTATGAAGGATTTTTTCGCCCTTAAAAATCCACGGCTTCGATCGGGTTTGAAACCGCAAACTCGGGGACAACAGTCCGGTACGCTGACCGTTACACCATCGCCGCCGCCGCGAGGTTGGGAGGGGGCGGCGAGGGCTGGCGGAAAGTGCCGGAATGTAGCGTGGGTGGTGCGAGGACAGTGAAAGAGGAGCCTGTCGGAGCCAGATGGGAAAGGTTTGAGGCAGGGTGGTGGATGAGAGCGGGTGAGGAGTCCGTCGGCCATGGTAGGGAGGGACTGTGGAGACTGGAAGGCATGCGGCGTTATGTGGAGCGTGGGTCGTGGTGTGGAGCACGGAGGAGTGAGATGGAGCGTAAGGTGGGGCGTGGGAACGTAGCGGGCGTAACCTAACACATGTGGGGTAGAGAGGTGTCTAGGATGCCATGAAATGAGTGGCGTGAATAAAGTGAAGAGGGTGAGGGTTTGGGAGCGGGAAGAGGTAAAATGACCAGGAGTGAGGTGGGGTGAGGTGGTCGGGGGGATGTGGAAGCGTGCAGTCGTCAGGAGAGGTGTGTGGGGCATAAGGTGGGGTGGGGCGTGGGGCATGAAGCCGTCGGGGCGTGGTGTATTATTGTATATGGTGTGTGTAGGGTGTGGTGGGTGGGGGGTGGGGGGGTGTGGAATGGGGTGGGGAAGGGAGTGGAAGAGTGGCGCGACGGGAAGGAATGGAGTTGCGTTGACTTGCGTTGGGCTGGGTTGGTTTGGGATGGTATGGGGTGGAGTGGGAAGGCGATTGGAGAGAGGCGGGTCGGGGCCCATGGTGACGCGCCTGGACGTGCTAGCACCTACGATGTGACTAGTCTGTAGCGAACCAGTGTGAGGGGATCGGAGGAGACGTAGAACACGGCGGTTGATTTCGAGATAACTGAAAGCTAGCAAAGGACGGACACAAGTATTCATTGAGTGAGAGGGTCTTCAAAAAGGACAGTTACATTTTGAGACAATATTTAATGCAAATGCACGATCAATCTGAAAGATTACATTTTTGGAAATCGAATCTATTTGAACACCCTTGTTATATCCTGGAAATGTCAACATGTTCCAATGGGATATAGAGTTTTTAATAATACTCGCCATTATGAAAAAAAATATTCTAGCGTTTAAAAGTATCTGATATTTAATAGAAACAAATCTTAGTGTCCAATAGTGAATCGGCTTTTCCTACATACTTCTCTAAGAATTTTACTTTTGAACATGAAAAGATAATTTCATAAGAATAAAAGGACTGGAAAGAAATATTTAGTTCTAAAAGATGATCTTCTCGCATTAACATTTTACAAGAACGAGCTGGACCCTTGCGATTACATCAAAAGATAGAAATGCGAAAGATTTGCAACAGAAAAGTACAACACATGCGAAAAATAGAAGTGAAAGCTGATATTCCTATTCAAATACACTCACTGAGATGCCTACGCCCAAGTTAGAGAGTTCCTCTTATAATAATAATGTAGGGAATCTATTTGGAGGGAAAACACTTTTAATAAAACATAGGCTTTAAACAATAAAGTTTCATTACCCACTTGTTACAGTAATATGATTGTTATACATAGTACACCCTGCCCCCCCCCAACAATCCCACAACCCCCACCTTCATAAGTCTTTCCCTTTCGTCGCCACCTTCTACACCACACAGTCCTTTGCGATAACTCATAAACAATACAGGCGATATATTCTACTCGGCACATCTCGTCTGACTGTCTCTCACGGAACCTCCTTCCGCCGCCGCCGCCCTGCAAAAACTCACTGCTACTCTGCACGCCGCACCTGCCGGCCAGCGCCGCTAACCAAGTCGTGCAGCCAACCTCGGCGTAAGATACACGGAATCCCACAACAACAACAGCAACAGCAACAACAGCAACAACAACAACAACAATAACAATAACAATAACAATTACAATAACAATAATAATAATAATAACAATAATAATAACTTTTACTTGATCAGCATTCAATGATTCTATTTTTTACCGGTTGTTTTCATTATTAATGTTAACCATTTGCTTCTATTAACTATTTATTTTTCTTTGCATCTTAAATCTGCAGCCTTCACCGTGATTATGTGTCATTCCGAAGGGTGAAACACAATGGTCCACGTAGACAAAAATGTAGCATAGGTGGAGGGGAAAAAAGAAGGAAAATTAGGAGTACGAAAATTGCGAAATAACTAGAACAAACACAGCCCCTTAATATGAATAAACTTTTAAACTAAAAAGCAAATAAAGAACACAAAAGAGACTTAGTATATTTAAAAGGCGTACGCCATGAAAAGTTATTTTAAACTATTATCACGGATGGAATACTGATGTGAAAGCTAACTGCTTTCTCACACAGACGGTCGCGAGATGCTGTGAAAAGTGTTTCCCGCATTAAGTTAATCTCCTTTTTACCAGAAACATTTGAAGGACATTTTGCACAACATTTTTAGTTTTTACGTTTTGTTCTATTTCAAAATTTCAACATATTATTTCCAAACGTATACCTTATTAAAATTTTTAGTTTCAAGAGCGATGCTTACCTTGAGAATTAAAATTGTAAGGGAGTTTGGAAGATCAAGAAAACGTTTAATCTCAATCAGGTCACGAAATACTCTTTGCTCTATCACGTTTAGGCAAATCGGCAATCGGAAAGCGCGCCCGCGGGAGAGAGGGAGGCAGCTTGCGAGGAAACACCTAGTGGCAGGTCAGCTCCGGTCGGAGTGGGCGTGGAAGTGCGCGACTGGGGGGGTGGGCGGGTTTGAGTGGGCGTGGCGACGGTGATGTGGAGAGGGGGTGAGGGGGAGTGAGGTCGGAGTGAGGGCGGGGCGGCGAACAAGAGCAGTCGTTACGCCTGAGGTAGAAGAATAGCTCTGCGCCAGCATTTAATTACCGGCGGGCGGCGCCGCGTACGCGCCGGGCGTGCTGCCCGTCCCACGACGACGCGACGAGACGCGACGCCATGCGCGGCGCACTCGGGCGGGAAGAGCCACGCGCGACGCGCTGCGAGCTGGCGCTCGCTGCGCGCCCTACCTGGCCAGTTCCTCTGCACGCCTCGCCTTTGCTGTTCCTGTTTCGACTTTACTGTTTCTGTCTTGCCTTACCTATTCCGTTTCGACTTTACTGTTCCTGTCTCGCCTTTGCTGTTCCTGTTCTGGCCTTACTGTTCCTGTCTTGCCTTTGCTGTTCCTGTTTCGACTTTACTATTCCTGTCTTGCCATTGCACCTATTCCGTTTCGACTTTACTGTTCCTGTCTCGCCTTTGCTGTTCCTGTTCTGCCTTACTGTTCCTGTTTCGACTTGACTGTTCCTGTTTCGCTTTCTTTCCTGTTTCGACTTTGCTGTTCCTGTTTCGCCTTTGCTGTTCATGTTTCGATTAACTGTTTCTCCTCGCTTTTGCTGCCCCAGTCTCGTCTTTGCTGTCCCTGTCTCGCCTCTACAGCCCCTGTCTCCCATTTCCTGATTTTGTATCGCCGTCGCATTCTTCCTTTCAGACATTTATTGTCGACCCTGTCATAAGTTTTGACATAAATTGTTCATTAAGTTTGTAATAGTTTGTTTTACTCGAGAATGTGTCGCGTCTTCGTTCTTTTAACTGCTTTTATTATTATCATCTCATATTGTTATTACCCTTTATCCTTCGCATTGTCTCATAATGCGCTCTCACATCATGTACCAGTCAATTCACCTATAGGGGAAAATATAATTTTGAGTTTCATGATGGTGTATAATAGCATTTCTCCAGTCAGGTTAATTATCAGACAACCGTGCATTATTCTTCAAGATAGTAAGAATTGTGAAACTTTCTGTAAATCTATTTCACAATAGTTCATTTAAGGTTTTTACACGTCAACATTTATGGAAATAACAAATATAACCTTTTGAAAGAGAAGTCAATAAAAGTTGATATTAGTAAATAAATCAATTGCTCAATATCCTAACTGTAGATCCTCCTAAAAACACCTACAGAAGATATGGCATTAATATTCTTGAACGTGCCTTAGCCAGCCGCACCTATGTGTTAAATGAGATGTGAACGTGAGGGTCGAGAGAGAGTTTGAGAGGAGGAATACGCGGCTAGGTGCAGTTGGAGGGTGGGGGGCGAGAAGGGGGGCAAGGGCAGAGGCAAGGACGTCGGTGGGAGGGGCGTGGCGTGAGGACAATGCGGCCGCCGAGAGCGGCTCCGCGCCCCGCGCCGCGCGCCGTGCACAGAATGGGCCAGCGGCGTCCGCGACCGACGCGAGGGAAGACTGCGCAAACAGCGCGAGGCGACGAGGGGCCGCGCAATGCCGCACTCGCTTCCGCCCCTGCCACTCGCCCCCACTCACCGCGCAGCCACGGGCTGACAGGTCAGGGACAACACCCGTTCGTATGAAAGCATAGGCGCCAAGACTGGAGTCGTTGTCTACTTGGCTGTCCGGGAGGCACCGCCTACGACGCACAGATGCCACTGGTTTGCCCCAACCGCTGTGACCTTTCTCAGAAGAATTGCGTGGTGATCTTACCTCGGGTTTATGTAGAAAGCGGTTTCCCCTCCACCTGCCAGCCAGTTGGCCGGACAATCGGCCGATACGGGAAAAAAAATTCTCCACATTTTTTCTCCGTATTTGCCAATCGTCCGAACAACTGACTGGTGAGTAGAGGCGGGTAGGGCATTTGTGTGAGTGTGTCATATATAATTGTGTGTGTGTGTGTGCGCGCGCGCGTGTGTGTGTGTGTGTGTGTGCGTGTGCGTGCGTGCGCGCGCGCGTGTGTGTGCGTGTGCGTGTGTGTGTGTGTGTGTGGTGCGCGCGCGCCTGTGCGCTGACCACCATTTCGTCCTGAGGAAGGTCGAGGTATGACAGCCAAAACGTCATCTTCTGTGTCTAGGACACGCCTAGGCAACCAAAAAGATTACAACCGTTTGTGCTTGAGAGTTCGAAGAAAGGTCCCGTTTGAAGTGGCTCAGAGAATCAAATGTTTTATTCACGTTTCTGTCTTAGGGGCTCTAGGCTTTGAGTCCCGACGGTAATGACATTAGCTAGAATGCTAGAACGAATTCAGTCGCTGTCTAGAGAAGAATTCTATCGGTCGGGAGAAATGATAGATGGTTTTCTGTGGTTTCTGTCATCAATACCAGGCAAATGCTGAAGCAATACCCTAACAAACCCTTTACACAGACAAACGTACTCTTACTTGCTCATGAGAGACCAGTAGGGAGCTCTGAGTACATCCCGGCTAGGGGATGCCCCGTTTTGGGAGATATCTGGACTGCAACACGTGTTGGAGGACTTGTTTTCTAAACTAGGGCCCTGTATTAAGAGTTCTTCTGCCGAAAAATCTCATTAGAGAGAAAGTAAAAAAGATGTCTGATAATTAGGTAAAAAATACTACTGAAAAATACACAGACTACATCCAATTCAATGTTTAATTAAATCGGAAGTTTACTCCTATGTAAAATCAACCTACGTATCACCATGGCAGTGAAGTGGTTCGAATAAATGGCCGGAACAAAGACTTTACAACAATTTTATTGTGTTTTCTAATAATATCCCATTCACATTAATATCTTAGATACTGCATAATTGTCATAAATGTTCTGCTTACAAAGGTTCTTAATAATTCTTCGTGAATACATAAGGATGTGTCTATGTTTTGACTAACATAATTTCCTAAACCTCGTTATGAAACAAAAATGAAGTTCTGAAACATTATTCAGATTGAATCAATATTATTATATTATTAAAGAAACAAATATTCATGCAGGAACAAAAGAGTTTTAGCTACGAACATTTTTGCTATTAGAAAAGAATATTTTTCCTGTAAATATCAGCCTAAAATATTTTTAAAGGTATCGGAACTATAGCCGTCAGTGGAACAGAAAAACATGTATTACATTACAGTCCAAATAACAGTACTGTTTATACTGAGATTTTTATGGTATGGTGGACAACACAAAAAGTCTGAATTTGTTTATATAATTATTCGACATGTTGAAGCATATAATTGACCTGCAGTGCTATTTGAATTTCAAATTAGGTGCACTGAATGAAAGGGTGAAACAGATATTTGCACAAACACAGGAGTTGTTTTTGAAACATCGGTAACTTATACTGATAAAATCTGTGAATGACAAAAAAACCCTAATGTAAACTATTGTTTCTATGCAAGTAGCCAAAATTTTTAAATTAATCCAGGAATACATTTACCTCCCATGTACTAAAAAGCCATCGTATTACACATTTCGGGTTATTAAAGTTATAAAAAATAACAAATGAATTTCTTTTCCATTAATTCAAATGGAAAAGCAATAAATACATTATCGAACACTCGAACTGCGATATCAGTAATTACATTGTTTCAAAATAATTAATTCAAATTAATTAAATTGTTTGGAAATACCTTAATTTCGAAAATAATATCTCCACAGATTTTAAAAAAATATAAAAATAATTCACCATAAAAAAACTTTTTTCGCTGGAACATAAGAATATTTTTGTGTGTTTATGTAGGTTTTTGAGAGTTTAATATTGTTTGTGACAATATAATAAAATGCGTATTTTAGTGATTTCAAGTCTTAATAAAACCAGCCACCAGTAAACTCCACTGCCCCGCTGTTCCTATGCAGCGCTGGTATTGAGTACTGCTTCCTACATTCAGCGCGTGCCCTACTGGATCGCAGATAAGTCAAACCCATCGCGTAGTCAATGGGCGGGAACGGCCGTCGAGCTCATTGGCTTTATTGCGCCAACGACAGCAATCGAGGCCACCTGTGCCATGACGCCTTCCGGAGGCGCGGAGTGTGGGGATGGAGGAGAGAGCAGGGTGAAGGAGAGAGGCCGAGAAGAGAAAAGGGAAAGGCGGATGCTAATGAAACAGCTGAGAAAATTTTGGGCGGTGTCAAGCAACCAAGAAGATCGAGAAGCAGTAAACAGAAGAAAACACATTCATCAGCACACAGCGACAACAAGATATGAACAGTACGAGAAGTTGGCAGAATGAGCAAACGATAGATGGCAGTAAGAAGAATAGTTCAATAAGCGTGAGAAAAATAATAGCTAATAAAGTGTTTTTCAAGACAAGTCATTGAAGAACATATTTTATTAAATAAAAATCTACCTTCAATACAGTGGTTGTCATCAGGGATTTCAACGAAAATTAGGCCGGCGAGGTTATTTTAAGCGTCCTTTACGCTATGCGAAGAGAGAGTTTAATAAAAAAAATCGAGCCATTTTCTAGAAACTTTTGAAAATGTAAATGAGGCTTCGTGCAATGAACCCTCCAAAACCAAAATATCCGTTTATAACTTGCAGGGCGTTCGATTCGTTCAGATCAATCGGACAATATCAGTTTCAGAGGAAATTTTCTGAAAAGTGTAGAGGTTAATCACAGTCAGATAGACGGACAGCCGTTTTGCCGGCAATGGATTTTTCGGTCTCCAGAGCACAACAGACATCGGATTTGACTACACAATGTGTTAGATCAAGTAATTTACTATATACACGAACAAGATTTATCCAATTTGGGGTGGAGCGGGGATGGAGCGGGTGTGGAGCGGGTGTGGAGCGGGTGTGGAGCGAGTGTGGAGCTGGTGTGGAGCTGGTGTGGAGCGTGTGTGGAGCGCGGGTGGAGCGGGTGTGGAGCGAGTGTGGAGCGGTGTGGGGTGGAGCGGGTGTGGGCGGTGTGGAGCGGTGTGGAGCGGGTGTGGAGCGGGGGTGGAGCGGGTGTGGAGCGGGGGTGGAGCGAGTGTGGAGCGGGTGTGGAGCGGGTGTGGAGCGGGTGTGGAGCGGTTGAGGAGCAGGGGTTAAGCGGGTGTGGAGCGGGGGTGGGCGGGGTGGGGCGGGGTCGGGGGTGGCGGCGAGCGTCAGGCAGTGGCCATTAACCCGGGCACTCAGGGCCGTAAGCACCACACTAAGCGTCCGCAGGCAGCCAGGGGGACAAAGCTCATTTGCTGATTACGGCAAACGGCGGGATTTGACGGAACGCAATTGACGGGGTGCTGTGTTGGCCACACTGCGCTCAAAATTAGGTTCCTTCGAACAAGCTGCTGAGTGTATTGATGACGAATCAATATTTCGTTTTCAATTTAGATAGCCCGGCCGGCTGTTGCAATCGCCTGTCTTTGAGTCGTGAACTTGACGAATGGAACTTTCCGTTAATTTGGACGGTGCACGCGATCGTAATTCAGTTGGCCTGGAAGTATAAACAACATCAAACATTAACGTACAATTTAACTTCTCGGTAGAAACGAACTCGTGCTTTCCACCGACTTCCTGAAAATTTCCGGGTTTGGGAGAATGCATGAATAGAAATCACGAGACATGCCACTTTTCTGAATAATTTGGAGGCAAATTGTATTACGTCAACACAAATAATTCAGTGCATCTAACATAATTTTCATTTTCTAGAAAATCGTATATATTTTGATCTTAACACGAACAGACTTCTCTTTCTGATGATATTTGAAAGTACACTACAAGGCGTATATGTGAATAGAGGTTAATTAACTTTGGACACTGTGATAGTTTTGTTTATTATAGGCATATTTCATTATCAACTAAACGGGTGTGACTTACGATAACTGATAGATGTCACAAGCAAATGCATTCATAATTTTAACTTTATAATATTATATTGAACAATCATGAAAATATAACCCAAGAGTTCATTTTTTCGTTTCAAGATGAATTTAAAATCAGTTTCAAAATAACACTCAAAACTACTTACTTTTCTTACTTTTTGTAGAATAAATACGTCATAAATAATGGAAACAACAAAGTGCGCATACACAATCTGCGCTTAGTATCATCAGCCTGTACACTCCTGCTGCGGGAGTTAGCTCCATGCAGCGCCCAGCAGACGGTCGGAATGTAAATGAACTCTAATCCGAAACAGGGCCCGCGCGGCCCCCATGGCGCGATCTGCCGGATTTCCGAGCATTGAAAGCCTCGCGCGCGCTCGCGCTCCTGGGGCATTACAGATGCAGCCATGCTTTGCGGGTACAACACCGCGTCCCCTGCCCCACCCCGCCACTCCCCCGCGCTGCCCAACGCTATGGGCCGGTGCGTCCCATTGAGGCCCCCTCCCCGGTTTCCGACGTTTCCCCGCTTCCCCTATCACCCCGCCCCCGTCGCCCCCTCTCTCCCCACCAACGTTTGCCTATCCGTGATCGCTTTTCCCGCACTCCCTTGCTTACCCCGTCTTCTTTTCCGTACTTGGCTGTCTCGCTGTTTGCAACCCTCTCCCACTGTCTAAATGTTTCATACCCATCGTATCTCTTTATCGTCGCCTGTTTTCCTTTCCCTTTCCTTGGCTGTCTCGCTGTTTGCAACCCTCTCCCACTGTCTAAATGTTTCATACCCATCGTATCTCTTTATCGTCGCCTGTTTTCCTTTCCCTTTCCTTTATCGTCTCGCTGTTTGCAACTCTCTCCCATTCTAAATGTTTCATACCCATCTACCTCTTTTCGTCGCCTGTTTTCCTTTCCCCTTTCCCTTCCCACTCCTCAAACTTGGGGTAATTTACCACTTATATTATGTCATTTTAATATGATTACACATAGCCAGACACGTGTTTTGGGAACACTTTTCCCATCCTCAGTGGTTCTACAATTTTAAGTACATAAACAAATTACACATGTATTAACGTTAACAAAATCATATATAAACAGTGAACAATAAAATAAATATTTAAAATTAGTACTTACCCAAGTAACACAGATTAAACGCATAATTTCATGGAAAGTCGTCAAAGTATGACACCATTTTGATCGTACGCTGTACAAATGCAGACTGCGGGAAGGTAAGGGAGGAAATGAACGGATGGTAAAGCTAGTCAATTAATAAATTTATGACGGGGCTGGATTTTACTATGGATTGCTGGTTGAGGCATAAAAGGTTGGAATTTTTGCATAATTTTAAGATTTCTAAATTTTCTAATATATTTAATTTAGTACCTTAATTTTCGAAATGTAGAATTTTGAAATTAGTATCAGGAATTGTAGAACCACTGAGGATGGGAAGAGTGTTCCCGAAACACGTGTCTGGCTACATGTAATCGTATTAAAATTACATTTAATACTATTGTGGTAGATACCTCATTGACCCCAGATAGTTTATCATGGAGTACCACAAAATCTCCGCTGCCACCACAGAATTTATCCACTCCGTCCTTCTCTTCAACCGTCTCCTTACGTTATATCACCTTTTCCATGATCCTCGATTCTCTGATCGTCTCGGCCTCGATAGCAAATCCATAACTTCGCACTCTTCCCCACAGTCGCCATTCCAGCCGACCAACTGACTCACCGGCCACTCAGCCTCGCCGACTTTTCTGTCGCTTTCACTTCCGCCTCCTCAGTCGCTCCCTTCTCTTCCTCCTACGCCCACACCTCCCATTTCCATCACTGACCAACCGCACATAGTCGCGACTTAAACTCGACCACCTCATATCCAGCCGCCTGTTAGAAGATCTATTAAGCCACCCTGTTTCCAGAACCAAACTTAACTTTGTTTTCGCCACCCTACAGTTTCAAAACACTCGATATTCTGTGATATTGACGACAATCTCATGCATATGAACTAAACGACATTCATAGACATGATAAAGAGACGACAAATATTGGAGTGCTTTTACATCGTGTTTTGAGGTTTTCAAAGGTTTGAACCAAATTTCGAACTTTTAAAAAATATAGTTCCATAATTGACTGGTGACCTACTTAATATTATATTTGCATTTCTCAGTTGTGTTGACAGCGTATGTATATGTTTACATTTTGTTAAAATATAATAAATAAAACAAATATTTTAATTATCATGCAAAACAATCTAATGAATCTTTCTCTGCACCAGAGAAAACGCACTCAATCACAAACTGTAAAAGATGTGGGGTTACTAGGTTAATATAATAAAAATTCTTCACAGCTTTAATATCAAAGGGTCACTTGAACACCATTTTCGCCGACCTGACCACTGCTGCCATCAGTGTATTCATGTCTCAACGCTGTACCTCGTCAGTTTCCCCGCGACCGTGCTCGCCACAGCTCCGCTTCGGCCCGCCGCTGGAGCCAATGACGCCGTTCCGGCACTGCGCTGTCATTGCGAGCGCCATCGTCCCGGCGCTGCCGTTCTCATTGACGTGGCCACTCCCATCTCTCTAGCGTTGTAGTGAGGGAGTGAGGGGGGCGGGGCGGGAGTCCATCCCGCAGCCACTGCGCGCGGCAGCAGCACCGTCGTTCGCCATCGGCGCCGCGCGCGCTCCCTGGTGGCTCCTTCGCCTTGCGAGGACACGCGCGGGGAGCGTGTACGCTCTCATGTTCATGTGCGGCCACGCCAGAGGATTGCGGGACGTTCGGCGTGCATCGATGTTTCCCGGGTTCGGGCAGATAAATGCAGTTTTGCTACTCCCGTTGTATAATGCTGTCATTTGATGGCTGCAACCAGTTGCATAATGATACTCATTACGATACAGAATTCGTTATGATATGTCACAGGTTCTTGACCAATCACAGAAAAGTTTACAAACCAAGTGTTGTCACTTAATTATTCATTGAGAATCTTCCTAGAAAATGTTTCGTTCGATTGTATACAATAAAATTGGATTTAATATTACATTACGCTTGTCAGTTTTAATTTCTTTTATTATTAGTATTTTGTTCGTGGATAATTATTTAAAATAAAATGAATCGTAATTTCATTTTGATCCTATTTGACTAGCGCAGTACTCCCTTGCTGGCGGAATGGTAACCACAGCCACCTGCGGCAGCATGCCAGGGTTGGGTTAGGGCGCTGTCCGCTAGGTACCCTTGGCTGTATCCTGCATGTCAACTGCCACGAAACGATTCAATGTAAAAGTTTAACTTATAAAAGTCGTAGAAAAAGTACCATATGAAACTCAATGTAATGTGTATTAATGCACTCGTGTGAATTTAGATACTCGTTATTAATACCCATCATTAATACATCATCGTTTCATAATATACTATTCTTATTTAATTTTTTATTTAATTTATTAATTTTCAACTTCTTGGTCCTTAGCGACATCAGTTAATTAGATCATACGTAACATACTTTTACATAAAGAACGATTAATAAATACAATTTGTGCTGTACTCGTTTCTTATAAGAACTGAAACAAAGTTGTGATCTCATGTGACTCATATGATTCATTGTTTATTGTTTGCTTTTTATTTTCGTAGTATGCAAAGATTTGTAATTTTAAATTTATTTTCAGTATTGTTTCTGAGATATGAAAATTTAGAGACGATTTAAATGTTTAAATACATTAAAAAGAAGATCCCGTATCCATAACATAATTTTCGGTTAAAACCTCTGCAGAGGATTGATGCAATCTTAAGGATTCAGTGTCAACAAAATCCTCCCTGAATTTTTTTACTCTAATAACCTAAAAGGGACAAACAGTAACAAATTAATTAGTAAATAAAAGTATGAATGTGGAATGTACCTTTGACATCAACTTTCCTGCTAAATATTTTTTACACATGTTTGATAATATGTTTATTTGAAACCTTCTGGTCTGCGTAACAATCAAAATGTGGAAAGTAAACTTTACTAAACTCACCAAGGTATATCCAGATCCTGGGAGTTGCTTCCCTTGGATTCTGCTTACGCGTTAAAGATTGTTTGGTAATTAACATGGACGATTATTAAATTTCCCGAGATACCTCTGTGTACCTTAGTGATTGTGTTTGCATTGTGATTGTGAAGATTGTTAGGTATTTATAATGTAACGAATTGCGGGGTACCGTTTAATTGATTGATTTTTTCATGTTTCTGGGCGCGTCAACTATTATGGTCATTAGTCCCGTTAGTGTAGTGTATGTTTTTCTCGGGAGATGGCGGTGATCTTCCCCCGCTGGATGGTGAGATCCGGCGCCGACCTACCGTCGGCTAGTGGGGTTTCTCCCTAACCAAGACTCTCCCACCAGCGGTGCCCCGCCCCAGCCGGAACGAGCTCTAAGCTCCGACCGGTCTCCCGGAATATGTGGTAGTGTAGTGCATGTTGGTGTAAGTGTGTGTGCAAGGGGAGAGGATAGGACAAGGAAGAAGAAGGAAAGATCGCGCGCGGTCCGTGGCCCGTTTGGTAGAGTACTGCTCCGGCATTCGCCTTGGTGTTGATGGGAGAAACCACGGAAAACTATCGATCAGAGCAGCCGGCCGCTAGAATTCTCCTCCAGACAGCAACTGAATTCGACCTACCTGAAAAGCTCGTGTCGGTCAGAGGCGCTGCAGTGACATCAGTTGATGCACTGAGCTACCGCTCCTGGTGTGTACCGTTTAATCTTTTGAATGTTTTGTTTCCTGATTTTTAAAACATGCCCATCTGGGTGACGATTCATCTGCTTATGACGAGCGCGGAAGCAACACAACCGTCTACGCCATCGTCATGAACGCCCCTCCCCCCCCGGGTGACCGTCACCTGGCGCTGCAGACATGGCCAGTATTTGCATAGAGAGGGCGCTCGCGGTCGCCCTAGCGGCAGCAGCGGTAATTATTCTGAAACAGTGGCTCCGCGCCGGGCACGTCATCTCCGTCGGAACTGGGCCCGGTCCGCCCCGTAGCCGCGCTTTGTGTTGGCAATTCTGCTTGCGGTACGAACGCTACCATGTGCTTGCACGAACGCTCGCACCCGCGACAACAGCACGCCTCTCACGGACGGTGCCGGCAGAGGTCGAAAAGAAGCAGACGCTATGTCTGCACCACGGACGGGAAGTTTTTGGACGTGTGACGTGCCCGCGGTTTAGTATCTCAAGGCATCAGTCAGGCCAAAGATGATCCTTTTCTCATTCACAGACCGAGATAGCTCAGGACAATAACCATCGTCGCAGAAGCGTCTCTTACCAGGAGGTCCTACGCTTCTGGCCACGACTGTGGCAGATGTTCTACACCAGCTAGATAGCAGTCAGCCGCTGAGTGGAGGAGAATTTTATTAGAGGGCTGCTCTGATCGACAGTTTTCGCGGTGATTTCTCCGATCAACACCAGGCGAATGCCAAAAATGTACCTGAACAAATAGGCTACACATTGCGGGCGATCCATCCTTCCTGGTCCTTGCCCCTCCTCTCTTCTTACACACCTACACACACACCTACACACACACCTGCACACACACGCGCGCGCGCGCAATTAAATTTGCATGCACGACTCTAACACGTTTGTCGAAAAATCAGTCGGAAGATTAGAGATTGTCCCGGTGCCCTGCTGGTGGAGATACCTAAAGAAGAACCCGATGTGTAGGTTGGCGCCGGATTTTTCGTTCAAGCGCCCAACACCACCACCATCTTCCGGGGTAGATCATACGCTCCACTCATGGGACTTTGCGTTCATTGCTGTTGACACGCCCATAAACATAAAATAACCAATCTATCTCCTTCAAAGAGTGTTTAAAGTTAAAGAAGAAAGCGAGTGGAAAAAATTAAGAAACCACAACACGACACATAAAAGAAACACTGAGGCGAATGAGCACAGGAGAATAACTGCAAGGTGTAAGACGGTGGATATAAAAGAAAGGCAAACACCCAAAACCTTTAGTATCAATTATTAGTTTCTGAATGTTTAAAGCAATGAAACATGAAAATACTGGACATTTTAGAAACACGCACAACGAAATATTAGTCGTTTTACATCACCATCCTAAACCCTAGAAGGTTTTCGATATATGTATCGTAGAACTGGGTAAATTTCTACACATCAATGTAAAAGGTTACTTAAGTGTGTGCGCCGTTGTACATTTTGTGTACGTGTGTGAGAAAGACAAAAATGTTTATTCATTGTATGAGCAGCTTGGAGAGAATTGCTTAAGTTTCTCCTCGTTTTCCACTGCGAGTAATAAATAAAACGAAAAACGTTTCTAGAGATACGTGCGTTGAATGTAGATAACTAGGTAATTATTTCGTAATTTTAATAAATCCCATTTATTAATCATAGCGTATTTATATTTCAGCAAACACGTTCGTGTAGTATTATTCTCTCTGTTTGCCCTATGAGAAGAATTTTTAAATGCGCACTGCTATTTTCATTGAACTCTTGGAAACACACGTATAAAGGAATAAAGTGGGAGAGCGTTGAAGAAGGGAAGACGGGGAAAGTTTGTGTGCAAATTATCCTGCCAAAACATTCGGGTTCTGGGAAATGTTAAAAGCACTCGAACGGGGATCACTGATTTGATCAGAAATCCATCTTCAATGCATTTATTTAGGAGTACTTCAGTTTGGACCCAATCATGAAGAAATGCAATTTTTCAAATTGTACAACGTGTAATGTAACGCGTGAATCCAGCGATGCATCACATTTGCACTAGACCTCCTAAACTGCTCAAAACGTTATGACGAATTTACGTTCTGAATTCCAAAAGAGCACATACCTGAGAGTCGAGTTAATACCGAATGGGGGCGGGACCTAATGGACGATCGCAGCCGGAGAGCTAGCGGCCCGCGAACTTTTTGTTGTAAACGCGCGAAAAAACACCCCTTCGTTTCCAGGAGGCGAGTAAATCACAGGGGGCGGTGCAAGAGATTTAAAGCGATGCGCAACCACGCTTTCTCTCCTCATTCTCCGACGCCCACCAACCACCTATACACCCATCTACCCACCAACCCCAAGCACCGCTGCGTAGTAAACCTCTCTCGCTATCTTCTCTCCCGGATACCTGTTTAGATTGATGGTCCGAAAATACTTTTGGGACGTTGTTTTTTGCTAAGAAATATGCGCGTGTCGCAGTAAATACGGATTACAATTTTTGCTGCGAACCTCAGCTTATCTTTCTTCATAAACTGCCAACGGCGAGTCCCCCGCGAAACAAATGAACGCGTTTAAAAACAATTGAAAGTTGTGCAAATAATTGAAATATGGCGGACCGCCGGGATTTCGACTCCCATAATTTACTAGAATGCAACTGTTTTACACGGCCGAAATCATTGTAAACAGTGACGCCCCCTCATTTCACCCAACCCACTGCCCGCAGAATGCCAATATCTGAACCCTCGCTACAGTTCCCGTAGTAGATGGGTGAACTGTCGAGGCGTTCGTAATGAACATTTTTAATACACTGCACTCGCACTGTATCGGCTTTGATGCTCCCATCAGTGGTTACGCCCCCTGCGAGCAGTGCGTACAATTGGCTTCTTTCTATTTGGAAATTAAATTGATTTAATTAAAGCAGTATTGAAAATGTTTCACAAATTATTTTCACATTGCTATCGGACACAATAATGATAAAGCTACTGAGTCCATCCAGGATAATGGAGTTTACTTTCGCGAGAACGAACTTGAAACGCGATGGCGATGGCATGGGCATGTGAAAACAAGACAAGCTTAAATACGGAATAATGTTAAGTGAGAAAAGCTCTGTCGCTGGGTCACTGCAACGAAGAATTGTTTTATGGATGTGCATTCTTTGCAATCGCACAGAAACAAAAGGGATTTGGCTTCGTTTATAGCTATAATTTTAGCTAATCAAATAATAAAAAACTGATATGGCGCTGTAAAAGCATAAAATAGATGCTTACTTCTAGAAATCCGAAACAAAAATTGGAAAAGTTGTAAAAAAATCACTTCCACAAATGCTGGCACTAAAATGATTTTATGATATGCAATTTGAGAAATTACCTGCCTTCTTTACTGTTACTTCTGCAAAAATGTTATATTGCTTAATCATAGTTGCTTAATAGAGAACAATTGGTGCCGAGACATTGACGGAATTACATGTTTTGTTTCTGATACAGAAAATGAGTTTTTTAGCATTTATTCGCCCATCTGCTTTTTAATACTAGCATCAAGACCGTCTATAGAATTTCCAGCAAAACAGATTGCCTTCGATCAAGCTGAGATTAGATTTACAAGAATTTGAAACGAATTTTTAAATTTGGGGAATATTTTAAGAGCCCTTGTGGTGTTTTCGAATATTTCTCCTTTAAATTATTTTAACAAGTAGATTAAAGTGTGGTTAATAATTTGGTGTGTCCAATAATCATTAAATTCGCCGAAAATATTGAAAATTATATTTTAAAAAAATCCAACTTCACTATAAATATTGAGTCTACACGTTTCTTTCTAAACCAAATCTATTCTATATGAATCTTTTAATTGATTCATGAGCTTTAAGAAATATAAGTAGTCTTTGCTTAATTTTGAGTGAAAATTAAATTTAATTTGTAAAGCTATTCCATTCACGTTTAATTATATCTTAGCCATTTTCTAAAAATTTAAATTTTTTTTTTAACCCGGCAATCGAGGAGATGCACTTTACTACATTGAAAGTGCCAGACGCCAGAATGGATTCCTCTTATTTTGCTGTACACACACCTTATCAGATTTGCAAAGACATCAGGTCAGATCAGTCAGCTCATCAGGTCAGGTTCAGTCTAATATTCAGTATGTGCCAGCACACAATGCTCGATAATGCTATTCTCAACATACATCCGAGACCTTTGATCGAGGTCGGGCCGCTTTGGCAAATCGAGGTTTACCAGCTCTCCAGGTTGGTGCCGGAGTCCTACACAACTCACGTGCGTGGGGTAGGCCCTTCCTCAATTACCCGAATACTGGAATTGATTGATTGGTGATTCCGGGCGCGTTAACTTCTACGGTCATTTGTCTCGTTAAGAATAGTGCATATTTTCCTTCGGAGGTGGCGGTGATCATCATTCAAAGGATGGTGAGATCTGGCGCCGACCTACCATCGGCTAGCGAGGTTTTCCCCACTAGGTATCTCGCACCAGGGGGCTCTGTCCCAGCCGGGACAAACTCTAAGCTCCCGACTGGTCTTTCGACATGAGGGGAAATCTAGTGCACGTAAGTGTGTGTGTGTGTGTGTGTGTGTGTAAATAAGGGGTGGGGATAGGATAAGGATGAGAAAGGAAAGATCGTGCGCGGTCCGTGGTCTGTGTATAAGGGTACTGCTCTGGCATTCGCCAGGCATTGATTGATTGGTTTGGTTTGGTTTTTTCGTGTTTCCGGGCGCGTCAACTGCTTCGGTCATTAGTCCCGTTAGTGTAGTACATTTTTTCTCGGGAAATGTCCGTGATCTTCCCCGCTGGATGGCGAGATGCGGCGCCGACCTACCGTCGGCTAGTGGGGTTTCCCCCTAACCAGGACTCTCCCACCAGCGGGGCACCGCCTTAGCCGGGACAAGTTCTAAGCTCCCGACCGGTCTCCCGGAATATGTGCTAGTGTAGTGCATGTTAGTGTGTGTGTGTGTGTGTGTGTGTGTGTGTGTGTAAGGGGAGAGGATAGGACAAGGCAGAGGAAGTACAGATCGCGCGCGGTCCGTGGCCCGTTTGGTAGGGTACTGCTCCGGCATTCGCCTGGTGTTGATCGGAGAAACCACGGAAAACTACCGATCAGAGCAGCCGGCCGCTAAAATTCTCCTCCAGGCAGCGACTGAATTCGACCTAGCTGAAGAGCTATGTCGAAAATCCTGCCGCCGTCAGGACTCGAACCTAGGACCTCCCGGTCAGAGGCGCTGTAGTGGCATCAGTTGATGCACTGAGCTACCGCTCCCGGTGCATTGATTGAAGAAATCACGGAAAGCTACCTATTAGAGCAGCCGTCCGCTAGAACTCTCCTCCAGGCAGGGACTGAACTTGAGATTGTAGGATTGTGATTCGACAATCTCGTACCCAACAGGGAGCCACCCGGGGTTGGCGTCGTGACAAATTACGTGAACTTCACACCTTCGCTCGTCTCCCCCCTGCGTCTTCTGGGCACTGCCCACGTAACACGGGCAACTGGGCAGCAGGACTGGTACTTTTTAATTCTCCGAAAGAGCTTTTGTCTGAGAGACTAAGGGCCATATTGATAGTCGTGACTTATAATAAGGAAAACCTTAAGGAGTTCCTTATAACGATTTTCAATTCATAGTAGCAACTTATCCATCCACATAAGAAAATCCTTATAACTATAAGGAACGTCCAATTTTCACTTATATCTATAAGTGAAGCTTCTCTTGATGCGTTGAAAATTGACGTAATTGGGAGGAAATGGAATAGACGACTATTTCAAAGATATAAGGGTTTTTACAGTGGCATCTTTCTTTGTAGCAACAAACGATATTTACGTGACATGCAAAACCCGTTGAAAATGCACAACGATCAAGAATTTAAAAAAAATATCGTTTTACTAAGACTTTTGTTGTACACTTTTTGGTAACATTGGTGGCTAAAACCACCTCTAACTAACTAGATACTGATTTCACCATGTTTAAGTCTTTGTTTAAGATACTGGCACTCTTTCAGAAACTGTGTAGGTTAAATTACCTCATGGGCGCACGCATATGGTAGTTCACGGCCAGTTTGATGGAGCGCTTCTGGCAGGATCAAGAGGCTGTGAAGCAGCCAATACACTGTTGCCACACGACACACTGCTAGCATCGTACTTATTATAAGGATCGTGTATGAATACCAAATATGTACAAGCATTTCCTTTTCAAAAGTAACTTATTATAGCTTAAGTATTTTCATATCCTACAAGTGACGACTATGAATATGGCCACAAGGCCCCAACCCGCCCCGCTGTAGAGGGTGGCGGTGTAACCCACCGGCGCAGGGTAGTGAATCTCTGGCGTTACACTACAGGCATATAGCCCGCAAAGCATGTACTACTTCACAATGGCCAGTTTGGTTCCGGCGCGAGCTTATTCACTTCCCTCTAAGTGTGGAGCTTTTATTCTCACTGCCTGTGAGTGTACTACTTCACTCATGGACTGGATTCCGGGTGCACCGAAACACAATGGCGAGTTTCGCACCTCTAAGTGTGGAGCTTTTATCCTCACTGCCTGTGAGTGTACTACTTCACTCATAGACTGGATTCCGGGTGCACCGAAACACAATGGCGAGTTTCGCACCTCTAAGTGTGGAGCTGTTATCCTCACTGCCTGTGAGTGTACTACTTCACTCATAGACTGGATTCCGGGTGCACCGAAACGCGATGATCGTTTCTACCCAAACGTGGGTGGGATCGCCTTGCCAATTCAAGGCTTACCAGGCCTGCGACGCAAACACGCATCGAGCCACTGCGGCGGGACAAACGGTGGATAGTGTTTAGCACGTGGGAAGCAAAAGCTCACGTCCTAGAGATCAAATCTCATCCCGAGAAAAACTTTCATATTATTAGAAACAGCCCCAGAGGAATGTGTTGTGTCAAATAGAAGAATCACAGCAAAAGTAAGGCGTCACTAGCAGCGAAAAAGTTTGTAATCGAATTCAAACATGCAAAAGTTTCGTACGGGTTCAGTTAGCATTAAATAACGCAATCATTACCAATAATATGAGATAGTAATTGCTGTAGTTTGTATGCATATTACCTGCTCAACTTAAAATATACAGGGCCTACTTACGAAAAGTTAAAAATACAACTTAAAAATATTCATTCACATGTTAGTAAGTTAGGCATTAACTGTATTAAATTACGAGTATTATAAGACTGTATTTGAATTGCGTTAGCAATGAATTCAGTTACCTTCTAGTGTCCTTATCAATGTAATTTGTAACTCTTAAACACGGAAGATAGACATTTTCTATTCGTTGTCTGGAAGGTTTTAGTTTGCTATACGTAAAAGTCAATAAAACATTGACTAGGTACAACAAAAAACGAAAAGAAAAAAATGGAGGTATTTGAATTAACATGACTCCCATCTAACAAAACGGGAAAACCTTATCAATGTAATTTGTACTTATTTTAGTTTCCATGAATTCGTAATAAAACTAATGTAAGCAACTCATACGAAAGAGAGTTTCGCAAATGCATTACAAATTTCCACTTTATTTATATTATTTCAAAACCATTTTTCGTTCGTACAAAGACTCACTTTGTGTAGTAGTTAAGTCCATATTTGTTTTAATAAAGAAAAGTATTCTCTGATGAAATACAATTGCAATAATAAATTTTATATTCATGAATTCAGCTATTCGTTTGCTAGACATTTTCTATTCGTTGTCTGGAAGGTTTTAGTTTGCTATACGTAAAAGTCAATAAAACATTGACTAGGTACAACAAAAAACGAAAAGAAAAAAATGGAGGTATTTGAATTAACATGACTCCCATCTAACAAAACGGGAATGATCTCAAGACTATACTTGTTAGTTTCCATGAATTCGTAATAAAACTAATGTAAGCAACTCATACGAAAGAGAGTTTCGCAAATGCATTACAAATTTCCACTTTATTTATATTATTTCAAAACCATTTTTCGTTCGTACAAAGACTCACTTTGTGTAGTAGTTAAGTCCATATTTGTTTTAATAAAGAAAAGTATTCTCTGATGAAATACAATTGCAATAATAAATTTTATATTCATGAATTCAGCTATTTAATGTGAATAAAATACGTACCTTCAAAAATATAATTACTACTTGTTTATATTTATAATAATCTGGCATTAGGTTTGCATTTTTTTAAATAACAGAGAATAGGTTTTCATTCATAATATATAGTAGATGACTTTTTTTACCTTTTTATTTGTCGACATATTTTGTCACTGTCTTTATCTCCCCATCCCCATCTCGATCAGGTTTTTCGTCCAGTTTCCCTGATCCATTGAGCAAATGCTGAGATGGCCCCTTGTTAGGCTTCTGGACATAAATGTAACTTCATTTTCTGTGCACGTCTTCTAGAATTCAGTGGTACAATTATTCAAATTATCGTTTCCATGTTGTCGCGGCAGGAAGTAATAAGAGCCAAAATTTATTGCTTATTTATCTTTGAAAATAGATTTTATTACATAGGAGTTTTTTTTCTCCCTTTCAATTGCTTATTATCTTCGAAAATAGATTTATTACATGGGAGTTTTTTTTCTCCCTTTCAAAAATTCAAAATTTATTGCTTATTTATCCTTGAAAATAGATTTTACTACATGGGAGTTTTTTTCTCCCTTTCAAAATTCAAAATTTAAGTAGTATATGACTTAGTGTAGGGATCACAGAATTTTGAAAATGTGCACACAATTCACTTTTCCCCATAGCACGTCATACGCAGTTTTTATCTGTTTTTTTACGTAAAATAAATAAAAAAAATAAATAAATATCTCCTCCAAGCTCTTTTTATAATATTAAAGAAGATTTTTCCTTTCTCTGAGAGAGATAGACGACAAAAACTACTTTAAAAGCAGAAAAAGAAATAGTGACTTACCAGCAAAACGACTGTATCAATAAGTGCAGCAATGCAAAGACGATGCATACCTGAGAAAAAGAGAAAAAAAACATGAGATGTCAAGAGGCGCATGACAAACATGCAAACCAATAATTTTCTACTACTTTCAACTTCTTCTAAAGACATGCGAAGATATTATCGCAAAATGATGAAATGCACGAAATCTTTTGCAAATATTTTAGATTCCAACAAGTTGCTGTATGAAAGAAAAATGGAATATGTGACAATAATACAAAACAATAGAAATTAAATTACTCGCTGAATTAACATAGAAAATGTTCAAAGAGCATGTCATATTTCGAAAGGATATTTAACGAATAAATAAATGAAAACCAATGAAACTATTAAAACAAGTCAGGGAAAAATAGGAGGGATTCAGATGCTACAAGTGTCGACCTAATTTTTCTGCCTCCTGGAATGATATTTAAGACATTGGAGAGACACAGAAGTATTTCCCACAATGTTTCTTTTATGTTATTTATAATTAGAAAAAAGCCTAGTTAATGTATTTCAAGAAACAAATATGAAGAAGATATTAAATAAATTGAACAAACAATAAATAATTTTTTTTTTTTAAACAGAATTGAAGGATTAGATGATGGTGTTCAACATAATCCCTGTGGAGGATTTCCAATTTATAAAGAAAATTCAAAATTGCTGAGAATGAACGAATGTTCGTTGCCAGTTTAGTGGAAAATACATAAAGGTAAACATAAAAAATGACTAGTAAATTACTCACTATTGCCGAACGATGATCTTTGTTTTATCAATAGGTAAAGTTTCAATATTGATGTGACAGAATGTTGAATTATTTTAATTGTAATAACTATATTCCCCACTGAACTCTAGATTACTATTTAAGTTCTTGTTCTCGAATACAAGCTTTATCATGTGAGACCGAATTGTAGATTTAATTCGCTACTCTTAGGATAACACACATATTCACAAATGAAAAGACTGGTCAAAGAAATATAAATGTACGTCACCTTAAATTACAATCAAGTGAAAATTCAAGAATTTTTTCCTGATAGATATAATAGCTTGGTTAAATTTTAAGTGAATTGTTACTTGGCATCGGTCACTGAGCTCATGGGAAACCGAGCGAACCCTACACTGTTGTGTGAATGACGAACAAGGCAGAACGAAGGTGTCACCGAGACTGATGCAAGTGTGATGTATTTTGCCATTTGCTGCGCCCGCACAATGCACAACGCGCTCCTCATAAACCACACAGTACCTTACGCCCTTGTTTATCTCCCCGACTAAGTGGCAGGGCGCCCACGGCTACAAGCAGCGCTTCCTGGACGCAGCGGCTGACCTCGCAGGCCGAGCGGAGGAAGACAAATCGAGGGGGCCGTGACGGGAAGACGCGGCCACCGCCATTAGGTGGCCGCGATGCAACAATGCCTCGACCGCGGGCACGCACGGCGCGCGCACAACAGCGAGCGGGCGGAATGGCAGCGACAGTGGCGCCGCCACCGGCGGGAAGGCGCGTTGCGAGCGATATGAAAACAAAGCCCCCCTGCTCGTGGATCACCGGCTTCGCGCGGTTATTTATGCCTGCGGATCCGAGGCGTACCCACCACCCATTAGTTCGCTCGCCTCGCAGCTCTCCGGTGGCCCTGCTGCACCCACGGCGGTGCTCTCACGCTAGATGGCGCAGACACTGCACCAGCCGCTTTCAGCCATTGTTGGTTCTATGTGCAATCAGCCGCTTAAACCATGCGTTACATTGCCGCTATACGAGACCTTTCACAACATGTACATGTTTCACCCGTAGAATTTTCACAATTAATTTTTGATCTTCCAAAAATGTTCAATTTTGTAATATGAATGAGAAGAAAGCTGAAGTCCACTACTGGTTGCAAAGACTGAGACTGAAAAAATAGATTAAAAGTAACTGTTACCACATACTGGTTACCAGATTCCATACGTTGCATCCAACTCTTTCCGATATGACATCGAATAAACATATGTTCTTCTATTTTTGGAGTTGTAACTCGCTGTGTCCTGTACAAGAACACAATTTTATTTTACAAAAATAACTCAGAAGTAACATTTTGTCCGTTTACACAATCTATCGCCCTGCAGCCAGCAGTCATCGGTCGTTATGCAATAATCTGCCACACCTTCTTCTGTCGTTGAATACAATATTTCACAATATGTACAACTCACATGCAGTGTTCCAGTTGTGAAGTGTGTATTTCAAATACCGTTCTTTCATCGTGCTTAAGAATTTTACAAAATGTAAGTAAATGTTCGTCCTGAAGAAAGCGAGAATTAAATTGAATACATATTTGAAGTGTATCTGAGCTCACAGATTACAACCAGCTTTCAAAAGTTCTGTACCTTTATTATATATATTATGAATCCGAAATAAAGATCTCCGTGATTTTAAAGATTGGTCACATTTGAAAGAAATTTGCAATGAAACATTAGCGGAGTTCATAACAAAAATTCAATATCGTCATAAAAGACGTGTACACGTGAGTCTCATGCAAAAAAGATTTCTGAACCAAGGAGATATTTCGATATTCAACAAGTTGATTCCAATTTTGCAATTTAATTATTTGTGCGACCTGAATATTCTAATTGCGGTTTGGGGGAAACGGAAGCGGAAGGGAGATACAAACAAGTGAGTTGCACATGTCGGTTACCACAAAACACAAACACATTATACACTATGATTTCTTTTAAAATTAAAAAAAAAACATAATTGTAACAACCTCCATTTTAATTTCATTGGTAACGTGATTCATGATTCATTGATAAATAACTATACCATGCATCAAATGAGGAAAAATATATTTTTTTCTGATGATAAATAAAATTTTAAATATCTAGAGGGTAAAATGAAACATTTCAAATAGAATCATTGATATAAAGCTTCTATTAGGTAGATGAAACTTAAATCCTCACTTACACAATTAAAGTATGTTAGTATTATATTTTAAAGCACTAGCTCAGCCAGGCTTACAATTTTAGCGCAATGGCAATTAAGGTGTTAGCTCCGTTTACCTTTTCAATATGTAATGTTAACAATTGTATACAAGAATAATATATGATCGCCCGGCAGGAAGTAATATTATGTTAATTCATATTACCATGCCGTTATTATTTATTCATCATTTTTAAATTAAGTTTTATAAACAAGTTTTAAAATTGCACCGTACACATAACGTAATACGAAGGGCTTCGGGCATTGACAAGATAAGCCACTCCGGCCCCATCAAGCCTCCCGCTGTATGAAAATGTAAATATTTCGATTTTGCTTGAAGTGATCGCACTTTTTACTACCCCAACACGCTCATAAATACGAACAAGACAAATTGTCAAAAAGACAAGCTACGCTTTCAACAAAATCGAGATAGCTGGAGACTTGATGTGGCTTACCTTCTTACTTCTTTCATATTTTATAATAAATAGTTAATGAATAATTTAAATTGTTCAGATTAACCCTTTTCTGCCTAGCGTGACATATGTCACACCAAGCTTTTCATTTTTTTAAATTTTAAATTTTAAAATTCCCGCTCTTTTTCAATTATGTTTCTCATATTTGACGTCTACTCTTTGCGTTGCACTAATTTTCTCATAGATATCTCTTACCGACTTCTAGTGGGAAGCGTTTGAACTATTTGTGTTGCGCTCCCGCCGTTTTGTAATTGCAGCACTTAGAGTGATCGCTTTGTTGGTGGTGTTATTTTGAAGTAAGTTTTGATATATTTAGAGTGTTCGTACACCAAAGCATAAGGTTTACTGTGGTATACTGTTATAGTATCAACAATGACATTTAGGTGAGTTTCGTTTTGTTTTTCATTTACGTGACATATATGGCACGCTAGGCAGAAGCGACATTATGAGGTTATGTTTTAGGAGCTTATCGTTGCATGAGATTTTGGCTGAGCTGGAGGCTCAAGAAGACGATGTTGATCCTGATCGCATTTACATTCAACCTCCTGCTGTTTCACATGAGTCTGACGAAGATTCAGGAGAAGACGGTGGCGGAACTGTGAACAACCTCGCTCCGCGGATTTTGCAAGCAGATGCCGAAGCTGTATTGAGAGACGATCGCAGGATAGGCCGGGAAGAAGATATTTATTTTTGCAGCAGTAGTGTTAGTGATGAAAAGCAGCAAAAGAGAAGCGAGATGCACGTGAAGACTAAGAATACCGTGTACACTGATTGGAAAAGAGAAGATATTCAAGAATGGGAATTCTTTTTTCCAGAAAACTGCTATGCAAATTACAGAAAATTATCTCCTTCTGATCTGTTTGAACTGTTCTGGGATGATTCTCTTATAGACTTTTTGATAGAGGAAGCCACTAGATACGCCCTTTTCAAGAATTGCTCTGATCCCAAAATTACATCCGATGAAATGAAATCTTTTATTGCAATTCTTATTCTGTCGGGATATAATCAGCATCCAAGTCGACGGCACTTTTGGGATTCACAAAACGATATGCGCAATGAATTAGTCTTCAATGTAATGAGAAGGGACAGATTTGAATGTATAATGCGATTTACGCATTGTTGTGATAACACTAAAGAAAATGTGGATGATAAAATGTGGAAACTGCGCCCAATAATGGATCTGCTAAAGAAACGATTTTTAGGCTTTTCAGCCAGAACAAAATTTAGATTATGATGAGTGCATGATTCAATATTTTGGGAGGCATGGGTGCAAACATTTTTTAAAAGGAAAACCCATACGCTTTGGTTATAAAGTGTGGTGCATGAACACACGTGAAGGTTACCTTGTAAATTTCGAAGTGTATCAAGGGAGAAATCCAAGGCGAAATGAAAAGTATGAACAAATGTTTGGTAAATGTTCTGCGCCAATGGTGCAGATGTTAGATGAATTGCCAAACAATTGCAGAGAGCTGCCATTTAGACTTTATTTCGACAACTTGTTTACTGGACAAAATTTGTTAGTGTTTTTGAGAGAAAGGGGTATTGCAGCCACAGGAACTGTAAGAGACAACAGAGTTCCCAAAGGATGCAAGCTTCCATCAATAAAGGTGATGTCAAAGAAGAAAAGAGGAGAATATGAATTTGCCAGTAGTAAGGAGAGCGGCATAGTGCTGGTAAGATGGCATGACAACTCAGTTGTTACAGTTGCATCAACATGCCATAGTGTTCAACCAATAACAAAGACCCCAAGATATTCAAAGGAACAAAACAAGAAAATAAATGTTTCTTTACCTCATTTAGTAAAGCAGTACAACAAATTCATGGGTGGTACTGACCGCATGGACCAAGATGTTGGAAAGTACAGAGTAGCAATTCGTGGCAAAAAATGGTGGTGGGCGATTTTCACCAGGCTGTTAGATGTATCTCTGCACAATGCATGGATTCTTCACAAGAAAACAGGGAATGATATTTCGCAACTTGATTTCAGACGAGTCATTGTGCAGAAGTACCTCACTACTAATCCAAGTCCTCCAAAATCAATTGGAAGAAATCCAAGCTCGAAGACTACTGTTGTAAGGTATGATGGAAGAAACCATTTGGTTTGCAATGTGCCAAATAAGAAAAGAAGACGCTGTGCATATGAAACATGCATCGCCGCACCTCGCACAATGTGCATGAAATGTGATGTGGGTCTGTGCATTGATTGCTTTGCTCCGTATCATAATAATTACAGCTCATAAAAATATCAATTGAAGTATCCATATGTACCGCCCCGCCATTTATAGAAATGTTTACTGTCATCAACGATATTATTATTATTTATATTATTATTAATATTATTATTATTTTAACCAAAACGAGTTTAAAATTAGAGCTCCTAAATATATTGTTCATTTGTGTTACAAAAATAAAATAAAAATGTATACCAGACTTTTTTTGCATGATCCGCCTAGCGTGACATATATGTCACACCTCATATCTCAAAAACTAAAATTTCAAAAATTAAGTGTAACCTATTTTTAGGTTCTCTTCAATCAGGAGATTCACAAAATATGTAAATAAAACAATTTTGAAAAAAAAAATCTCCCAGGCAGAAAAGGGTTAATGCGAATCATATCCAGGACTTCTGCATGACGCTCAATTGCCCTTACTGAGCTACCAAGACGACATACGCTTTGTACTAATTCTGAGACATGACGCGCTGCCCATTGGTGACCCAGGGGAAATCGAGTTAATTACTGATGTATTTATAAACAGTGAATCAACCAGGGAGGGTATCGCCACATACCTTCATCGCGCCGCGTCGACAGCCCTATGCCCATTCCACGCGCACTTGCATCAACGCGATGGGGCCCCTCGCGGCCAGCGATTACGTCACCCTCCCCATCTGCAGGTGGCCGCGCGCGCCCCTCCCACTCATTACGTCACGCCCCGCCCCCCCCCCCGGCCCCGGCCCATCACCCTCGCAGCGGCGGCGGCCGCGCCAGTAAAATATGGCAGCCGGCTCGGACTAATAAACGGCACCTGAGGTCGGCTGTGGGTCAGTGAGGCGCGCCCGCGTCCTATTGCGGGCGGCCCGCGTCCACCCGCTCGCATCCTCTACATCACCAGTTTTCTCCCGACCCCATGGAGATACATCCCCTTCTCCCCGCTTCTCCGTTGCCCTCATCGTGACCCTCCTACACCTCATACACCCCCGTCTCTCACATTCTTCTCGTTCTTGCCGTCCCCGTCTCACCCATCCATCCTTTCCCAGCGCTATCCTTCTCTCCTGGTCCTGCTCCTCCCGCCCCCCTTTCCCCTTTTCCCGACCTCACCCGTCCGCCTATCCTTACTTTCACCTGTGTCCTCGCCTTCCCAATCTTCCTTTCACTCTTGCGCTTTTACACTTCGCTCTTGACGGCTGATACGGCTCAGGGCTACACTAGCGTCTTGACTGGGAGGTGCTAGAATTCGAAACCCGAAGGGTCGGTGACGGATATTCGACACTAGCAACATAGCTCGACCAAATTCATCAGCTATCCGGGTGAAATCCTAGGGGCAGGCTGCCCTAATCAGTCATGTTCCGATCATTGCAAGCGAAAGCCGGAGTAGGACGCTTACAAACGCGGCACGGACCTCGGACTCTTTCTTTCAAGGAGTTCTCTCCCATCTTTCCTTTCCACTCCTCTCTCATTACGCATCCACACGCACACTATTACACCCATAAGGAGTGGGAGATATTGAGCTCCTCCCAGGTAGGATGGTGGCCCAACGGCGGAGATACCGGGATGAGGAAACCCCGCAATCCGACGTGTTGGTCGGCGCCGGATCTCACGTTAGACGGATGAAGGAGCACCGCCACTTCACTAATACAAGTTAACGTGAACTACTGACCATAGCCACAGATGCCTGCGGCAACTAAATAATCACTCAATATTCGCTCCCTCTCTCTCTCAGGCCTTCCTTCTTTTCCGTCGACATTCCTCACATCTACGCTTCGGCTCTCCCCCGTTTACCCCTGTCTCGCATGCCCTTTTCGTTTTCGTCGTTCCCATCTTTCCCATCCATCATTTCCCAACCCTCTCCTTCTCTTTTCTTCCTGCACTTCTCGAACACAGCGTTTGCATCCCCACCCTCCCGCCTCTATTTACACAGCTCATCTTTTCCCAACCTCACCTCTCTCGTCCTGCTCAATCCCACGGTTCCACCTCCGCCGCCGCCTCCATCGCCTTCCCTCGCGCACGGCTCAGTGGCGGCCCGCTGGCGAGGCGGAGAAAAATTAGCCGGCGTCGCTATTAAACAATGGCGACAGACGCGGAGCGCCCCCCCGCGGAGGCGACGGAACGCTGCAACGTCGCTGGAAGAGCTCGCGCCCGGAAAGCATTGCACTACCAGTGGGCGCCGAAAGAACTAGAGAAAAGATGGCATTTTTACTTTCGCGCTACGGAGTAGAGAGAAAGTTATGTATTGCTGCGCGAAACAACGGCGAATTTTCTGCAGAAAAACTCTTGATTGATTGAATTTTTCGTGTTTCCGGGCATGTCAACTGCTTTGGTCATTAGTCCCGTTAGTGTAGTGCATGTTTTTTCTACGGAAATGGCGGTGATCTTCCCCCGCTGGATGGGGAGATCCGGCGCCGACCTACCGTCGGCTAGTGGGGTTTCCCCCTAACCAGGATTCTCCCACCAGCAGGGCACCGCCCCAGCCGGGACAAGCTCTAAGCTCCCGACAGGTCTCCTGGAATATGTGGTAGTGCAGTGTATGTTAGTGTAAGTGTGTGTGTGTAAGGGGAGAGGATAGGACAAGGAAGAGGAAGGACAGATCGCGCGCAGTCCGTGGCCCGTTTGTTAGGGTACTGCTCCGGCATTCGCCTGGTGTTGATCGGAGAAACCACGGAAAACTACCGATCAGAAAAATTCTTATTACGGGGCCCTGGTAACGAAAAAGTGGATAAATCCAGTTGCTAAACTTAGACAAAAAATCTTGTAACACGTGGTGTAGCCAGAATCCATGTTTTGTTGATTCTTCATACTGAAAAATGGAATGATAGCAAAACGTCTGTTCGTCCTTCTGTAAATAACGCTTGCGGCTAAACCATTCAGCCAATTTTCTCCAAAATGTATATTCCTCAATTGATCTGACTAGTGAGGCGGCCCCCTGAATTTGAAACGCATATTTTAATTTTCGGGAGTACTTTACATGAAGTCCCTGGAATATTTTCAAAATTTAAAAAAAGGCTCCATCGTTTATGATTAAATTTTGTTGTTGGATAGTGTAAAGAACGTTTAAGGTAATGGTTCTGATTTCTTATTCGTTAAAAACTTTGACTTTTCGAAAATTGCAAAATTTCAAATTTTTTTGTTCCTACAACTACAATTATGAAAAAGAGATTTGTTTCCTTAATGAATTCTGCTTTTTATATATAGGTCATGTTCAATTTTTCGAAAATTTGAGTACTTTTCGCGTAATTTTGCCTGAAAATACGGTGAGAAAGTACGTGCTGTTTTAGCACCTCAAGTTTTCTTGGGATATCTCGGGATAAAGTGTTCAAAAATCTCATTGTAGATTCCATTATTTCGAGTTACGAACAGAAAACTGTTTTTTTAAGCAAATGAAACATATGCAGTAAATTTCGAAGATAGTGTTTACAACTTTCACTTTCACTCACTTTTCTTGTGTAGTTGATCTCTGGAGAATGCTATTTGCCATGTTGTTTGTTTCAAATATATTGTTGATATACTTTGACAATTTTTGTTTAATTGAGTCTATCTGTACGTATTAAACACTGATCTGAAGAACACACAAGTCCCTGAATTGGCATTGTTAAAGTTACTAGAAACGGAATATTTATTCAATAACCATCTTCCGTGCGTTCTTAAATTTTGAAACGTTACTATTATTGCATATTCAATTAGATATACAAAAAAAATTATTGTTCATTCGTTGTGAAAATATTTTTAAAACTGACAAATGAACATCATCTATGAACTTCATCTATGTTATTTGATAAACACTAGTTTACTACTTAATCATACTAAAGTGTTTATGCTGCAGTGAAAGAACTTAAATATTTTAAACTTATCAAAATGTATCACGAAAATGAAAAGTTCCATACTCGCAAAATGACATGATAATGTGCATAAATATTTCTCTTTAGAACACAAAAGTTTGAGTGAGGAGTATTCTTTCTCAATCCCTTTACTTGTATCGCACAGCTCAGGAAAACACAAAAAGCAAGAAAAAACAGCACGCATTTCCTAGATAATAAACCAATAGGTTTAGTGAGCTGCTCCATATGCAAGAAGAAACCAAAACCTCTGACCGACGAAGGCGTCGGTTTTTGCAGCCGCAGTAAATGAAAACATAGATATCGATGAACGATGTCCTTGTCAAGGTAGCTAAAATTTGGGTCATCTTACAACGACGTTCTTCAAGGTTAAATTGATTTAGGGGGGAAATAGCCCTGAAGAAGGCTATCGTAAGACAACCGAAACGTTGGCAACCTTGTGCAGGGGCGCAGCGTCTCTCAGCGAGCCAAGATTCCAAATATCTTGCCCACCACTTTTCATTCTCCCTTCCCTCAATCTTCTTACTCCCCTCTCCGCCCTGCGACAGATTTGTAACGGCTGAAGATATCTCGCGCGCGCTTTTTCCGTCTAAGGGTAACACGAGTCGCCGTCTTCCATTCGTCAGCGACAGTCGATCTGCGGGACACTTACTGCGAGCGGGGCGGGCGGTGGGGTGGGGCGGGGAGGGAGGGGCGGGACGGAGCGGCGGGACAGGGCGAGGCGGCGGGGCGGGCGGGCGGGGGGGGGGGGCGGTCGAGGCGGAGTGGGGATGGCCGGGGTGGTGGGTGGACGGCGGTCTCCTCCACTGCGATCCATCATGGCTGACAGCGCTGCTGCCGCGACGACGACGACGGCGCCGAGCGATCGTCAACTTTTCGCGACGCCCCCGACCGCGTTGACCGCCCGCCTTGCCGGCGCTGTCCGTGTCAATTTAGTTTGCTTACTTCGCTGACAACACGACAGCGATTCCGTTTGATAGATTGGACAAGTGTGTTTTCTGTTGCTTTTGCGCAGCAGAAGTTTGGACAGGTTGGTAACAGAAATGTGTCTTCGGTTTAAGTTACAGTAATATACTATATTCAACCTCGTTCAATGTGGTAAGTTTTGCTTTTAATACACACTAATATCAGAACACTAAACTTGTTTGATAATTGTGGAGTAAAAAGTAAAAGGGAATGAGGCCAGAATGCCCATAAGAATTCATGAATGGAAAATAAATGTATTCTCGCTGAGAGCCAGCAAAACAAAAAAGGGAGATTATAATTATGTTTAAGTTAAAAGAATGTTACATATGATACACTAATATTTAATAGTATTTCATTTGATAAAGTGAGGAATGAACAAGCTTTTATGTGAATACGAATAAACAAAATACGAAGTTAGATGGAATGTAGTTCTGTCGGTTATTTTTTCTTAAACCGTTAAAAATTGAGGCAAGTGAAACACGACGAACTCTTCAAATAATTTGAGTGCATAACGCACTTTTTCTTTCTATAAACGTTGATGATAAATAGACCTGAAGTTACGTAGGTTCTGTCAAATTATTTCGCCTCAGAAAACAAGGATTAAAGCAAAAAAAGTTCACTAAACAAACTATAACACAGTAGAATAGAAGTAAAGCTTCAACACATTTTCCGTCAAAAGATACTAGTGAATAAAATATGACGCTTACGCGGCAGAGTAGCCATTTGTTGACAAAAAGTTTCCCCGAGTTCAAGTTTGTTATTCCGTCAGGTCCGGGTAAATAAATGAGCGATTGGGCCACCCAAGTTTGCATGGCACAGTAATTTAGGACTAGCTTTCCTTGTGATATTATTTTAAATTTTAATTTACATCTTTCTTTAAGTACAAAATGTAGAATCTGAATTCCCTTAGTACGCTTTACTCAGCGCATATGTTTGTGTCAATGTGTGAGAATGAATGCAAACGATCAAAATACGTAAATGAACAATTGCGCATGGAGACATACGTTTTTTCCACAGTATAAAGAAAAGAGTTTTGAAAAAATTCTTAAAATTTGACTTGTTGAAAGTGAGAGGAAAGTATGCGTTTCAATGTCTCCACAGAGTTTCGTAGTTTTTTACGTAACATTAACTCCACGTATCTGTGACCGTGAAGAGTAAGGAAACATCACTGCCAAGTTGGAATCAATGCAAATACAAATGTCTCAATAAAGGTAATGTATGAATCATTTACTGAGCTTATTGTAATTGTGTCGGAGTGGAGTGGTCTTTTAACAGGGGTGGTCTTTCAGAGAGGTTTCTCTGTATCATCTTTTAAATGTTTAACATACTTGCTAGCCCGTTTTCCCTCTCACCTCTTGTCCTCCCCTCGTCTGCCTTCCTTATGGGACGTTTACTAACTGCATCCCTCAGTCACCTTAACCCGTTTATCTACCTCCCCAAAAAGACATAGCTCGACTCCATCCCTTTCTGTTTTCTCCTTAGAATTATGTTTTTCTCCATAGTAGATTGATTTCTAGGTTTCCCGTGGTCTGCTTATCTGATTCATATTGATCGATTATAACTTATTTACTTCTGTCTTTACGAAACATTTGAGAGTTGTGTTAGGGCACTGCCAACGTTGAAAACTACCGCTTAAAAGTTTGTGGAAACAAAACATAAAATCACCTACCAAAAGTATCATCTTACCTCGCTGACAACATACACAATTCCGCAACTTCTGCCATGTTCACCTGATTTAGAGGTTTTGTCTAGGCAACTACGAGAACATCTATTGGTGTGACTTAAGAATGCAAACTTATTTACAATGTTTACTCCTTTCCGAAACACCCGATGTACAGAACGGGATGGAGTTGGGGCAATGCCTTCACAGGTAACAGCTAGGGGAGCTAAAATAGCACGTACCTTTTCGCCCGTACTGTCTCATCAGTTAAATTGTTTGGGGAATATCAATTTTGAAGAAAATCGGCTGAACGGTTTAGCCGCTAGCGTTGTACGGACGGACGTGGAGGAACAGACGGTCGGATAGACAGGCGTTTTGACGTCATTCGATTTTTCGCTATTAAAACACGGATTCTGGCTACACCACATTTTAGAGGACTTTTTTTTTTAAATTTAGAAACTGGATTTAACTACTTTTTCGTTACTCGAGCTCAGTAATAAGAGTTTTCTACAGGAAATCAATATTTATTCTTGATGTAATATATTTGCAAATAAAAGTATCCAAGTTTCTTATGACAATCATTTATTTCAGCAATTGCACAACGTTTCGTAACTAGTTTTGTTACATCATCAGGTGCTAAAATAATGGGACACAGAAACCGTTATTCTACATATAATATTAGTGTAATTACTAGTGTAGTTGATAAACAACTTCAATTGTCTCAAAAGTAAAAGTCTATTGAGTAAAATTATCTCAAAATCTAACATATCTACTACAAAAGAGATCCTTTTAAACTTATAATTTTTACACAAAACAACAACACAACAAAACAAAATCAATACAATACCAAATAGACGGGTGTTCTACAGAAAGTTCGCCGTTTACAATTATTGATAATTTTCTACAGGAAGTTGGCCGTTTTTTCACACAACATTACATAACTTTCTCTCTACTGCGTTAAATATAGTAAGAAAGTAAAAAGCGAAAGGGGATGAGCTGGGAAGCAACTGATCGCGGGATGCAGTTGGGCGTCTGCGCCCCTCGCAGTGAAGGAACCTCCCTCACGGCATCCGTGCGGAATGTCGAATCCCGTGCGGCTAACACGCATGTCCGCACCCACGCACGCTGACGCGACCGGAACACGGTCAGAAACACGCCTCGCTGGCGCGGCACTTCCTCCCACGATCTCGCCTGCATCACCTCACGACCTCGTGTCCCGTCACCCCCACAATCAATAAGTATCTGCTGTATAACAGCATTTGTGCCGGCACACTGTACCGGCCAACATACTTGCGGTCCACTGTGGCCGCTGCAGAGTTGCGCCGGGGGCGCGGCCAGTCGAGAAATGAGGAGAACGGGAAGACGCCACCAGGAGCAGGGCAAGCGGCGGCGCTTTTCTGTAGCCATTGGACCGCGTCGGCTCGGCAGTCATAGGAGGGGCATTTCCCCTCGATGCCCCGCCATGGAGGCGGGAAGTATGAGACTCGCCCCGTATTTATAGGGCTTCGCCCGGGGCAGTAGTCTGTAGGACATTTCTGGAGCAGCAAGCGAGTGCCTAGCAATAGTAGTAAGTTCGGTTTTGAAGTGCGTGTGTTACGGTGAGTGTATTCTTCTGGCGGCCTGGAACTCGGCTTGTATTTCGGACTTGATTTGGATTGTTACTACAGCTTTACTGAAATAAACGTATGGTGAAAGAACTGTTATTGTTTTTACTTTGTACATAACAGTATTCACCAGAGATACTCTCCCGCCAGCTCCGCCTGAAACGAAGTCGCCCATTTTCTTTTATGAGTGGCTGCATTGTGTCTCATAGTGAATTCAGCGAAATTCATGTACTAAAGAAAATTTGAATATACTTAACTTGATGACTCTAATAAATTTAAACTATAATTATAAATATAGACAAGATATTTGTAATGTTTTTGAAATTTAAAAGGAATTTTTGCTTGTTGCCCAGAAAGGGAGGATTCCCAAAAAATATTCGTAATTCTTCATGCACCGGAGAAAGTTGCTCTCATGTTTAATGTTAAATGTGACCTATTGTTGAAACGCCTTGTATGCGAAGATACGTTGTTGAAAACTGCAGTAGTTTTGGTAATTTGAAATCCTTTTGTATGTGTGTTTACATATACAAAGTGACGGTACCACAATATTCCCCGTAACGAAAAAGAGCGCCGGGTACCAAAATGGACAAAAAACTATTGTTTTCATACGTTTCGTAAAACGTTTATATAGAAAGCTCAATCAGCAAAAAACGTATCCATTTCTTGCATTGATTATCATCCTGTTCAATAAAAGTAAAATATGATGAAGAATGAAATAATGGAAATCATCGTTGTAAACTTAGATACATCAAGAAAAACGCGCAGATACCCGTCATCAGCAGTATCATTGCATATGCGCCCCTGGCAGCTGGTGTGTGGATTTCGGGTGATTCAGTGCATTGGTCATAGGCCGTGAGTTTCCTGATGGCTATGTCCCATACATAGCGCAAACGTGTAGTAGCTAAGCTCCTGAATCTGTATAATAATTAACCGAATACTTCGAGGCAGAAAAGGCGAAAGGCGGGGCTTTCTTACCTGTCGACAATGTGGCTACAGTTGTGGCTGCACTGCATATAGGTCCCACATTAGGAATAGAGAACGAAGCCACCCGGAGCTGACGCATCAAGTTTGTAACGCGTTTTGGGAAGCGATAAGGTTCTGCAGGGGCGAAGGTTATAAACATGATATTTAGACGTGTCATTGCATTTCGTAATGTTTTGAGTTCTCATTTATCTTTCATGTAGGTAGTGCCTTGTGCATAGTAATGTATGACAACCGTGCGTCGAACAGTCAGAGTCGCTTATACGCTGCTCATACTATACAACATACCTCTCTTATAGAATCTATTGTTCAGGTACTCCACCTCTTTCGGAAAATTACTCCTTGTGCAACCTACTCTATTAACCTGCCAGCTCAGGCAAAAACCCTGTCTCAAGCTCAAACCCAAGTAACGGTGTGTCACCGCCTATTCCCCATCCTGTTTGTAAGCATTTCATTCTGCAAATCCCTTCCTCGGGTTTCGACCTTCCTTCCCGAGAATCCATGTCACTGCGTGGGAAGGAGCCGCGCGTCGCGACCCGCAGCTGTCACTTCGCGTGAGAGGCGCGGGTCGCCGCCAGAGCGCAGTGCGATCGCCTCGCGTCAGCGACCGATATCTCTCACACTGGACTGCTTCCCGCGGGAAGCGTTGATGAAGAATCCCGGCGCATCCGCCCACGCAACGCGAGAAAAGAGACACGCGTTCCGCGGGGGCGTGGCCATTCAAACGGCTTCCACACCGAATATGAGTCGCTTGCTAGACTGGAATGCTTGGATTCGTGCGTAGGACAGATCGCGCATGAAAGGTCTCCGTGAGTAAAGTGCATTTTGCAGGGAACAGGTGTACTGTTAATAAGTCACACAAGGTTTTGTTTCACTTTTTCCACACTCCTTCAGTAGTAATGATTAAATATTTTTGTAAGTGGTAATTGCACCTTGGTTATTTTTGAAATATTGTGAATAAATGTATTTTACTTTTAAATTTCTGTTACTTCTTTTCTTCAACAAAAATACTAGATTTTGTACGTTTTAATGAATAGAATTATTTTTCTGTTGAAAAACTGAAGCTTCAAACCGATATTTTACATTTTATAATATTTTAGGCTATGAAAAGTAGATTCATTTCACAGTCCCGAGTTATTTTTAGCTGTTAGTTTCGTATTTCAAACAATAATGATACGTTGGGTATTTTTTCTGGCAACGAACACAACGTAATAATGGCTACTCTTATTTTTACTTTCTCGACATAATACGTTTACGTAGTAAAGAGAAAGTGTTATAATGCTGCGGTGGAATTCGGTGATTTTTTAACAGAAAAACTCGTTTTGTCAGATCCTGCTAACGACAATAGTGGATAAATCTTGTTCATGTACGTAGTAAATTACTCCCTTTAATATATTATGTAGTCAGAATCCACATTTTGTAGGTCTTTATTACCGAAATTTTGATTGATTATTGATTGTCGGCAAAATGACTGTCAGTCGGCCCATCTGTCCGTTTGTTACTTCGTCCATCTGTCCATCTGCCCGTTGCCAGTGATCAACGCTAGCGCCTAAATCGTTCAGACGATTTTCTCCAAAATTGAGATTTGTCGATCGATCTAAACGAACTTGACATTATGCGATTTTGAAATGAATATTTTCAACTTTTCCATTTTTGGAGGTGCTTTACATTAAGCCGCAACAATATTTTCAACATTTTCTTAAAAACGGCTCCAATTGTTTTGATTAAACTTTGCCCTTGGACAGCGTACAGAACACTTAAAATGCTTCAAATCTCATTTCCGTTCAAATTTCTAATTTTTTTAAAACTGCAAAGTTCAAATTTCGGCATGTTTCTACAACTAAAAGTTTGAAGATAAGAGATGTTTCTTAATAAAACACATTGTTGAAAGGCATCTTGAAATAAAGGTTATGTATCTTATTTTGTTCTGTAACCAAAGAGTTTCTTGTTTCTGTTGAGTGGGAACAAATAAATGTTGTTGTTGTGGGTTGCCATGTTAAAATAATAAATAGATCATGTTAAAAGTGAAGTCGTGCAATTTAATGTAATATCAAATACGGTCAATCCATTTTAAATGGTCCAGCACTGGTAGCTAGACCATCTCGAAAAAAATCATATTTTCTACATACATTTCCTAATGTTTTGGCTGTTCAAAAACATATTCAATTTATTTTTATTGCATCTGGTTTACAAATGGCGGCCATTTTTGTTTTACGCCACGAGCCATTGTTTGCCATTGCCGCGTTTGTAGACGTTTACTCTTATCAAAATTATTCCGGTCTGGGTTGTTCTAACATTCTAGAATAAATAAGCTTTGGTTTCAATATACTCTGGCCCACAATTAAAATATTAATTACCTTCTATGTTTTTATTTGAGAAATATTTGCAACTAAATCTATGGAACGCAAATGAACCAAGTGCGATTTTCAGAGAGTAATTTCTCAAAGAAGGAATAGAACTAAGCCTTAATTTTTTCTGTGCTTTTACACAGAACATTGTAGTTACTTTTTGCAAAATATCATTGGTAAGTAACGTACCCCTAGAAACTTACATTCTCTTAAAAATTGGAATTTTCGATTTTTTTACAAATTTTCATCTATAATACCTCTTTTAAGGGACCAGATAAAAATATGGAAATTCCACACAAAATAGTTCGCTATGATACCAAACTTCATTAAAAATTTCAACTTCTACATTTAACTCAAAGTATTTTTTTTAATTGTAAACTTTCGCATAAAAGAGCTTCATTTTCACATTAAGGATACATTGTGACAAGTAGTAATCATATTATTTTGAATTTATTTTAAGCGAAAATATATTTTTATTAATAAACATAAAAGTCAATCTAATTTGAATATTACTTTACTTTAAAACAAACTTACATCTTGACGTCTACGTTAGTAATTAAAAATACGGTCATTTCGATGTCGAAATCTGACCCGGATAATATAAAAATAGTCTATAAAAGACAAATAAATTTAGCGTTTTGTTTATTTTTCGTGTTCAGATTTGTCAATCTGCTTATTATTTCTGAATGTTTTTTCAGAGATACGGGCAGTTGCACTCCATTCCTTAGATACAAAGATCGTGAATTAATTTGAAAATAACATGTTGGACGCAATAATTTTAAACGTAGTAGATGTAGATATAAATCCATTGTACCATGTAGATATAAATTCTTTGAACAATACACCTAAGTGCAAGTTTCAAGTTTTAACTTCTTGGTTTACAAAGTATCATACAGAGGAAAATTAGATGTACACTGGAAACGTGAAAGACTTTACAGAATGAACAGAAAAATCATTAGGACCCTGAGAAATAAAGTTAGCAAGGAAACATTAAATAAATTCAATAAAGTATCCCAAAATGTCTATATAGAAGTAAAAATTGGACAATGATCATGAAAGATACCAGAAGACAAGATATTGCAAAATATAGTTATAAACTTACAGTGATAAAAAGAAATTAAAAAATTCGTGAAGAATTGGAATATGTAGTTATCAAGCAAAAATTAGCTATTACTAATATTCGTAGAAATTTCAGCATATGGAAATCACGCATGATAACTGACTGACGAAGAGAATCTCATAATTCCACCCACAAAAGCAAAGGAAACCTGTCGAGGATCATCCAAGTCCTGAGCGATTCTGCCCGAGGAAGAAAAGGAGGACCAGAAACGCAGGCAAAACATGCAATGTTTATTTACGTTCGTTCATTACAAAACGTTTGGAAAAATGTAACATACGCCCTTCTAACATATATTCAAATAAACTTATCAATAAACTATCTCTAGTATTGTCTTAATGTTAATGTCAACACTTACAACGAACGTTTAACAATGTTTTCACTCTAGGAAAGATTACACTTCGTTGGCGAAAGCGAAGAGAGACTGAAATGCAAAGAACGCGAATCAAACTGACCGAAAACGCCGGAGTTTTCGAAGTACAATTTTCTCGACGTATCTCTAGAGAATTACGTCAGGTCAGCAAACAAGCAAGTAACGATGTAAACAAACCCGTATCCGGCCTTCCATGGGCGACATCACTCGGCAAAGTTCACAACAACAAATACACAGCCCTGTGGCGGACAGCCATACATGTTTCATTTAAAAAAACTTATCCTTCAGTTAGTTGCTTCATAATTCTTTTAAATCTCACACGACTATGCATTTTAGATTCCTTTCAAACACAAAATCCATTAAAGAGTTACTGCAGAATAGAAAATTATCTCCCAGGGATGTTTCAAACACATTTAAGATGAAAAATATAACTTTTCAGAATATGTTATAAAAAACAGAATATGTCCATTATAATTCGATTTTCGTGTTAGGAGAAGATAGTGGATAAATAAGATGTAATCTACCTTTGATAAATGTAAACTTTTCAGGCCTTTCATTACGGGTCTGGAGGTTCGTCTGCTCTGAGTACTCCATTTTGTAGCATGGATTGGCAGAAGTAATGAAAATCTAGAAATCTCTGTAATATTAAGTTAATCATGTTAATTAATATTAAGTTTAATAATGTGTAATTTTGTAATATTAAGTTTAATATTTGGGCCATATCATAATACTTCCCCACTCCAATATTGTAATATTCCATGATTCCCCAAAAAAGGAAAAAAAAAAAAAAAAAATCTAGAAATCTCTGTAATATTAAGTTAACATGAACTGTAAAAACAGATGAAGGCGATGTCGCGATGCGAGTTTTGAAAGTAAACGGAAAACGCGACAAATTCACAATTGGGACAAGATAGGGCAGTAGCGTTCATGTAGCGAAGTCGTTTGCAAGTTATTTGAAGGAAATCGCATCACGCGTTCGAAAGATATGAACATTTTTGTATAGTATAAATTCCAGCTTGTAAACAGACATGATAGCCATTGTTGTGCTTTAAGGTTCAGTAAATCAAAAGGTGTTTGTGGCGAAAATTAAGAGAACGCGTGAAGCAATACAAACAAAACTTTAAGAACCAACAGAATAAATCATTTAGAAAATTATGGTAACAGTCGCAACGTTGGGAAACTGAGGGCTACGCCAGAACAGAAAATGTGAATTAAATTAAATGATGTAATATTTTGTAGGAGAAGCAACAGCGATCGTGTGATGTTAAAAGAAAAAAAGAGCTGACGATCCGGACACAACAATGACGAAGAGAGCGCGGTCGAAATAAGCTTGAATACGGATGCATGTTGAAACGCTCCGCAAAAATTTTTATTTTAATAGAAAATTGCGTTCAGTTTGTGAATAAGTGAAATATATCGTGTTTAGTAACTGTCGAGTTAATGGAAAGATAAAACGTGGAAGAGATATTTATATATATTCACGAAAACAGTGTTCATGGAACACTGTCGCCATATTGTCGGTCGCAGTTAACAGAAACTAGTATAGTAATTAGTGAGTAGTTTTAATCGGGGATATTCTTCATTTAAAAGTAAATTTGTCGTTAACAAACGTGTGTGAAATGGATGGACGCTGTGGAGATGAATTAATGGATGCTACATGTATACTACGGAGGTGACATGGAACAATGGCGTTACGCGGATGGCCGATTTCTACGAAAGGAAAGTGCAATAACTTTGCGTAATTTAATAGTTCACATAAATGGGAAGAAAGAACAGATTAGATTTTAATGTACAAGACCAAGTTTTGCGGAAATAATAATAGGCTATATTCAGACAGAATAGGGATGCGCATTCAAGTGTGAATGATTTGTTTGTTTTTTGTCGATTGTGTAAATAGTAAGTGTGAATAAGATTTTAGGTATTTCAGGTATTGTGTTTTGTTGTTTATTGTATTGCATTTGTGTATGTTTTGTTGTTATGTCTCCAGCGGAGTGTGGAAAGTGAAAACCAGAAAAGAATAAATAATGCCGGACGTATTTGGTTCGACAGTAAGCCATATAATATGATTTCGTGATTTTGTATTAAACAGTGACCTACGCCCAACTGTCCAAGTATCTCGTTAGGCTCCTGTACAGGCCAACCACAGCCTCACGCTCAATAGTTTTATAACATTGAAGGAGTAGCTAAGTAACGGGCACAGTTTTAGATAAAGGAGGCAAAAGTTAGCAGGGCATAAATTTGTATAGATTTTATATAGAGTAGAGAGATTCAAGGTATAGTCGTTTTATTTCATATTGTCACCGCAACGTGGTGCGGTTACTACAGATTTGGGATAAGTAGGCAAGACGTTCCATTACATAATTGGCGCCGCAACGTGGGTCGTGAGTAGGACGAATGCTGGGACACTACAATGAGTACGCAAAGTGGGCTAGGTGAAAAGGTCAAAACTAATTGTAAGTAAAACATAGTACAATTCAAAATGGAGACGCGTAGTGGCAAAATGTTAAGTACACGGGATGCGTCGGATTCAGAAACAATTTCCGCTCGCGATGAGGATGAAGAGGGCCAACATCTAGAGGAATTAGAATTAGAAGGGGAGGGGAATATCGCGACAGATACGCAAGGTGCAAATATGAGCCAGGAAGCTGCAGGTGAAATTGTTCCGGAGGTGCAAGGTGCATCGGAACCCACTCTGTCGATGTTATTACGGTTAATGCAGGAAATGAAAGTGATAGTGCGAGGTTGGAAAACAACTTGCAAAAACAGATAGAGAATAAATTTGAGGAAGTTGTAGAGCAGAATAGAAGTATCAATGCCGCGCTAAACACATTGCAGAATGAGGTGCAAGTCGCAGTGTCGAAAATTCAAGACGAAGTGAGCGCATTTAAAGTAGAGACAATTGCCCGGTTCACTAGGTTAGAACAAAACGCGAAAACGGTGCAGAGACGTCAGAAACTCGTTTCGCAGTTCAAGAGGTGTTCAACCAGCAGCTCAGTACAGGTGTAGGCGAAATTCAATCGACCGTGGGCACTTTACAACAATCGGTACGGCTGCAAGAAACGCGATTGTCAGAAATCGACAGGAATGTCAAGACTTCAGGAAGTAGCGCGACAGCGAGACGTGCGTATAGGTCGTGTCGAGGAATCGATCAGTAAAATCGATAGGAACATTAAAACGGCTGTTCAGGAGAATTCGATAGTCGGAAATTGGCGAGGTAGGATCGACAAAGGAAGTCGATAAAGAAATTATGAACAAAATTGCCGACCTCGAACAGCAGGTGTATGCAGCGCGACGATTGAATGGCAATGGTTACGCGATAGGGCATGCAACGTTGCCAATTATCTACGTTTTCACGGGAGAGCAGAGAACAACCATATTCGTTCTTGACGGCACTCGAGAACTACTTTAAAGTAAATAACATTCCGGAAGGAATGAAATTGAGGTTTGTCAGAAGCCCTTAGCTCAAAGGCGCAGCATTGGTGGCAGCATTAACACCAACACCGCAAATTTATGGGAATGGCGCGAGAATTTTAGAAGGTATTGGAACCAACACCACCGATTCGAGTTAAAATACCGGTTGATGTCGGAACGATATCGAAGGAGACGCCGAAACCATGAGCGACTTTGTCACTCGTAAAGTCAGCGCGTTTAAAGTATGTGGAAGATTTCAACCCAGCCGAAGTTATTCGAATTCTGATTCGACAAATGCCGAGTGGAATACGAAACTTACTATGGAATAATATGCCGGAAACCATAGAGGCATTGATAGAAGAGTAAGTCGGTTCGAGCAGGCGAACGACGACAATGAACAGGACGGCGTGAGGGGAAGGCTCCGAATCCGGGAACGGAAATGGCAACCACCGATACAACGGAGGGCGATATCGGCAAGATAATGTGCGCAGTAGAGGTGCGCAAAGAGAACCTCGAGGAGGGAAGAGAAGGCGCAAGACGGGCAGGCGCAGCAAAGCCAAAGCCGAAGGACGGCGAACGAGCAGGCGCGGAACGAATGGAACAAGAGGTCGGGATCATAACCAAGCGAAGGCGGAAGGAGCGCAAGGCCGATGGGAATCAGTACCTAGGAAGGAAACTAAACACGTTTGGGGCGAAAAGGTGGGTCGAACCAAACGAGACGAAAGAAATATCGTAACGATTGAGGCCATAGCGAGTATTGTCGTTGGAGGTGACGAATTGCTGAGAGAAGAAACAACGGAAGGCGCAGGGCCGAGCAAATGCTTGATTTTGCAAGGCAGGTGCTACGGAGAGAAGTTCGGGCGCTAGTAGATACGGGCAGCAGTATTAGTGCAGTGTCGGAGGAATTTTGAAAGAAGGTGCAAAGGAAGGGCACATGTTGATTGAATTACCGACGCGGAAGCTTCGCGTGATCATGGCGAATAGGAAGGCAGCCAACACTACAGGGAAACAAATCTGGTTGGAGATAGATTTGGGAGAAGTAACGATCGAGGTAGCAGCAATCGTTGTCCGGGGCTGATCCGTGACGTCATCGTGGGATGGACGCACTGGATGCTTGTCAAGCCGTCGTGGACGTAGGAGCAAGGAAGATAATGCTCAAGTCACGAGGTTCTATTGAAAGTAGGTCAGTGGTCGCTGAACTTGATGGGGCGGAGGCGGAAGGAGACGAACTGCAAGCTAGTATGGAAGAAATTCTCCAAAATGTAGAAAGGGCTGCGGAAGAGGTCATCGATCAGGAAGGCTGTCCGGTAAGAGTTCGTCAACTGTTAAGAGAATTTATTAGTGTTTTTGAGAGTCGTCAGAGCCGGTGAAGGGCTATAAGTTCAAGCTGCAGTTGAAAGATACGACGCCGTTCTCTACGAAACAATATCCCGTACCACAAGTGTACCATGAGCAGGTGCGCCAACTATAGGGAAAAGGAGCAGAAGGGCGTTGTCGAAAGGCAATAACCCGTATATAAGTCCGTTGGTCGTAGTGGTGAAGAAAAATGGAAGCATTCGTCTGTGTCTAGACGCGAGAAGACTCAACATGGTCACGATTCCACGGTATGAAACGCCACCAACTGTAAATGAAATGGTGATGAAGTTAGGAGGAGCCAAAATCTTCAGCGCGTTAGATTTTCATCCGCGTACTGGCAGATCGAGGTAGAAGCAGGAAGCCAACAATACATCAGCTTCAAATTTGAAGGGACGGTGTATTCATTTACGAGACTGCCGTTCGGATTGAAAATTCTGGAGCAGCGCTAATCCGATATTTGAACGATGTAATCCGGTTGAGTTGAAGAGCACTATGGTGATGTACGTTGACGATATTATTTTGTTTTCGAAGGATTTGGAATCGCACCTGAAATTTGAGGGAAAATTATTAGAGATTTTCAGAAGTTCAACGAAATTGAATTTAGAGAAATGCGAGTTTTGTCGTCAGCAAGTGCAATTCATGGGGCACGAAATATCAAGTGCGGGGATGAAGATGCAGGAAAATAAAAGGGAGATAATTCGGAAATTACCACCACCCAAAAATGTGCGAGGATTGCGGCGAATATTTGGAATATGTAACTATTACGCGCGATTCGTAAAGAATTACTGCAAAGGTAGTACCACTGTTGCACTTGTTAAGGAAAGGAAGCAAATGGCAGTGGACGCAACAATGCCAGGAAGCATTCGAGGAGTTGCTGAGCGCTTTCGAACGCACGTATATAGTACAATATCCGGATTTTCGACGTAGAATGTACGTACAGACGGACAGCAGTGGATTCGCTCTAGGGGCTGTGCTGTTCCAACTGGGCGAATGTGGCGAACAACAGATAGTGGCTTTGGACAGTCGCGCACCAAAAGGAAGCGAAATGAATTACGGCGCGACAGAGTTAGAAGCTCTTGCTATTGTGTGGACGACCCAGAAGTTCAGAACATTGCTAGTAGGGCGCCCATTTACCATAATTACGGACCATAAGGCACTAATATTTTTGATGAGAAGCCACACGCATAATGACAAACTGTTACGGTGGACTTTGTGGCTGCAACAGTTTCAATTCGAGATCGAATATTGCGAAGGCCGAAAGAACCTGTTGCCAGATTACTTGTCAAGAATCAAGGTGAAGAGAAGGAGCCCTGGATAGTGTGATGGCAGTCATTCGGGTGAGAGAAATTAGCCCGCGATGGACGACAAGAGCAATTATCAATATGCAACAGCGAAACGTGTTCGTGCAGGAAATATGCAAGTTGATTGATGGCCAGCCGTACGATAGAAGGCGAATCCGCAAGGAGAAAGACAAGGACGCAAGTAATTGGAAGATTTATGAAGGAATCTTGTTAAGAAAAATTGGTGGGCCCGAAGAGAATTCCGCAAGTAATTGGAAGATTTATGAAGGAATCTTGTTAAGAAAGTCGCAAGGAATTGGCACGTCACACATGAACATTATGGGCATTTTGGAGGTGGGAAAATCCACAAATCTTATCAGATTACTGTTACTGGCCGAATATGGGAAGAGAGGTGCGACAAATAGCGAGTTCCTGTGACGTCTGTCAAAAGACGAAACAGCCGAACAGACGCTGCGAAGGTGAGTGGCAGCCTATTTTACCGCAGAGGCCACGGGAATTGTATGCGGTGGATTTATATGGGCCGTTGCCGAAGACCAAGTTTGGAAACCAGCACCTAATGGTAATAATAGATGTTTTTTCTAAGTTTGTGCAGATATTTCCGATAAGAAAGCCCAGTGCCGCCAACTGTATACGGCAAGTGAAGCGATTTATAGAAATGTGTGGGAAGCCGACTAAGATATTGAGCGACAGAGGTACACAGTTCACCAGCGGAAGATGGAAAGAAGAGATGGAAACGTTAGGATTTCCGTCCATCTCACGGCAGTGCGACATCCACAGAGCAACCCAAGCGAACGAGTGATGAGGGAATTGTCACGTTTGTTTCGGGTATATGTCGCGGAAAATCACCGAGCGTGGTTCGAAGCCGTTCCGGTGCTGAACGAAGTGTTAAATGCAGTACCACACTCAAGTATCAATGTAACACCATGGGAGGCGCACTTCGGTGCCAAGAAGAAGAGGCCATTCGATGACGTGAAAATACCACCGGAAATCGGCGGTTTTTGAACAAGTGACTACCGATCAGAAGATAGTGTATGACCAGTTGCGGAAGTCGGCAAAGCAGCGTAGCAAGGCTCAGAAACATTTCTGTCGGGGACAATTTTGTGTAGGGGACCAGGTTTTAGTCCGCTCGCCTCACTCGTCCTCATCCGATCAGAAATTGTTTAAGAAATTCTTTCCGATATACGACGGTCCGTATACTATCACGAAGGTACTCAATAACAATAATGTTGTAATAGCAGATCGAGGACAAGAAATAGGTGTCCAAAACCTATTTAATGTTAAATTATACAAAGCCGAGTCTGTAAGATTATGTGGTGAGAAAGGAGTTTGTAATGTAGTAATATAGTAGAATAGTATTATAAGCAAGAAAGCAAGATTGTTTAGGGTAAGATTTAGTTGTAAGTAAATGCGAGGGTACACTACACAAGACCGTGAAGAAGTAGCAGGTGTAGCGAGTGACAGGTGCCGCGATAGACGACGGTAGAGCGTACCGACTTAATGCAGTGCCACTGCAAACATTGCAGTGTGTCCGTCGCAAACAGCAGGAAACGGTAGTGTTGTGTACTTCAGAGACGCATTGTTAGTGCAAGATCAAGTTCACCAACACAGGCAACGATGGCCGTTGAACTGTAACAGGTGCCGAGTGGAAGAGGATACGTGGTAAAGAAACGGGACCAACAATGTGTAATGCTAGATGTAGACTCATCATGACGGTGTCATATCTGAGCGACATCTTAGGCGGGAGATGTAATATTCCATGATTCCCCCAAGAATAAGGCACAAGTCAAAGAATAAATAGAAAATGCATAACATTAACATGAACTGTAAAAACAGATGAAGGCGATGTCGCGTAGCGATAGTTTTGAGAAGTAAACGGAAAACGCGACAAATTCACAATTGGGACAAGATAGGGCAGTAGCGTTCATGTAGCGAAGTCGTTTGCAAGTTATTTGAAGGAAATCGCATCACGCGTTCGAAAGATATGAACATTTTTGTATAGTATAAATTCCAGCTTGTAAACAGACATGATAGCCATTGTTGTGCTTTAAGGTTCAGTAAATCAAAAGGTGTTTGTGGCGAAATTAAGAGAACGCGTGAAGCAATACAAACAAACTTTAAGAACCAACAGAATAAATCATTTAGAAAATTATGGTAACAGTCGCAACGTTGGGAAACTTCGAGGGGCTACGCCAGAACAGAAAATGTGAATTAAATTAAATGATGTAATATTTTGTAGGAGAAGCAACAGCGATCGTGTGATGTTAAAAGAATAAAAGAGCTGACGATCCGGACACAACAATGACGAAGAGAGCGCGGTCGAAATAAGCTTGAATACGGATGCATGTTGAAACGCTCCGCAAAAAAGTTTTTATTTTAATAGAAAATTGCGTTCAGTTTGTGAATAGAGTGAAATATATCGTGTTTAGTAACTGTCGAGTTAATGGAAAGATAAAACGTGGAAGAGATATTTATATATATTCACGAAAACAGTGTTCTGGAACACTGTCGCCATATTGTCGGTCGCAGTTAACAGAAACTAGTATAGTAATTAGTGAGTAGTTTTAATCAGGATATTCTTCATTTAAAGTAAATTTGTCGTTAACAAACGTGTGTGAAATGGATGGACGCTGTGGGAGATGAATTAATGGATGCTACATGTATACTACGGAGGTGACATGGAACAATGGCGTTACGCGGATGGCCGATTTCTACGAAAGGAAAGTGCAATAACTTTGCGTAATTTAATAGTTCACATAAATGGGAAGAAAGAACAGATTAGATTTTAATGTACAAGACCAAGTTTTGCGGAAATAATAATAGGCTATATTCAGACAGAATAGGGGATGCGCATTCAAGTGTGAATGATTTGTTTTGTTTTTTTTTGTCGATTGTGTAAATAGTAAGTGTGAATAAGATTTTAGGTATTTCAGGTATTGTGTTTTGTTGTTTATTGTATTGCATTTGTGTATGTTTTTGTTGTTATGTCTCCAGCGGAGTGTGGAAAGTGAAAACCAGAAAAGAATAAATAATGCCGGACGTATTTGGTTCGACAGTAAGCCATATAATATGATTTCGTGATTTTGTATTAAACAGTGACCTACGCCCAACTGTCCAAGTATCTCGTTAGGCTCCTGTACAGGCCAACCACAGCCTCACGCTCAATAGTTTTATAACATTGAAGGAGTAGCTAAGTAACGGGCACAGTTTTAGATAAAGGAGGCAAAAGTTAGCAGGGCATAAATTTGTATAGATTTTATATAGAGTAGAGAGATTCAAGGTATAGTCGTTTTATTTCATATTGTCACCGCAACGTGGTGCGGTTACATACAGATTTGGGATAAGTAGGCAAGACGTTCCATTACAATATAGAGCATGAATGGCGATATCCGCTTGTCAATTGTAATACGATCTAAGATCAAAAACCGAAGCTACGGTAGCACCTTGGATAGGGATATCCTAGGGTTCAAGTTCATGGCAACTGAATTTTGATATAGCTTAGAAAGATAACTTGGTCGAATTCAGTCGCTGTGGGGACAGAACTCGAAGCCTGCTGAATAATCGGTGGTTTTCTGTAGTTTCTCAGGTCAATTCCGAGAGAAGGACCAAAAGTTCCTTAACAAACAGGCCATGGACAGCGTGCCGTCTTATCTTCATCTGTGTTCCCCTTTTCTCTAACATACACGCATTGCACTATTACACGTATTGCAAGACCACTTGGGAGCTTAGAGTTTGTCTCGCCTGGAGCTGTGCCTCACTGATAGAGATATCTGGAGTATGAAAACTTTGCCAGCAGACGTATATGTCAGCACCGGATCTCACTTTCCATAAGGGAGCAACACCGGTACCTCTCGGGTTATAACACGTATATCAATCCACTTATAATACTTATACCCATAGCAGTTGACTCGCACAGAAACACAGAATAATTAGTTTATCAATGGATTAATCGACGTTAAGTGACATGGAGAACATGTTTCCACTCTTAAAACAATGGTTTACTAACAGTAAGTGCGGAAAGTTTGCACAGTTCAAGATAGTACCCACAGAAGGTCTTTACATTAAATACACTCCATATTCAATGTGGAGCGAATGTCTGGATACGTCACAGCCCTCAATATGTGGAAACTTTCCCTCACTGCTGATACAGCCTCACCACACTTCTGACACAGCGCAGACAACGTAATCCCTTAAACTCACCAACGCCATAAGTAGCCGCCCGGGAAGCCTGCCCAACCGCACGGCGGCCTGGGTGCCTCAAAGGCAGCTAGGTGTGCTTGGCGCGGAGAGCACCGCAAGCTTTAACAGTTCGCGGAATGGGTTAGCGGAGGGCGTGTACATTTGCGCGTGTGGGCGTGGGCGTGGGCGTGCGCGCGCGGGAGGGCGTGTGTGTTCCTCCCCAGAGGCGGCGTGCGCTGGACCGAGGCGAACACGCACCAGGCGGACGCCGCTGTTTGCTGGGGTCATCGCCAGACGCGTGCCGGTGCGCGCAAATATTGGTCCGAAGGTCTCACTGCGGCAAGTCACGCCGCTTCGGAGGGCCGACGACGCGAATGGCTCCGGACACCCGCACGAATAGGCTCGTTCTTTGTCTGCTATTACCCTGAGAAGTAATTATTGGGTGCAAATTTCTGTTTTCTATTCTTTTGATTTCTTTCTTTTTTTTTATTTATTCCTTATTTTTTTCCTTCTTCCCATTCTTTATTAACAGTAGGAAATTTTTTTGTTCTTGACTCGTCAAAACTTCCGCTAACATTTTCTGTCAACTCCATTGTTCTTTCCACTTAATTATCCATATAAATTTGAACTAGTGCATCTTAATTTTCGTACACATAAACCGTAGTTGGCTACCTTGCCCACATTGGTTGAAAAAGCTCTTACCAAAATTCCCAGTTTGAAAAACCAAAGTCTTTCTGAATCGGCATCAACAGAAATTGTGAAGAAATTTTGGCCCCATATGAATCTGCGATTGATAATTGGAGATGGTAAGAATTGCAAGAGATGGATGAAATATTCACAATAAATGAAATGCACTATATTATTGTAATTTGTCGTAACCGTTACAAGTAATACGAGAAAGCCGTATTAGATCTACTTGTTATAATATTTACCCCCAACCTTCTTCTTCTTCTTCATCTTATTCTTTTCAATTTCTTCGCCTAAATTACATAATCTGTCTTAATCATTTTTTCTTGAGTTATTGAATTTGATATTATTATACTCATTAGAATTAATTTCTGCAGAAACTTTGGAAACCTAATTTCCAAAGGTCTTTAAAAAAACATTATCGGAAAATACCCTTTATATTTTATTTTAAAACAATATTTCATGTTATTTTTAACCATAAAAAAGCATGCGAGTGTGATGTACAGCTATATTTTCGAGAAACTTAAGTTAATTTTATTAGAGAAAATCCAAGATGTAAATTTACAATCTTCGGAGAAAGGGCACAGACTATGCATCATTATTATGAAAACTGCACCTATTTACTACCTGAACCATATACTGGAAAGACTATAATATTTTCATTGCAACTGAGATTATCAGCTCTGGGACACATTTTTCCATTTTGGACCGTTTACTGAGAGAAGACTTCAACCACAGATTAAACATTCGAAGCAATGATATTCTAACTTTTGGGAATTTCAACTCATGAACTTCTCCCGAAAAGCCAATTCGATGTGATAGAAATTCCGCGTAATTCTGGACTTATATGTGAGCCAAACAGATGTGCTTCATCAGCTTCCGCAACAAATATTATAACGTAGCAGCAGGCGCACATCAAGGAATTTCTCAGTGTCAGTTCTCAGAAGAACAGAGGTTAGCCGCCTTCTGGGATTTCGCAACCGATGCTCAGGTCACGCTCACACAAGCCCTCGAACCGAAGCGTCCCGTATCCAATGGACGATTCCGAGGAGAGCTCGTAGAGAGGAGGTCAGTAGAGATGGTTGTGCTCGACATGCCTGCACGCAGAGGTTCTCGCGTGAGCTCTCAACAGATGGGTCCTGTACCCGGCCTCGCTCTCACTCCGTCCTCACTCCCTCACCCCTCGTCGTCCTGGTGCACCAGCTCAGTGCATCAACTGATGTCACTGCAGCGCTTCTGACCGTCGAGTCCTGACGGCGGCAGAATTTTCGACACTTGCTTTTCAGCTAGGTCGAATTCAGTCGCTGCCTGGGGGAGAATTCTAGCGGCCGGCTGCTCTGATCGGTAGTTTTCCGTGGTTTCTCCGATCAACACCAGGCGAATGCCGGAGCAGTACCCTACCAAACGGGCCATGGACCGCGCGCGATGTGTCCTTCCTCTTCCTTGTCCTATCCTCTCCCTTTACACACACACTAACATGCACTACACTACCACATATTCCTGGAGACCGGTCAGGAGCATAGTGCTTGTCCTGGCTGGGGCGGTGCCTCGCTGGTGGGAGAGTCCTAGTTAGGGGGAAACCCCACTAGCCGACGGTAGGCCGGCGCCGGATCTCGCCATCCAGCGAGGGAAGATCACCGCCATCTCCCGGGGGAAAACATGCACTACACTAACGGGACTAATGACCAAAGCAGTTGACGTACCCGGAAACACGAAAAAATTAATCAGTCATCCTGGTGCCTCTTCCATTTGTTTCTTCTAGGCCAGAGGTTGGGGGGGCGGGTATGTTTGATGAAAGGCTGAAAGTATTTTTTGATAAATCGTTAAATAAAATCCGTTGTTTGATTGGTGATTCCGGGCGGTATCCGCTATGGTCAATGGCCCGGTAAGTGTAGCGTATGTGTTTCTCCTCGGGAGATGGCAGTCATCTTCCCCCAGTGGATAGTGAGATCCTGCGCGGACCGACCGCCGACCTACCCAAAAACTCCGCTAGAAGGCTTTTCAAAAACTAAGTATCTCCTACCAGCGGGACACCGCCCCAGTCTCGACAAGTTCTAAACTACCGACAAGTCCTCCGCCATATGTGGTGTTGAGGGTATGTGTAATCTCAAAAGTTGAGAATAGGAAAAGGAAGAGGAAGTAAAGATCGCGCACGGTCCGTGGCCCGTTTGTTAGGGTACTGCTCCGGCATTGGTCTGGTATTGAGCGGAGAAACGACGGAAAATATCGATCAGAGCAGCCGGTCGCTAGAATTCTCATCCTGACAGCGACTGAATTCTCCATACTTGAATACTTCTACTACATACTTCCTCTGATACTTAACATGAAGCCAATCACACATACATTCCACACTTGACGTTTCGGATACTTAACAGAATCCATTTTACCGACAATTCATTTATCGACCTTCGCTGAAAGGAACAACACAAGTTGCTACAGCGAGTTAGATCGAGAGACAATCGCACGTATTGCCGCCCCGCAAAATGGTTTTGAGGTTCACAAATTGTGATTATTAATAAGACACCCCAGCCTACAAACAAAACTGTATGAATTCACAGTGGCAGACACATTAAACAAATACTTTCATCCAGGTGGAAATTGGTTGATTATCTAGTAAACAGAAAAGTGTCTCTCTGCCTCTTCTAGTTTGTTTTTTGCAGTTTGAAACTGATGTGTTTACTAACAATCGAGCTAATTGTTCGTCAAGCTCTGCAGCTTGTCCATTTACATTACCTGTCATGATGTCTTTTGCGATCCATACTGCGCACAGTTCGGGGGTCATTATACGCTATTTGCCACGATGTGCATTACCAACTCTCTCATTACACGCAAAGCCTCTAGATCTGCCGTTCAATCTCCGTCATTTCATCTCCATCGTTAATAGCCTCGCCGGCATTTCCAGTTGTCATTTAGGGTTGCCAATAGGGAACGAAATGTGAAGTAAAATAAACACATGGTCTCAAATGGTAAAACTTATTTGATGACCGTAATGTCAATTATCGTAACATATAAAATTACAATAACAAAAATTATAAATAAAAGTTACCAGCAACACTATTCAACAAAAAATTGTTCAATCTTTATTTTATAATACTCGGTATAATATGGGTTTAGAGGCACCCGCAAAATTATCAAATTTATCTCAGTTTAGTTAGGGATAACACTCCTGAAGTCACGAACCATTGATTTAGTTTTGTTACTCCATGACTTTAATATGTTCTTATCTGGTGCTTATAGCCAAATTGTACGCGTAAATTTTATTTGTTACTTATACGACTCAGTACAAACTTGCTTGTCCGTTTATTTTAATCTCTGCTTTTCATTCTTTTCATTCTTTAACAGAGGCCTATGGACGTAACGTTGAGGGAGGGACATCAAGAGATGATTGAACCTTCCCGGAATTTTAGATAGAACCTTGGCAATATTTTTATTGATTTATTGAATTAATACGGAACACACAGTAGATTAAAAAACATTGCAGCTCTTCAAGATTTCAACAATATACACAGACATTGTTCTCAGAAAAGAAAGCTCTACTATATTCTTCGAAGGAAGACGATAGCGGCAGCTGTGGTTAGAGTGGTAGTGATAGTAAAGATTGTGCTGATTCCTCATCGTCGTTTGATAGAAAACTGCAGGTTTGCGGGAATTCCAATCTATCCACCAATGCAGAAGCAACTTCACAATATTGTTCCTGAGCATTTTGGTCTATAAAGGACGACGAAAGATGATTATGTATACCATATTAACGTTCCAGCCTTACTGTCACTAAATGAATAATTAACGTTATATTTTACACTGCCATAATATTTGTAACTGCCTTAAGAAAAATGAAATTAAAATTAAAGTTCCTGTTTGGTTGCGTTGAGTTCATATACGTATTACGAAAATCAATCATGTGCTCAGAAATCAATAGTACAGGACTAAGAATTGTTTGAAGAGATCACCGCGAAGTGCAAAAGAAATAAATTTGCACAAGACACTTAAATTGTATACTAATGCACGTTTGCAAATTGTATACTAATACAGCGTTACCAATAGCCCTGCAAATTTGATGAATTCATATGCAGTCCCCTCCGGTTATAGTGAACTCGGGTATAGTGAACCTGCGGTTATAGTCTTACATCAGTGGTCCCGTTTCACTTACATTACAAATAAGCGTAAGAAGATTCGGTTATTGTGAACCTGATCCTCGGCTGTAGTGAACTTAGGAAGTAAGTTCTGGAAATTAATTGACTCTCGTATATTATTAGACGATTGAAAGGGTCATCAGAGACTGGTGTTCCAACAGTGCGAGAGGCATTGAAAGGTACCAAGACTGCATTGCCATACTTAGAGACAGAAAACGATGCAGAATGAAGGATAGAGAGAGCACGAACTCTGGGGAAAGATCTACTGAAAAATGTACGAAGCAAACAATTGAAAATAATTGATATTTTTACGTACAAATAAAAATAGTGAAATCTTCAGTTCGTGTTGTCAATGAATTTTGCTGTAATTAATGAAATCAATTGTTATGGAGAAATTCCATTTAATTTTTACGTCATCGGATATAGTAAACTGATATAGTGCACCAAACATGTTAGTCCCAAGAAGTTCACTATAACCGGAGTCGACTGCAATTAACCTATTTCTCTCCGTCTTTCTCTTCCCTCTCTCTGTACACTCGCTCAGCTATTCTCACGTTGACCCATCCACTCGAACATCCTTTCGATTATCCACTCCCGCCCATTCATCCTCCTACTAATCCTTGCGCTGGCTCACTCCACTCTCCCCGCTCCCCCTCCTGATCCTCCGGCCAGGTTTACCGCCCAAGCTCCGGTCTCCGGTTCGCGTCGCACGGCCGGCCGTCGGCCCAGCGCGGTCTTCGCTCGCCCACGCCCCGGTAATTAATGTCTGTCCACGTGGCCGCTCCCCGCAGCCGCAGCGCAAACCGAGATGCAGGGGGCGGTGGCACAACAACGCGCAATCAATACGACGCACCTCTCGCCTCCCCCTCCCACGCCTCCGCCCAGAACCATCAACTGTACCACGACCCCGCGTCGGGCGCACCAGGAACGTGCCGAAACTGCGCCACTTTTGGGCCGCCAAAGCGCCACAGTCGTGTCCAAATGCGCCAAAACCGAACCGCAATTCCGCCGTGGACGCGCCAGAAGCGTACTGCGCCTGGCCCGAACGCGCCAACCCCAACAACGTGTCACGATTGCGCCACGACTGCACCGCAACTACACTACGTAACCATGATTCCACCGAAATCTTCAAAAAAACCAAAAAAAACCAGAATAGCCAGGATTCCGCCGCATGCGCAACAGAATAAACTAATCAATCAATCAGTCAAGTTTACTTATTTTTATGGCAAGGCTCAGGCCGTCAGATCTGCTCTTCCGCCTGAACACGTAAATTATTCTAAGCTCCTTTCGCAATCCAGCAGAGAAAGAAGGAATAACTCGGTCGACGGAGGTGATTTGAATTTAACTTAGAAGCTTTTTTTAGGTTTGAAGATATTTTACATGCAATAAATCTACAACATGGGACAGTCGGCTTTGCGTCTCCGAAGGAAGAAGTGCGAAGGAGCTCTAGCTCTTAAAAATCCATGACTTCAATAGGATTTAAACTCTCGAACGTGGGTATAAAATGTAAACAACGGTCACAGTTCAACGGAAATATCAGTCGTTTGCTACCGGACGGCCAACGTTTTTCATACGAAACACACCAGAATATTGTACTCGTAATCGTACGAATATTCCCATAAAAGCATAGTTCATGTTTAAACATTTGCGAGAAGCACGCGCTTCAAAATCATCTTTGTGTATCACAGATGGTCTTGTTACGAGATGACCGTGACTCGTCCTGATTTTGGGAGAATGGAAGCGACCGAATCAAGGTAACATCTTCGTCCGACTGTCTATGTTTTCGGATACCACCGGAAGAGGTCATTTGGGTTCATTATTACCATTTTCGTTTACCATCACCTGTTTCAACGAATCGGGCATGTCATACAAAAACGTCCGCTGTTGGTCGATCGAAATTTCGGCCAAAATCGGCTTTACTGTGACCGTCGCCTTCCACCTAACAACGTGTGGTGAGTATCACAGTTGCACTAGCCGTTACACCATCAAAGCTGCAGACTGTTACAACTCCAAACTAAGCTGCATCGCGTCACAACCATGTTACAAATGCGCTTCAAACGTATCATAGCAGTACCACAACTGCTCCGCGCACCAGCACCGTGCCAAAACCTGTTAGAAATGTGCCACGAACCCGTCACTGCTATGCCACAACTGGGACGCCACTTCACCTCGAACAAAGCTGAATCATGCAACAATTGCGCTACAATTGACCCTCGCTTATCCCTCGAACGCGCCAGTACCGTGTCTAAAGCATATCACAATCTTGATATGTCTGCACGCTCATTACAGTACCGTGTTACTTAGCATCAAAAGAAAGACCTCCGCTACGATTCCAGAACGGTTGTCATAAATATTCCTCGCCACAAGTCGTCCGTGTCACGACCGCATCACAACACCAGTCACCATAGTGGACAGACACCACAGAAAGACGACACCACAGTCACCAGAAGTGGACAGTGAACACCCCACAACGCTGCCAAACCAGAACCACGGTCGTTTCACAATCCCGACTAGCTCACTCCACAGTCCCACCATGGTCTTGAAGCAGCGGCGCCATCTCCATTCTGCCGCAAACGGAACACGACCAATCTCGTCGCGGCAAACTCCCTTCAGCTACATCGCTGCTATCATCTCACTACCGACGTCGTCCCACGTCTATCCGCCTGTTCCTCCGCCAGCACCTCAGTCTGACCGCACCCTCACATCATGCCAAGTTGCTTCTCGCCTCGCAACGTAATTCTCTCGCTCAACGTAATTCTCGTCCCGTCCCCGCCTAGCTTCATGCCCGCCTCTTTGCTCCCGTCTGCATCGTGGCGCGTGCTTTAACTACTATCCACCTCCATCTTCACACCCGCTTCCGCGATGGCATCGCCTTGTTTCTCCCCTTTCCTGCCCCGCCTCCGTATCGATCTCCATCCCTTGTTTCACACCCCTCCATGACAGCGATCTGACGCACTGGTCCATCCCGGTCGTATGATCCGTCCCTCCTCCTGTAATCTGCAGGCGACCTCATCATCGGTGCATCTACGGGATTGCCAGAGTGAGAAGAGACGCTCTTCTGTGCCGGACGTCAATTTGAGAAAGTCTCTGAAAACGTGGATACAGTTCTGACATTTATTTTTTCACAACCGGTTCTCTCTTACGATTTTGAATAACTTCATATTTTATTTCAATAGAATAGATGATTCATTAAATAAGGTAACGTGCCTCTATAGAAAAGTTTTAATGCAACATGCTTTTACAGATTTATGGACACTGTAAATTAAGAACAACAATTTTGCCTGAAGGTTACAATAGTGATCACAAACCCAGATGAATCTGTGAATATTTTGTACTTCTCTTCGTCATGTGGCATCAGCCGAAGGGTATCCGAGGGAAAGCCATAATTTCACACAATTAGTCGCAACCCATTCTTCAAGAGAATCAAATCAAGAGAGATTGTACTAATCAGAAATATGTTATTCAAAACTACAATAATTTTAACAAATTGGCACATCGTGCCACAATAATTTTAACTACAATACTACGTCTACAATAATTTTAACAAACTTAAATATCAACTGGTACTGCGAAGCACAAAACGTTTAATAACCGGTTCTGCAAACTACAATAATGTTCCAATATACAGGTTGAAACATACGCCTTTTAAAGGTCTAACTTTACAGCAAATACGGAGCACTGAGTATTCTAATTTCGATGACAGCATGCAAAATATATACAAAGTATCAATTATGTTGGCGATTAGTTAGCAATTGAAATAGTTTTGGTGCTAATTTTCTCTTAAAATTTTATTAGATATTGGATATAACTCTAACTTAATATTTTGGGTTTTATATATTTTCATTTTCGTCCATGTAATGGCCTTCGCTTCGAAGAATATATAAAATTCTGAATTTTATTTCGTAATAACGGAAGACAAATAAACACTGTTTGATTGTTTTATTTTTGATTGTCCAACACCGGGTGAACTTGTGCGTTCGTATCCATCGATTCCCTCCCATTTTCCAATTCACCGCCGTAACCTTTCCTCAGCGCTGGAAACTTCGTTTGCATTCTTCCAACCCTAAATCAACCCGAATACGCCCCCACTGTATAATCTTATAACCGGCGGTATGAAAAAATTATGAGCCAATCTTGTTTAATCCCGTATTACCCAAGGGTAATTTAAAGGTTCGTCTTTTTTTCAGCTGCATCACCTGCTAGAGTGAAGGGGTTTGGCATGGAGTTATGGAACAGCTTCACGAATTTTGGTCCAGAGCAGCGAATTTTGAGCAGCTGCAACGAATGAGTAAATGCCTCTGAATCCGCTGTGACTTACCCTACAAAATGACGGCGCCCGAAAAAATCCATTCTGAATAATTGATGAGTTTTTCAAAACAGATTTATAAATCGTATCCGAGGTATTCCGACCGTTGCTTGCAACGGACAAAATTGAAACTGGATTGTCAGCTCCTACCTTGACAGATACAATGCAATAGGATTTGTGACAGAAGGGTAAAAGTGGTGTTCGCGGAATGCGAAAGGAAAAAAAAGAACAATTGCAATTTAAAAGGAATTAATGTAGAGGAAATAAACAAAACAAATCGAAGAACAAAAAAATGAAATATCGTGGATACATAGTGAAGTTTTAAAAATATCAGAATAATTTAGGGAGGTATTTGTATACTATCCTGTAACAAAAGTTTTTTAAAAGCATTTATGTTAACATCAATGCATGGTTCAACGTGCATTAAAGTTTTATTTCACAAACTAATTCTCTTTTCTCCTTGTAGTGTGATTACGAAGAAATTTGTTATAGAGTCCATATCAATCATTCATATACACTTGTTTTCATTATTCTCTTCAAAATAATTATTTTATATGAAATACGTATCCATCATTTTTCTGAGATAAGCACAGTACCACCTTGTGACAATACTGTCGATGGTTCTAATTGTATACAACATCTAATTATGTTTAATTTTGTACTGTAATTGTATTAAGTATGATACACGAAAAGGGGTAGAATTCACCCATTTACGTTTTGTGAAATCAAAATAATGTTCGTATATACTTCATAGTTTGCAACCACGGTTTCAATCTAGTCACAAAAAACTGTTTAATACAATGTGTTCCTATTGATCAACTAGTCAAAATTCAACGTGACTTAACAAGTTCATTTCATATAGTGTATTATTCAAGTTTTGTTTTAATTCCGATTGAAACGTATTATTTTTTAATTACCATAAAAAAACTTATAACTATAAATCTAAAATAATTTCATGAACTCGAAATTCACTAACACATCGCCAGTTTTCGGTAAGTCTTCCAAAAAGTTATCAAACGAATTATTCAAGCACTCTCATGTGGTTAATTAGTTGAACAAAATAAACGTCATCTCTTTAAGGAAACCATATTTGCAACAAAACAAAAATTATATTACCACAAATAAAAACGTGGTGAAATACGATACCAAAAATAAAGTTCAAATAACCCGCGTCATAAACTCGGCCAGCTTATAAGGTTGCGTGTAACTTCCTAGCGACGCCGGAGCGTAAATTTTGGTCCTGAGAGGCGCCGAACCACATCGTCCGCAGCGGTGGCGGTTTTGGGGGCGAAAATTATGAAATCATCGCTAGCAGCATATTAGAATTCTGGCGTGCCGAGCGCCTTCTGGTCTTGATCGCGGCCTCCTAAATCGACTCGTTGCTATCGGGGCCTTGGCGTGCGCGGACTCCGGTTCGCTTTCCAGCAAAGAATCGCTTTTCCAGGAGGCTGTGGTAACATGCCTTGCCCACCCATCATTGAAAACACATTATTTGTTCACCGCCGCATAGAGTAGAAACATACAGGACAAGACGCGACGCGGCAAGAACAATTTGATTGATGGATTGTTGACTGATTGATTAATTGATTTATTCATGTGTCCGGGCGCGTCAACTGCTCTGATCATTAGTTTCGTTAGTGTAGTGCATGGTTTTTCTCGGGAGATGGCGGTGATCTTACCCCGCTGGATGGCGAGATCCGGCGCCGACCTACCGTCGGCTAGTGCGGTTTCCAGCTAACCAGGACTCTCCCATCAGCGGGGCACGGCCCCAGGCGGGACAAGCTCTAAGCTCCCGACCGGTCTTCCGGAATATGTGGTAGTATAGTGCATGTTAGTGTAAGTGTGTGTGTGAGGGGAGAGGATAGAACAGGGAAGAGGAAGGACATATCGCGCGCGGTCCGTGGCCCGTTTGTTAGGGTACTGCTCCGGCATTCGCCTGGTGTTGGAGAAACCACGGAAAACTACCGATCAGAGCAGCCGGCCGATAGAATTCTCCGCCAAGGAGCGACTGAATTCGACCTAGTCGAAAATCCTGCCGCCATCAGGACTCGAACCTAGGACCTCCCGGTCAGAGGCGCTGCAGTGACATCAATTGATGCAGTGAGCTACCGCTCCCGGTGCTAAGATTAGTAACATTCAGGGCGCGAAGCGACGCAAATGGGCACAAATAGTGGAAACATGGCTCTGTCGAATGCACGAGACTTCTGTATGTTTGATGTGTATGTGTATGTTAATGTGTATTTGGAACGGCAATAATAAGTCGTAAGCAAAGAGAGAGAAGAGTGCAATATGTTCTGGGAGACAGGAGCATGGGGAATATTTCCATCTACTTCCCATTATAATTCGGAATAATGAAACATTTTCAGGTTTGTATGAATAGAAATATGTTAGAAAATGTGTGAGTTATGTGTATATAAGAGTAACTACTATTTAAAGAATCCATTACCTGGGTAATTTCTTCCCCCATCTTGGTAATAACATCTCTGTTCATATAAAAAATTGGCGGTCTCAAAATCGCTTCGTTAAATAACTTCACCATCTATGATCACTGCTGGCGAGTTTAGACACCATCTAGAGTTCTCTAGACGGTTTTGGTATAGATGGCGTTCAGTTCGGGGATCATCCGCACGAATAAAAAACAAATCAAAAAAAGTGTGTGTGTGTGTGTGTGTGTGTGTGTGTGTGTGTGTGTGTGTGTAAGGGGAGAGGATATGACAAGGAATGGAAAGACATCGCGCGCGGTCCGTGGCCCGTTTGGTTGGGTACTGCTTCAGCATTCGCGTGGTGTTGATCGGAGAAACCACGGAAAACTTCCGATCGGAGCAGCCGGCCGCTAGAATTCTCCTCCAGACAGCGACTGAATTCGACGTAGCTGAAAAGCTAGTGTCGAAAATCCTGCCGCCGTCAGGACTCGAACCTAGGACCTCCTGGTCAGAGGCTCTGCAGTGACATCAGTTGATGCACTCAGCTACCGCTCCCGGTAGCAATATCGACAGACTGTGCATTGGCAGTCCATTCGCGTCCTCAACGTCGGTGTGAAATCAACTTTTCCAGCTTCATCCAATCGGAGCAGTCAATTTGTTGATTAGCTAATGTTTCGCAAATAATAATTACATCCACTTAGTAGCTAAGGAGTCGTGACAATATGCCTATTAATTCATCAAATCCCAGATATGAATGAGAATTTCAAAACTTCAAAATATCATCCATTATGAACTTAATGTCTGGTGAAAATAATACACTTTGTATTTTACTTTCAAAATAAAAAAACAATAATTACATCCAAGTAATGCAATCAATCAAGCTTTTCAGTTTACAAAGATTGTTAACGTTGTTTGTTTTATTTTTTATTGAGAGCATAATAAATTAATTTTCACATTAGTAATTGGTTTAACAAGAAACCTCTCTGTTCACTAAATCAATTTTTCCAATTGCAGGAGTTGAAGTGTCGTACGTTTAAAGTAGAATGTTTAATGAAAAGCATTACTGTACGGTGAAGTACCACTTTTTAAAATGTATGAGTTTGCCGATAAGAAATATTTTACAGTAAAAATTTCTGCATTCAAGCTGCATTCAAAATAGCTACATTTGGAAAGTCCTTGAAATTGACACTTTACACAAAAACGTGCACAAATGTTGACGAAAGAGCATTTTCTAAGAGAATTCATAAATTGGAAAAAGGATAAAGTAATCATGGCGGTAATATTAGTTAAATTCTTAACAAAAATGAACAGATCTGGCTGATAGCTGTGACGTCTGCAGAAATCTATAATATGAAATACTTTATTTGTTATTATTTTAGAAAAAATTAAATTCTGATCAACCGTTATACAGGTTTTGCTGCTAAAGGTCGCATGTCCAGAAAATAAAATTTTCTACATTTTGTGATATACCACCGTCACAAGAACGAATTATTTCTCCTGCCAATAGAGATGATTTTTATTTAAGGAAATCCCGTATATTATGACAATAGAACTCGCAACTCAATCTAAAAATGATGAAAATCAAACTTTTGTCGATTTATGTTTCCTTTGAGTGAATACTGAACTTCTTATTCTTAAATATTGTTATTCCTACATTGTCAAAGTAGATTTTTTCATTTAGAAATTATGTTTTTATTAATCATGTTGCATATGAAATAATTAATGTGTTGATTTAATTAAGCATTCTGTTTTTTCATTGGTAAGCTATCACTGGGCAGTTTACGGTAACTGACAGTTCCTAAATTTAGCCTGTTGAAGATCAGTTGATTTCAAACAAAAACCGCAGTTGATCCCCATTTTGGGCCCGGATATCTCCGCAGTGCGGAATGGCCAAACTAATTGGCTATTTCTCAGCAAACGTTATATCGAGTAGTGATGACACAGAATCCGGGCATTGCGGTGTTCCAATTCTGCTTTTAAAGGCATCTGCTATAGGTACTTTGGCATGAGAGTGATTTGTAGTTAAAACTAACCAAATGAACGATATAACTCGGACAGTGAAAGGTTATTTGACCATCAAGATTCGTTTTATATTCTTCAAACAATAACTCGAATAACGTTTCATAACAGACTGCTCTTCCACTATTCATACATTTCAGAAGTGAAGTGTGTAATGTTATTTTGAATTGCGTACATACTCTAATTAAAAACTGCTCTTCATTGGGAAATCTGCTAGTTTTTTCGGTATTTTAAAAAAACACAAAAGAGGATGAAACTCATTAAAAACTTTTACAATTGAATCAACTGAAAATAAGTCGTGAAAACTTCCGAAGGTAGAGAACACAGAAAATTCTGAAACCGCCAAAGTTCAAGATGCTGAATAACCGATGCAAAAATTCTCATCACAGGTAGAAAATGTTTCAACGAGTTTCAATCTGAGCACCTTCGTTGCATTCTCGGTCAATGAACAGCCGACTTAATCAAGAGAAATATCTATAATATAGAATGGGTAATTTCCAAGTAAAGTGACTCACAATAGTTCTACATTTATCATTGCATAAATGAATATTAAGAAATGAATCGTTGACACTTACTGAAAAAATGTAGTTCATAAAATTGAGATTTCTAAAAACATCGCTTGGTCGAGTTATACGTCATTCATTTTATAAATAGTCATTGTAACGTAATTCGTAGTTTGGTAATCTATTTTCGTAAAACTTTCATTATAATGAGAGGTGTTAAAAATCTGAAAAATTTTATCTTCAGTCCAGCTACTTTTTGAATAACTTCTTTAGAATCATTAAAATTATATTTAAAAGCGTATTGAATACAAAACGAGCTATTTTTCTGAAAATTTAACTCTATTGTGGTCCAGAGTTTTGTGTAATGTGTTTCCAATTTTACTCGTCATTCTAGTTCGTAAGTCTGTGTACGTTAATATACAGCATAAATCATATTAGCACGATTGTTCACAATAACCCAGGTTTAAGTTTGAGTCAGGGTTTCCTATACAAATTAATTTAACATCTTTGGAAGAAAATTCGATGACATATTCGCCAGAGAAAAAAAATTCCAGAAGAAAATCCTGTCTTTTGAGAATTATAAAAAACTTATACTTCGGTACCTACGAAGAAATTCTCGTGAGGAGCCGAATTCCTTTAAAGTCTTCAAAGGCCCCTGCATTCTTGACGTAGCTTGAAAGGAAGCATCGTGCCGAAAGAACATGTAGACAAAGAAAATTCACTGCGCGCATCATCTGCTTCGCCAGAAAATCTTCCAAGCTTTGACGAATCAATAATCCATATTAGGAAAAGAACACAGTAATATGGTATTCGGTGAACATTAAATATTAGTTTATAACGCGACAATATTAATATTTGAAAAGTTTGTTTATTTTCTGACATACGCACGAGTAATCTTTAAAAAGTGAAAGCTGTAATTCTCCAAATATATTCGAAAAAAAAAACATTCCGAAGAGAAGTAAAGCTGGCTGTCCCTTGTGGATTCACTGCATGTAAAAGATCCACAAGCATAAAAGAAGCCTCTGAGTTGAATTCAAATCGCTGTTCCTTCGCGTGAGTGATACCTTCGTTCTCTGCTGGATGCTGAATGCAACGTAGCCAGTCAGAAGGCTGAGCAGGCCTGGTGACCCACATAAAGTCTGACAGAACCACACTGGTGATCCATAGAAGTCTCGCCACATAAAATAAGGCATCATTGAAATGAATTGATAAACATTATATATCTTCATATCGGATTGCAAATTTATATTGGGAGGATACAATGTTTTATAAGAAGAAATTAACAAATTCTAGTGCATATATGTGAATTTTTTTGCTAAAAATCCATTTTTGTTAATAACAAGAAATAATTAAAAGTTCGTCTGTCTCTGTTTTTCATTTTTCACATTTCAATTTTATGTGCCTGTTTCCCTACACCAAACGTCAAAAAACGCCTAGATGAAGCAGGACCAAAGACTCTTAAACTTCTAATACCTTTCTATTAATTCAACATTTTTTAAGTACTTTATTTATTTTAAAACACTTTCGTAACATTGCATTGAGAGATAATAAACTGAGTTAAATATACCAACATTACGAAATCCCATACACCTCTTCTAGTTAATTACATAATCAGTTTCCACATAATATAAGGTAACCTAAATTATACATGGGATGGGACTGAGAGAGCACGCGTAGTTTTATTCGTCATATTTGCAATACGTAGTCGACTTACCATCTTTCAACATTTGCCAAGAATTCATACCGAAATATTTCCATTATAACAGTTCATCGTTGTTATTACAGATTCATAACCAACTGAAATAATTCAAGGTGAACTGTCATTGTCAACAATATTGCTTAATTCAAGAGAAGCTTTCGATGGCTTCGCCATCGTCATCATCATCATCATCAGTTTCCTGCTGTTTGGAAGGCACAAAACGACTACTTTAATTATTTCAATTATTTAAATGACAATGACAATTCATTCCTAAACCAATATTAGGGAAGAAAGCCATATCATTTACTATTTTGGGTAGAAAAGGATAATGGCCAATATCAAACGCAGCTGCTCAGGTGGCATTGGAAACCGTAACAAGAGTTAGAACATATGCAACGTAGGCAAGGATAGACGATATTTTTAAAGTATTTCATTGCCGTCTCTTCCTGTATTTAAAATATACAAAACCTGAGTATTGATTTTTTAAGTGATTAAACAATATTAAGCGGCACTATCCAGAACTTCCATTTTCTTAGTTCTTTTGAAACATTCTTTTCACAAAACCAAACATTATGTGTATTTTACACACCACAAGTTAATTTAAAAAAATATTTATCCGCGAAGAAATTCTTGATTGTTTTCAGGTGAATCTTTTTACTAGATTGGTTGGTTAGTTGGTTGGTAATTTTGGGCACGTCAACAGCTTAGGTCATTAGTCCCGTAAGTGTAATGCATATTTTTTCCTCAGGAGATGGCGGTGATCGTCCCCCACTGGATGGCGAGATCCGGCGCCGACCTACGGTCAGCTAGTGGGGTTTCCCCCTAACCAGTACTCTCCCACCAGCAGGGCACCGCCCCAGCCGGGACAAGCTCTAAGCTCCCGACCGGTCTCCCGGCATGTGTAGTAGTGTAGTGCATGTTAGTGTAAATGTATTTGTGAGGGGAGAGGATAGGACAAGGAAGAGGAAGGAAAGATCGCGCGCGGTCCGTGGCCCATTTGTTATGGTACTGCCTCCTGCATTCGCCTGGTGTTGAACGGAGAAACCATGGAAAACTATCGATCAGAACAGCCGGCCGCTAGAATTCTCCTCCAGACAGCGAGTGAACTCGACCTAGCTGAAAAACGAAAATCTCGAAAATCCTGCCTCGAAATCAGGACTCGAACCTAGAACCTCCCGGTCAGAGGCGCTGCAGTGACATCAGTTGTTGCACTGAGCTAGCGCTCTCGGTTTTTTAATAGGCATACACACAATACCATTCACAGTCTCTGTACGTAAAGAAGCCAAAAGTAATCTTAAAAAACGGAAAAATGGAATAATTACTGGATTACTTTCGAATAATTACAGCGGATTCGGTGGTGTAACGGTTAGCGTATCGGACTGTTGTACCCGAGTTTGCGGGTTAAAACCCGATCGAAGCCGTGGATTTTTAAGGGCAAAAAAATCCTTCGTACGCCTTCCTTCGGAGAGGAAGTAAAGCCGGCTGTCCCATGTAGTAGATTTACTGCATGTAAAATATCCTCAAGCCTAAATGAAGCCTCTAAGCAAAATTGAGTTCCGCCTGTTTCGTCGCCCAAGATAATACCTCCTTTCTCCGCTTGGTGGTGAAAGGAGCGTAGCGAAATTTGCGTGGTTAGGCGGAAGAGCGGGCCTGATGGCCCGAGTCTCGCCACGTAAAATAAGGCATTAACTAACTAAACTTTAAAAATAAGCCCTATTAAAAAAACTATTTATTTATATTTATCGAACACAAGCAAACATTTCTCAAGGAGAGAACAGGTAACAATGACAAGTATAAGAACTGGACCTTACACGTTCAGTTCTTCCATACGTCAGTCACACATACCTATCTGGAAATTTCATTGCAACATTATTACCCTGCAATACCTTTCTCAACATCCACCATATATTAACTCAATGGTGTATTTTTATGTTTTAGCTGAACACATACACGTATAGAATACATAGATGATAAGATAGGAAAATAAAGAACTGATATTATCATCCAAAAATATCAAAAGAAGATTCTAAATTTCTGTAAAATAGGCAAACTTGTTAACGAACACTAAATTTGAAACAATTTATTGAATTACACGATATTCAGTAATAAAGTAAATGAATATCGTATGTTGAGAAAAAGATCAACTCTGTAATGAAAATAAATTTATATGATAATGATTTCCCCCAGTTTTCAATTAAGGAATCATTCAATTAGATCATCAAATTCAACTTTTTTTATAATACTATTATTATTTCATGAACAGCGATAGTACCGAGTTATTTTTCATAAATTACCCCATGTTATTTCTCTGTAATACTATGAAATAGGTATTGCATTTTTATGCAGAAGTTGGTAATGACAATGCTAATAATAATAATAATAATAATAATAATAATAATAATAATAATAGTCTTTATTACTGGCGAGGCACAGGCCATAAGGCCTGCTCATCCGCCTAACCACTAATATGACTGTGAACAAATTTAAAAATTATTTATTTGAGATCTGTCTTTCTAATAGAGGATCGCCCCTATCGAGATGCACGCGGGTGTTCCTGGACGTGTCTCCCGCGACGTAATTGGACGTCCCGTCCGTCGCCCGGCGGCGACGCGTGCCGAGCAACCCGCCAGGCGCGGCGCGGCGCGGCGTTCCGACTGTGCTCCCGTGACGTCAGCGGTCGGCGACCAATCTCGTTACGGCTCTATAGAGGGGAAAATTTATTGGCTCCTGCGGAAAGATAACGAAGTTGGCGGCGCGGCGCTGCGGCGACTCGCCCTCCCCGCGGTGACGTACGAGCGTCGTCACGGGCGACGCGGGAGTTACGGCGGGCAGAGAGAGGACAGAGGATGGAGGGCGGAGGATGGAGGGCGAAGTGTGACGGGACAGAGAAGGGGGGAGGACAGGTCGGAGGAGAAGGGAGGATGGGGGCGCGGGGGGCGAGTGGGCGGATGGAGGGGGGGAGAGGCGGGGGGCAGGGAGAGGACGGAGGATGGAGGGCGGAGGATGGAGGGCGGAGGATGGAGGGCGGAGGATGGAGGGCGGAGGATGGAGGGCGGAGGATGGAGGGCGGAGGATGGAGGGCGGAGGATGGAGGGCGGAGGATGGAGGGCGGAGGATGGAGGGCGGAGGACGGAGGGTGGATAACAGAGGGCGGAAAATGAGGGCGGAAGACGGAGGATGAACAGAGGGGGGGGGCCGAGTGTTGGAGGGCGGGGTGGGCGGGGGACGGGAGGGGTGTCGGCGTGGGGCGCGGGGGGGAGGTGGTAGCGTAGAGGTGGGCGTGGAGCCCGCCAGCAAGAGCGTGCGGAACATGTGGCGTTCATATGGGTAAATCCTCCGTCCAGGAAAGACAATTTTACATCGATACTTCAAGTTTTTTCTTAGCCCATTAAGGGTCGAAGTAATTTGGTGCGTTGCATTGCATCTTTGCGCAGAGATCTATTATTGTAGCGTATCTGTTTGTAACCTTCATATTGAAATTGTTACCCTGCTAAATTGTACAATTTGGGGCGACAACGTAGGCGACGGGGCGACGGCGCCGGCCATGTCTCTACATAAAACCATAATGTGTACATTATTGTTTAATACAATGTTGTAGTAATTTAACAATTAAAATTAATGTACAAGTTAGGCTGTCAAAAAATACTTTCTGCTGTGTGTTTCTATCGACCAGTTATTGTTTTTTTTTTAGTTTTCTAATGGAATTTTGAGTCTAAGGAAGGTTAAAAAAATTGCGATGCTCTCTTAAGTGTTCAAAGTATTATGAAGTTACGTTGATTCATTAATAATATTAATTTTCTGTCATAATATATTCAATAAAAACAAAAAATGTTGTTTTCGTCCTGTAGACACCAGAGTTGAGGTGAAAACCGTATCAACAGATTTGTCATTCCAAAAAAGCTTAGACGGCCTGGAGCCTCTTGGACTCATACTCTGTAACCCGCTTTAGTGATTTCTTAAGCAGTACTATCAAATTCTCATTCTCCATGCTCTCGTGACAGTGAATCCGTTCCTTCACATGGGACACGATGAGGTTCCGGAGTCTAAAACTGTAGCTAACTAACTTGATACCGCAAATTGGTTCTACTATATGAGAGGGAATCTTTCTCGTTGTCACATTTTGCCTAAAAAGCTCGATGCTACATTTACTCGTAACTCCGTTTAGTGTAGTAAAATAATGAGGATAAGCGTTCCGCATTTCACGAAACGTGCGCACACAGCCTTTATTCGATGTTTATTTTTCTATTACAATCTTTATGATAATAAATGACTTGGATGAAGTTGGAAATTGTTTGTTAGTGATCCAAATGTTTTACACTAAACTAAAGCAAAAAATAATATTTGATACAAACTTCTGATTTTCGGCGAAAACAAATATCATTCAAACGTGAGTTAACGGATCAAGCATCGCTAGTGCACGTTCTACGTGTGTTTTTATCGTACTATAAGCTCATTTTTCATTTCCCCGCTTAGTGCATCAGATTTATCGGAAATAATGACTTTAATATCAGTGCGCAATAATCTGTTTGCAAATAACGAAATAAAGAAAGCACAATACTAATTATTGAACAAGGATCGCTAAAATTAATGTTGATGTTGAAAATACTCTTGGAAATACAACACTTTAACCTTCTTTTTAAACTTATTTTTCACACAATATTCTGCTTCAGATTTTGCTATCCAAAAGAAACTCCTGAATATTGACAATATTTGAGAGTATATATGTAATATCTGCATTTGTATTTTTCAATCATGATCAACCTAAGGTATATTAAGTTAATAGTTCATACATAATTCAAATAATATTAAAGTGCCAGAGGTTCAACTTTATTCATTACACACGTCGTAATAAATAGCAAGGGTGTTAATTAAAGGATTTCTATTAAACTAAACCGACAATGCAAATTCCTACAATGAGTGAATTGGTGTGATAGTAATATAAGTAACTGAGATGAAGGAGGACGTGGTATGGAGTTTGAGCTCTTCCGCACTGTCTGTAGGTCGACTTTACTTGAACATCATTGAGGGGGGGGGACATTGTGCCTAAGCAAATGTGCATATGAATACTATCCGTGACCAAATATTAGGCCGAAGAGCGACTGAACAAGTTCCAAAGCAGATAGAAATCTTAAGTTGAAAAATTATAAAAACGCATATACTTCACATCTTGTAAAATAACATATACGAGTTTACTGACTACAATAGAAGGGAAGATCGAAAGTAAAAGAGAAATGAATCGAAGAAAAATATTTTGATTATTTAATAGAAAACATTAAATAGAACTCACTAGCGATTGTTCAAAATTCACATAACAAACCAAATTAGAATGCAGGAAGTTGTCACTAACATCCATTAATGTAAATGCATGAGGAGGAGGAAAAGAAGAAGATTAATAAGAGAGGGTAAGAAGTGCACGATCTCCCTAGAAACTCAGAAATAGAAGATACGTTGACACGCGTTGACATTAAAACCATATTTAAAGGCCCACAGATTCTTTTCAAGAGTACCTTCTCTTCATGAACGTTTCTTTCCTTGATAAAACATAGAGAGTATACAGTGAATACAAATCGCAGAGTCGGAAAATATTGTCAATAACATAGACCTGGAAAAACTGACAAATGAAACAAAAACATCGAGAATTTTCAGACGACTCGTACCATAAAAATATCAACAGCGCTGCAAAACAAAAGAGCTGTTTTGTTTCCGTGCTATACCTGGCAATTTCTACAAACCCAGAAATATTCTCATATTCTCTTGGAACAGTAAATTATTCTATGATCTTTCGCTCAACTCGTCAAAACATACTTTACTTATTCTAAAGTAATTCAAAATTTACATTTATTACAGAAAAACGATAAAGATATTTTATAGCACATCTCCGAATAGTCAATAACAGTTCAAATTTTGACTTTATGAGTTTTCGATGAGATCCTTTCTGCTGGTGAAAGGATCATAAAAATCGGAGCATCCGGTGCGGTGAATGTTACGTATAAGTAGAATAAAACAGAAGTTCGACATATAGAAATTCGAATTTCTCTGACGTAATTTGCATTTGCTGAGCATGCCTCTCTACTTACAAAAGTACATAATCAGATTCATGGAAGGCACATTTGAACACAGACAAAGAATTGAACGTTTTTTTAGATACTAAAAATCTATTGGAGTAAAACAAATTCCTGAGTATAACGTAACAATTCTACGTACAACCTGCTTCTTCCATATTTGAAGTCGAGCGGAGTCGCTTTCGGGATCAATATGACAGATGGCCGAGACGATGTCGAGAAGGGCAACTTACGCTCGGCATACCCCTCCTTACCACCAACATCAAGCAAAGCGCCCTTAAGTTTTATCACAAAATCCCTTCAATCTCACAAGCCCTCCACTTCCAATTAGGGAAACCAACCCCAAATACAGCACGTATCCGCAGAAAACTCCCCAGATACTTTTTTCGACCCACCCTAAGCATTCACACACCCACAACTCCTCTAATTAATCCTAACCAAAAATATAACTTGTAAACTAAATTCAATTCTGTAATTCTATATCATATGTAATTCCAACCCATTGTAAAAGAGGCTGTACGCCTAAATGCGAATAAATAAAAAAAGAAGGGCAAATCTTAGTGACAGGTGACGGATGAGCATACCAAAGTCTTGCGATTTCGTACCACGATGAGAAAGACAGAGGGCATTGAGCCCTAGTTGTGACATAATTCGGCACAAAATAGGATCTTCCAACGAGCGGTCCGGTTGGGATTGCTCAGGGCAACGATGTTGTCACTGTAGTGTCTCTGACCGGTTGGTCCTAGGTTTTGAGCCCTGACGGTCGTGGCTTTTCACACTAGCTACAAAGGTAGATCGATCTCAGCCGCTGGTTGAAGGAGAATTCTAGCGTATGCTGTTCACTAGCGGGGGTTTCCCCAATCAGGTATCTGCCACCAACGCGTCAGCCTTACAAGCTCTTAACTACCGACCAGTCTCCCGACATGTATGGTAGTGTAGTGCATGTACGTGTAAGTGTATAAGTAAAAGGTGAGGATAGGAAAAGGAAGTAAAGATCACGCGAGGTTTGTTAAAGTACTGCTCCGGCATTCGCCTGGTGTTGATCGCAGGAAACGGAAAACCACAGGTCAGCGCAACCGTCCGCTGAAATTCTCCTCCAGACAGCGAATGAATTCGAATTACCTATCAAGTTCCTTACACCTTCGGGACTCGAACCGGCCAGAGGCACTACATTAACATCAATTGATACCATGATCCATCTAAGCTGGTGAGCGAGTCCGAGAAGCAGCAAATCCGGCAGATGAGATGAGTGGAACCAGGCAAAGTTCCACCAGAGGCAATGGAGGTCTGGGAATTGGTGCGCAGTGCGGGGATGGCAAATGATCCGGCATTGCAGGGGCCTCGGGAGTAGTCGCGGCGGTGCGAGAGACGGAACAGAAGCGGTGGCTGCGGTGAAGATGCAGTGGAGCCGGGGGCGGCAAGGACAAACGCAACGCTGGGCGCTTCCTACGTGGAAGTTTCGCAGGGAAAGGGCGACGGCTGATGATGAAGACAGTGAGAGCGGCAGGGAGTCTGCGCAGAGTCATTACGCAATACGTGGATCGTGAAACGTGAAACCCCAAGATGAGAGACAGGGAGCGAATGGAGCAGCGAGGCGGAGAGATCGGGAAAGGAATCGGGGAAAATGGGGGCGGCCGGGCCGGGGGTGGCACGATGACAGTGGCTAGGGCAGCAGAGCGGTGGGGTCAACGATGTGAGGGAGGAGGAACTGGAACCATGAGTCGGGTCCGGAGTATGCAGCTTGACGGGGGCGAGGCGAGGTAGCAACGACGACAAGGGGCGCGCGGGACAATGAAGTCATTAGCAGCGATGGAGACAGCTGCAGCGCCAGCAGCGAGACATTCGGGCGGAGGGGGGGGGCGAGACAGTGGTGGAGACAGCGGATGGAGAAGTAGGAAAGGCGTTAGTAAGGAGGAGTGGTCAAAGACGGGAGCGAAAAAGGGAGTTACGAGACAGGAGGAACAGTGGTGGAGTGACAAAGGGGGAAGGGAGCAGTGAAAGAGACGAAAAGGGGCTGTGGCGTGGTGCGGGGAGGAACGGGGAAGCGTGGAGTGGCGGAGAGACGCGGAACGGCGGGGGTGGGCGTGGCGAGGCAGCGGTGAGGGGGCGTGGCGAGGTGGAACGAGGGAGCGGCGTGTCGGGTCGGGACAAGACGGCGGCGGCGGAGTGGGGCGGGGAGAGGCGGCGCAGGCGAGGGCATGGCGGGGCGGAGGGCGGGGCGGTTCGGGTCGGGGTGGGGCGGGGGCGGGGTAGGGCGGGGCTGGGCGGGGCGGGGAGGGGCGGGGCGGCGCGGCCGCATGCACCGTAGCTGCGGCGGCGGGCGTGCGGTGGGCGCGGAGTGCCCCCGGTGCGGTCGGGGAGGCCCCGGAGGCGAAGCAGCGCGCCCGCGGACTTCCAATTAGCCCCCGCGATTGGATTCCAATGGCTGCAGGCTGCAGGGGAGGAGGAATCAAAAACGTCGCTCGCAGCGGCGCCCCGGCGAATGGCGGGGAGCATTCCAGGAGAGGGCGGCGACCGGTGAAGCGATATCCAAGGAGCCGGATTACAGCACGTACTGAAAGTTAGCTCATAAAAGAGCCGGGTCGAGTATTACTCAGCTACGCATATCTACAGATTCAGCAATAACAGAAATGGATACTTTAAATCTTCAATCACTAAATTTTGTTCTCTTTATATCTTTTCTGAGGGAAATAATACGGAAATAGAAATTAGATTTTATTATGTTTTAAATAATAAATATTACGAACAAAGCACACATTTTAGTAATAATTACATGCATAACGAAAGAACATAAATGAAGTATACACACATTTGGTTTTATTATCCATTACACCTTTAATGTTTTTTTATGAATGCGTCCTCAAATAAAAGCGTTTTATCCATAATGCATATAATGGAACATACCAATAATTGTGCTGGGTTTATTTCTCAGCTAAAATATACGTGTTTGTATTTTCGCGAATAACCAGCATACTGTAAGTCATACAATACACTGTCAAAACACATCCAATAAGGAAGAGAAATGTTTTGTTTCCGCGGAAATATAATTTTCCATTCCATTACACTGAATACTTTCTATTCTATTTTAATTAACCGCTGCTCAGGAAATGAACATCCGTTAACGTGAATGCGTGTCGTCGTTTTGCTACAGACAATTCCCTTCTGCCTGAGAGGCCGGGTATTAACTTACAGTTGCGTATCTGTTTCGGAACATCCGCGCCGTCGCCAATGGCTCCCGTGCGCACACCGCCTCTCGCTATTGTTCGTCGACAAGTCTGCGAAGCGTGCCTCGAAAATTCAATGCCGCAATTGCTGTTACATTCACTCAAACCGCTTTCTCTCTCAACTCATCGGACGAAAAGTTAAAGCAATACTGGACATGCGCCCAGTGGAACTTGCTTGTTGCTTCAGTTGTATTTGAAGCGCAGGGACTCACGACCAACTGAAGTCATGAAAGAGTACACTGAATAGGTGCGTCCGGGGAATATTCATTCGCTGAAAATTACAAAGCTCACCATGGGCGATTCAGCTGGCGACGGATATGTTCTAGTATGGGGGCAAGAAAGAGCGAACGTAGGACGTAAGAAGACCGGAAAATGAATAAGGTCAACCGAGTGTCCCAATTACGGGTCACCCTCATAACGTCCAAATGATGCAAGATTTCTAAATGCAATTTTTTGCTAAACAAATCATGGAATATGTAATACATCTTAGAGTTATTGTGTGTAATGATTTGTTTTTTTAGAAAAATTTAATATTTGAATTTTTAAATACAACTATTTTTTTCTATGACAGTAGATAGATCAAAAAAAGAGGAATTGAAAGTTATATTATAGGTTGACATTTTGATAGTAAAAGTATAGAGTATAAAATTACACTAAAAATTTTAAATCAAGTGAATAATATTTCCTCCAATTGTCCTTGTAAATGCCATTCTGTTTACGATGCATTTTTTATAGGAAAATGAATAATATTTCTTTTGGACGTATGTTCCTTTAAAGCTTAGAATATACAATCAGCTTTCTTTGAAATGAATGTGCGTTCTATGTTATTTCGTATTGAAGAAAACTGAAACTCAGCAAGTATGTGAGAGTACGTAGTCGTGGTCTTCAGGCAACTACACTTGAGGCGGAGCATTAGAGTGTGACTGTCGAGCTACCTGCCGTACGTGGCACTGCTGCATTCCATTTGCGCCAGGTAAAACCCCGTAAGTAAACCCCATGTTCTAGGTGCCATGATCGCTATGCCAATTTCGCCCAACATCGCTCCGGTTGCAGATCCAGTAACACAGTGATTGGATTAACTTTATTTTTACCTATCCTGACCTTCGTTTTCTCTCATTGTCTGAATTTCTCTTTTCTCGTGGCATATTCCCGACGGAATTTAGTAAATAAAGAAGGAGGAATACCGTACTTGACTTTCTCATTCAATAATAAATTAATTAAAAAATGATTTTATGAGATGTTTAAAAACACCCACGTCAAAATCACTTGAAGCTTAATCGATTTAATGTGACATTAGAACCCATAACACACTGTTTCACGGGGTTCCCCCTGGCTCGCCTGTGTTCTTCTGTAAAGCAATTTGCATTCAACTTGTCTAGAAAAATATGCACCATTCTCGCTCGCATTCACCTTTCCGTAAGGTTGAATCTGACAAGTCAGTTGTTGTACGTTGAATGCCCTAGCTCAATATGAAACATGGAGGTTTGTATTGCATCCTCTTTAACATCATACTTTAGCTCTTTGTGCTTCCAGTACTTCATAATCATTTCATTCTTTGTATATTACTTTTCCATACTTGTAGTATTTTTTTTTTTTAATTTACACCGAATTTTTACGTTTTATAAATTAATATCTTTTCGATATTTTTTACGATTATATCAGTTTCCTCATATAACCTCTCTTTGTGACGTGATATTTTAATTTATTCACTCGCTTCCATCACTCCGTTGTGTAAGACTCGAGAATCTAGTTTCTGTTTATTGTCAGGAAGGAAACATCATAAAAGCGAATGACGGCCAACAGACCTAAAACAAGTGCAACAACCTGAAAAAAACACATTTCCTTTTTAAAAAATACACGTTACATGCAGTAGTGTAGTACCAAGAAAATCTATTTACTACTGGTATTAATTCATCTGGCAGGCAAGATACGGAGTTAAATGCCGAAAATAATAAGCTTGTACTTTGTTGCATTTCGTTTTGTTTAATTATTTTTTCCAAGAAAAAGTCAGCACCTATTTCTCATTTCAATAGCTCAATCACTTCATTTACGTTTACGCCTACGTTTTACAGCCTTTTTCTTCCCTCTCTTTATTTTTCTCCCTTTTTCTCCTTCTCCTCCTTGTCACTATCTTAATTGGTGGTCCCTTCCGCGCGCCCACGTCCTTTCCTCGCGTTGGGGAGACGTCATATTCCCTTTCTCTGGGCCTCCTCCGCCGCCGCCGCCGTCGCCCGGATGCACGGATACACCTCGTCCCCGCCCCCAGACCGCCTCGCTCCGGCCCCGGTCCCCGGCCCCGCCCCCGCCCCTGCGACTCGCCCGCGGCGGCGCAGTGGTGCACCGCATGTTCGACGCGAACGAGCCCCAGATTTACGGTTCCCTTTACGAGCGCCGGGCCGGGCGACGGGGCAGGGCGGGGCGGACGGGGACGAGAGGGGCGGGCGGGAGCGGGTCGGCGCGTCCAGGTGGAGCAGTTAACCCGTGGCCCCAACCCCACACCCACCTGCTCCTTCCCTCCCCGCCCCGGCTAGTCCCCGATACCCCCTGCGCCCGACCTCCCCCGATATTCCCGAAGCCCAGACGGCACGCGGACGGCGACGACGGCGACGACGACGGCGACGACGACGACGACGACGACGACGGCGGCGGCGGCGGCGGCGGCGGCGGCGGCGGCGGCGGCGGCGGGGCGGCGACGGCGGCGGCGGTGGCGGCGGTGGCGGCGGTGGCGGCGGTGGCGGCGGTGGCGGCGGTGGCGGCGGTGGCGGCGGTGGCGGCGGTGGCGGCGGTGGCGGCGGTGGCGGCGGTGGCGGCGGTGGCGACGGTGGCGGCGGCGGTGGCGGCGGTGGCGGCGGCGGAAGCGGTAGCGGTAGCGGTAGCGGTAGCGGAGATGGCGGCGGAGAAGGAGAGGGAGATTACAAGTGTTGCGGCGACGGTAACGAAAGTCAATGTGGGGAAAAGGAGAGTTTCTGCTAGTGACGGCGAAGGCGGTAGTAGAAGACGGTATTAAACGTGAAACTGTGGTAGAGAATGTGGAAAGGGATTGTGGACGCGAGAATGGTGTGGGAGAAGAGGACGGTGAGTGAGTGAAAGAAGATAAAGGTTGCTGCCATTGACAGTGGTTAAGTTATTGTTGGGAGCAGTTGGGGCGGATGGTATCTGCTGAGACCAGTGGAATGTGGTGGAAAATGGTTAAAGGTGGTAGCGGGTGATCGAGTGCGATTGAAAGTCATCGGTATCAGTTGAGTGTAATCAACAGCCGTAGGAGGCGATTGATGGATATTGAGGGTAACTGACAAGGACAGAAGGAGCGACTGATAAAAATTCAATGCAATTGAAGTAGGTTATAGAGGTTAACAGTCCTCAAGTGCCATAATAGATTGTTGAGAACAACGGCTGAGGGCTGTGGAAGGTGATGGGGAGCTGTTAGGAAGGAGAAATGACAAGGTCAACGTAGGAGAGTGGAGCCCTCCCCCTCCACTCTCCCACACTGAAGAAATTACTGCAAAAACGACCAGTATGCGATAGCTCACAGAGTACTCTCATTCGACGGTTGTCCGAGAAAGGAGACATTTACGGCTCACAGACTGCGACTGCAGGCGACTGCCGAACGTAAGTCCCCGAAATCTACGAATTCCAAAGCCGTGGACACGTCAAACTCCAAGACGATGGCACAAGTCGCTGGCTGTAATACACGGCTCGAAAATAATTGATTGATTGATTGATTTTTTCATGTTTCCGGGCGCGTCAACTGCTTCAGTCATTAGTCCCGTTAGTGAAGTGCATGTTTTTCCTCGGGAGATGGCAGTGATTTTCCCCCGCTAGATGGCGAGATCCGGCGCTGACCTATCGTCGGCTAGTGGGGTTTCCCCCTAACCAGGACTCTCCCACCAGTGGGGCACCGCCCCAGCCGGGACACGCTCTAAGTTCTCGACCGGTCTCCCGGAATATGTAGTAGTGTAGTGCATGTTCGTGTGTGTGTGTGTAAGGGGAGAGGAGAGGACAAGGAAGAGGAAGGAAAGATCGCGCGCGGTCCGTGACCCGTTTGGTAGGGTACTGTTCCGGCATTCGCCTGGTGTTGATCGGATAAACCACGGAAAACTACCGATCAGAGCAGCCGGCCGCTAGAATTCTCCTCTCTCCGAAAATAAGATGTTACCTGCCCTCCGGAAGAAGATCTGACACACACGTAACTCCTATATACTGAGATTCTACGAATGATGATGAGATGGGAAATATTTCGATATAACCTTGGAGAGTCACTAATGATTCATTTCCTGAAGGCAGCTAGCTGACCATAAGGCTACTAATATGGAAATGGCATTTAATGTTCGAACAATTGCAGGAACGTAATAAGATTTTTAATTATATTCAAAAAAATAATATTAATATTAATAATTCCAATATACCAATGGCGCACCCAAGGACGCGCAGTGGGTCATGAGGCTTCAGACCCTTCTCCCAAAGTTAATTATGCATATTCCAAAACATAGTTTTCACTAATTTTCTACACTAACTAAAGTCATTCAGTATATCAATTTTTAACGCTATATATAACCATAAGTAACTATAAGTCAACTATTAAAAATACATTTTATATTCTGCACTAATGATTTTTTTTTCATAAAACATACTGTCGGCTGGTGGATACACCTACAGCCTCCCCTGCCCCCGAGAAACATCATCGGTGTGTCTCTGTAATATATTATATTTAACCCTTAACTACTGGCGTGAGATCTATTACACTTACACTGGCGTTGGGTCATATGGACCCGACTATTCTGATTCAATAAAAGTGTGCCCTATATTTGTTTTTTGGGAGAATTATGGGGTAAATAGTATATATAATTTATAATTACATATAAATAAAAAACCTACATTTTTATTGACATTGTACATAAGTGTATGTACATTGTTATGTACATTGTTATTGTACATAAGATATATTTTTAAACTGATTCTCACTCAAATACTTGGTATTTTCTGAGTTATTTTGAGGAGATTTGCAGATAATTTTAGATTGCAATAAATACTTTTGAAAAAACAAAGGGAACAAACAAACAAAAGCCAAAACAGTTTACTTCCTTTCAATCATCCCCTTCACAGGATATGCAGATAAGTTTAGTGTGCATTTTACATATGTGTTGACTGCACAGAGAACACACGACTGAGTGCTTGTTGTAATTTGTGCTCGGGCATATATGACACCTCTTTCTTTTGGCGGATTTCGTTGTGCATCTTGACCTGTCGTTCTCTGGCCGCACATTAGCGGTAACACCTCTTTCAATCAAATACAATTTGATCTTTTGTCGAAGACTACGATGGATATGCAACTCTTCCATCCTTCGTTGTACACATTTCAGGACTAGATCCTTAGCCAAATCCTTCAGAAAAACCCTTCTCATAATTTTCTGTCCTGTGTTTGCTTTGAAAATAATATATGAATTTAGAGCACTCACATTTACAAAATGAAAGAATACAGCTAATGGCCACCTCCTTGTTCTTCTGCCTACACTGTAATTACTACACAGCTGATCGCAAGTGTCCACTCCGCCTTTTGTACAATTGTAAAAAGTTACAATTTCTGGCTTCTGCTGAGGGCCTGTGCTTTCATCTATCTTCTTATCTTTGTGGATAGTAGAAATAATTACAACAGATCGTGATCTCGCTGGTACATAAGAGGTCATTGTCACCTCCTTTGTAAAGCCAAATAGGCTTGAATTTACCTCTTTTTGTTTACTTGGCAAGAACTCCAGTGGAATGTCCGGTTTGTTTTTCCGTAATGTTCCAACAATGGTCAACTTCTTTTTCAGAAGATTCTTTGCAAGGGGTAAGCTTGTATACCAATTGTCAGTTGTTATGTTTCTACCAGTTCCTGAAATGGGGATAACTAGTCGTTGAACTATTTCTATTGGTGAGTTTGATTTCTTGAAGGGCCCTCTGGTTGATTTCCAGAGTAAATCTCGAAATTTAAAAGATAAAATGTCCTCGAATCTACCATAGCAAATACTTTGATACCATACTTTTTGGGTTTGTTTGGTAAATACTGCCTAAATGGACACCTTCCTCGGAATGGGATTAGCTGTTCGTCAATTGTCAGGTATTCTGCAGGAGTGTACACCTTCAAAAAATTAGTTTGCAAAGCTGAGATAAAATCACGCACTGCTGCCAATTTGTCATTTTCTTTCTAACTTCTCTGCTGTCTGTGTCGTCAAAGCGAATGCAGCGAAGTAGAAACAAGAATCTGTCATAAGACATTGTGATTGAAAAAATCTCAGGGCCATCTTGATCCCACAAATCTTTGAAGTGCAAATGAGAGGCCCTGTATGTTCCCGCATACAACAAAAGGCCTAAAAAAGCGCGATCTGTGTTTCGAGCATTGCGAGCTCTCTCAAAACGCTCGCGAACTTTCATAATGTACATATTACTGTACAAAACTAGACTATCCATTACCTGGTCATCAAAGAACAAAGAAAATATTTCTTTTGGCTTCTTAGCTAATTTTGCTGTAGTCCGTACACCAGGTAAGTGAGAAATTATATTATGATTTTTTGGTCTTCCCATTTGACTCACTGGTTCCTTACTCCATTTTGTCTTTTTGTCCTTACTCAAAAAATAATTTCCCGTTATAGGAATCGCTTCATTCTCTGAAGTATAAACAAGATCCGATTCCGAGTCGTGCTCGCTAATATGTAGATTGTCTTCATCTTCCGAACCTTCACTAAAAACAGACGAGTCGTCATCATCTTGAAGCAATTCCGCTTCGATCTCCTCGTCAGTTATCAAAAAATTTGACATGACCTAACAGGATAAGAACAAATGCAAGTTATCTTACTCGTTTTCAAAACATATGCCGACACCCAGTGGAAGCAGTATTCACCACTTACCTAAGATGAGTCGCGAATTATCGCTAAGGCACCAAGCTTGCACATCCGCCACTCTCGAAAGACACGGGAACACTGACGCTGGCGTCGGGTCAGAAAGGGCAATTCAGAGAAACCGATATGTCAACGGCTTTCTTCACAGCATGCCCTGACTCAGAACGTTATCAGAAGAGATTACGTGGAACCCGCATCATCGGTAGCTCGTCGCGTTACCGGAAAATAAAAAAAGAAAATGCCGTCGGGTCAAATTGACCCGACGCCAGTAGTTAAGGGTTAAGATGCAAAAAATGAGAGGCAATACTTCAGCGGAGAATTTTTTTTAAATAAGACGTTCTAGTCGATTTCCGATATTTACTTCTTTAAATTATAAGGCAAGTTTTTTATTGACTGACAATAGATGTTCATAAACTTTGGGAGCTGTAGATCTAGAACGATCATTGGTAGGACAAAATTGCGAAAGCGTAGCCTTAATTTTTTCAACAGAACATAGCTTTGAAATGGGCGTTTTCAAGAGAAACCTGAAGAAATAAGAATAAATTAAAAGCTGTACGTCAGATGTTTCAAACTAATTTTTATAACCAGGATATATCATCGCCGACCTCAGTCTGGATGTCAGTGCTCAAAACAATTTATTATAAAGAAAATATTTCTTTCTGAACACACAACTTAGCACATCACAAGATATAGGAAGGATATTGTTTAGGAAAATTTTCAACAAAATGACATAATGAATATATGATTTTTGGTTCAATATTAGTATGTGGACTTTGGCGAAAGATGATATATTTTTGTATTTTATTAGGCAATTACAGAACTTGAAATCTTTGAAGGTAATTAAAATATTATTGTAATAATTTTTATTAAATAATAATTTAACTGTATAATTTACAAGTCTTATTGCACTTTCTTTAAAACCTTAAAATTATTTCCATCTCGAACATTTGTATTTTTTCCCTTGATTCAATAAATACTACTTTCAATCAAAATTTTAATATTTTCTTAATACTCTGTTTTCAGTAAAGAATAGAATCTGTTGCCCGTCTTTGGAGCCTAGTATGTCATGAAAAATGCTGCCCCTGAATGACAGTCCCCCACATGTGGGAAAATAAAATAATAAGTATACCTTTGGCTACCACTTTTTCCCTCTTTCAAGAATTTTCTCAGTGGATCAGCCAGCACGATGAAATTTTTGGTTAAATAAATAAATTCTATGTTGTACGTTTGTAAACAGGGTACATACACGAACTTTTTATTTGATGTAATGGTATTTCGAGCCATACTGTTAACAAACAGAACCTTTGAATTACAGAATAATTTTATTTAATGTTTTCTTCCTGCCTCCACGCGATTTGTAGAGTTAATTCTAACAAAAATATTTAAACACTTGCAAAATTGATTACTCTGTCTAGCCGCAGCAAGTTGAAATTTCAAAATAGTTGAAATTCACTGACGCCAGCGGAATTCGGAATGCAAAATTTCTTTAAAAACATACAAACAACTAGTTTTATAAATATTAGGTAAATCCTTGCATGTACTCTACTAGAAATTATTAATTAAAAGTAATATTAAAATGAATGTTTTTCTGATCATACTTCAGTTATGTTAATATTAGATAAGTTATTGCAAGTAGTATACTAGAAATTATTAAAAAATGAAATATAGATTAAAATCAGTGTTTTACAAGAATTTCCTAGAATTGCATTTGATCTCCCTGAAGACCGTAGTAGTAAATGATTGTCAAATGTGAAGTTCAAGCATATACTAATGTCACTAAATGATAAGAAATTTCAAATTTTATTATATACTCAGCTGTAAACATTTACTGAAAGAAGCTATTTGAAAATCAAATTATAGTTTGGCCGCAGCCAGAAAATGCAAGGAAAAGTTTCTCCAACCATAATTCGATTTAAAGCAAATCTGCACAGCATTTTGCACTTTGATTGATCTCGAGAGCTGCGCGGGTGCAATTTGAGTGCAAACCCGGGCCGCTAGGATGGGTGGGTTTGGTTTGGTTTGGTTTGGTTTGGTTTGGTTTGGTTTTTCGTGTTTCCGGGCGCGTCAACTGCTTTGGTCATTAGTCCTGTTAGTGTAGTGTATGTTTTTTTTTCGGAGATGGCGGTGATCTTCCCCCGCTGGATGGCGAGATCCGACCTACCGTCGGCTAGTGGGGTTTACCCCTAACCAGGACTCTCCCACCAGCGGGGCACCGCCCCAGCCGGGACAAGCTCTAAGCTCCCGACCGGTCTCCCGGGATATGTGGTAGTGTAGTGCATGTTAATGTAAGTGTGTGTGTAAGGGGAGAGAATAGGACAAAGAAGAGGAAGGAAAGATCGCGCGCGGTCCGTGGCCCGTGTGGTAGGGTACTGCTCCGGCATTCGCCTGGTGTTGATCGGAGAAACCACGGAAAACTACCGATTCTGATCGGGCAGCCGGCCGCTAGAATTCTCCTCCAGACAGCGACTGAATTCGACCTAGCTGAAAAGCTAGTGTCGAAAATCCTGTCGCCCTCAGGACTCGAACCTAGGACCTCCCGGTCAGATAGGATGAGTGGGGATAAGACTCATTCTAGATGTTTGGACCTCCAATGGGAATGCCCAATTAGAATCGTAGCGCGTAAATCCAAAAAGTATTTGCGAGAATATGACGGACTATTACATAATTTGTAAATTATTGTAATTTTTCATTATTGAAATTATTAAAACAATTGAATAAATCTAAAAATCATGTAACACGAATTATTTTTCAATTACCCAGAAACCTACAACCACTTTTACCTGGCACTGTAAAATACCAACAGAGGTTTCTAAGTTCAATTACCCTTTCTTGATAGGTACATATCAATTCATTTAGCTTAATCACAAACACGGAGGTGAGCATTCTTCAAACATTGTCCTAAGTACATGATAAATTGCAATTTCTTAATACATGGACAACTGATATGAATTGTTAGTATGCTGGGTCAACATATCCTCTGAATTAAATCAATCATTATTTACTGTTGTTCACTGCGCAGTGAATAGACATATCAGGTAACTACCTAAGAAATTTCTAATGCGATGACATTTTCCACAGCACAACACATTTATTACATCCAAGCTTTTGACAGCGATTTTAATTTTCAGCGTATTATGAGGTGAGCGTAGTGTCAGTCACCCGCTTGCTGAAGTCAATATACATCAACTCTCTATCGGCCTTGACCGCGCCGCTCTGCGTCGCAGCACAAAGGATCTGACCCCACCCTCCTCCCAGGCCATCCCCGAGGCGCTCCTTTTTTCACGCCCCCGCCCCGCCACGACGTGCGCCGCCGTGAATGCAATGTCCCCAGTGGAGGCTCGTGCTTAGCTTGCACGGTTGCGCAACTCGCAGATAATCGAAAAATATTTTATAATATGTTAGGAATACATATTCTCGTTTAAATGCTTCGTGTCCCGACGGCCCAGCGGTAGGATTTTCGACACTAGATTATAAGCTAGGTCGAATTCAGTCGCTGGAGGAGAATCCTTACGTCCGTCTGCTCTGATCGGTAGTTTTCCGTGATTTTTCTGATCAACACTAGGCGAATGCCAGAGCCGTACCCTACCAAACGCGCCACGGACTGTGCGCGATCCTGTCCTCATCTGATCCTGTCCTATCCTCATCTCTTACACACACACTTACACTAACATGCACTACACTACCACACATGCCGGAAGACCGGTCGGGGCTTAGAACTTGTCCCGGCTGGGGCGGTGCCCCGCTGGTGGGAGACACATCGTTTGGGAAAACCCCGCTAACCGACGGTAGTTCGGCGCCGGATCTCGTCATCCAGCGGGGGAAGATCACCGCCACCTCCCGATGAAGAAAACACGCAATACACTTAGGGGACTATTGACCTCAGTACTTCATGTGCCCGGAATCACAAACAATCAATCAATTAATCAATCGTTTTGAACTAAAGAGCGACCAACGAGCACTCTCTTTAGCATATGGTATCCTCCAAGGTGTTGCACCACGCTCTTGAATTTTTACTCTATTACTGAGTTTACTGTTTAACTCTTTTGCCCTACGCTTCAACATGCGTTACTATAGGGCCTTCAGTGATGGAACCAATATATGAGGAGAGTCTTGCCGAGCGCTGCGCGGTGTCCCGAAGGAAATCCCAATTGTCTGTCTTCGTCTGCCACTAGCTGTAATTTAATTTTATGAAGTTTGCTTATTATTTGAAGTACAGCATTTCAGTCAGTTATTGATAGTATTTAATGCACTCCTTACGATGTTTGGAGAATTTGTTTTCATTTGAAATTAAATTTATTGATTCAAAACGTACATTTGATGACTTCTTTGTGCAAAGTTGGCCGTTCTGGAAGAAGTCCCTTTCTGTCTCACACGACGAATGCATATTTCCGCCTGCAGCAGCCTGCAGTTTCCGACGGAGAGCGCTGGTGGGAACATGAGCGTGTGTGTGTGTGTTGAAGGATCTTTGATTGTAACAAAATATACCAGAGTAGTGAAATTTTCGAAAATAAATAATTATATTTGCGTAAAACGAGTCGAAACAATAGTGATTGTTGCAGTGTGCTGGAGACGATCACCGTATTTTCGAAACAGTTCTTTTTTATTTTGTGTGAGTTATATTACTGTCAACTGTCTCGATGCCGAATCCATACCATAATTTAAGTACCCCGTGGAAATCAAAGCCAGAACCACATGCACCGAACGTATTTATACATCACAAGGGCACTAACCATATAATTACGAGTAAATAATGCTTCAATGTACGTTTTTATTTCACTTTAATTTTAATTAATTTAATTGAATTGCGGACATTTTATTATATATTAGTGCTCTGAATTTTGGAAATTACCTTTCCGTCTTTCGATGGAGTAGCAACCTCCAGTCTATTGGGGCACTAGACGCCAACGAGTGACGCTCCTCCACAGTGCATCGCCCAAACATCGCCCTTGACCCACCCGACACGTCCTCGCTTCGTCCACTGTCCATTGCGTCAGGTTCACTCGGTTGATTCATTGTTTTTTTCGTGTTTCCGGGCGCGTCAACTGCTTCGGTCATTAGTCCCATTAGTGTAGTGCATGTTATTTCCTCGGGAGATGGCGGTGATCTTCCTCCGCTGGATGGCGAAATCGGCACCGACCTACCGTCGGCTAGCGGGGTTTCCCCTTAACCAGGACTCTTCCACCAGCAGGGCATCGCCCCATCCGGGACAAGCTCTAAGCTCCCGACCGGTCTCTCGGAATATGTGGTAGTGTAGTGCATGTTAGTGTAAGTGCGTGTGTGTGTAAGGGGGAGAGGAAAGGACAAAGAAGAGGAAGGACAAATCGCGGGCGGTCCGTGGCCCGTTTGTTAGGGTACTGCTCCGGCATTCGCCTGGTGTTGATCGGAGAAACCACGGAAAACTAGCGATCAGAGCAGCCGGCCGCTAGAATTCTCCTCTAGACAGCGACTGAATTCGACCTAGCTGAAAAGCTAGTGTCGAAAATCCTGCCGCCGTCAGGACTCGAACCTAGGACCTCCCGGTCAGAGGGTTCACTCGGTATCGTCATGTTTCACCGATTCCGCACTGAGTCCGTCCCTACACATCTTCTGCCGGCTGCAATAGCTTAGGGTCAACAAATGTAGCCACTGCAGAGTCTTTGACGGGGAGGTCCGGAGGTTCGGGTGACGATGACGGCGGTGGATTTTCAACACTGATTAGACAGCTAGTTCGAACTGATGCGCTGTCTGGAGAAGAATTCCAGCGGACGGCTAAATTCTCGTTGTTTCACGGATCAATAACAGGCGGTAGCTAAACAAATGGGCCACAGACCGCCACCGATATTTTCTTTCCTCACGCTCGTCATATCCTCTTCCGTTACACTCACACGTACACACACACACGTTTGCGCACACACACTTAAATGAACGAGACTACCACACATGTCGGCAGATCAGTCACGTGCTTAGAACATGTTTCGGCTGGAGAGGTATTCCGATAGCGGAGAAACCGAGAGGTGGAAACCCTTCACAAGACGACATGTACCGTCAATATACGACATGTACCGGTCACACACCATGGGCCCTCCGTTTGTACAGCCATTTTCCTCTCTGTTCCGCTTTGTCCCGCCTCATTGCGGCCCACCCTGTTATGGACAACGCCCACCTCTACTCACCCACACTCTCATTCTTCCTCTAACCTGCCCTCCCCACCCTACACCGCCTCCAAATTCTCTGTCCACGCCTTGCCCGCTCTATCTCCTTACATCTAATACACCCCGTAGCCTGTCTCCACTCCGTCAGCATCAGCTCACCATATCTGGTCCGCACTCCCAATCTTTCAGTTCCCACCCCATTTCCTCCTCCGCCCCGGCCACTCCCTCGCCCAGCCTGCGGCGAGCCCTCTCGATAGCGGGCGCGATAAGCTTCGCAAAGCGGCGACCCGGTAGCCACGCGCGTATTACAGTGATAACAACGCAGCGCTACGTTTTAATTGCTAGTTTTTATGTTCTTTTTGTTTATTCTAATGGTTCGCGACCCTCCAGGGCATTGTGTATCGCGGCTGCTGAGGGAAAGGACACACAGATGTAATTACATCGTTGCCCGAGGATTGGCGCGATTCGCCGAGGGCTTTCAGAGGCCGTAGGGTTTTTCAAGCGTTTTTTGTACATGTCATTCGTGATAGAGTATTGAATGCATTGTACACGACCGCAAAACATTACAAAATATTAAATTAGTGCTTCACGAATAAAATCACGGGTTGAAAATTATTTCAGCTAATATATTTATCTTAAATTACCACTGTTGAAACAATTTTAGTCATAACCAAGCAGAAGCGATAGTTATAGAACCGAGAGTTTGCATATGACTAATTATGTCTGTAACAAGACCTACATTGTAAATGGATTTCTCTCTTTGACATTAAATCAATAAAACATGGAAATGGACTACTGCTTACTATAAATTAATGCAATCCAATGTTACGTTTTCAGTTTCAACTGCCTTAGAAATCACCTCTGATCATGAAAATGTTACACATTGTTGATACTGTAGTAGGTCTCAGGAACATTTCATTAGCATAAATTATTTAAGAAAGTCTATGTTATGATTAGGAGAACATTTCAATATTTTTCATACGAGGAAATATATAACTTTTTGTAGTTTTACTTATTTTCCTTTAATAATGAATAGCATGAGAGGTTTCAGTTTGAACGGGTGATGTAAATGAACCTTGTTAACAGTGTTTTTAATTTATCAACTAAAACATTTATTTTTTGGGATAATGGAGTTAGTACTATTGTACCATCTTTGCTAAAGCCTGAATTCTCATTATCTCTTCAACAAATGGATAAACCATGTACAATTAACTCACGAGAGACCTCCCAATATACCGAAACCACTGCGGCAGCAGTCAGAGATTTCAAAGCGAAGATAGGTGCAGTGGTTATATTTTCGTGAACTTAAACATGCGTTACTCTCTCACGATTACTATCGTGACTTGGAGCCATTCTCGGGCGCATTTATGACCAAGAACACGTTCCCCTCGCATTTCCTCGCCAGGAGCATTCTTAAACGAACGATGTCATTCAAATATGAGAAAACGTGGCCGCTACTTCAACACCAGATCCATAACCAACGATTCACTACGTGTGCGTCAACAAATAATGAGTCACATAAAAATGTCAACAAATCCCGTGATTATCTCGAAAAAGCGGGCTATGTGGAAGTGGAACGTTGCGGAAACCGAGTCCATTTCTTCTCGCAGGTCGGGAGAGGCGCGGCCAGCAGGTTTCCTGGAGGAATATTCATGGTCCGTTAATAGATTTAACGCCGCTCGGGGTGAAGCACGCGGCTGCAATCGAAGGGCGCTGCACCGCTCCCGGCGCTGCATCGTCACGCGACGGCGCTCGCCGCGCCGCCCGCGCACAGTGCGGCGGGCGCGCGAAACCATTGGAGGTAAAAATGCCCACGTGTACTACAAATGTCCACGTGTACTACAAATGTCCACGTGTACTACAAATGTCCACGTGTACTACAAATGTGCACGTGTACTACAAATGTCCACGTGTACTACAAATGTGCACGTGTACTACAAATGTCCACGTGTACTACAAAAGTGCACGTGTACTACAAATGCAAATGTCCACATGTACAAATGTCTAGATGTACAAATGTCTACATGTACAAATGTCTACATGTACAAATGTCTACATGTACAAATGTCTACATGTACAAATGTCTACATGTACAAATGTCTACATGTACAAATGTCTACATGTACAAATGTCTACATGTACAAATGTCCACATGTACAAATGTCCACATGTACAAATGTCCACATGTACAAATGTCTACATGTACAAATGTCCACATGTACAAATGTCCACATGGAAAATGTCACATGGAAAATGTCACAGGGAAAATGTCGACAAAAATTCCACAGGGAAAATGTCCACATGGAAAAATTCCACAGAGAAAAGGTTCACATGGAAAAATGTCCAATGGAAATATGGCCAAACTACATTAATTTCCATTTAAATGAATGTCCTGAGTAATCAAGTTCAATTGATTAGTATATCTCCATAAAGTTTAACTATTAAATGTCCACATTATAAAACAGTACATATATCCATCTTTCAATAATTAATAATTTTAGCATTTAACTATTGAACTGCAGATATTATTAAACCATTCCCACTAAAAATTTGAAACTTCTAATTTTTGGAATTTAAAATACTCCACTATAGTTTAATATAATTATCTTGTTTTTTTACAGTGGAATGCATCTTAATATCATAGAAACCTTTTTGGACATTTTCGTTTGTGTTTTTTTGGATATATTTTATTGGACATTTTTATTACCGAACATTTCGGTCTCTCCGCTTTTTGTGGTGAACATTATGAATTGGACAATTTTCTAAGTGAACTTTTCTGATATATAGATACATAGGCCAATCATTATAGTCGGAAGTCCAGACAGTAGCAGATTTTCGACTGAAATTGTTCAACAGGATAAGAATCGTAGAGGTAGTGAGAATTGATCATTAGTTTGACAAGTGTCCTCTGATGAATTCTAGGGTCGATATTCAATAAGATTTTTCAAAAACGGATCATGAGTAGTCCTTTGTGCTTTATGCGCTCATTCGAATCCTAAGAATTGGGCAAATGGCTGATCATTGCAAGATCAAGAGATTTCCGTAGAATACCCGATACTGGGGAAAACGGTGAGGGTGAACTGTAGAAGCACTGTGAAACCGATGCAATGGAATGGTTGGAGAGCCGATATTGGAAATTAGCATTACACAGTGACCCTTTGATGTTACGTAATAATTAAAAACAGTGAACTTGTTTCACTATTCACTCACAATGAATCCGGCGCAACACGGACTTACATTTACGAAACAGAAGTGTCCAGCACGCGCTTGTGGTGCGGTCTGAGAGACCGCTGGCAATATTGCATTACTTATAGTTCCCTTTGTTGCGAAGCATTCGCGCTATCTCTCCTCCTACCTTTCAAGAAACTCATCGCCTTCTGAATGACACCCCTTTTGTAACTTGACCCATCTTCCTATTTGGTTTATCGCGCAAGTTTCCCAGAACGACGCGTCAGCGGTATGCGAGACCGCGCGTGTCGGTTGCGAGAGTCAGTCTTGCGCACAGTGGCACTCGGACGTAACAGTGTGAAAATTTCGCCTTGGAAATTGTTTTCGGACTTTTTTTATCTGTATAAACTTTCTCGTAAAGAGTGTTTATAGATGGCTACCCTAAATGATGGTGAAATTGTTCATCCTCTTCACGAAGCTGACTTTTCGGTCACTGATGAAGAAATAGGGAGTGATTTGCATAGTGACCATCAATCCGAGTCGGAGGAGAGTGAATCCGATAGAGACTTATACGATAGAAGAGAAGAAGATATTTCTTCAACTGAGTTTTTTATGGTAAAAATAAAACTTTCAAGTGGTCTAAAATGGAACCACCTCAAAACTCTCGCACTCGTCGGCATAACATCATTTTGCAACTTCCTGGACAGAAGGAAAAAGTTTAGGTAATAATCCTAATATTGAATGCATTTGGAAATTGCTTTTCTGTGAAGATATGATGAAAGAAATAATTACTAGAAATAATGCAAAAATTGTTCAAATGAGACAGAAATTTACTTCATCACAACATGATTGACATGATCTCGATATGATTGAGTTCAAAGGTTTCATAGAACTTTTGGTATTTACGGCAATTTTCAAATCTGGAAATGAAAACATTGACAGCTTGTTCGCAACTGACGGCACGGGCAGAGATATATTTCGTTGTACTATGTCCAGAAATGGATTTCTGTTTCTGCTGTCGCTTTTGATAACGCTGATGATCGGCACGAGAGAAAACAGACAGATGCAGCTGCTGCCATTACAGCAATTTTCAATACGTTCTTAGAAAATTCACAAGCCTGCCTATCCCTCGGTCCTTCAGTTTGTGTAGATGAGATGCTAGTACCATTTCGTGGACGCTGCAAATTCCGTGTTTACATGCCAAAGAAGCCTGCAAAATACGAACTAAAAATAATGTGTTGGACTGACGCTAGAAACAGTTACCTGTTTAATGCATATATCTTCACAGGAAAGGGATCTGATGGAATGACTCTGTCAGATGAGAGAAGCTACTAAATATTCCTTCGCAAGCAGTAATCAGACTGATAAAACCAGTAGAAAAATCTAGAAGAAATGTTACGGCAGATAACTGGTTCAGTTCCATACAACTTGTAAAAGAATTACAGAAAAGAGAGATAACATATGTGGGAACCCTCAAGAAAAACAAGTCAGAAATACCTGTTGAATTTCTTCCTCATAGATCCAGAACCGTTAATTCATCTTTATATGGTTTTAGTGAAGACATTACAATGTTATCGTACGTGCCTAAGAAATCCAAAGCAGTGCTCCTGATATCATCAAGCACCACTCTCGATCAGGTGATGAAGAGACAGGAAAACCTGAAATTATTAGTTACTACAATCTCACAAAAGAAGGAATAGACAGTCTGGATCAAAAATGTGCAAATTACTTTCTAAGTAGACGAACCAGAAGTAGGCCAATGGCAATATTTTTTACTTGATTGATATAAGCACAGTCAATGCATGTCATTTTCCAAACATTCAAAGACACTCCAAAAATGACTCGATTGGATTTCATGAAGACTCCTGCAAAAGCACTGACATATCCCGTGATGACGTATAGGCTGCAGAACAGGACATTACCTCAACAATTGTCTAGCAGTATCAAGAGACTTCTTGGTATTGGAGAAGAAATTGCTGAACAGGAGGAGCACGAAACATTTGAAACTCGAAGAACTTGCTTCCTTTGCTCATCTAAATTAAAGAGAAAAACAAGGTACCCTTGCTTCAAATGTGCTCATCCTATATGTTTGCAATGTGCAAAGGAAGTTTGTAAAGAATGTGCACACAAATAATGCTAATAATAATATTTTACAAAAAAAAATAGATTCAGAAAGTAAAAACAAACATTAATCAAGCTTTTACATATGCAACATAAAAAATAACTGAATAAAAAACTTTATTGAAATAATAATGTTTCCTGCTATGATTAAAAATTTATTACATCTATGCCAATCTTAGTGAAATAAAAAAATCATACGACAGCGGTCTGTGAGACCGCGCCGTGTTAGTTACGTTACAGAAGCCGACCGTGTAAGTTAAGGGTTAATGTTTTTAGAATTTATAAATGACATATAAAACATGTTCCATCCTACATGACTTCGTCGCGTAATCCTTGCTTCGCAGGCAATGAAGGTCCAATCCATTCAAGGTTGAGAACTCGGAACTCTACCATATTCTCTTGCCTCCAAATACTATGGACCGAGGCTTTGTTTTGCCTCTATCACGGTGACTCTGTTCCACTGCACGGAGGGGGAGACGGCGCGGGTGAAGGGAGTGGGGAGGGGTGGTTTTCATTGCAGGGTGCTCTCGGCAAGGAGACAGCGACTCCTCTGTCATGAGCGCCTATTCTGGACGCACTTCATGAGGATGGAAATGACCGGTTTTCCTTAGCAAGCTCAGAGAAACAGCAAAGGATACAATACGTACAAGGTAGAAGAAAAGATATGCATAGATGACACCAGCACTGAGCTTATTTAAACAGTCGAGTAACATCGATAATACTATCATTGTTTTGTTTTTAAATGGTAGCAGTAACACATAAGTCATGTCAGGTATGTAAAAACATTCCCATATTGATCGAATTAATTTCTCCTATAATTAATTTCTTTAACGATTCGTTCTCTGAGGAACATATAACGTCGACAGTGTTCTGTATAATTTTCAAATTTTGCCCCAGTATTTCATCAAAAAAACGACGGTTAGAGCAGAAATTTATATAACTTTGTTGCATCTCAATTAGCTACAAAGCTTGTTATTGTTACCACACTTTCTTCAGTCTCCAAATGTACAGTTTTAGTCGTTTGTACCGAAAGTAAAATGATTGTTGGTGATATATTATGAACAGATACAACCTCTCCCGACAAGATCTAATTCGTAAGTGTATGGAAGAATTTAGTGTGTGTATTAGCTCTTCTGCTGGAACAACATTTTGGTATAAAATCGTGTTTTATGAAAGTGAGCTTTCTATTGCAAATTTCATGAACTTCCGTTTGCATTAATTGATAACTTTATATTAAAAAAATACTTTCTATACAATAGAAACTGTCGGTCAAAATAAATCGAATAGAAGGAATGCTTCAGAGCTCCTTCCCTCGGTGTTTACCTCATTCCATCACGGAATCAGGGACACAATTACAATTTATTTTCTTAAAAATAAGAAACGTCGCCCCAAATCCTTGGAAGAAAACGTACAGGAACAACGGTTGATGGCTGTCCTCCCCCGTGTACTATATCTTTGCTTACGGAATTAGGTGCATTTACACAATTTCTTTTTTTAAAGAATAGTAAACGTCGCCCAAAAACCTTAGAAGAACACGTTCAGAAAAACGATGCAAAGCGTCTCTCCCTCGTGTGCAGCTCTTTTAGTCACGGACTTAGGGGCACTTTTAAAATTCCTTTCTTAAAAATAAGAAACGTCGTTCAAAAATCTTGGAAGAAAACGTACAGGAACAACGGTTAGGGCTGTCCTCCCCGTGTACTTTTCTTGCTTACGGATTAGTGCAATTACACAATTTCTTTTTTACGAATAGAAAACGTCTCCCAAAAACCTAGAAGAAAACGTACAGAAAAACTATGCAAAGCGTCTCTCCCTAAAAAAAACGTCCCAAAAATCTTGAAAAAAAAACGTACGGGAACTGCGTGTCATGGCGGCCCTCCTCCGTGTGCAGCTTCTTCCGTCGCGCCAGGGGCTGAAATATGAAGGCGCAGGACGTGCCGCGCCGCGCTGCTGCCTCTCCGGATTTCGACTCCCGAGGGACGCAGGCAATTTTCTTGCTCCCGCCGCTCCGCCCCTGCTCCAATCTGCGCCTTCTCTCGACTCACATTCACAGGCCTTCCGCGCCGCCATTAAGGCTTCGTATGGACTTTACGAGATAATTAAGGAGTTAACAGCGTTTCCAAAATGTGGACCGTTAGTCGGAAGAGTCAAATATTCAAAGGGACGAGCACAAAAATGGGAGCGTAGATTGAATTCTACCGCGGAAAAAAAGATAGCGAAAACGAGCTTAAAAAAATTACAGGGGTTAAGTAGATGGGAGAGCGGGGTACCGCGAAAGTGATCTATAAAACGTTGGATTAGCACCACGAAAGAAAATTAAGCGATGGGTGGTTAATTGCAGATAAAAAAGATTCAATTTTTCACGTTGTCGCTCTAATGGCACTTGTTCACAAGTGCTGTTTGAGATAAAAAATGATTTGAGGTAAAATGGGAGCAAGACGTTTAACTTCGAATGAGGTTCTTTGTGGAATAATTTTAAGTAGGTTGTGACTTTTATTACTTAAAATCATGACCATATCTCAGGACATTAATTGTTCTCTCTCCAGTAGTGTTACAAATGCTGCAGATATTTGGAGCTATAATAATAATAATAATAATAATAATAATAATAATAATAATAATAATAATAATAATATAATGATAATAACAATGATAATAATAATAAAATAAATCAACCTGTAAATATAATATTAAAGTGACTCGTAATCTAAGTTTATAAAATAGTAATTTGTAATTTTCAAAATAATTCATCCCAAAAGTTATGCATGCAATAGTGATTAATATGTACAGCACGTTTATATCAAGAGAACACGTAAGCAAGCACTTACCAGCTTAATTAATACAAAAACGAAACATTAACTTGGAAGCAAAGCTTAAAACAGCGACTTGAATAATTAACAACAGTTATCAACAGCCCATGGCGCTGGTCAGTGTTGGCCAAAATTTTCAGTTCTGTTTTGTAGTATCTTTACGCATGACTGTAGTACATTTATACGAAATTCTCGAGACAACAGAATTGAAGTCGCCGCCTCGGAACTTCTGCTCTATTTCTTTATAAATAACTTTCCCAGAACTGCATAGAACAGTTTAGTAGTTCAATCAACAGAAATGCAACGGATGGGAGGTTATTAATCTTCATTGTGTCTCCTATGACAGAACAATTGTCTAACGTTCTCTTTTTCTTGACGTGTCTTGTTTAACAATAGATAAATAGTGCACATTTTTTTACAGAAATACCAGTCGACTCCGTTTATAGTGAGCTCCAATAGAGGGAACCCTCGATTATAGTGAACCCTTGATTATAGTGAACTTTAGTCACAGGTCGCATTTCACTTACAACACAAATAAGCATAAGAACATTCGATTATTGTGAACCTGAACCTCGAATACAGTGAACCTTGGATAAAGGAAATCTAACCTGGAAATTAATTACCTCCTGGGCAAGAATATATCGCCTCAGTGCCAGAAATTCCATCACTAGGCAGTTTGGAAAAAATATCGGTCAAAGGTCATATTATGAAATAATGGAGTTTACAACGGTGCAAGAGGCATCGAAGGGACTGTCGAAGACAGTGGCAATACAGAATCCAGTATGAAATGACCACGAACTCTGGGGAAGAATCTAGAGAAATTACTAATGAAAAATTGAAAAGCAAACGATTGAAGTAAATAAAAGCAAACAATTGAAAATAATTGCTTTTTTAAGGACAAATAAAGATATTGAAATTTTCAGTTGGGGTTGTTAATGTATTTTACTGTATCTCTTAATAAAACCATTCATTGTAAAGAAATTATATTTAATTTTGACATCGGATATAGCGAATCTCTGTTATACAGAACCAAATATTTTAGTACCAAAAGTATACTATAATCGGAGTTGACTTCATTACTCTAGAATTATTTACAAATACTTAATATAATATAATATAATGTGAGGTTTGGATCAGTAGAGTAAGTAGTTTAGTATACTGAAGTTGACTACCCTGCGCTTCGTTTTAAGAACGTTCAGATGTCTGCCATGTGTTCTGGGAGAGAGTGGTGTGCCGCATGCATTGTATTAAATTGTGTATGTTCCTGTAATCAATAAGCAGCCTTTCTCAACTATATGCATTATTCAGTCCCTGCTCCAACATATAAAGCTTCGCTTCATGCGTGTTTTGAGAATAAGTAACAACTTGGGTGTTTTTGAACAATCCTTCCCACGCAATCAGCAAAGCCATCTTCGCTGTAAAGTTACTGTCGCTTTCACCGTCACCATTTTCAGCACTTGCGTCACCATCTCCCCGTTGACGAGAGTATCGTCCCCACAATCGCCAACGCCGCAGCCATTTCACCACCTGCGCCGCGGCTGTCGCTCCCGACGACATTCCCCATCCGCATCGCCATCTCCATCACGCGCGCGCTCTGTGGCGTGCGGCCGTTAACTGTGATGGCGCGCAGCACGCAGCGGGCGCCCCGCCCCGGCGGTCGAACGCAGCCCCACCGCCCTCCAACACGACCCCCGTCTCCGGCAGGTTTCTGTCTACTCTCCCTGGATACAGAGAGTAGCGCGTGCCTTTGTGCCACCGATGCCACCATTTTATATTATTTATTTAATTCAATTGGTAATTATTACATACAAATTAAAAAACTTGATGCGAAATAGCTAGGCCGAAGGCCTTTAAGCCATTACAATACCTACATTCTAACCTTTCGTATTCTGGTATTCACCCCAAATGGTCTCTCCATCGGATCAATGCCGCGGAAAAGAGACCATAAGGTACGGCTGAGGAAAAAAATCCTGAAGGGGGAAAAAATCTGCCGTCAGAAGCCGAGTGCATGCTAATCTATCCGATTTTTGTTTTTAAACTATATATTTATTTATTTGGCGAGGGCGTCAGGCATTCTCCTTCCAGTGTTTGGCCTCCTCAGCACCTGAAAACCAACACCACCATAGAAGATCGTCCGCACCAACGCCTCTGCCCTTACATTTCCGATTCCCACTTTCCTTCGCCCCTTAATGTGCTTATTGCTTTAACCGTTTCATTTGATTTAATTTTTATTTATTTTAATTTATTTTAAGTTTTATTTATGTACTTATACTTAACCATTGACTACGACTTATGACTTTTTTTACTGTTTACTAACTTAACATAACTTACTGATTAACTTAATTATTGTTAGTTTATTGACTTAGTTATTTATTCCTCTCCAGTCTAGGCTCCACCATTTTATATACAGTTGAACTAAGCGGTATTGTGGCTAAGTTAGGAGCCACCAATCTACCAAAAACCAATGATAATATACTCGAAATTCCTCATAATGCCTTCGATTGTTATCATTTGTCTTCAACTCGTCAATGCAGCCTGTTGGGGCTATCGAGTGAAAGGATATTAAATGGCGACGGCCATTCCGGTGGCTCTTCTCTCTGTATCTAGGGAGTCTACTTTCTGTCCACTCTCCCTGATCCATTCAGCAAATGAGGAGATGACCCCTTGCTTTGCTTCTGGACATAAATGTAGTTTCACTATGCGCACGTTTTGTTGAGCTCAACTTTTGCTACTAGTGGTAGGAGTAGAACACGGGGATATTACTATTCTTCGATTTTTCTGTAGTGGCCGATGATGTTAGATCATTGTTACACCTCCTGCGTTATAAAATGAATCTTTTTAACAGTGGTAAGCATATTTCTGAGGCCACGAGTGCCATTGAGAAGGACGTTCGTGAATTAATTAAAATCATTCATTGCATCAGCCCGGAGGTGAAACAATGACCTAATGTCATCGGCCACTATAGAAAAATCCAAGTATATTTTGTTAGTTGCCAATACAAAAAAGTTAAAATCTCCAGTTCGTTTTTGGATATAATTAACTTTTCCATAACTCTTGAGGGAAAATGTCTAGTTTTCAAAAGTTGTGAACGTCGCTTTTTTAAAAACGTATTCATCATTCAACAATATATAGTTAAAATGTTGGAAAGAGATTCTGGAGCTCAAGAAAACGTGAGCAAGAGTTACTTCTCCCCCACACGACACACACAGTTTTTACTGTTTTTTCTAATAAACCAAATAAAAACATGCGACCACGATGTTGCAACACAGGGCCCGTAAATCTGAATGTATCTTGATTTTTTTTCTTGAAAACTTTCGTAATGGTATATTGTTGTTTAGATTTAATACAATTATGCCTTATTGTCCATTGTGAGGCTCAGATCATCAGGCCTGCAGGCGATGAAACACACACGCGGTTTGAATTTTGCTTAGAGGCTTCTTTTAAAATTGGGGGATCTTTTATATGCAGTAACACTGCAACATGAGACAGACGAATTTATTTCCCCTCCAAAGGAATGCGTGCGAAAGGATTTTTTGACCTTGAAAATCCAATGTTTCGATCCAATTTCAACCCGAGAGTTTATAATAAGCTAACATTCACACCATCGAGGCCACTGATGGTGATGATGCCAGTGGAAGTAGAATGATGCACGACAGATTGGATGACAGGAAAGAGGAAGAAGTTAAATGCATAGAATCGGTAAGAAAAACTTGCGGCGATGGGAGGAGAGATTTGAGGAAGGAGGGGATGTAGGTGAGATTGCAGTGAGGGGATGAGTGTAGTATTCATTTCTCAGAGAAGGTAAAGGAGAAGTGAGTCTTCCGTTTCCTAGGCTGACCATCATAGTTATAGTTACCTTTACCATTCATTATTTCCCAGGGGAAACGGTATCACGGATGAATGGTGATGTTAGATGAATGATTACGAACAGGATGATAGTTCAGATGAGATGCTGATGTGGGAGTCACTCATGCCATAACCATGGTGAAAACACCCTGTATTTACAGTGGTATCATAATCGCTCGCATTCTACTAAAGCCAGTTTTCAAAAGTAAATGAAAATGCGTTTATGCAAGTTTCACAGCTGGAAACTTTATTATCCTGAAGTTGTTTTAATGTCGAAGGATAATGAATTCTGCAGTATTAATACCTAAAATTATATTTCCATGGATATCATTTTCTGTAATTTTTAATGATATTGCTACGGAAACTAAAATTTTGTTTACACCATCTCAATTATTCAGCATTATTTAATGTGCGGTTAACCATTCATTAGATAAGCTTACATGTTGGTACGAGAGAATTTCAATTGTGCGATGACATTTCAAGCAATTACTTAGTTGTTGAGTTAAATTTTAAACTAGGTTGAAATTGAAAATAACATTGGGAAATTGAACATTGTGTACAAATAGATAATTTATTTAATTTGCTTTGGACATTAAGCCTTGTTGCAAATTAAACACACTTATACATCTAATACAATAAGACAATACAATAAAGAGCACTAAAATACAGTATAATTTTATTTTACTTTAAGCATGCCTACTAACTGTAGAGACTCTTCACATACTACTGATCTTTTCGCTTACACTTCTGTTTCTAGAACCCCACTTCCATATTACAGTGGCATTTCTTTTTCACTGTGCATTTCTCATGCATAGATATGTTATGGGACAAATTTCTAATGTTGTAATAATGACAATGATTTCAATATTATGAAATTTTAAGTTAAGAAAATAGTGTTCTCATAATTTGTACAGTATGGTCTTTGGCATACTTTTACTCAGTTTAAAGGATTTTCATTAAACATAATCCTGCATAAAATTCAACCATGAAGCGGAGTTTCATTCGAACATAGGCTGGAGGTAAGAAGGTGGTGATTGGGGCGAGGACGTGGCGGGACGGGGACGAGAACGGGAGGAGAGAGATGTGCCAGGGTGTGAGGGATGCGTGGGAGGTGGGGGGATGGGGATGCGTGGGAGGTGGGGATGCGAGGAGGCGGGGCGGGGCGGTCGGAACTGTAGGAGCGGGTCGGGGCTGTAGGGGCGGGGCAGGGCTGGAGGGGTGGGGCAGGGCTGGGGGGGGGCAGGGCTGGTGGGGCGGCAGGCTGGAGGGCGGGGCACGGCTGGAGGGGAAGGACAAGGATGGAAGGGGCGGGGCAGGGATGGAGGGGCGGGGCAGGGCAGAGCAGGCGGGGAGGGCAGAGCAGGAGGGGCAGGGCAGGGCGGAGGGGCGGGAGGGCTGGGGGCGGGCAGGCCGGGGGCGTTGCAGGGCGGGAGGGGCGGGGAGGGGGGGGCGGGCTGGAGGGGAAGGACAGGGATGGAAGGGGCGCGGCAGGGCAGGAGGGGTGGGGCAGGGCGGGAGGGGTGGAGCAGGGCAGGAGGGGCGGGCAGGGCTGATCGGGGGCAAAACTGGAGGGGTGGGTGAGGCGGTGCTGGGCGGGGCGGGGGTGTGGCCGTGCAGACCGTGAGAGAGTAAGCCATGGCGTGAAGGGAGCAGGGGAGGGGCGGGGTGAAGATGGGAGGAACGGGGCGAGCCTGTCGGACGGGGCGGACGGAGGCGAGAGAGCAACGGGACTTGCAGGCAGGGGCGGGACGAAGAGGCGCAGCAAAGGGGCGGCGATGAGGTCGGCGGCGGGGGCAGAGTGGCGAGAAAGCGGGCCCCAAACGACGTTACGCGCGTCGCCCGTGAAGGCGGTCGGGGGAGCGCGTCGTGCTTCATTTGTCCGCGCTCGTCAAATGTTGATCCGGGACGCAATCACGATGGCGAGAGCCTACAGCGCTGGCTGCCCGCGGAAGGGCTGTGAAGAGCGCCGTTGCTGGCGGTGACAACGGTGAATGTTGGAATGTTGGCGAAGGTGGTGACCGCAGGAAGCGATGCGTGGTAGTGCCTGTGGGAGGAATGGGAGCTGTGGCTGGCGGTTTTTGGTGTAGAAGGGCAGAAGGGGGAAAGAGGGGTGGAGCTGGTCGCGAAAGCGGTGTCTGTGCTGTTGTCCGTAACATTGACAGAGGCGATGGAGGCGTTGGCATCCTCATTGTCATCAAAGGCCGGGAAAAGGGGGGGTTGGTGATGGCACTGAAGAGGTGCAAAGAGAAGGCATGGGGTAATGGCGGGGGCGGGGGACCATTTATGTGTATAGTGACGTACTTTTGAGTGAGTGTGTGTTACGGTCGGTTGACATGCAAACATGTGTGTATGTGTGTGAGTGGGCTAGATCGCTGGTGTCAGGAAGATTGCAAGCGTGGGATGACGATCAAAGCGGGAAGCAGTCCGGCTGCTAGTGTAGTGGAACAAGTGTGGGGCCAATGATGAGGTCACGTGCATCAGCGGAAATCGAAAACAGGAATGAAAGCAATGAAAGAAGGCGAAATTACAGGAACAGCAGCATCAGGAGACGGAACAATCCACAGAAAATGGAAGGATAAAACTCAATTTGAACTTCATAATACTACAAAAATGGGCAAACTAATAAAGTTACGGTAAAACAAACTCGATTGATGAGCTGTAGGAGGAAAGTTTTATAACTTTTCGGATATGAGATTTTTCTGTAATGTAACATAAATGCAAGAATTAAGAACAATATACCATAAATTCTAACCATGCAAGCATCTTTTGCCCAAAAAGTTTTTCTTAGTTTTTTCAGAATCAGTGTGTAAACGTACGTCTCCACTGAGAAGATAAATGAGAGTAGATCTGAAGATGAATGTAGGTGAAAATGAGATCAGTAGGAACAATAGTCGAGAACAGTCCTCCAATGGGATAAGACTTCTCGGTGCTGCTTATTTCTCTTTTTATGGGAGGGTTTATAAGTATTGTATCGTCAACTGGAGCCTACAGTAGGCGAAATCTTACAATGACTTGATCAATGTGATGTGAAGTGTGTGAAACTCCTTTCTAAAAATAGGTGATGGAGGAAGGAAGATTACGTCCTGATGACTACGCTTAAGTAGATAAGGGTAGTTCAGAATTGACTTTGCCTTTCACCATATGAAGAGTTGTATGGCGTTCACGAGACAATAAAGTCGGTTAAGTCATGAATGATTAAAGATGGATTGATGAGTCGTGTAGGAAATGAAATGAACCACGTTGCAATTGTGCGTGAAAAGTACCCATGTCTTTCGCGGAATCCCAGCTCGCTTCTTTGAGCGCCGAGTGGTTTGTTATGACTTTGGGGTCTCCCAGGCCCGTGCATGGCCACACAATTTACTTTGTAAATGTGAATAACTAACACCCATGATTGTGGCGGTGGTAGGGTTTCTTTAAGTATCGTCATGGTGACATGATTCTAGTACAGGTTCACAAGGTAGTTACGGAGATGATGAAGATGATGGCCATGGCCATGGCGATGGCGATGGCGTAATGATAGTGGTAATTAATGATGGTAGTGTTGTCATAGCTAAAAAATATGTATGTTAATATTTTTATTAAAATAAAATATTTTTTTAAATTTAATAAAAGTAAGAAAAATTGGATTTTCTTAATATTTCCCTACATTTGCGAATAATGAGATAAGATAAAGTCCTTTTGGTTTCTGAGTAATGGAGATATTTACTAGTTAGTGTACCATTCGTATTATCATATTCAGGTGTTAACAGTGATTTATGATAATGATTATCCTCATATAAGTTATTGTCTATTTCTTCACTCTAGAAGATTAGTTTAAATACATAGGGTAGGACTTTATGTAGCTCTTCCGTAAAATTAAGTTTTCTCGAGTTACCAGCACATTCGCAGGGATCAATGGTACTGGAAGCACTGTTGCATGCAAGGTAGACAACGATGAATGCAGTAGAGGAAACTGGAAGGGGATAGTTCACTGAGCCAAGGATCCGTTGGTCATCGGAAGGAGAAACAGGACGGTCGCGCTGGAGAGGAGGAGGGAGAGAGCGGAAGGGCCAAACAGGACGGTGGCTGGGAGGAGGAGGGAGAAGCAGCTGGAAGGGACCAAAGGGGACAGAAGGGGACAGTGCGCGCGTAAGCAGGTGCATGGGGACAGCATAGGTAATTGAGGTGGACAGTTCACTGAGCCAAGGATCCGTTGGTCTTCGGAAGGAAAAACAGGACGGTCGCGCTGGGGAGGAGGAGGGAGAGAGCAGCTGGAAGGGACCAAAGGGGACAGAAGGGGACAGTGCGCGGTAAGCAGGTGCATGGGGACAGCATAGGTAATTGGGGTTCCAAGGATCCGCTGAAGCAGGCAGAGGGAAGGCGGAGGGACTAAAGGGGACCGCGTGCGCGTGGGCACGCGTGGCCGCCGCTGTGCCGCCAAGACAAGGTAAAGTGTTTAACGGCAGGGCCACATGAAACCGACCGAACCGTACACAGCGGCCACATGAAAGCGAGCGCCACCGCCGCGCCACGCGGCGCCGGGGTCCGCCACCAGCGGGGCGGGGCGGGGAGGGGCGGGGCTGTTTCGCCCGCGCAGCGAGCTAATCAACTGTAGCGGTGACCGCCGCCCCGCCACCTCCCTCCTCTCCATCGCCCCAACTAACCGCCCCGCAACTCATCCCACGGCGCTTCCGGATCTCTTCTTGATCCTTCGTTCCTCTTCCCAGTTCCAACGCAGTGGCATGTACCCACGAACACGACTCTTTTTTTGTACTACCCTTTCCCAAGTCTCGTGTGTGCTTTTTTGAAGTTTTCTACTTTTAATCAATCGTTTTTATCATCCATCTTATACCATCTAAAAGCCATTCATTTCCTCATCCCACCCATTCATTCATTCACTCACTCATCACTCATTCATTCACCTATTCATTCATTCAATATTCATTCATTCATTCAATATTCATTCATTCATTCAACATTCATTCATTCATTCAAATCATTCATTCATTCATTCACACATTCATTCATTCATTCATTCACACATTCATTCATTCATTCATTCATTCATTCATTCATTCATCCACTTATTTACTTACGACGAATAGTTTCTTTGTCATTTCGGCCGCGCAACGGCATAGAAGCTACTTGCGCCGCCTCGCCAACTCCCTTCTCTCAATCGCCGCGACTAACCCCGTCCACAACTCACCACACAGCGCTTCCGATTCTATTCAAGATCCTTCCTTCGGATTCTCAGTTCCTCATATTCGGCGTCAACAACGCGATGGCAACACAATCCAAGTACATGATATCCGTTAATTTAATGTCTCACTCACTCCTCACACTTCTGCTGTACTACATTTTTTTCGCGATGTTTTACATTTAATAGCTGCTGCTTTGAATGTCTACAACCATCGTACATCATCTTCACACTACTTAATTATTTACGGTAAATAATTAGCTTATTTCCATCGTGCTGCGAGAGAATCAGAAGCAGCCACCGCCGAGTAACTTCTGGCTTCCCCAGTTCATTGACTGATTTTTCCGGACAAGTCCACTGCTATGGTCATTCGTCCCGTCAGTTACGTGAACGTGTTTTAAGCCTGGAGGTGGCGGCTTCCCTAGGTGGATGGTGAGATCCGACGTCGATATTAACGTCGGCTTGCGGGGGAATTCCCCGTCCAAATAATTCATCCACCTCACATTGTCAAATTCAAGAGGTCTTGTTGAAAAATAATGGTTTTCTCAAGAAATTCAAAGAGAGAAGTTTTAACATCTCGATAGTAGAATGTCCAAAGTATCCGACAACGACGATATGTTTTCTGAGAAAGAGAGAGAGAGAGAGGGAGGGGAGGGAGAGAGACAGAGACAGAGAGAGAAAGAGAGAGAAAGAGAGTGAAGAGAGAGAAAGAGAGAGAAAGAGAGAGAAAGAGAGAGAAGAGAGAGAAAGAGAGAGAAAAGAGAGAGAGAGAGAGAGAGAGAGAGAGAGAGAGAGAGAGAGAGAGAGAGAGAGAGAGAAATGATTCATGTTTGAACTTGCTCGAACTTCCCCACGGCCGCGCTCAGTCCCAATAATGAGCTTCAGTGAATCGAGTTTGCTCGAAGAGTGTGCCTCGCAAGTGATGCTGAAAGTCTGATTTGTCAATAGATAGTTTGATTGATTGATTGATTGATTGATTGATTGATTGATTTTTTCGTGTTTCCGGGCGCATCAACTGCTTCGGTCATTAGTCCCGTTAGTGTAGTGCATGTTTTCCCCGGGAGATGGCAGTGATCTTCCCCCGCTGGATAGCGAGATCCGGCACCGACCTACCGTCGGCTAGTGGGGTTTCACCCTAACCAGGACTCTCCCACCAGCGGGGCACCGCCCCAGCCGGGACAAGCTTTAAGTTCCCGACCGATCTCCTGGAATATGTGGTAGTGTAGTGCATGTTAGTGTAAGTGTGTGAGTGTGTAAGGGGAGAGGATAGGACAAGGAAGAGGAAGGAAAGTTCGCGCGCGGTCCGTGGCCCGTTTGGTAGGGTACTGCTCCGGCATTCGCCTGGTGTTGATCGGAGAAACCACGGAAAACTACCGATCAGAGCAGCCGACCGCTAGGATTCTCCTCCAGACAGCGACTGAATTCGACCTAGCTGAAAAGCTAGTGTCGAAAATTCTGCCGCCATCAGGACTCGAACCTAGGACCTCCCGGTTAGTCAATGGATAGTGAAGTAGTATGTTTTCCTTGTTATTGATAGTTTTATTTTATATCTATTCACAGAAAAATACAGAAAAGGTGAAAGTTGTTCGTTTGTGACCAGGGTGTTTGGATTTCGGGTAAGGTTTTAACATAGTATTTCACCCAATTCCACTTCGAGGCTGTGTTTATATTAAAACTGGTATCTTCGGGTATTGAAGTAATCAAAAAACATTTGCGCAAACGTGCGCACTAATTTGTATTTACCATTAACAAAATGGCGATGTCATTTTCCCGGAATACTCTTTTTGAAATATGGGCCAAGACTCGAAGAATTCGAGTTTGATGCTATTTTCGGCAGGTTTTTCAAGAAATGAAGAAATTGAATATTGAAAACTGCCTTAAAGAACATTTAACAGATAATTCGAAATTTCTGTCACATTACCAAATGGTAGGGGTTTGCAAGGCATTGACTGCGATTTCTGGACACATTCATCTTTTCTAAATGAAAATATTTCATTCTCAATTAATCTGTCCCGAGTGCATCGCAACTAGATAAACCTACAGCCGGGCCTTGGCCGTCCAACAAAACGTTTCGGAGCGTGTGATCACATATCGGACAATCTAGCACTGAGGAGATTAGTCGCAGGAATGGAATTAAGAAAGGAGAGTAAAAGAGGTACATCAATACTTAAAGATCGTATCATTGGATTACCGAATAGGTGAACGGCAATTAACAAGACTAAAAAGTGCATATTTGCACATCAGACTTTCACATTAATGATGGATGTACATCTTTCACTCGCGTACCAGAATCTGGTTATTGTTTTTCCTCTGGTTGTCCATCTAGCTTGCCGAAATTTGACACTGTGCACCTGGGCGCCGTCCGAGTCAGGCAAGCGCTAAGCTCTCGAGTGCTCTCCAATAAGCATGATAGTGAAGTGACTGTAAGTGTAAATGTGTGTAAGTAAGGAGAAAGGATATAATGAGAAGAAGGTAAGATCACGCGTGGTCCGTGGCCCGTTTGTTAGAGTGCTGCTCCGGCATTTGCCTTGTGTGTATCGGATAAATCTCAGAAAACAACCGGTAGCTGCTCTAGCCTAGCAAAGTTCCACTCACGATTTACAAATACGATTGACTCTGAACATTGAACAATCGCCATCTCTCCTACCATTACTTCTCTTCCCAGACCGGCAACCCTATTGGCAGCTTCGAAACTATCCCTCTCTCCACCCAAACTAATGCCCAACGTTCAACAACCCAGTCCTACAAACCTGCTGTACTCGTTTCCCACACCTTCAAATCCACCCGTACTATCTCACTCGTCACATTTTGCCTCCTTCTACCCATCCTATTCCAGCTCAAACATTCAGCAGCTTTCATCCTATCGGCGGCGGTCCACTTGTTTGAAAGTTGGTAATCACCCGCGGCCAGGGGCACCAACACCCGTCAACTCCGCACTCCGCGGCCGCCGCACACCGTCCTCGTAAAACGCGCGGAAGTGCCAGGGGCGGCCTCGGCGGGCGCTGGCGTCGCCGCCGGGCAGACGGCTCGTGTTCGCGGTCGCGCGTGCGAATCTTAATATAAACTTTATCTTAACAGCGGGCGGCAGCGGGAGGGAGGGAGGGAGGGAGGGGGCTCATTAAAGGCGTAACGTGGTTGTAAAGGCAGACAGCGGCAAGAACGTGCGGATGGCGCGAGACGCCTAGTGCGATGGGGCCTTTCGGCGGTGGGAGATAGCGGCCGAAGTGCACCGCCTCCGCAGTCGAAAGTTGGAAGCGGAGCGGCGGCACGACTGCTGACATTTCGTGTGGCTGCAATCGGAGCGAGACTCGTCCACTCCCAAGGCTTTTCTTCCGTAAAGTACTTTTTGGGTTGTTTTGAAGTTCCGCTAGGAATTTCGAAACGCTGATGATGGTCAGGTTAAATTAGGAAGGGGAGATTTAAGTTATCACTAGGGAACGGACTTTATCGTAATAAAAAATGCAAAATATGTACATACATATGTACTTATTTTTTCCAAAACATGTAAGAAAAAATAGAAAATATTGAAAATAAAAATTCATTAGTGTGTTAAAAATTGTTCTCTACAAGCATTTTACGAGCATAGAACGTCGCCAATCAGTTCTTAACAAGCATTCGGAGTGGCTGAAAGTAGGTTTTACCTCTACAGAAGTAATTCTACACTAGATTTTACCACACATAAGAATTTTATTCGAAATACAAAATACGTTCATAGTATATATTACAATGTTTACGAGAAGCCAGTGTTCCAATGAATGTAACGTGTAGCCAGTGATGGATCGCGGGGGGAGGGGGTTAAAGGGAACCCCCCCCCCAATCAAACAACGTGTAAGGCAATTTTATGAAAAAAATATTTGTTAGTTTTCGATCGTGTAACAAATGTGCTGGTTGAAACATGGGCAAAATCGTAGTTGAAATTACTTTTGTTCATAGAAATTCAATCATTCTTGACTCCAGTAAGTACGTGTGTGTGTGTGTGGGGGGGGGAAGTTGACAATTATGACGAAGATATGGTGGTCATAGAAGCAGAATTACATTTTATTTTAAGAAGGATGATTCCGTAATATATTATGCAAACGCGCATCTGAAATGTTCCGTTTCGACCTATAAATATATTAATATATAACGAAATAAGTAGTGGTAGGTAAAACATGTATAAATATACAATTATACCAAAATATGTAAAATAAAAATAGTTCCAATCCATTCAGAATGTCTTGTATACTCTAAAAATATTATTGAATGCAGGTATCTAGTTCTTGTACAAACATGGATTACATTACATGGAATACATTACACGGGCACATGGGTACATTACATGGAAATCCGTTCCCTAGTTATCACATAATATCGTACACCGAACGTTTCTCAAAACACACACTCTTCTCTTCACAAACAACGTTTGTAGTGTTTGATACTAATTTGTAACTAAATATCTTCAGTTTTCTTTCTTGTATACTTAGTACTCAAAAAATTTATAAAATGTTGCAAAAACCTTGTGTCGATATTTGATGGAAATACACCTATTGAGGTTTCCTGATACCCCAAAAAGTGTTTTTTAAACGTTCACCTAACAGTTCTTCCGTCCGTCTGTGCGCCTGTTTCTGAACAACAGCGCTTAAATCGTTTACAAAATGGATATTCCCTGATCAGCGTCGTCGATCTTAAGACCCTCTGAATTTCAAACGGATAATTAATTGTTGTGGATAATTAATCATTACGCAATTATTGGGGATAATTATTCATTACATGGATCTCCTACTACATTTTGAAAATTTTCTTTAAAATGGATCTAATTTTTCTTTCACGAAGATTTACTACATACCATATTTTACACAGTTCTTTGAAAATGTTGTCACATCTGTCTGCCTAACCGTCCGCCCATTCCTGCATTCGTTGAGTATATGAACAACACTAATGCCTAAACCGCTTTCATGATTTTTAATAAAATGGATATTCACACATCGATTTGGTTGAACTCGCCGCCCTGCAAATTTGAAACGGATCTTTAATTTTAGAAGATTAATGGGAAAAATAATTGAGCTAGAATAATACACACCGTAACGTCGTTTTAACAAGGCTCGTTAAACTGTTAAAATAATTTCGGACTTTAATTAAACTGATCAACCAAATTTAAGGTTTTTATATTAAAAAATACAAGAGATGTTTATCACTGGCTTTATTGAACTGACTTTGAATCTTACACAGAACTTTACCGTCATCCATGTCTTTCAGTAATCTCATAATAAACGGATCTGGCGATGATGCGTTGCATCTTAGCAATAATAAATTTTTCTTCCCAAAAATGTACATACATTTGATTTTTAGTAGTACTTCGCTTGAAGAACATCTCTCCTGAGTGTTCAACAATAGACTGCCAAGGTATCTGGAGACCATTTTCTCTGTTTCTGCCTCTATTCCATTTCAGTGGTCGTAGTGGAAAGATTCGCTTTGTCCGTTACTGACAGAGTCGAGGGTTTTAGGGAAGAAATCAAGATGAGAGTCTGTAGTATCCAATCAAAGACAAGAATTCTTAAAATGATTTTTATTCAAATCCAGGTACAGTTGCTGAGGTGTCGAATCACAAGAAGAATGTACCAAAAGCAAAGCCGTGTTGTTGTAGTCCAGAAGAGGTCCCAAAATCAGCCAAGTCGTCGAATATCCACAAGAGTGTTCCACGTCAGTAGCACAGGTCGTCGTCGTAGCTGCTCTCTACACCTCTCTCGCCAATTCATTCGCCAGGATACAATCGCTAACACTGCCGCTCGCTATCCGCCCTGGCGTCGGGTCGGAGCCCTCTTATAGCCCGCTGGGGCTATTGGCCCGCCGACTAGCTGCGGAGTAGGGGCGGTGGCGAGTCCCTACCCGCTTGCTCGGGCGTGACGGCCGGCGCGGACAGCCGGCCAGCTCGCCCGGTTCCTTCCGGGGGGCGGTAACCCCGACGTACTGGGCGGCCTTTGATGCCGTTCCCCGGTGCGGCAGCTCCTTTAAATGTGTGCGGCCGGTCACGACAGAGTCCAATGTGGGTATTGCACATGACCCTATAGTTTTTAATCATCCTTGTGCGACTTTATAAAAAAATTCACATTATTACAGAAAACCAGATCATCCCGCTTTAGAAACACATTTTCAAATTCCTTTTGAGGTTGACGGAATGAACTTTCTTTGTGTCATTCTGCGGGAGACTCCAGCCATTAAATATTGTTACACGTAATTTGTCTGTAAGTTTAGATAAAGGTAGATCACGAATCACAGTATTTGGACCCTATCTTAAAAAGTAAGTTTTCTACAAAAGTAGCCACTAGTTCCACAACATCTGGGTAATTACCAATCTCATGAACGGTTTTAGAATATGCATTCATATTCACGTCATCTGTTGGAGTGTGATGGGATAGTCAGCACAATGTGATACGGGCCGATTTGCTGAGTTTAGAAGCGGTAGAGTTCAACAGTAGGTTTAAATTTTGAACTTATTCCCAATATATTTGTCTACAAGTAGTAGGATTTTCTTCTACGGCCTTTAGAGCATACATGACAGGAAATGGGAACACGGGATCCTTTTAATCAGACAATTAATACTGTTTCTCATTTGACACATGAATTTCCAGACACAAAAACGTTTTCTTTTCTTGGTGTCAAATTAACTGGCATAAGTTCTTTTGACTCGAAAACGCAAATTTATCCTCTCTGCTTCAGAAGTAAACTCAAAAATGTTACGAAAATTATCTTTATCATTTATGAGTCACGTTTCCTCTTCTAATACACAGTAAAGCACTGTTCAGAGTTCAACTCACAGCCGAATAATACCAGGTTCTTTGCTACAGAAAGCTTCTCCTCTCGCAAACGCTACATTGTTCTGAGGTGAAGTAAATTGTTGTCGATCCTAAATTCAGTGTCAACAATCATATAAACAAAGTCAGTTATTTATCCAATATCATAAATACCTTCTTGTAACTAGCACTTTAGAATAGTCTATGCTAAAACATGATTTTTAACGTGTTTTTATACTACAAAACATGGTGGATGTTCGAACATTTCTGACCACATATTTGAAATCAACAAATAAAAACACTATTAAAATTGTATAGTATTTATCAAAATCATTGCTGAATAGTGTTATTGATCATGTTTATGACCATGAACTAATACAAGCGTACTTAAGAAATGTCTAATTACTCGATCAGCATAGAAGTATGCCATTAAAGGCTAAATACTGAAAAAAATTCGAAATATTCTAAGAAAATACTGTACTTACTATAGATCAGGATTTGTACTTTACGTGATTATTCGGATAAGAATGAAATTCATTTACAGCTCCCCGTGTAAAACAATACAGCTCAAAATTATGTTCAATTTCCTCTTGATTTCCTCTATCTAAAATTTTACTCCGCCTCTTGTATTTTTGAGGGAAACGTCGCTTCGCTTTTGTTACATTGGATAATACGAAACCACGTAGAGAATAAACATTCGTATCGTAGTTATTGAAGAAAGAGTGGGGGACATTCCACGGTTTACTATCCCCAGCTGTCGCTGAGAGCTAGTTCCTCAACGAGTTGACGCCTCATTGCAACCTCCAAGCACAAGCCATGACACACCAGGCGCCTCCGTCGTAAAATTCACCGCGGTTCATATTTTTTATTAACGCGGCGCGAAATCGACTCGTTTGCGGCGATGTGCCCCTATCAGGTTGTATTTCTCAATTGTATTCCATTTGGTATAAATCACAATTTTATGATGCATTTCCCTAGTTGCCCCGAAAACTCGTAGATCAGTTTATAAACTCCACCTCATATTTTTTGCAGAAAAAAATCTATTCGCGCAGAGGGCCAAATAAAAGTTTTCATAGCGCATAAAAACGTTTTAGTTCATTTTCCGTATTATTTACATCCTTTGCATTCACAATATCATATACAGGTTCTCTTTTTTTCGCATCTCGTCTAAAATATTTGCCCCGATCGCCTCGCTATATGACGTAACAAGCTGAATAAAACAGGGATGCCGAGAATTTACGACGTATTCGGTGGGAACGTAATTTTAAAGCAAGTTTTTTTACGAGTCAATATCAGCAATTAAAAGGTAATTCGCATTTTGCACCAATCTCCCCGCGAGTGCGCCCCGGCACCCTATAGCGTGTGTATGGGTATTGCGTGTGAAAATCCCCCCCCCCCGTCAACCTCCGCCACGGCACTCATAGGTAGTACACGCTCGCGCAAAATACGGCGGAAAATTGTGCTCGAATATCAAACGTAATGAGACTTATCGATGAAGCTGCCTTAAAATCGATACATGTTGAATACATTTTCCGGTAGATATAATTTTACATTTAAGGCTTTAATCTTGAAATAAAAACGTTAATAACATATTTCATTCATCACTGATTGCTTTGAACTTTTGCAGGTTTAGCTGGTCTGTTTCCTCAACGTTCGCATCCAATACTAATTATTCGTGATTCTCAATGAGAGAAAATGGACTTTGGTAATTACGTCGTTAAGAAGAAATGAACTAAATTTTAAAATGGTATTTTTTTCGAAATAAAATTCTGAACTTTTGAATTTATAAGTATGAAATATGGACTCATTACATTCAAGCTAATAAGGGATTTTAAATTTATAAAGACGTACTATATAAAAAAGATTATAATAAGCCTGCAAGTGTATGCATGTATAAAATTAATTTATTAATATTTATTTTGGTATAATATAAATAATAATGTAATTATGTAAATTTAAATGTAGTCGCTTTATCTCATCTCTATTATTTTTACTTTTATTTAATTTTACTAAATATGCTATGCTAAATTATTACAAAAGCATCAATGAAAACTATTATTGTTTTCATTTTAGATTAATAGATATAAACTGGCTTGAAATAGAGTAGTGTTAGTTTTATGTATCCAAATTGAACTGTATTCATCTGAGCAATGAATTGTATTTTCACAGTATCTAGGTGGTAGGTTTTTAAAATTTTAAAAAATTTTTGGTTAAAATAAAAAACCTTCCCTTGGATTCCTTACCAAAACAATGAAGCATTATTCTTTTTAATTTCTCGATATCAAAACGGCGATTTTTCGACCGAAAGAATTTTTTGTGTCTTTGATAGGGAAAAAGTTGTTAATTCTTGTTCTTTATAAGTAGTAAATAACTGACCTTAACTCAGTGTGTTGCCAGAATCCATGCGTTTTCGTTGGTATCAAGATACCGAATATAACGTATGCCGAAAAATTCGTTTACGGCAAAATGACTGTCCGGTATGTGGTCAACGCAAGCACATAAATTATTCAAACGATTTTTCGCAAATTGATATTCCCCGAACGATTTGAGAACCCTCGAGGTCCTTCCAATTTTAAAAGGATATTTTAATTTTTGAAGGTTCTTTACATGATGTCCCAATAACATTTTCAATCTTTTCTCAAACAAGGCTTAATTTTTCTTTCAATTTTTACTCAGATGGAGCAAAGTAGGATTATAAAAACGGAGCAGGTCTCGTTTTCGAAAAACACTCTGAATTTTTAAAAAATTGCAAAAGTTTTATTTCTATACGGTCTCTATCTACAACTACAATATTAAAGATAGAGGTTTTCCTTAATGAAGTACGTTCTGAAAAATAGATTTTAAATAAGGTTATGCACATTTCTTTCGAAATATGAGTAGTTTACACGTAATTTTTGTTTAAGCTAAAAGCAATTTTTAACTAAATATCTTTTTTCAAAAACCGTTTCAGATTTTTCTTTACTTTTTTTCGAGTAGAGCTAAGTACTCTCATTACAAAGCGCAGATATATATTGGGTGTCCCTCTGTAATTTCGAAAATCGCAACAACAAAAAATACATTCAAAACTGCACTGTTTATGATAGAGATCATTTAGTTAATGAGATATCTTCCTGAAAATTAAGTCTTGAAATAAGGACAGCTGTTTGAAAATATGAGTACTAGCTTTGTCTAATATTGGAATCTTCGATATTGCAAATTCGAAATTTCCGCGGTTCACTGCAGAAAATTCTTTTACAAAACAACCGAAGAGCCAGGTCGAAATAAATTGTTAAGTCATATTATGAATATTAAGGATTTCTTTCAGATAAAACGATAAAGTATGTGGTGTTGTACCTATTTTGAAAAAGGCGTATTAGTTTTCTTGTAATTGTGATTACGAATTGATTTATACTAGGTCGCAATACGGGAATGACAATCGCGCCTCACTAGTTTGATATTTATTAAGTTTCTTCTCATTGTTCCGTTTTTCTGGCACTTTTGGACTGTAGAATTTGTGTTTATGAATTAGCTGTAATGAATCAGTTTTCACACCTCATGGGCTACGATTGGTAATGATTTTGTAAGAGACGTCTGGGAGTGTTAAAATGGAGAGAAATTGCGGTATTATATTCCTACATAGCCGTTACAGCCGAAAGCAGGTGCTGTTGTATCACCATTATTTTAACCCACAAACACTAAGTAATATTAATTTTCACAATGAAAAAATACATTTTTGTTGAGTTTTTGTTATCATAGAGTAACTTAGAACGTATTTTGAATAATGTTTAGGGATAACTAAAACTCCTAACCTCCTCTCAACGGCCACTCAGAAACTCCTCTCACGTTCTGCCTCGCAATCTCAGTCCACCGCACGAACGTCTACCTGTCGCAGAAATCTGCGAAACTCTCAAGAAAAACATGCTCGAGCGTCCGACGTCGGAGCAACAGCACGGCATGTCCCGCGAAGGAAAAATTCACGCCCGTTTGCACGACAAAGAATTTCACGGGAGGCGGAGGCGCTTGCAGTGTCTGGTTGCTTTGTCGTCCTCGCGAGGCGCTCCGTTGCAAGCCGAGCGCTCGCTGGAGATGGCGGAGGAGCGTCGTTGGAACAGAGCGAGTAGGCATAAACCTTTCCGCTTCGCCAAAGTTTATTATCGAAACCCGTAACGGGCCATCTGGCAGCGCGGGTGAACATCGAGAAGCCGGCGGGGGCGGCGGGGGCGGCGGGGCGGCGGGGCGGCGGGGCGGCGGGGGCGGCGGGGCGGCGGGGCGGCGGGGGCGGCGGGGGCGGCGGGGGCGGCGGGGGCGGCGGGGGCGGCGGGGGAACGTAGTGGAATAGAAAGAAACGACCCGAGGACGGAATGGGATAGAGAGTAACGAGGCAGGACAGCAAGAGTACACAGCAATGTTCAATCGAATGATCGCTACTGGAAAAGATGAAATAGAGAAACAAGTATCTGAAATTTCCGTTGTTTTCTTTTCACATGTCTCTCGGATTGCCCACAGATAATGAGAAATTTAATAATGAGAGAATGAAGGGAACAGCCCAAGATAAGGAAAGGAGAAGAGGAGTGTGTCAGTGATCATCAGGAAAGAGAAGTTATTTTCAGCAGTTAATTTTAGATGAACAGATGAGTTGGGCAAAAAGATGAAAAGGATTAGGGAAAAGGGACAAAATAATTTATCGGAAGAAATAAAAAATAAGTTTAGGAAGAGAGGGGAATGTGGAATGGAAAGTTTAAATGGAAAGGAATATGAAGGTAATAAATGGGTTAGAGTATAATTAAACACTGTAAGAAAAGTAAAAGGGGAACGAGAAGATAGGAGACATTTACGATTGTGTTTGGGATCCAAGAAGAGGAAAACTCTATACAAGAGTTAAGGTGCAAATAGAGAGTGCTGTTTAGACCGAAGTGAGTGAATGCAAGAGTCCCCGTGAAAAGACTAGGAATTGAGAGAATAAGGATGTTCAATAAGTTTTTGATGTCATTAATCTGTAGCTTATATTATGTTGGAAACTATTGGAAAGTTCAAATCAAGAGCAAATAAATGGTAGAATCTGCGTGTGTTGATACCGGAAACCAATAAGCGAGCGTATGGTAAATAAATTACGAGAATAAAAGGAAGCGTGTGAATGAGAGATTAAACGATTTAAAACTAAATTAATGATGGAGTTGCTAATTGCAAATGCCACTGAATGAACGTTTTCTACAAAATAAAATGGGAAATTAGTAAAGAGAAAATAACGAACTATTTTAGTGAATGTGCCCGGAAAAATGGATGAATGATATACAAAAAATCAGGAATGCATAACTGAATGATTAACTCCTAGTAAATAATAAAAGAATCATGCATATATGAACTAATCTATGAAAATAAATAATACAGCCGACTCTGAATGTTATGAACTCAAGTTATAGTGAACGTACGAAGATAGTGAACCTTAGTGATTGGTCCCGATCATATTTTCACACATTACAAACAATAACCAGAGGATTCGTTTGTAGTGGGCTGTCCTCGTCGGATATAGTGAATATAAGAAAGAGTACAACGTCTAAGAAAATATACTTCGCTTCAGAATAGCGAATTCCATTAATAGAACAATATACAGGGGAAGGATGTTTTGAGATATTTTTGTGATTATCATTCACGAAGAATGATAAGGACTGATGAAACTAACCACTAAATGAAATCTTCCCCCTCATCTATGGAATTATGTCGATCTTGAAGACTTCAGCGAAACGGTCTGCGAGATATAAATAACTGAAATCTCATCTGGCTAGAACATCTAAATGACAGGATCTACCAGGACAGACGAAAAAAAGTGCGATGACAAATAGTATACAAATGAATAAAATTAGTGTTCCAACAATGCAAAGACATATAAAGGTTCAATGACTGTACTAAGATATTTTGAGGATGTGGACAATGTATGATCAAATGTGGAGAAACAAATCCTGGAGAAATATCTTAAAATATTAATAAAAATATGTACACTTTAAATTGGTATTTGAATATTTTAATGAAAAATAACGTAATCAAACATAGAGAAAAACCTATTTTACAATGGCATACAGTCATCTGTTGATACAGTGAAACAAAACAAAAGTTCCAAGAGATTCACTACAAGCGGGTTCAATTTTAAATACTTTAATCCGACATCGCTGTAACAAGCAAGAGAATAACATGGATGGGTATTTTGAGCGTAGCATATTGAAGATTGCAAATCATGCAAGATTTATACTACAGTTTCTGGGTCAATGACCACCATCTTGTTCAGGATTTTTGCCATATACATGATTCATGTCATCTTAGACTATTGAGCACATGTTGAGATGAAACCCTTGCTTTGTTTTTAGACTTAAATGTACATTCACTATCTGTGTTCGTTTTCTTTAGCTAAGTTGGTTCTTAGTGATGAATATACTAACTAATATCATCGTTTCCAGCGTTCTCACAACAGCAAGTCGATTTTATAATGATAACGGATAAGAGCCAAAATCTATAGCTAATTTCTTGCTGCCAATAGCTTTTATTACACGAGTTCGAATATTGCCTTATTACAAATCCTCCCAAAAACGCTCATAGCTACCATCTGTTCATAGTTCAACTTGTAGTATAAGAACTAGGGTAAGGAATCCAGAGCTGGGACGAAAGTGCACATATTGCACTTTTCCTTCAAAATACGTCATACAATTTTTAACTATATCTTGAAATTAAATAAATAGAAAATAAGTAAAAGTGAACAGGATCGCACGGTTCCCGATGCTTTTTTTGCTCGGCGCTACAGTTGCAACCGCTCCGAAGCGCCCGCTGAACAACGCCGAGGAATTTTGCATACCCCGTCCGTCGCGCATGGCCGCAGCACGAAAACGACATCCGAAGACGGTCGTCCGACGCGATTGGATAAATATTCCATGGGCGGTCGAAGCTCCCGCCTCCACGCCCCGCCGCTCCGCTCCGCTCCGCGCAGAGATCAAAGAGTGCTCAAGTTAATGGGAATGACCGGTCGGCAGCTGGAGCTTTGACTTTCTCTCGATTGGCGAGCATCAGGCGGCGGGAAGTCAGCAGAGGTCACTGCTGTGTTTGTGGAAATTTATTCGATGTGTGCTTTTCGTAATGCAGGAAAACGATTTTACGTGTGAGAGGGAAAAAAGAGTTTTCATTTAGTTTATAAACAAATGTTTTGGAAAATTGTTTTTTTAAGTAGTAATTTTTTAGAACCAAATGTAGTTACATTTTGTTTGGAATGATGATGATGATGATGATATATAATAAAAAATAATAATAATAATAATAATAATAATAATACAAGAGCAAGGGATTTGGATGAAGAGGCCCACATTAGAAATTTATAAGCACACCGATAAGATTACGGACACATTCAGAAAAAGAAGAATGCAGTTCTACGGACATATTCATAGGATGAATGAAAACAGAATTTCAAAACGGATTCTCATAGTCATCAACTCAGGCAGGGGAAAAACAAAATGGATTAAAGAAGTCGAGGAGGATCTCAGACAAGCACACGTTACAATAAATGATGCAGAAAATAGAAAAGAATTCAGGAACACCATCAAAAAACATACATTTGAAACCGAAAGCAAGAAGAGGCCAGGATGTAAGTGGACAGCAGAGCGGAAGAAACAACATAGTGAACACATGAAGAAAATATGGGCCCAGAGAAAACACAATCATAAAGGAATTCAAGTTCAAACGTTCTCTTTAAATGGGAATAATCGTGAATAATAATAATAATAATAATAATAATAATAATAATAATAATAATAATAAATAAGTCGGTGACCTGACACATTGCATGAATGTTTTGGGAGACGAGCTAGAGTGAACTCGACATATCCTCCGTTCAACCAAGTGTAAAAATCCAGCAAACGCTTTACTAACGAAAATAAATAAATAATATTAATAGTAAAGTGTATAGGAACTATTGCCGACAAAACATTTCAATTTACATATATTAAAAAAAAATTGCATGAAAGGTCATGAGAAAATGTCAACATTTAAGGGCCACGAATTTCAGACGATTAGAAACAAAAAGTAACAATTAATGTACCAGGAAAATAAATCTTTTTGATACAAAGAAACGGCCTTCAAAGTAATCAGCGCAAATTCTGCCTAATATTATTCGGCCGAAATGAAAAAGTGATACCATCTCTTCTGATTCTTCGAATTCGGGCAGTCATAACATTATGCCATACAAAACGAAGCAAGATTAATATCCATACTTCTCTCTCCAGATTTTCGTGTTGCGATCAACCTCGCGGATGCGACAAAGCCCAAAATTCATTTGAATGTAGAACGGAGAACGATAAGGAACATCAAGGTGTCGTTTAGAAGTAAAATCCGAAGTTATAATTAACGTTCGTTCCAGTTCAAAGTGCTGAAAGCAATTTTCAATGTTTACTCACACACGCTCTTCCTACACAAAAAAAGCATTCGCTCATTTCGACCTCTTGGTAATAGATTTTCTCTCGCTCTCGGTAATAAATCAGCGGGCTCTCTCAGCGACCTACTACTGCAATCTCGGACCGAACTGAAGGTCCGTACAATCACGCTCCAACTTCCGCATCCTCACGACGCGATCTGTCAATTCCGGCCAAAACCGACTACGCGAAATTTTTTTCCGGGACGCAGAATGACGAAGCGGAGGACAGAGGGTGTGGGGCAGGGCGTAATAGGAGAGCTGAGCTGTAGACGGGAACAATGTGCCTCCATATTGGCTTCGACGGCTGGGCGCAGTCGGAAGTCGGGGGTGGAGTAGCCAGATCTCCGCGGCGAGTGAGAAAGGGAGATAGTATTCGTAATAGGGAATGTAAAACATGGCAAAGAGTGGCATATAGCAGGGAAAGTGGGGTGGACGGAAGAGGGGAGAAGACGAAAGTGAGCAAAGAAAAGAGTGGGAGGAGGGTGAAGTTGGAAGAAGAGAAGTGAGACGGAAAAGGAGATAGTGAAACAAAAAAATATAGAAGAGAAAATATCGGGAAAAAAAGGAAGTGAGGAAGGAGGAAAAGGAATGAGAGATAGTAAAAGAAGAAAGGCAATATAGAGAAGATAAATATTACAAGAAATCGGTAGCAATAATGGAATAATTGGTTAGATGTTGTGAGATGAGTCCAGAGGACGTGGTAATGAAGGCGAGGGCAGGTAGATAGTAGGTAATGATAGAGATGACGATAACTTGTGTTTGTGAAGGTACTCGAAGAAGAGTGAAACGTAGACAACGAGAAACGAAAATAAGGACACAAGTAGTGAAGAATATATAAAAGGGAGAAAGAAAAGAGCTCAATATAAAAATAACTAATGAGTGATCAGACGTATAGAAAAAGAAAGGGTGGCCAGTTATTGTACATTGGGAAAAGAGGAAACCCCGGAAGCAGCCGGCCAAGGGGGAAATAACGTGTATGGCCGTGGCATAAAAGAACGGACACGGGGCTGCGGGGCGAGGGGGCGTGGCGAAGGGGCGGATCCACGGACGATCCGCCGTCTCTTGCAGAGTCCGAAGCAAGTTTAAAAGTCGGTCGGCGCGGGCGGGTGGGGTGGGCGGCGCGGGCTGGTCTAATTAAACTTGGCGGGATGTTAATATCGGCGCCTGCCTCTGCTATCGATCGCCCGCTCGCGCCACGCCACCCCGCCCCACGCCGCGCGTTCTCCAGCACCGCCCACGCGTTCATTCGGCAGCGCTAACCACTCGCCTCGCCTCGCCTGCCCCCCCTTCCTCCTGCTTCCCTCCTCCGCTGGGCGGCCGGCGCTCTCTGCACTGCTGACACGCGTTCCCGCACACGCCGCCGCCTGTGATCAGCCGCCGTCAGGAGATGCGAGGAGCGCCAACCGAAAATTCACGTGTAGGCCGCGTCAGCAAAACGCGGTTCGCAGTTGCGGCTCGTTCTAATTCTTAGCCACTGGCAGTGGCACAGGGAAGCGGTAGCTCAGTGCTCAACTGATGTTACTGCAGCGCCTCTGACCGGGAGGTCCTAGGTTCCCACTCCCCACGGCGGCAGGATATTCGAAACTAGCTTTTCAGCTAGGTCGAATTCAGTCGCTGTCTGGAGGAGAATTCTAGCGGCCGGCTGCTCTGATCGGTAGTTTTCCGTAGTTTCTCCGATCAACACCTGGCGAATGCCGGAGCAGCACCCAACCAAACGGGCCACGGACCGCGCGCGATCTTTCCTTCCTCTTCCTTGTCCTCTCCCCTAACCCGCACACTTACACTAACATGCACTACACTATCACATATTCCGGGAGACCGGTCGGGAGCTTAGAGCTTGTCCCGGCTGTGGCGGTGCCCCGCTGGTGGGAGAGTCCTGGTTAGGGGGAAACCCCACTAGTTGACGGTAGGTCGGCGCCGGATCTCGCCATCCAGCGGGGGAAGGTCACCGTCACCTCCCGGGAAAAAACATGCACTACACTAACGGGACTAGTGACCAAAGCCGTTGTCGTGCCCGGAAACACGAAAAAATCAATCAATCAGTCAATCAGCACTGGGGATTAGAGCAGAGCGGAACCTGCATACTACTTCCACCAGTTTCACCAATGTAACTCACTCCGCATCAACCGTTCCTGCATTCCTATTATTGCTGATATATTGTTTTATGCTATACTATTTATTATTAATTATAAGTGGCTCAATGACTCACCACTTTCATGCACGTCCCTCCGTAAGCCACATCCTTGTCTTGGGCGTTTCGTCAGCTACTATTTTCTCCATAGCTGGGTTCGTCTCCTCGATAAGCATAATCGTCTCCTACCCATCTGTGCATCAACCCACAGCGCTGCGGGGCACCTGTCTGTTCTGCATCGGACGTGCACGCCCGCATAATTTAAACATACAAGACTGACATAGGAATTTGAATGTCTGAGACCCCGATGACTAAATGACAAAGAAAGTATTAACAACTAATAGTGTGAAAAAAGTTTGTATTTAATAATGAATTTGAATTGAATTTGATTTATTAATGAAATACATTATTATAACGGAGAGCGGTGGCTCAGTGCATCAACTGATGTCACTGCAGGGCCTCTCACCGGAATGTCCTAGGTTTGCGTTCCGACGGTGGCAGGATTTTCGACACTAGATCTGCTGCAAGGTTGAATTCAGTCTTCAGTTTGTATGGAGAAGAATTTTAGCCATCATGCTTGGATAGGTAGTTTTCCATGGTTTCTCCGATCAACATCAGGCGAATACCGGAGCAGTACCCTAACAAACGGGCTACGGACCGCGCGCGATCTTTACTCCGTTTTTTTGTCCTATCCTCATCCCTTACACACACTCAAACACACACACACACACACACACACACACACTTACACTAGCGTAGCTAGCTTACTCTACCACTCATGTCGGGAGACCGGTCGGGGACTTGAAACTTGTCCCGGCTGGGACCGGTGCCCTGCTGCGTGGGAGATAGCCTGGATTGACAGTGAAAACTCCGTTATTGACGAGTTAGTGTCGTGCACACGTTTCAGCTTCACCCACGAGAAAATCCGCCCACCCCGATGGACGCATTGAGCTCCTTCCAGGCTTTATGACCCCCAGATGTTGACCCGCTGGAATCCCTCTCTCGCGTATAATGCGTTTCAAGATCCTTCTGTCGGCCTTCCTGCCAAATATCATCAGACCATTGTAAGCGTCTCTCATTCTCTCCTTCCAATCCTCGCCCGCCTGGTGGACCCGTCGTGGCGCTCCTTCCCAGGCCTTCCGACCTCCTCCGATCTTTGACCTCCGCTGCGCTGCCCTCTCCGGCCTCGCGTCTTGCCGTCTCCCTCCCCGCCCGCCTCGCCCGCCCGCCGCCCTGCCCTGCCCGCCCTCTCCTGCCCGCCCGCCGCCCGCCCGCCCGTCCTGCCCTGCCCGCCTGCCCGCCCTGCCCTGCCGCCCTGGCCCGCCGCCCGCCGCCTCTGCCCCGCCCCGCCCCGCCTGCCCGCGCCGCCCGCCCTGCCCGCCCTGCCCGCCCTGCCCCGCCCCCTGCCCGCCCGCCCTGCCCCGCCCTGCCCGCCCTGCCCTGCCCTGCCCCGCCCTGCCCTGCCCGCCCGCCCTGCCCTGCCCGCCCGCCCGCCCGCCGCCCGCCCGCCCGCCCCGCCCTGCCCCGCCCTGCCCGCCCGCCCCGCCCCGCCCGCCCCGCCCCGCCCGCCCCGCCCGCCCGCCCCGCCCCGCCCCGCCCGCCCTGCCCTGCCCTGCCCGCCCTGCCTCCCTGCCCCGCCCCGCCTGCGCCCGCCCGCCCGCCCGCCCGCCCTGCCCTGCCCTGCCCCGCCCTGCCCGCCCGCCCGCCCGCCCGCCCGCCGCCCGCCCCGCCCGCGCCCGCCCTGCCCGCCCGCCCGCCCTGCCCGCCCTGCCCGCCCGCCCCCCGCCCCGCCCGCCCCGCCCGCCCCGCCCTGCCCGCCCTGCCCTGCCCGCCCTGCCTGCCCTGCCCCGCCCCGCCCGCCCGCCCGCCCGCCCGCCCTGCCCGCCCGCCCTGCCCTGCCCGCCCTGCCTGTCCTGCCTGCCCCTGCCTGCCTGCCTGCCCTGCCTGCCCTGTCCCGCCTGTCCCCTGCCTGCCTCCCTGTCCTGTCCTGTCCTGTCTCGTCCTGTCCTCGTCCTGTCCTCCGTCCTGTCTCTGTCCTCCTGTCCTGTCCGTCCTCGTCCTCGTCTCGTCCTGTCCTGTCCTCCTGTCCTCGTCCTGTCCTGTCCTGTCCTGTCCTCTCTCCGTCTCGCCCTCCGTCCTGTCCGTCCTGTCCTGTCCTGTCTCCTGTCTCTGTCCTGTCCTCCTCCTGCCTGTCCTGTCCGTCCTCCGTCCTGTCCTGTCTCTGTCCGTCCTGTCTCTGTCCGTCCTGTCCGTCCTCCTGTCCTGTCCTGTCTCTGTCTCCGTCCTGCCTGTCCTGTCCTGTTCTCTGTCTCTCCTGTCTCTGTCCTGTCTCCTGCTCCTGTCCTGTCCTGTCCTGTCTCTGTTCCTGTCCTGTCTCTGTCCTGTCCTGTCCTGTCTCTGTCCTGTCCTGTCCTGTCCTGTCCTGCCTGTCTCTGTCTCTGTCTCTGTCCTGTCTCTGTCCTGTCTCTGTCCTGTCTCTGTCTCTGTCCTGTCTCTGTCCTGTCCTGTCCTGTCGTCCTGTCCTGTCCTGTTCTGTTCCTGTCTCCTGTCCTGTCTCTGTCCTGTCCTGTCTCTGTCCTGTCCGTTCCTGTCCTGTCCTGTCTCCTGTCTCTGTCCTGTCTCTGTCTTGTCTCCTGTCTCTGCCCTGTCCTGTCCTGTCCTGTCCTGTCCTGTCCTGTCCTGTCTCTGTCCTGTCTCCTGTCCTGTCCTGTCCTTTTCGCTGTCCTGTCCGTCCGTCCTGTCCTCCGTCCTGTCCTGTCCTGTCCTGTCCTGTCCTGTCCTGTCCTGTCCTGTCCTGTCCTGTCCTGTCCTGTCCTGTCCTGTCCTGTCCCGTCCTGTCCTGTCTCCGTCCTGTCCTGTCCGTCCTGTCCTGTCCTGTCCGTCCGTCCGTCCGTCCCGTCCCGTCCCGCCCGCGCCCCGCCCCTCCTGGCCCGTCCCGCCCCGTCCCGCTGCGTCCCACCCCGCCCCACCCCGCGCCCCGTCCCCGCCCGCCCCGCCGTCCCGTCCCGCCCCGTCCCGTCCCGCCTCTTCCCGCTCCGTCCCGCTCCGTGCCGACCCTCCCTCTCACCCTTTCTCCGACTCCCACCCTTTCTCGCCCCGCCCATTCCCCGCCCCTCCCCGCCGCCCGCCCCGTGCGAGCGAACGCGACCCCGCATCAGCGTCTGTTTACGCAGCGCGCGCCTAATTAGAGCGGCCGCCCCTCGCCCGCGCCCACGTCGCCTCGAAGAGCGCGCCCCGCAACGAAGGGGCGGCCCAGGGCGAAGGGCGTCGGGGAGTTGAAGGCCAGGGCAAAAGAGAGGGGCGGGAGTGGAGGGATGTTGAGATGAGCTTTCTTCATGTTGAGAAGGTTGAGGTGGAGTTGGGAATTACAGGTAAAAGGAAGATTATCGCAGATATACAGTTAAATCAAAGATAGTATTGCCGCTAAGTAAGGGTTTACTCCTTTCATTCATTTAAGATGTGTCTAATTTACCCTCAAGTGTTCAGAATTCCTCTCTTCTTTCACATGCCTATTCTTACTTCGTCTCTGTTTCTTTAACGCATTAGCCTTCATGATTATAATTGTTTCAAACTACTCCAGTGCTCTATAATTTGTGTGGAATTTTTCATTATGACATGGAACATTTTGCTAATAGAAAAACGTTCCATAACAAGAAATAAACTACAAAGCAATTGATAGGGATAACATTTGGTGTATTATGTTTCTCTAGGCATTCATGATAATGATAGTTGGTGGGGAAATGTTGAGTTTTGGATCGATGTTCATGTTTAATTTCACGCAAAACTGAAATAAATATTAAATTGGCTTATGGAATAAAGTTGTAGGTGGGCGAGAGTAAAATTAATGAAAAACATAGCAGTAAACTAGTCAAATTTTGACATTCTAAGTTCGTTCAATTTAGACAAATTTATTATCATTTATTTATACTTCCCGTTGTTTTGCACCACTTTGTGAAATAGTGTTACCGAACATACTATACACAGCTTTTTCGCTACAACACACATTCATAGTCACACCCACAATTGGAATAATGAAATACTCTATGATGGGAAATCTGAAGAAGACATCACGTGGTTTATCTTTTATAGAACATATATATAAGGTATACTATTAAAGTTATGCAATATCATCGTCAAAATAACGTAAGATTTACTTTTGAGCGAATCTGGATCCCGAAGAAAAGTACACCGTGTAATCTTCGTATGCGAGATGTAATGAAAGTGATACTCATTTTTGAACATTGGCGAAGAAAGGAGTACGCCTGTGTTCCTCCTTTCTGTTTCCAGGAAAAGTGATCACAGAGGTGGTTTGCCGTTACCTTCCGGCGCATCAATGCTGACAGATAGTGAAGATGAATGACTACACGAGTGAAAGAAAGCGAATGATAATGGATGACATAATGGTTCGGATGGTATACGTGATGGTTTGAGAAACCAAATACATGGTGAAAACACTCATGCTTTCGCTGGACTTTGAACATGTGGAACTTTCACACCGTGTGCTTCGATGCTGCTCTAATCCCACTCGCTCTCAATATATTAGAGTAGAGAGATAAATCATTCATTAATCGATTTATTTCAAATGTATACATTAGTACATTCCTGAAACTATACTAATAATATTTTTCAAGGCCAAAATCAAAATACGGAAAAAAGCGATGTTTTGGATGGTAATGAGGGAAAACAGAAGACAAAGGATCAGGGGAAAATGGCGCCAAAAGAAGCAGCAAGAAATTTCATAACTCGTGAAGAAAAAGGAAAACAAGATAAAAAACAAGAGATTTGAGGTTAAGTAAAGAGTAATAAATTTCACCAGAATAATACGAATTCATACACATTGGTAACGGATGATATGATATATCAATACGAAGCGAGATTCACAGGGATTTAAGTAAACATTTATAATCAAAATACATCACTTGAAATAACCGAAAAGAATTCCACTGTACTTTCAATTTTACAAGAAATAACATGATGCGAACGAGCAAGAAAAATAGAAGAGCAGACATATTACATGGCACACAGAGGGGAAGTAAACGCGCTCTAATATATAATCTCCAGAATGAAGACAACACACAAAACTTTCAACTTCGTAGAAGCAGGTGCTATTTCACGTAAGGCTCAAAACATTCCCGTGTTCTCGAAGGAAAACATTATGCTACAGGTCACGGCCTCTGCTTTGGACACCGCTCCCGCCACCTTCACTGCTCCGCTCCCCGCACCCCTGCCACCCCGCCCCCTTTGGCTATCCTGCCACCACCGCCGCCCCGCCGCCTCGCCGTCCCCACCGCCCCCGCCAGCTCTACCGCACCCCGACCCCGCAGGCCCTCACCTACCCCGCCATTCCAGCCACCCCGCCGTCCCCCGCGTCCCCGCGTCTCCGCTGACGTCCCCGCCCTCACCGCTATCGCCGCCCAACCGACCCCGCCCTCCTCGCAGTCCCCGCAGCCCCCACCGCCGCCTCCAACTTTCCCGCCCACATCATTTCTCCTCTCCGCTCTCGCCACCCTCCACGCCCTCCCGACGCCATCACCATCCCCACCACTCCCTCCTCTTCCTCACAGTCGTCGACGTAACTAGAGCTTCCTCTCTCCTTGCGTTTGGCACCCACTTGTCCTATCCCCTTTGCAATCTGCTCCATCGCAGCTCCCGCTTCACCCTGCTCTACCACCATCGCCAACCACACTACTTCACCCCTCCGCCACCCTCATCGCCACCGCCGCCGCGGGCGAATGCATTACCAGCGCGGCGCCAACACGCGGAGGCGAACAAAAACGAAGGCGACGGCCTCTCACGCGAAATACGACTTTGGCGCCGCGGCGGGCGCGCCCCGCCCCCCTCCGGCTCCCTTCCGCTTTGCTCCCGCCGTTCGCGCGCCCCGCGCAAAGGAACGCGCCCTCCGCCTTCTCGGATCAGCGCCAGTGTTTCCAAAAATACCGTACGGTTGTCGTGTTTCTCCACGAACCATAGTTTCCTTTAGGTCTTCTCCAGATTTGAAAATCTGTCACACTTTTGAAGCTTTTGACGAAGAAAATATCCATAAATATCATGTACAAATGTCCAATCTTAAAATAACGATCACAAAACAATTGTGGGTGTGCAGTTGTCTGTGCTGTGGATATTATTATGTCGAATACCACCTTCGCGAGTTGAATCTTTAATCTGTGACAGTGATGTCCGAGTATTGTGCTGTACCTAGAAGTCCAGTAGCAATAAATGTTTCATTAGCAATGAAAACTAAGTTAATGGATAATAATTCTCCCATTGTAAACCAAGTTTTCTTCTAAAATTACCCACACTGAGGTCATTATTTCAGAAATTTAATTAGCGTTGCGTCATAATAATGAACTCAAGCACTCATAATGGTGGCGTCGGTTCGTAGAAATACGGAAAACAAACATTCAATGCAATTTATGATTTGCTTCATGTCGAAACAAAATACGCATTCTTACATCTCAATAATCCATTACACACGTGAACAATACTCGAGTAAAAAAAGATAATTTAAAATTGTATTCTCTGAACTTTTAGCTATGGAAACAATCAATAAAAAATCACGTAAAGTACATTTGACGTGTTCGATATCTTCAATTCTCATTTTCAAAATTCTCGAATTGTACCGACTTTCTCTAAAAAAATTCCAAGATTATTCTACTTTGATTTCGGACAAAGATATCAGCTCTGGGAGTGCTTCCAAGTTTTGAAAGCAATCGTAGCCCGCATTTGTCCCTCGCCCCTTCCCCTCTGCCCCGGGAGCGCCCCCGACGGGTCTTTGTGCGCCCGCGGGGCCCCAGGGGGCGAATTAGCAGCGGCTCTTGCGGCGAAGGGGCGAAGTCTCGCGGTGGCGGCGGGCGGGAGGACCGACGGTCGGGCGGGCGGGCGGGCTGGGCGGGCGTGGGCGGGCGGGCGGGCGGGCGGGCGTGGGCGGGCGTGGCGGGCGTGGCGGGCGTGGCGGGCGGGCGGGCGTGGGCGGGCGGGCGGGCGGCGTGGGCGGGCGGGCGGGCGGGCGTGGCGGGCGTGGCGGGCGGGCGGGCGGGCGGGCGGGGGGCGGGCGGGCGGGCGGGCGTGGCGGGCGTGGCGGGCGGGCGGCGGGCGGGCGCGGGCGGGCGGGAGGGCGGACGGGCGAGGGCGGGCGGGCGAGGGCGGGCGGGCGGGCGGGCGGGCGAGGGCGGGCGGGCGGGCGGGCTGCCGAGGGAGGGCGAGCGGGCGGTGAATGTTCCAGCTCCCCCGCCCCCTTCTCTGTCGCCTCGGAGAGAGCTCAGCGGTCGGGTTCCGTCAACTGAAGGACGAGCAGAGCCGAGCGACTAATTATAATCAAGACGCGCGCACAAACTCAAGATAAGTGACGGGGCGATGTAGGATGAAGCTATGTTGTAGGTGTAAACTGTGATTATTTGAAGATTGGTGTGTTCTCTAACATAATCCATAATATCAGAAAGATGATACGACCATCGAAAATACTTCTGAAATACATTTTGTAAACATTTTTATTACATTCATCACAACACATTCTTTTAACATTTTTGAGATATTAATTTAAATTGATTTTTTAATTATTCTTTTTTTATGTTGTAAAGTTACTTTGTCAAGATCTCCTTCCATGACAGAAAATGTTCAAAAAATTACCCCTTTAGGATCTTAACTATATTTCCTTATCTATAATGTAAAAGCAGGTCCAGGTTTTGGTTCTAAATGTTCATATAAAGAAATTCGCAAATTCAATTTCACAATATGATGATCGTAAGATTGATCCCATGGTCAATAAACGAGATCTATCTGTAGAATGATAAAACCAAATGTGCATACGGTATTTGTTACTTGTAGAAAAACATGCTGTTTACCTTTACAAGGAGCATTTCTACAATTCCATTTTCAATCCTCCTACCCCTCATTTGCAGCTTGTGCGAGTCAGATTCGCACATTTGATATTGTATCAAAGGCTTCGTCAACAGTTCACTACGGCTCGAACCAATGTCAAACACACACCTCCCCACAGACTTCCCGCCGCGTTCAACTCCAGGCTCCTGAGCCGAACTACCAAGAGCACACTCTAAACCACACCTGGCTTACTTCCGCCTCGCCCCGCCACCCCCTGCGCCACATCCCGGCCGCCGCCCGTCCCCACCACCCGTCCCCACCACCCCGTCCCGTCGCCCTATCCAGCCGCCCCGCCAACGTCCCGCTCCACTGCCCCGCCCCGCCTCCCTCCCGCTTCGCCGCCCCGCCCCGCCGCCGCCCCCGACACCGCCCCCGACCCCGCCGCCGCCCCCACTGCCGCCCCCGCCGCTGTAGATGGTGCTTCGGACAACGCGGCGCCTCGAGCGACTCCTTCCAGTTCAGATTTTGGGACGCCCCCTCCTGCTGCTGCTCCATCCCCCGCCCCGCCATCGCCTCCACCCTCTTCATTGCGTGTCTCACCGCAACAGCCCACCAAACCGCTCCCACCCGTCTACACACCCGCTGCCTCCGCCCCTCCCTTTTCTTCACACTCAGCAAAGCGCTGGGGCCGCGCCCACTCGACCATCCTACATCGCCGCCTCCGCCCCCTGTCATCGCCGCCCCCGCTCTCGCCTCCGCCCCCTCCGCCGCCCCCACCCTCGCCGCCGCCCCTCCGCCGCCCCCGCCGCCCCGACCCCGCGCCCGCGGCCGGCCCCGCCGCCCGCCGCCGCCCCCTCCTCCGCCGCCACTCACAACGCCGCCCCGACGATGCTGCTTCGGACAACGCGGCGCCTCGAGCGACTCCTTCCAGTTCAGATTTTGGGACGCCCCCTCCTGCTGCTGCTCCACCGCCCACCCCCGGAATTCAATTTTCGCGTCGTGGGAGACGCGGAGGGCGTCGGCGCACCCACGCTTGCAACCATCGCGTCGGTTCGACAGCGCTGATTTTTTCTCCATCACCGTCCCCCCCCCCTCTCCGATTTCTCTCGTAAGTTTTGACTCCCTTTAAAAGATGAAACTTAAATGGTGATTCACATGCTATTTTTACTTTTCCGGATTTACTTTTCTGTAGGATTTCGATCTTGTTTAACATTTTGATTTGAATAAATAATAATGCGGAAGGTTGTTATTTTGACTTTTTGGAACTGTAATAATTTTCTAAATTTTAGAATGAAAACTATTTGTCTTGTCAGTCATTACAAAAAATACTATTTTTGTATAAGTATATAATTACAAATAATGATATTTTAGGTAATATAATTTTTATATTGCAATTCAATAGTTACATTTTTTTTGCATAATTACTTTCCGTTTCCTTTTCTCTGCATTGTTGTTTTTCAACTCCATTTTCTAGTGATATTGTATAATAACCATTTGTAATCACATGTTGTTATTAACTTTTAGATTTATGATCTCTGAAAAAATTAGAGTTCAGTGGTAATAATACAAATAGTTATATGTCTATCAAAAAATAGATATCTGTACTATGATGAACATTTTGAATTTTCAAATTCAGTTATCAATCGTAGTGAAATGAGCAATTCTTTAAATAAATATTTACGAAGAGATTTCAACACCTGTTATTTTTCAATCAATAAATCATGTTTACTTACTAGATAAAAATCCCTTACATTAAACATTCCATTCAAAAAGATTACAAATTTAAATTAAAATACAGTTTAATACCTTTGGTAATTGATACTTTTTATTGCTAAAATCGTTCATAGTCGTTTTCAACGTGGGGAATCTATTAATAGGAGATTTAAAAAATAAATTGGTGCGAGAATAAGGTTCAGCGAATAATTCGGAAGACCTGTTGTTCTACACGGTATACGAACATTGTTGGAATCAACTTAGTCTGGAACTCAAATTACTATGTAAAATGATATAAAATACAGAACCAAAGAACTGGCATTTTTCTCGCAATGTACTAATGTTCAATTCCTATAGAATTAGTTTGTAATTATAACTAAATCTTTTTTTGAAACTTAGAATTTTTATTTTGTAAGCTAGAAATTTCAAATATTTATTTTGAATGATTGAATTAACGTTATGAATTTTGTATAATAGGGAGGCCAAATATTAACTGTATATACCCGATTTCTTCTCACTAAAGAAAAATGTAAGTTAATACAATGTATATTTTTCAAGAATCGTGTTACACGAGTAATAAAAGCTTTAATTCATGACGACAAATCCAATAGCTTTAAGGCTTTATTATTAACAATATAATCAATGTGTGGTACGAAAGTCAATTTTTCGTCGGAGAGAGTACCAAGATTTTAAAAAGAGTAATCAGGAAACACATATCGCTTTCATAGATTATGAGAAAACAATTGATATGGTGCATCGATACGGAAGATAATGAATAAAAGAGGCACTCCACTTCATTAAACTGTAGTAATCAAATCCTTATATCACAGAACTATATATGTGTTGGATTTAAATGGAAAATTATCCTAGGAATTTACAATTAATCGAGATGTTAGACAAGGTTGTAGCCTATCATCAAGTTTATTTAATATTTATATAGACGGCGTTCTAAGACAATGGAAACAGTGTATTATAGATGGCATCAAAAATAAACTCCGAAATCACTCTAAATACACCATTATTTGCAGACATTCAGATAATTATCCAAGAAACTGAGTATTAGTTACAGACGGCTCTCTATAAATTGAAGTTATATGTGAACAATATAACTTGAGAATCTCAACTGAGAGAAACAAAGTAATGGCGTTTAGTGGCAAACATCCCATACAAAGTAAAATAATAATTAATAATAAAATTATAAACCAAGTTAGCCTTTTTAGTTATTTAGGATGTGATATTATTTTTGAATTCAATAAAGATATTTCAATAAAAATTCAAAAATTTTAAAATTCCTGCGGTACAACCTGAGAAATAAACAAGAAAGGAAACAAAACTTAAATTGTATAAAACAATGGCTATTCCCATATTACTTTATAGATGCGAGACGTGGACTATGAAAAAGAAAGATTGTACCGGAATTCAGACGTCTGAGATGAGGTTCTTGAGACAAGTCAAAGGCTGCCCTTTATTGGATAAAATAAAAAAGTGACGTAATCAGAGATGAATTAGAAGTACTTCTGTTAATAAATAAATTACAAGAATACAGGACCCGATGGTCCCAACATCTACACAGAATGAATAGTGACCTCATGGTAAAACGGATGTCGGCCGTCCAAAATTTAGATGGCATGCTGAAAACGGTACTGTTGTCTCTCCTAAACCCTGAAGAGATGATGACGATGATGATGATTATGAATAACTGTTAATCAATGAAGTAATTTAATATCAAAGGCATCTTTTTGGTAGAGAAACGAATTATTTTGGGCCAAGTGCATATACATATTCTTCTCAGTAATCCATTAAAAAAAAGGAAAACAAAATTATATTTTATCAGATTCCACATATCATTAATAAAAATGGAAATTAACAATGGTCTCAAATACGACTCATATGGAACTCCAAATGTGACTCATGTTGACCCAGACTTTCTCACTATTTGCGTTCTGTTATCAAAGTACCTGCGTAACCAATCATGTAAGTCTTCTCTAATTTTAATGTCGTAGATCTTTTTGTTTAAAGATTGCATGATTCAATCTATCAAATGCTTGGCTGAACTTAATACAAATGCATCAACATTGTAATAATTACAAGTTGTTTTTGAACATAATTTTCATAGAGTAAAATATTTGTTTCATTGCTTTTGGTTGGTAAACTAGGTACACATTTATGAATTATGTTTCTTAAAGATGAAATTTAGAATTTACTAATAATTTTTAATAAAAGTTTACATTGAAAACCGAAACTTGTAGAAATTTTCAACATTTTTGATATTTCTATATCGTGACAATTTTGTTACCTAATAGAACTTTATTTCCGTAATTGATAAAAGAGTATCCAGAAAGGTGTAACAAGACAGAATTTCAAGAATTGTATCAATTTGGCAGGTATTAAGTGAGAACATTTAATTCACATATAGACATAAGTTATTGCACTCACTCATCAATATGAAGGGAACATTTTTGTTTAGAAACGTGTATAAATGAAGTTCTGACTGGTAATCAGCTCATGTAAAATGACGCTAAGCATTACAAATCGAAAACAACGATTCAAACTCATCAATATTGAACATGTTTGCTCGTCATTCTCTTTAAAAACAATCAGGAGTGGCAGTGAATATTTTTCCTTTCATACACACCGATGCACATGAGTTGGCAGGCAGCTCATTCTGTCGAGCGCTGGGGAACTGATATCTCTGTCATTGATGCAAGAAATCAACCAAAGAGAAAATGTAACCCCAATCAATATTAATTACATTTCAGTGCTTTAATAAAGGTAACCTACTCTATATTACTGATAACATGACCAATCGGTACACCCGCTTCTAAGGATACTGTTCAGGCATTTGCCTGGTGTTGTTAGGAGACACCAGAGAAAATTTCCGATGAGAGCAGCCGGCCGCTAGAATTCGCTCCCAGTCAGCGGCTGAATTCAACGTAGTTATCTAGTTAATGTTGACAATTCTACCACCGCCGGGATTCGAATCCCAGGACTTCCTGGTCAAATGCATTGCAGTGGCATCAATTGATGCCGTGAGCCAACTAAGTCGGTGTAAAATCCCGGTTCGTAAGAACTTTCGGCCGCAATCCATTGAAAGCACAAAGGGGCGGAAGTCGCCGTAAAGTGTTTACCCGATCGCCACACCGAGCGCCAATGGTATTCAAATGCTGGTCGCCCGCGCCGCCGCTACCATCTCCCGTTCCAGTGCCGCCACCCACGTCGCCGCCACCATCTGCCCCGCCCCCCCGCCATCCACTTCCCTCTCTGCCGCCCTCGTCGCCGCCAGCAACGCTTCCGCAGCCTCCGCCGTCACCTCTGCCGTTAACATCGCCTACGCCGCCGCCACCACCAGCTCCGCCGCCGCCGCCTCCACCCACTTCCCTCACGTCGCCGTTACCAACACCTCCGCCCCGTCGCCGCCCTCGTCGCCGCCACCATCGCCCCCGCCGCCGCCACCCACTTCCCTCCCTGCTGCCGCCGCCCACGTCGCCGCCCCCATCACTTCCGCCGCCTCAGTCACCTCCGCTTCCGCCCTCGTTGCCGACACCATCGCCTCCACCCACTTTTCTCCCTGCTGCCGCCACCCACGTCGCCGCCACCATCGCTTCCGCCGCCTCCGTCGCCGCCACCATCGCCTCCGCCGCCGCCACCCACGTCCCTCCCAGCTGCCGCCGCCCACGTCGCCACCGCCGCCGCCCACGCTCTCGCCGTGGCAGAGACTGAGATCAAACGCCACCGCGCGCTCTACGCATCTGAATGCGAATCCACATGGTTGCGGGCCGGCCGATTGGGCGGCGGCTGTTTCAAAAGCGCCTCTTGCAAATACGCGGCGTACCCGAGGCCCAGTCCACACACACGTACGCCGTGGAACCGAAACCGTCGCCGCTTAATAGCCACATACACCAAAGGCAGAATAAAGGGAAATAAATAGCAATTTCTCGAATATAGAAAAAAGGTATTCCATGTCGGGTTCGGTGGTACAACGCTTAGCGTATCGAGTTGTACCCAAGTTTGCTGGCTTATGACTTTATCGAACTCGTGGATTTTTAAAGGCGAAATAATCTTTCAAACGCCTTTTTCGGAGGGGAAGTAGAGCCGGCTGTCCTCTGTCGTAGATTTACTGTAATGTAAAAGAATCTAAAGGCTAATGGAATCATCTGAGCTAAATTCACAACCGCCTGTGACGCCGGAGTAATACTTTCTCTCTCCGCTAGATGGTGAAAAGAGAGTAGCAAAATTTGCGTGGTCAGACGGAAGAGCGGGCCTGATGGTCCGAGTCTCGCCACGTAAAATAAGGCATCAAGTATGCATAGAAACAGCACTGTAAAAACTGTAAACAGTACAGTAACACAATGGATATTAATCACATTCACGAGCACGTTTGTCGGCGAATAATTAGATGAAATTGTAGATAGATTTTACAGACAATACTTGTATAATTTTAAGTGTGAGGATTATTCTCAAGTATATGAATTAATTGACTTGCAAAAAAGAAGTTCAATTCATGATCGTTTTGAAAGGGAACTCCCGCAATCGTTTACTTTCATTTCGAAGAAGGCGCTCTAAATAACTGTCAGTTGTTTCACATATTTTCGCACGTTTGTTCACACAAAATCTAATTGCTAAGAAATAATACAAAATTTGAGCGAAACGCATTCTTTCAACACCTCAAGCGAATGGACAGGATAAAATTGGTACATTGTTTATTATAAAATGGGCTTTCTTCATGCCTCACTAGAAATGTATGATAGTTCTTTGATTAGAAAAACTGAAAATATTTTCATATACTACGTGAATCACTTTACTGGAACAGGCATGATGAAATTATAAATACACCGCTTCAAAACGTGATATCTCTAATATGAATTATGTAAGAAAAATATACTTAGTTTCAAGTAACTCATTATTATTAAACATTTATTTCAAGTAACTTCAATGAAACAATTAATAAAACATGAATAACTATTGACTCCAGGTGTAAAATGTGTAAACTTTGACATAGAAACCTACCAATGTGATATTTATTTTCTGATCTACTACCTGACAGATGATTCTTTTTACTTCAACGTTAATGAACGCACAGTAGATTAAAAAAAATATGTCGAGACGTCCGTCATTTCCACATCAAACTCACTGCACAATCAGCGAACAGTAAGTCATTCCACGAACCAGGTGACATGAACTGGGGGCGTAATTGTCGCCTCCAAAGGCTGCGTGGCTACGTGACGAGGTCATTACAGATGGCGGGCAGCGCACTCGAAGGGCGGTGGATGTGTGCGTGCCCTGAGGCCGTAGGGCGAGCCACGTCATTGCGGCGCGGTGAGCGACAGCGCGCGAAAGCAACAGATGTTTCCAGCACGTGAGCCAACGAGATTCGTTGCCCTCGGAATCAAATCTGTCGTCAAATCGTTAGTCTTGATATCCACTGCAATGAACGTAACATTTCCATCGCGGTTGGCGTAGATCGCCGAGCAAGGCCAAAGGAACTGTGCTGTGTTCGTGTTACCTGGTTATTTAGTATGAGAATGGGCACATGGTTTACTGCTTATGCAGACTAAACTGGAATCTCGGACGAAGTGTAGTATAATTAAGTTGTGATATTCGAGTATAATAAGGCTTTAATGCATCCAAAGATTTATTTTTTGATATGTCTTACAAATAATATAATGGAGATTGTCAAAAGTAAGTTTCGTTTGATGCCTTCAACGCACAAAAAATTATTCATAACGGTCGAGCATTTTTAAATAATCATAATATCTAGATCCATATTATTCTGAATGCCAAATGAAATAAGTAACATAACAAATCGTTCACATAGAATATGGGGTAGGGTCTATTTTGGTAAAGGACGGTAGCAAAATCGGTAGCAAAATCCTAAAAAACGGCTGGTGATTCACGCCCACATCAAAATATTTTTTCTCCTTAGACTTAAATCAATTATAACATCACTAAATGAACCACTGTGATCAGCAAAATGGAAGGAATTACTTCTATAAAGCTTGTGGAGACGCGAAAACGATGTACGAAGCTCGTATTTCCCAATTTTATACGTGTGCACATCTGGCTTAGGTAATGCAAATTTGGATTCCAGATATAATTGACATTTATATTCGTAATATATTTTACAGTGTAGTTTGCTATACAATATTACGTTATGTTGATGTGACACGAATAAAGTGATTGTCTTGAACATATAATTGACAATTTTTCCATAGGAGAAAGCACGCAGAAAAAATATTACATATTGCAGTAGCCATTTGAGCAAAATATTGAAAAAATATGACATTAGTTTTTAATATAATCCAGAAACAGGACACAATAAACTATTAAGAGCCTCTGAGGATGTATCCGAGACAGAACTTATTGGAGGCAGCAATCGTACTTCAGGCAACTCGGCTCTAGCAAAACAGCCAGTACAACACATTAGGCTGGCCTCGCCGGAGAACTACAACAGGCGGTCTAGGGTACGCTGTGCGGTTACCTCGCCTTGCGCTGCCATACATCTCCACTCGTGACTCCACAAGTTAAGTTGTCAAGCGACGCGACACCACACGACACGTAGCTCGGAGAGCAGGAGGTGAACGGCCCACGGAAACCACAGATAGTGCAGGTAATTACTTCAGGGCGCGATAACGTACGCTGCGCAGCCCGCACTATCGGAGAGGATCGTTGGGCAGAGGGGGGGGGTGAAATTGCTCAATTTTGAACAACCCAATAATGTACATAGGTTCATTGCCCTAGGTTGAAGGGTTCATACTTTTTTTGAAGACATATACATTTCGTCAGGGTTACACCTTTTTTTCATCACGCGTTATTCATTTCTTGCTGCAATAACACTCAAATCTGTTGTGATATATTTTTGATTCTGTGAAGGACAAGCCTTTTCAATACATTTGTAGACGCTACTTCTGATCAGTTATAACTTGTTGACTAGAATTTAATTTTTATAAGTTCTAATATTACAAATACATTATAAATACGCATAGCAGAACCAATCTTCACACATTTGAATGAAATCAAAATTATAAGACTGTCGACATTAAGTAAAAATTTCTATAAAGCGAAAACTGATTAATCTAAATATTCTGATTATTTACCATAAAATTAACAAAGAAGTCCTGAAGTTTGAAATGATCGATCTCTTAATAATAATGCCAAGTAGTTGAATTTCAATTTCGGATTTACAGATGCTCCACCTTGTTTTAAACGTCACGTACTCTAGCACCTATTGGAATTTTTAAACGGTTGAAGTTATTGCAATGCGGTTTTCACGGTATTCCATGAGGAAATGGGGCTAAATTATACATATATTCATTTCCATTTTTTCACTTGTATTTTACAAGATATTGAGGTAAATTTGTTTTCTCAAATGGACGAACTTGCCTCACGTTCCGCAAATTAAGAGCAGAAATATCTGCAGGTGTTTTTCTCCACGATGGTAGAGTAGTAAGATGAATTAAATGACTATATATATATATATATATATATATATATATATATATATATATATATATAACATATTGTTGTATGTTACATGAGCATTTTTTATGTAATGTTGATTTTTTGAAACTCGTGTTTAAAGAATATTGTAATACTCCGAGCGCGCATTATCAGAGAGAGCGCTGCATGACCTTGGGTGGTGGACTGTTTCATTCAAAATATCCGTTAAATATCTAAGTCATTTACCATAAAATGTAGTTAAAGGAAATAATTCCATCCCAAATAATAAAATTATAAACTAAAACTACTTTTCTAGTCACGTGTCACTGAACTTATAAAAACCAAGTATATAATTTCAGGACTTTTACTCTCCCAAAGTCTATTCAAACGTAGCTTTTTGTCAATGCAAATAATCATGAGAAAGTTCAATCACACATTCTGAATATGGCAATTCGAAAATGAAATCATACCATAAATATTAACAGCCTTTTGACACCGAAATATATTTGGAATTAAGATTACTCTTGATATATTGGGCAAATTTCGAATTCCGCTCATTTTTTAAAATTTATTTATAGTCGCATCAACTGCGAGGTTATTAGCGACTATTCTGTAGGTTTACAATAAAGGGTTTTCATAGCATGGTTACTTACTTCTTTACATTTTTACATTTTAGTTCAGTGAATTACATTACAGTTTCCATTGCACCAGTGGTTGGAAATATTTCACATGTTATGGTAATATACACAATACATACACTATTACAGTTCGTTAGGGACATTAATTGATTTACAAACTTTTATAATTTTTTCTTGTTGGGTGCTTGAATGAAGTAAAGCGTCAACATTAAAGTTCTGTAAGATGGATTGGCGGGATTGGTTGTCATTGTTGGGTATTTTTAATAGGTGGAGGTAAGCTTCGTGTGTTCTGATCTAATTCTGGTGATTATAACTTGATCTTTACGACTCTTTTTTTTAAGTTTGCAGGTTGTAGAAGTTTTCTATCTTCTTATGAAGACTGCTAGCCTTACAAATCTTCCACTCTTGTCTCCATTTGAATTCCGCGCATTGTTACCTGCATAAGCCCGTAAATCTACATATAATTTGCTTATTATTAAAACTCAGAATATCACTGGATTTATACCATATTACAGGCAAACTATGAAACGCAGCATCGTGAAACTGTAATGAGAATACGAATCCCTATTTCGCAACGCCTAAAAGCAAGCGCAATGGAGGGCATGCGGTTGAGCAATGGCTGAGCAACGCCGCCATGCACAGAGGTAGCTCCACCTGCCTGCCTTCCAACCGCTGCCGACTGCGTTGCGTGCGAGTCGCCATTTTCTCGCTTATCGCGGAGCGAAATCATCGCGGTCGCGCGGTGCGGCCCTAAAAGGCGAGAAATTGTTTCGCGTGAACAACCAGAGGAGGTGGAGGATTTTTATGCCACTTCCAAGCCCTCGTGTAGCGTCTAGCCGCACGGCGCGCCTGCTGAACGCGTCGCGAGAGACCTTTCAAGTCACGACGAACTTCCGTCACGTTCCGCAAATTAAGCGCAGAAATATCTGCAGGTGTTTTTCTCCACGATGGTATTTCCGAAAGCTTCATGCTCATAATTGAAGGTGTAATTTCACTAATGAAGAGGTGATGAAAAAAATCGTTGGTTAAGTGGGTGCAAGAAATGTGCTCTCCGCGGTAAGTTGACTTCAACGTTGAAGAGTTTAACGTGCTTATTTATGGTTTTATTGTTTTATTTAGAAGAGAAAGTAGGACAACAGCATAATGGAATTCGGGAAATAGGGTACTAATTTTCTTTAAATTAATGGTGATAAATTAGTTGATAAGAGTTTTATAGGCAACGGTAACGATAACTAACATTGCTTCGTAAATTCTGGGAAACAAAATACCTTTAAGAGGAAATTTCTCCGAGAATAATAATTGAATTTAAGCATGCAAAACGTTTTAGTGTAACTTTTGGTTTGTGTTTACATTAAGTTGATTTTAGATTTCAACAATGAAATATAACGAAAATGTAATTTTCAAGGCAAAGTTATGAACTTACCTATTGTACTTAAATTTTAATATTTAATATACATATAAATTTAATCATCTTTTGCCGAATAGATAAATTTAATCAGCTTTTGCCGTACCATCCATAGACATAGCAACCTACGAGTATTTTCAATTCTGAATCTGTACGTCTGGATAGGGACATTATTACTCGTACTTTCTCGCCGTACTTCGTTTACGTAGGAGTCAAATCCGATAGTAGAACGTAAAATAACAAAGCTGGCCCAATTTTCGAGAAAACCTTGTATTTTCAAAAATTGCAAACAGTTAACTTTGCAAAACTACACTATTCAAGATACAGATTTTTACCATAAATGAAATATGCTCTAAAAATCAGATAAAAAAAGTTGATGCACAATTTTTCAAATAAAAAGAGTATTTTTTGTGTAATTTCTGCATAACATTAATGAATTTTTTGACAGTTCCAATTTTTATTTTTTGACGACGTGCTGAGCCAAAGAGGCTTAAAAACTGGAAGCCTAATTTTCATTCAACTCTCTGAAGTTTGTAAAACTAAATTTTTCATTAAATATCATTCGCGAATTGGAAAATTCCAGGTAAATTCAGTCGTCACTTTGCAATTCAAGAACGTATCGAAAATTTTTGAACCACAGGTGTATTACCTAAGATAATTTTTGCTTTTACAAGCATTTTATTTTACTTGTCAAATTAATATTATTCAATATCGCTCTTAAAAAATGAATCTTGTACTTTTCGATTTATTGAAGATTGATGACCAATTAAATAATCTTAAAAAACGTGGAAACAAAATTTCGATATTTTCAACAAGGATATCAAATAATGAATATACTTTGGCATTATTTGATCAGTGTAACAAAATTGCAGATTTATCCGTTTAATAAAAACACTCCATACGTAACGAACAAAGCTTCTGCATTCACTCAATCTAAAATGGTGGCTTGATCGCCTATCACGTGCACGTTTCATACTCGGAGACAATTTCCCCGGCGTTCTCCCCATGTGTAATGGAGTTTTAAAACGCCCATTTCAGCGCAATTCCGTTTGCTCGTTTAGGAACCGCAGGGACGTTGAAGCGTCGCCGAAAAAAACGAATTTTCCTCCTCTGTATCGGGTTTCCGGAGCAGGTGCCGACGCCAGCGCCATCTTTGGAGGCCACAATCTGAGTGCACGTACTTGCAAACGCAGGTAAAAGGTAGATACAGAAAATGAATAACAGATTACCAATAAAATTCATGTGTTTTATGTTACAATTTATATCAAGAGCAAGTGCTTGATGAGTCGACGTGTGAGAATCGATATGGACACGTTTCAATTTATGAGCAAGAAATGTATGAACATAAAGATCATGGTTTCAGGGGGAAAAGTATAGGAAAAGAGGAATTTGTTGAACAATTTGTCAGGAATTATGATTAGATCAGCATCTACAATTGCTAGATTCATACAAGGTTGATCACGTTTACGGAGTTTTATTGCTAATCAATGCATCTCGAAATGAAAAGGAAAGAAACTGAAACAAATATGACCTCGCCTTTTGGAACTGTTACATCAATTGAACCAAATGTTATCACATCACATGTTACTGACAGGACCCGAAACATAGTAATTTCGAATCAGTTTAAAGGTTTCTGTTTTTGCGGTTGGTAATTGGTTGAAATATTTTTGGTAAATTGCGATTGTTTTATAAATAAGACAATAAAAAAAATTAAGATCTTAGTTTGACGACTGACCCTGAGAAACAAGTAGTTTACTTCTGAAAATGACACAGTCCAATCTGCATTTTGACATTTCCAAACGAAGGTTGTGAAAGCGGCATTTGAATATATCTTGAGCGTATAAACTGCATACTAATTGATGGTCAAATGTTACAGAATATTTGTGATCACACAAATTAATATTTATACATTCATAATATTAGGTAAATACATTTTACAATACTGGTTTACTGATGGAGAGAATGCTGCGGAACGTGTTATTCATGAATGCTGTATACTTTTATTTACATATATAAATTCAAGGGTACGAATACGTATGTATATATACCAAAAATATAGTGAATTTTTTACAACTATTTACTGATTCATTTCATTCTTTTAATACATACTTCAAATTTTATTTCTGAAAAGCTATTGCGCTTTTTGGATTCGATCTGTTATAACTCGATACCCAATCGTTGTTTCTCCTCGTACCAGCCCTGTGACACTGCTTCCCGCATGTTTTGTTTTATTTGCACCAACAAATTCCCCGCTCTCAACCGGCGTACGTCAATTGTTTCGACACAGAACGTTCGATTTGGGAATTAATCGAACGTAAAACACGCTTCATATACTCGGCAGAAATATTCTCGGGAAAACGTTGCCGCTCTTCTGGAATGGTTGCTCCGTGTATGCCGAGGACGGCACGGAGTTCTTCTTTCGAAGCGAAAAAACACACAGTCGATGTCTGAGAAGGACGGGTGGAAGCGGGGAGGGGGACTGGGTGGGGAGAGGAGTTCGAGTGGGTGCTTGGGGTGCCTTAGTCGATGGAGATAGCGCAGTCGTCGAACGGCGAAGCGATGGCGTGGAGTGGAGGGGATACGGTGATGCGGGAAAACCGGAGGCCTCCCTCAACCCCCGCCTTTTCCCCTCTCTTTCCGCCCCGCCCCTCTCGGCACCTTCTTTTGACTGTCTCTTTTCCGCTCTTCACAATGCTCCCACCCTTGCATCCGTCCTGGCTCTTTTGGCGGCTCGGGTTTCTTTCGATCAGTGCGCATGCGTCTGCTTACCTCAGCACCTGCAGCACGATTGGATTTGTTTTGTTTCTTTGCCTCTGGTTTTCTCCGTCAAGTTTTCCTTCATTTCTTTCTGCATGGTCAGCATCTGAAACTTCTCCTTTCACCATACCTTTCTTTTCCTTCTTTTCTATTTCACTTACGTTTTTGGAATTCTACTGAATTATGCGACTTTAAATGTGGTTAATAAGATACGTCAAAAAATTATATAAATATACGTATGTCTTTAAACATAATAACACGCGAAAAAAGATTATGAAATATTCTGAATAGCAAGTGGGTTCTTTGTTATTTACAATGTCATGATTTCCATTCATTACTATGCTTTCAATCATATTCAAATCTTGTATCACTGCGTGTGAATCGTTACAACCAACTCCATAACCTCAATGATAATAAAAACCGAACAGTGCACTCCTATTCTAGAAAGCATTGCTCTGACAACAATACGTCGCAATTTCTTTTCCACTAAAGAAATACAATATCAGTATTTATTCCTTTCATTTACACCTTGCCTACCCCTTTCGAGGGAATCGCCTTCTGACAGCACTCGCAATCTGAAAACGAGTTGCGAACAGATTCGTCATCGTGTCCTTCCTTTAAGAAAACCTTCCACTCCCCTGCCTCGCTGGCGACACACTTCCAGCCCTCGGAGAGGCCCCGCTTCTCCGCTGCAGTCGTTACCGCTTCCTTCCCAGTCCCTCATCTTACAGCGCCGCCCCAGGGGACGGAAACGAGGTCAGCCCCCTCCTCCATCGCCGACTCCGCCGCTCCTCCGCCGTCGGGGGTAATCGGTCTGTTGCAGCAGGAAAATGAAGTGCAGGTAGAGAGGAAGAACCCGCGTCGCCTCCTCCTCGCGACCCGAAAAGAGGCCGATGGCAAGAGGCCGATTCGAGTGTTTGACACTTTTCCTTGCGTTAACGAATTTTCGAACTCACAAAGGAATATCTCCCAGCACTCCTACCCGTGGGGAAGAAGAGCTGTTGGAGGGGGGCGCGAGGTGATGTCTTGTGACGGGTGCGGGGGTGAGGGGGTGCGGGGTGGGGAAACGGAGATGCAGGGGAAGAATCACAAGTAGAGCAGTGGGGAGGAGGGAAGGGGCTTGCGAGAGGGAAGGAAGCTGCGTGGAAAGAGTGACGGCGGAATTCAGAGTTAAGGAAGAGGAATTCATTTACGGGTAGGTTTAAAGCAGAAAAATTCTCGACTGGCGCAGTAGATAGCAGACTGAAGTATTGAAATAGTTATAAGAGTACGCAGTCATTGAACTATTAGGAGATATTAATCCCTAATCCATTTCATGATATTCTATGATTGCATTAAAAATTACAGTGTACTCTATGTGTGATACGAAAAAGGTTCAAATACGAGTGGAGCACGTGGGGCGGAATTGGAGATAATATGACAAGAAAAGGCAATATGAGGGAACTAAATGATCGAATGGAACGAAAGAAAACGATTGGTATCATTGATTGGATTCATGTTTGTGGAAAACATCGTGAAAATTCACAGAAGTACTACAAAAGCGTATTACAAACACTCATATTTACCGAAAACGGAAAATTTCAGGAGCGGGAAAATTTGCGAAACAGATGGAAGAACGGGTGGAAACAGAAAAACTACCCGCGCCAGTCACAAGAGAAAAATTGCAAAGAAAGTTTGTGGAATAGGATGTGGGAAATTAGAGAGGGAGAAAGTGAATGAGACGACGGAGACGGGGTGATCGAGATGGGATCCGTGAAGGTGGAGCGATGGAGGATATGGCGATCCAAGTGTAGGCCGATGGAGTCAGGTCGACAGAGGCAAGGCGACGAAGCCGTGGCGATAGGGGGGGGGGTTGGAGCGAGGTCGATGGAGGTGGTGGCGACGGAGGCAGGGTGATGAAGACGGGGCGTCAGTGGGAGGTCGATGGCGGCGGTGACAATAGAGTTGGGCTGACGGAGGTGGATTGGTTGATTGATTTTTGCGTGTTTTCGGGCACGTCAACTGCTTCGGACATTAGTCCCGTTAGTGTAGTGCATGTTTTTTCTCTTTAGATGGCGGTGATCTCCCCCCATTGGATGGCGAGATCCGGCGCTGACCTACCGTCGGCTAGTAGGGTCCCCCCTAACCAGGACTCTCCCACCAACGGAGCACCGCCCCAGCCGGGACAAGCTCTAAGCTCCCGACCGGTCTCCCGGAATATGTGATAGTGTAGTGCATGTTAGTGTAAGTGTGTTTGTGTGTAAGGGGAGAGTATAGGGGAAGGAAGAGGAAGGAAAGATCGCGCGCGGTCCCTAGCCCGTTTGTTAGAGTACTGCTCCGGGATTCACCTGGTGTTGATCGGAGAAACCACGGGAAACTACCGATCAGTGCATCCGGCCGCTAGAAGTCTCCTCCAGACAGCGACTGAATTCGACGTAGCTGAAAAGCTAGTGTCGAAAATCCTGCCACCGTCACGACTCGAACCTAGGACCTCCCGGTAATAGTCGCTGCAGACGGAGGTGGAGTGACGACGGGGAGCAATGAAGGCACGATGCTTGAGGCAGGCAGGATGGTGGAGGCAAGTCAACGCAAGCAGGGAGGGCGCGAGCTTCCTTAAATAGCCGCGCTGCTTGCGTGGTGGCGGACCCTCGTATTTTTGGGAGCGCTGCATTGTCCTTGGGTGCCGTCACGGCCGCTTCGTTTCAAATATAGAGCAAAGTGCGACAGTTCGCCTACCTCCAGTTTGCGACGATGCCTGTCGCGAACAATGATTCTTTTTTATTTCACTTTTCCTTTCCTGCAGACGTAAAGTGAAAAGTTGGGGTTTCTTCTGAGAGTTAGTTTGTAAGTGCAAATATCCAGTGGGAGATTTAAAATAGGGTGCTCAAATGCATGATTGCGGGTCAAACTGACGGCTGCCACGGCTCTGTGTTCCAATCCCTTTTGGCTAGATAGCCAATAAGATCCGGCTATGGGCAACCCACTCAATAACCATAATAAAAACGCAGTTTATTTAGCATGTCATCGATGTTTCGTTTTAAATTTGGAAACTTAAGTTTTGAAATTTTGAAGTTAGCACACAATATCTGTCCATATTTCAATATATTCCGCCATATTTGGTTCTTGGAAACTTGGCCTAATGTTCGTGTTCCAAAATTATTGATCACGATGTAAAGAATACAGAATGCATTACAAATGTGTATGTCGAAACTGTGACTGACCTCGAAATTTTCAACAATTTTTTTGTGTCACAAATTGACAACATTACAAAGTCTCAATGCGAGCAGAAATTAAAAGAAAATAATGAAGCCTCCGGCGACGTGGGAGGCGTCTATTATTTAGTTATACGCCGAGGAACTCGGGGAACCTATGACTCCGTTTTCATTTTGATTGAAAAATGCAAATATTTGATAGTGTTATTCCATGTACTCTCATACTGCGCCTACCGATTAAATTATCATTCTCAATACGTCACTGATCACTTCATAGGTAAAGTCACGCGGTAGCAAGGCTCCAAGGAAGAAGCCGCTCGTAATTAAATATTGTCTATTCACTTGTTGAGTTATGAATCTACAAGTTTTTTTGTTATTCTTGGTATGTGAATACGTTGTACTGTATATGTTTTTCCAGTATTGGTGAAGATCCTTTGTTCAAATATTAAATTTGTTGTAGGGGTACTCACTTTGGTGTGGAATATTTTATTTTTCAGTAGCCCCTTCCCTTCACTAGTTTTTACTACTCAATGTCTTACTTGTGTCAAAATGTGACTGTCAGAAACATGAACTTTCAAGTTCATACGTTTTTGTATTTGAAATATTTTAACAATTTATATCTATTATGTTTTATATTTCTCTACGACCATTTAATAATATGTGTAAACCTGATGAATGTTTAATCGAAGAATGACATCGATTACACACACCGTGAATTCCAATTTGAAATTATCGCCCTGCTGACCAATCAGGTTCCAATAATTTTCGGAATACTCAGGCTCTGTCACATTCTCTTGTCAATTTTCACTTCTTTTGACCGTAGGTTAATAAGTGAAAAATTTTGCAGCTTTATGTGCGCATTGCTGTTATGTATCATTACAATTCCTAATATTCATTTACTGGAAAATAAATTCTGAAAGCTGACTGTCTGGTAATAAGTGAATAATGAACGTCACTTGTAATTTTCGAAATAAGAAGTCCAAGAACGCTTCAATTATTACCAGAAATAACTAAGACGCACCATAGGCAATCATAGTCAATATATTTAGATTGGAAAGAATAAGAGCGTAGTTTGAATATTACTTTTGGCTTCAGTAATTTCCGTACCTAAAATGTAATTACTCTTGCTTAATTTGTTTGATAAAAAAAGAGATATTTTAGAAACTTCAGTATAAAAATTTTAAGCTTTGCTTCCTTTTCAAGTAAGTAGATTCGCTACTTCAGTTAAAAAAATGTTCAATAGCTTCAAATAAATCATTAAAATGGTTGATATTTGATTCAATCTACCCCTAATCAATGACAATCTTAGTAAAAAATATATTCTCCCCAATATGTTTTTTTTTCAGATATCAAAATTGAATAAAATTAGCAAGAACACAATCCCTATCAGTGAATTATTGGACTTACACTTGTTTAGTCTCAAAAATACCAGTCAGAGATTAAAACACAAGCAAAAATCAGTTATAAAACTTGTGATGAACTTGTATTTCAAGTTGTAGAGAAACTATAGTATTCTACTCGTGCATAAAGCCTACATTTCATTTGCAGAAATTATGACTCTCGTTCCTACGTCGCTCGAGTCGTTAACATCAACTCGTAAGAAACGGCCATCAATATTCACTTGTTCCAGAGAGAGTATTATTGCAATCATAGTTATTCACTTCAATTATACAATAATAAAAGGATATGAATATAATTGAAGTACAATTACGCTACCAGTACTTCCATTAATTAGTGTATAAAATTGAAACGTTTATCACCGTAAAATATGAATCTAAAACTGTATAATCTTTTGTACTTATTCCTTTCGCTAGCTATAGATAGATTTGCTTCCATCGAGTTAAATTAGATATTTGAGAACAAATATGATTTGTATTATTATTTATTGCTTCATAACTAGTGAGGTTGGTGGTTGGCACTGAATCGCTTTTGTTAGTTCAAACGAGAGTGATCAAATATTTGCATTACTGCAATATTGTCTTGCAACAAATGTACGTAAATATTGAGCTTCAAAAATATCAAACGAAATTATGACTATTATCACGGATTGAAACAAAAACAGAGTTAAAAATGAAAAGTTTATTATCAACGTTAATCAATACTGACATACTTTAACTTCGCAAAGTCCTTTATTAGGAAATAACAAAGGGATTTTTCTCTCGCTTCTTTTCAATTCCATTATTCTCCACGCACAGTGATTCACTCGACGTATTATTGATACAATTTCCTATGAAAGAGTTCGAGTTGCAGAATCAATAGCAGCATCCGTTATTGAGTGCGTATTTCGTTTAGGGACAGAAATTATCTCTGCGCGTTCATCCTGTTATGCACACAACGTGAAATTACCACATTCTCTTTACCTTTACGACATTGAATGGATCTGCACCGTCCACCGCAACCGGCAAAGCAAGAAAGCAAACACGACTGCGAACGGGGAAGCTGCGAGGGCACACTCGTACAACGTATTCATAAGCTATTGTTATGCACGCGCTATCATTTTACCTAACTTTTGTACGATCCCTGGTCTCCGGGGCGCAGTGTTTGCACGCACAGTGGAATTTTCAGCGCAGAAACCTCTCCGCCCCGAGCCCCCGGACCCGCAGGCGCAAATACAAATACTTCCAGTCTTCTGCGCCTGTTTTCGGGCCAAGCCTGGGAGCGGAGAAATGTCTTTTTCCCTTTCGATTGGTTGGGTGGTTTTTGCGTGTTTCCGAGTGCGTCAACTGCTTTGGTCATTAGGCCCGTAAGTGTAGTGCATGTTTGTTTTCGGGAGATGGCGGTGATCTTCCCCGCTGGATGGCGAGATCCGGCGCCGACCTACCGTCGGCTAGTGGGGTTTCCCCGTAACCAGGACTCTCCCACGAGCAGGGTAATATAATAATAATAATAATCCTCTAGTCGAAAAGAAACAGGAAACCCAGCCATTAAAATCGTTCCACAAATCAGCACACCCAGTGAAAAGAACGCGCCCTACTAAAGGGTTACGACTGGACAGTATTACACCAACGTGGCGACAATTCCACAGCATTGCACAGCTTCCAAGTTGCACAGCATGGCAGCGCCCCCGGGATGGGCGGGTGGGGCAGTGTACACCCGAGAGCGCGTCCTTGCTACTCATCCGGCTGCCAAACGCAGGGGAAACAGCGTACGACGCCTCACCGACATTCTCGCGGTCGCCTCTGGACCAGATCGCGCCCTCCGCCAGCGGCTCCGCCTCGGTCATCTCCTCCTCCTTCGTCTTCGCCACCACCTCCACCTGTGCCGTTGCCTTCGCCTCTACCTTCGCTTTCACGTTGACCGACACTCCGCCACCGCATTCACCTTCACGGTCATCTTCGTCCTCCACCTCCGCTTTGACCTCCGCCTTCTCCCCCTCCTCCTCCTTCGCCTCAGCCTTCACCTTCGTCTCCGCCTTCGCCGCCGCTACCATCACCGCCAATACCACCGCCGTCCGCGCCTCTGCCACTGCTGTGGTGGGTGCAGGCGTTCCGTAGGCCTTACGTACACGGGCGCCCAGCGCGTGCGCTCTCGCCCGCGCGCGAGCTCCTCTCTGTCGCCTGAGAGCGCTTCACTGCGCTGCATTGGGCGCTTCGCTCCTGCAGGGTAGCCTCCGCGCGCGACCGGGGAGAACAGGCCACGACTGGGCGCCTGGAAGCACCTGCGGCTCCTTCGCCAAAACACTCGTGGCGCCACACTCCGGGAAAGTTGCACTTAACGACGGAGTGAGGACGCTCATCTTACGTTTCGGGTTCCAAGGTTTAAATTACTCATTTGTCGTCCCTTATAAGAGAGTCGTTTTATTTTCTATATTGCTTCGCAGCGATCAGGCGAGCCTGATGATGTCACGTCAGTTTACTACTCGTCTGACGAAAAATATCTATCATTCCGACGTTAAAGGAAATTTGTTCTAATTTACATTTGTATTGAAATATCGTTTACTAAAAGTGCATAGTTTTCTATTTCAAAGGGAAAATATAAAAAGAGAATTTAGTAGTTATCTAAAAGATATTAAGTGACGAAGTTGAAATTTGAATTCAACACCCTGAAAAACAACGTAGTCAGATCGTTCATCTTACGTTTCGGGTTCCAAGGTTTAAATTACTCATTTATAGCCCCTTAAAAGAGAATCGTTTTATTTTCTATATTGCTTCGCAGCGATCAAGCGAGCCTGTTGATGTCACGTCAGTTTTCTACTTAAACAGTCGGAAAATACACATTAAAAACATTTATAAACAAAAATAAAATACATTTTCAGCTTTCTCAGAACTCGCAAGGCGGTGGTCTTTACGAGGTGAGAAAGTTGAAATTCCAATTTAGAACACCCACCAAAAAAAGAATGATAAGAGGAAAAAATCGTATATTTTTCTCCGCCTAACATCCATTCTTGACTGACCAGTCAAAATTAAATTTCTTTCTGATTATCTTCCTTCTGCTTTTACGTAAAAAAACGTTACGGAAAATGTAGAGGGATCATAATTTCAAAGCAATTTAATTTCATATTTCATTTTTCTTACAAACGATTTTTTAAAATACAAACATGCCAAGTTGTAAGGCAACATCTAAGACAATGTTTTTGACAGATTTAATAATTTTTGTGCAATTTCGCAATGCTCTAGCGGCTAACCGTTCGGCTGACGAAAAATATATATCATATCTACGTTGAAGGAAATTTGTTCTAATTTACATTTGTATTGAAATATCTTTAACTAAAAGTGTATAGTTTTCTGTTGGTAAGCGAAAAACTGAAAAGATAATTTAGTAGTTATCTAAAAGATATTAACTATGTGACAAAGTTAAAATTCGAATTCAGCACCCTAAAAACATAGAACGATAAAGAGAAACCTTTAAATTCCCTTCATCAAACTACCTAGAGGAGGGACCATGTTAACATCAGGAAGCAACAGAAATTGTTTTTAGTTTTTAAATGTGAAGTAAAATTCATTTCTCGGAATTCAGAAATTAGGGGCCTAATTTCGTCTTTAGTAAGTCTTAATCTTGTACCATGACAGAATTAGGAACAATAAAAAATATGATTAATATTAATTTACGAATTCGACATTCTTTCTCAATTATTTAAATGAAATTGACAGAATCTGAAGAAATGTTTTTTTCTCCGCCATTTCAAAATTTTCCAACGATTGCCAACGTCAGCGTTCACAGTTACTTCTACTTTATAAGTCTAAAGGATGCCTAGTTACTTTCACCAGGTCATTCTTTTTATCTGCCTTCCTTCCCATTTCTCTTTATCTGATGAATCTAAGTACACTTTGAAGTTCTTCTATAAACTTTCTTAGTCGTTCTCCATTTTTCAGGAAATATATCTTGGAAAGTATTCATGAAAAATACTGTGCCTAAAAAGTGATCGCATAAATTTACTTTTCTTTCAAAATATACCCTAAAATAGTTCTCTTTTCTATACTTTTTCAAATACAACATTGTTTGTTTCATTTTCAAACATTGCTTTCTAGAATGAATTTGTGGATGGGAGCGGCCTGAAGTTTTGATTATTTGATTGATTATTTTCTGTTAACTAGCATGTTAACTTAATTTGTCCCGTACGTGTGGTATATGATATAATTTTGTTCCTCCCCTTTAGAACTATAGAACGTCGTTTTACAGGTCGGATTTCCCCTCCAGGCATCTGCGACAAAGCGTTACCGCACCAGCTGGTACAAACTAAGTTTTCGAATGATTTCATCAGATTTGTGTATTGTATAGAAATTTATTTTAATTGTCTGTGTGTGTTTGTATGTGTGTTTGTGTGTGTGTTTGTGTGTGTGTGTGTGTGTGTGTGTTTGTGTATGTGTGTGTAAGTGTATAAGGAAATATGATGGTAAAAGGATGCTGGGAAAGGAAAGCAGGCGTAGGCTCCGTGGCCCGTTTATTGAGGTACTACTCCGACATTCTTCTAATATTGACAGAAGAAACCACCACGGAAAACTACCGACCAGACCAGCCGGTGCTAGAATTCGCAGACAGCGGCTAAAATCTATCTATGAAGTTAGTATCAAAACTCCATCACCATCTAGACTCAAAAGATAGAACCTCCCCGTCAGACACACTGTAGTGACAACAGTCGATACTTCCGTTCTTCGAAGCATCTCAGGCAGTCGGCCTCAAGTGAATTCTCCCCGCACCAGAAATACTTTCTGAATCCGCCCCAGTTTATTTTTAGTCCTTCCAGCCAGAGTCCATTCCTTGACCAAGAACTCATAGCGCACCTCCAGCCCGTCCCCTCCGCGTCCTTTCCGTCTCCGCGCTTCCCTTGTCGTCGCTCCAGCGCCGAGTCGCGCGCGCGGGCGGGCGCGGAGCGGCGCGGCGTGGAGCGGGGGGCGGGGGGAGGGGAGGGCGCTGCCGAGTATCGACCTGGGCGGTCGCCCCGCGCCGCCCCGCCGCCCGCGCCGTGCTGGGCGCCCGCGGCGACTCGCACTCCGCCCCGCGGGAGGCGGCGGCGGCGCGGAGAGGTCGCGCTCAACGACGGCTCCGTGATTTATCTGCTCCCACGGAATAGACGAGTGGTGATGGGACTTCCTTCAGCTGCTCGCATTGTTCGAACACAATCAATCACCGCGCGCTGTCAATCTAATACAACGATGGAAATTATTATTATTATTATTATTATTATTATTATTATTATTATTATTATTATTATTATTACCATGAACAAGACATACACGTTCCAACTGTCATAATCAGCACTGGATCAACCATCAATGTTCAAAAATTTCCTTATGATGTTACATGTGTCTAGTATGACAATCGTCTGCATCTGGATGTATAACCCCTTCTTCAGTATCAGTTCAACCAAGGATTCGTGTAGGAACTTAGGAATTTCACCAGTGGTGCCTAGAATAATTGGTTCAATTGTCGCAATTTCCACGTCGCTCCACATTTCCTTTATCTCATTTGCCAGAGGTTGTTGTTGTTGTTGTTTTTGTTATTATTATTATTATTATTATTTTATTATTTTATTAATGAAATTATAGGTGGCTAATAAGAGCTTGTTGTAGAGAACTATAAATGCACAAGGAAAACTGGAGCTTGCAAACGATGTAGCTGCGAAGACAACAATATTACAGTTTAATACAAGTTATTATTAATATATTTAATGATAATTTCTGAATGGGACTGGCTGACCTAAGTTCGAAGACAGCATTTCCGCTGTGTCTGCAGTGGCGCTGATCGAGAGGCTCGGCATCGAGATCGGATGATGGCGGGTATTTCACTCTGGTTATTTAGTTAGGTCGATTCCAGCCGCGGTCTGGAGGAGAATTCGAACGGCCGGCTGCTCTGATCGGTTATTTTCTGTTGCTTCTTCAATCAAAACCAGGAGAATGCTGGTGCAGTACCCTAACAAGTGGACGACGAACCGCGCGCGGTTTGTATGTTCTCTTTCTTGATTGATTGATTGATTTTTTCGTGTTTCCGGGCGCGTCAACTGCTTTGGTCATTAGTCCCGTTAGTGTAGTGCACGTTTTTTCTCGGGAGATGGTGGTGATCTTCCCCCGTTGGATGGTGAGACCCGGCGCCGACCTACCGTCGGCTACTGCGGTTTCTCCTAACCAGGACTCTCCCACCAGCAGGGCACCGCCCCAGCCGGAACAAGCTCCAAGTCCCCGTCCGGTCTCCCGGCATGTGTGGTAGTGTAGTGCATGTTAGTGTAAGTGTGTGTAAGGGGGAGAGGATAGGACAAGGAAGAGGAAGGACAGATCGCGCGCGGTTCGTGGCCCGTTTGGTAGGCTAGTGCTCCGGCATTCGTCTGGTGTTGATCGGAGAAACCACGGAAAACAACCGATCAGAGCGGCCGGCCGCTACAATTCTCCTCCAGACAGCGACTGAATTCGAACTAGCTGGAAAGCTAGTGTCGAAAAGCCTGCCGCCGTGGGGACTGGGAACCTAGGACCTTCCGGTCAGAGGCGCTGCAGTGACATCAGTTGATGCATTGAGCTACCGCTCCCGGTTCCTCTTTCTTGTACTGTCATATACCCTCACTCACATGCCCTTATACTTATGTGCATTACACTACAACACGTGTCGGTAGGCCAGTAGGGAGCTCAGAGCTTGTTCCCGCTGAAGCGGTGCCCCAGTGGTGGGAGGTTCCTGGTTGGGTGAGACCCCACAAGCTGGCGTGCAGGTTAACGTCGGATCTCACCAGCAGGGAAGAAACACCGCCATCTCCCGTGATACAAAGTATTCACTGCACTATCGAGGCTAACGATCGCAGTGTACGTGAACAAAACCATCAATCAATCCGACTGTTGTACCCGAGTTTGCGGGTTCAAATCCGATCGAAGCCGTGGATTTTTAAGGGCGAAAAAGTCCTTCGTACGCCTTCCTTCGGAGGGGAAGTAAAACCGGCTGTCCCATGTAGTAGATTTACTGCAAGTAAAAGATCCTCAAGCCTAAAAGAAGCCTCTGAGCCAAATTTAGATCCGCCTGTTTCGTCGCCCAAAATAATACTTCCTTTCTCCGCTAGGTGGTGAAAGGAGCGTAGCGATATTTGCGTGGTTAGACGGAAGAGAGGGCCTGCTGGCCCGAGTCTCGCCACGTAAAATAAGGCATTAGCTAACTAACTAAATGTGGAAACAAACAAAAAATCTGGGAATGATTTTATCGAAAACTGGGTGGCGAATCGAAAACTCAGTTCTTGTTAATGTATTCCTTTTGTGGCTCCTAATAAGCGTTCAAGAGCAATCTATATACGATGTGTTGCATTTTAATTACAAAATGGCTTGCAGAAAAAGAAGCTCGTATAAAGAATATTTATTAGTAGTTGAGCAATGTACACACAACTGACGGGGGTTTTCCAAGCAATTCAGTGCAAATAAGATTTGAAACGTTTTACTTCCAAATTGCATGGCGGTTATTAAAGTCCATTTGATCGTAAATACTATATTTATCTGGACTCTCACCTGGTAGTTCCTTGAAAGAGTCAATACTTTTAAAAAAATGTCTGTAATATAACTACGACAATTCCACAAACTCTTGCTTGATCACACCGGAGGCCACTTCTTTTCCATTTTGATTACCATATGCCTAGTACATCTGCCGTGCTAAGATCAAAATATGTAAGTTTTTATTTCTTAAACATCTAAAACTTCAAAAAGTAAATGAAAAGGCACTTCTATTCTCATCATATTGTTTCGTCCACCAGACACGGAAAGGTACTATAATCATCCCAGGAGCTCCACTGGGGTAAGTAATTATTTTAATTGGTGGCCACGCATCTCTTAATCCCCCGCTGGTCCAATGTTCCACCCCTGTCGCGCATCTCCTTTGACCGCGAAGCCATTCGCTAATTTCGCCGCGTGCAAAAGGGAGATTCCGAGCGCCAGTGAGACCGCAGCGGGCCGACGCCGGAACCTCACTGGCTGCGCGCTGCGCGCCCTACGTGCCGAAACCGCGATGCGGCGCGGCGCGGCGCGGCGCGGCGGGCCCCCAACTTCCAAGCACTGCCACGTTAGTCCACTCGAGTTCGCTCCACTCGTGTGTTTGGGCGCTTGTGTACTTGTGTGCGCAAGTGCGTGTGTGAGAGAGGGAGAGGGAGGGAAAGCGAGAGGAAAGGAGTGAGAGGCGAGCGTGAGAGGCGAGCGTGAGAGTGAGAAGAGCGTGAGGAGAGACGCGTGGAGAGAAGGGCGTGAGGAAAAGACGCGTGAGAGAGAGGCGTGAGAGAGGCGTAGAGAGAGCGTAGAGAGGAGTAAGAGCAGAGTGAGAGAGCGTGATGAGCAAGTAAGAGAGGTGAGAGAGTCAGAGGAGAGTCAGAGAGATAGAGTGAGATAGAGTAGAGAAGTAGAGAGAAGAGAGAGAGAGAAGAGAGATAGAGAGAGAGAGAGATAAGAGAGATAGAGAGAGATAGAGAAGAGAGAGAGAAAAGAGAAAGAGAGAGAAAAAGAGGAAGAAGAGAGAGAAAAAAGAAGAAAAAGAAAAGAGAGACAGAGAGACACAGAGAGAGAAAGAGAGAGAAAGAGAGAGAAAGAGGGAGAGAGGGAGAGAGCGTGTGTGTCTGTGTGCGCGCATCCTTTTCTCATTACGTACATCCACGTACACGTGGGAAGATGTTCTACCCTTTCCGTGGAAGGGGATCGTAGTAGTGGTTTACATTTTCCTTCCACTTTACGCAGAACAGAGCGTTAATGAGTGATGATATTCATAACGAATGATGAGTTAATCTGTATTGATATGATGTTTACTGTGTACGTGGCGGTTTAAGAACGCCAGCACCAAATCGCATTGTGAAAACCATCTTCACTTGCATAGTAGATCATCCAGCCTTCGTCTGCTCATACTTGGTCGCTGCTTGAAACCCTTGCGACACCGCTGTTGGCTGATCCAGTCGTAGGTCAAAGCATTGTGAAAACGGATGCTCGTGATGGATAGGCAGAATAATTGTTGTTCAGTTCTAATGCAGAAGATATTATGTGCAACACAATGTATAAGCGTGAGAGTATTAATCTTTCTGAGGTCAAAATATTAATTTTTGACATTCGAAACGCTTATTTAAATTCGTCACAGTGAAACATCAGTTCTAGTTACGAGCTGTCATTATATGTAATTTCGATCCATTGACATACAACTATTATAGCTGCAACTCTTCACAGTGCTTTGACGGGGCAATCTTAGACATTAAATAGTCCATCTAGACCAAGTTCTATTGCGTCAATGGGTAAGATTTTAAATGAACGCTTGATTTCATGCTCCAGTGCACGAATTTATTATACTTCAATTTTATCTCTTCTTAAGAGCAAAAGAATTATATATCAAGGCCTCTGTTCATTTATTAATCATTATTAGGTCGGTTTGTATGTAAAATATTTGAAAAGGTAATCACTTCACAGTCATGGAGAATCAAGTTAGATTTTATTTGAACTTTGTAACGATAATGCCTCACGGCGATGAAAACACTTCCGTACTTGACCACGAAGTTTACAATGCCTGTGGATCAATTATTCACATCGAACGAACGCACTAAGCTATTCAATAATTTCTTTAAAAATATAGTTTTTATCAATTTACTTCCGATAGTAAAACCGAACAAAATTATTTTTAAAGATGAAACGTAATACATAACATAAACATAAAGTTAATAAGTTTTTTCTTTATAAAAGTTCCAATAATTATTTTTTATAGACCGTCACAAATCCATTTATTAAAACAAAATGATTTTTACATTACAATGGTATCTTGAAACAAAAAACAGCGTGGCAACGTTTCAGAGGTCAAGTTGTGCCTACATCACCAGGCCTTAAACAATATGTCAACTAAAATAAGAAATTAAAGAATATAAATAAAATAAATATTAAAAAATATTATAAATAAATAAAAATTAAAACTTATATTAAGATAAAAAAGTGTGTTGGACAATATAAGGAATTCACAATAAATTGAAAATGTTTAAATGAATACATACAAAAATTGGTTGAAATATCACGATAAAATTGACCTTAATAGGTGGTATGATGTTGAAAACATATTTCCTATAAATTAAAAATCACAATTAAAAATCTCCATATAACTCATTAACATTTTCAAACTTAAAAAATAAGATGTAAGTTTCGATATTCGTGGTCTAAATTAATTCAAAATTGAAAAACGGAATTTAAAACGAATAGATTTTATGGAATACATACGTGTGATGAATTTAGAATTCAATAAACATTATAAATTGTCAATTGTTCTTGAGAACATGTTGAAATAAAATAGATATAAAATACAAACAACAATTATAGTTGTTAAAGCAAAAGCAAATTGTTACAGTCTAGAAATTAAAAAAAACCTTTTAGACGTTTTATTTCTGAATTATATTAATAAATTATTAATTAATGGAAGGAAGGCAAGTGTCCAGATAAAGAAAAACCATCCTCACATGAAAGTTATAGAAAAATAAAATTACACACGATATACAAATGAGCGTTACTAATGTCGACTGTGAACACTCTTAAAGCGCGTAAAGCTCTATGATGGAGGCACAATTTGACCTCTGAAACGTTGCCACGGTGTTTCTTGTTTCAAGATACCACTGTAATGTAAAAATCATTTTGTATTAATAAATGGATTTGTGACTGTCTATAAAAATTAATTATTGGAAGTTTTATAAAGAAAAAAGAAATAAATTATTTTTATTTTTCATCGATTTGCCTTCGAGATTGCGTTGTTGGGGCGATTCTTTAACGTCTATAATGAATGAGTCACAATAATGAGAACAGAACAGCATCTCCGTATATTGAACGAAAACCATACGTCATCAGCGGAGTGATATATAGTCCGCACGGCTCTAACCTTCATAGCAATATTCACGGTCTAGCAAATTACACAAGCTACAACGTGTATAAGCAATACTGCATAGTATTGCTTTCAATACTAAACAATACGTATTACTACTCCGAACAACTCCCCAAGTAGAGGCGTTCTATTTTATCGTAAGTAGTCGTGTTGTACTAATGTGTGAAGGTTGTGTGAAGGTTGTGTAGACACTAATGACACGACATGAAGGTACAGACAAATACTAGTTGCAAAATGAGTCTCTTACAAGAAATTATGTATTATAAATGGTAATAATATGTACATAAATAAATTATATGTATCCATGTAACAAGGGACGTTTTCATACTTAATTCGATACAATTAAACCCATTAGTATCGAAAGTTATATATATGTTTTCATTCAATTACTAAACTCATTAGTAACGAAAATAAACATAAAAACGAATACATTCTTTCCAATATGATATTTTGAAAATATTTTAGATCATTTGTTTTGATATTTTGCATTTATGTTTCAAAAGCAGTGACTGAAATTTTACTCTTTCAATTATAAAGAAGTTCACTTTCTGTAACAAAAGAGCACTGTCTGTGACAAGTATAAAAATGTTCATTTTCTGTAATGACAGGCATAAAGAAGTTCATATCTGTAACAACAATATATAAAAGTATATGACCCAAACGAACGCGAAAAATAAAAATCCAAAGCGACATCAATTTATTACATGACGGAATTTCTACAATTCCGATACTATAGTTTTTATAAAATACATGCCAATTTACCTATTAACCAATATCAATTCTTATATTACGAACCTTTAAGACAAATCTATCAATAAACATGTATGCGGCCAGGTCGCACTTTCTCATTTATACGCGTGTATTATGTACAAATTAACCACGCCGCAACCTTATGCACTTAAGGGATAGAGAATGGCTTGGCGCATGCAACTGCTACGTTCCAGCACTATCTCTCCTTTCGGTGGCTTCGGGCTCCGCGCACTGTGCGGCCCGCGGGGCCATTAGGAGTCGTAGCCGCCGCCGCCGCCGCCGCCGCCGCCGCCGCCGCCGCCGCCGCCGCCTCTCGGCGCTGCGTTACTTATCATTAATACAGTGCGCGCACGGCGAGGCGACACGCGAGAAACGGCCTGTCGCATAAGCCAGCGAACGATGTATGTTGCAGGCACACCGCCCGCGGTTTTGTCTCACGGCGGCTGTAATAACTGTTTCTATAATTCTGCACTATCAACGTTGCAAATCAGTGTCGTCGTTGATTTACATTTCTAGTCGTTTGTTGTTAGCGTCGCCGCTCGTCGCCGTTGCTTGTCATCGTTGTTTGTAGTTGCTTGTAGTTGCTTTTCCATCAATTTTTTCCCACATTAGAATGTTGGGTTGTCTTTGTTGTTTGTAGTTGCTGGAACAATCATAACATTTTAGTTTAGCTCATGCCAGCACATACGTTTTTCTTGCTAAAACGTTTGATATTGTCATTCGGTTTCAACATATTAAATAGAGAAAATAGAAAGGTGTGAAAGGAAAAATGCAAAATGTTCTTTATAATCGTAAAAATAACCAATTTTTATTGTGTCAGATCTCAATTCTTTGCCAGTGTGTTTAAAATAACCGATTTATTGGTCATAACGACAGGGATGAGTTGGGTATAATCAATGCAATCAATGCAAGTTTCCGACATCTCACCTTTGATTTTAGAGACAAAGTACGACTAATACAGTGTTATTTCACGTAAATCATTGTGATTAAGCACTAAATTTATTAATCTTAAAATGTTTGTATCTCACCTCACTACCTTGAGGTGCCTTCATTCGATATAGCACATAAGATGGATACTGTTTTCTTTTAGGGTTTCCTCTGACGCAATGCTAGTTGACTAAGTTAAAGACGTTAAGAAAAAACGAAAAACAGAATAACAGGATATTAAAAAACATTTATAAACGAATGAATTAAATTGATTAATGTGTACATTTACAAAGTGAATTTAATTTGCCGAATTTTGGATTTGACATGGCCGTTGTTGCGTTGCGCACAAAGTGAGGAAAATACGACAAATCGTGTACAGCATGCAACAGCATTACAGGAGAAATCTGTATAAATTTTCGTTGTTACCGGATCAGAGCTGTCAATCCCGCAGGATCTGTCAGACGTACGTTTGAATCCATGACTACTCGGCTTAATCCCGGGCGCATGGACGCCCTATACATTAGCTATGAGTTTCCACCGTTAGAACGATTCAGGACAGCGTGGTGCGCGGCCGCGAGAGGACCGACGAAGTGCAGTGCGCCAGGAAAGTTTCTCCGCAGTGCCACCACGCCGGTGAGAGTACTGTTAACAAACATTATGTTGGTATCATCACCGAGCAGCGTCCCACCGACCAATGGGTGGCAGGATTTTCGACACTAGCTTATCAGCTAGGTCGAATTCAGTCGCTGTCTGGAGGAGACTTCTAGCGGCCGGCTGCTTTGATCGGTAGATTTCCGTGATTTTTCCGATCAACACCAGGCGAATGCCGCTGGAGTAGTACCAGTAACAAACGGGCCACGGACCGTGCGCGATCTGTCCTTCCTCTTCCTTGTCCTATCCTCTCCCCTTACACACACACACACACACACACACACACACACACACACACACACTCTTACTCTAACATGCACTACACCAGCACATATTCCGGGAGACCGGTCGGGAGCTTAGAGCTTGTCCCGGCTGGGGCGGTGCCCCGCTAGTGGGAGAGTCCTGGTCTGGGGGAAACCCCACTAGTCGACGGTAGGTCGGCGCCGGATCTCGCCATCCAGCGGGGAAAGATCACCGCCATCGCCCGAGAAAAAACATGCACTACACTAACGGGACTAATGACCCAAGCAGTTGACGCGCCCGGAAACACAAAAAAAATCAATCAATCAACCGATGGGTGGCGTAGAAGAAGCGCGGGGGAGGGGAGGTGACGCCACGCATGCAACACTAGCGCCCCGCACGGCGGCGAAGGTGAGGGAGGAAGCGGCGGCGATGGCAGCGCCTCCCTCGGCGCGGAGCGCAGACTTTTCTGGCGCGCTGTACTAATATCCCGGCGGCGTCTGCTCGGGGCGCGAACTCACACTCTCTCACTGAGGTGGATGGCGCCGCATAGCTCGCGCTGATGGCTGCGCAATAACGCCGCGTCCACCCTAACCTACGAGTCCCACATAAAGCAATTTTACTAAGATCCATGCGGCGCCTTTAATGAGTTGGACGGAGAACTACTGGCTTGTGCATTTGCTTTATCTCTCTTTCAGTATAAATTTTTAGGGCGGCGTTCTATCTTCACGGCTGTATAATTTCTGCAGTAAGAATTCATTCATTTGCGAGACTATTCTGATAAAATGAAATGTGCTATAGGCTTTTAGACAAATGAAAACATAACTTTTCTCGAAGGCACTGTGAAAATAAATTCCTCCTTAAATTTTAGGATTCAAATACAAACGACCGAAAAAATATATAAACGTATATTTTTGAAGTTTTTTTGTATACGGAAGACACGATTGAGACGACCGTAAATAAATAAATTAAAAAAGATAAAGTTGAGACAAAAATAAATGTACGTTAATGAGAGGGTGATTTCAAAACCCAATTTTGTCAATACAACTCCCAACCACGCAGATGATTAACCTTAGATTAAACAGTGCGGCAAACATCAAAAACGCAAGAAAACCGCACAGTAATTCCATATGGTCACATAATAAAACACCACAACTTTATTTATACTGCGGTGACGTGAAAAATTATTTCGCAATTTCGGCGAACGCACAGCATTGTCCGTTTCCGGTCTGCGTTTAGCACAACGATTAGAGTGAAAAATGTTCTTCCCAACGCAATAATCAAACACGATTCGTCGGATAATTGAAAAATTAGCGCAAACAATGACCATCCGGGGAATTGTGCGCGTCCTCAAAACCTCAAAATCTGATGAAACGCCACCGAAGTGCACAACGTTTACGTTATCACCCGTCAAAATTAATTAATGAACGGAACAAAAGCTCGTGTGAAAGTTGATGAAAAGGGGCGTACTTTTATAGAAATATCTGCGAAGTTTTGAAACAGCAGTTTTAACATATGCAGTTTTCCTAGAATTGCGCAAACTGTACTTATTGCAGAGGAATAAGAGGGCAGAAATTCTGGGATTTTCATATTGATGGAGTTAGAAGATATATTGTGATATTATCTGATACGAGGAATATTCGAAAAATGAAACGTAATAATATTCTACGAAGCAATGTTAATTATCCAGACTTGTTTGAGCGTTTTCGCTCCATCGGTGATTATAATCAAAATATGTTTACAATAAAATATGATTTATAAATAAATAATATGATATCGGAACCAATAATATTTACTTTCTAAGGAGTAAGTGTGGTGTTATTTTGAATTAATAGCCAGATACTTTGTAAAGTGAAAATATTTGCTACAGCAGGTGATACAAATATGATAATTTTTGCTAATAAATTCTCTCGCAGGAAATATCTCTCTCCTCCGCATCTCTATAAAAAGTAATATCTGTGAACAAGAAAATTAGAATATTTAAATTTTATTAAAATTATAGTATTTAATTCATAATTTTTTGTTTTATTTTGAACTTGATATATTTTAAAGCAAAATTAATTAAAGACACATCGGAATTTAATACTAATCACAGGATGATTAATGATATTTGTACAGTTTTGTACTAACTACGAACTTTTCATTGATTTATTTCCAATGAACTGGACAATAAAATATTACATTTTTACTTTAAAAATATTAGAAATAATAGATTTCTACATTCAAACCCTCTATTATATACAATCACAATTCTCTTGAATCTGAAAAAATTGTGAATCACGACACACGATATAAGAAGATTCTGTGATTTATTTTCGAGAACATTGAAGCTCTTCTTGCATTTCAGGCTGCAAGGAATACAATCATATCACATTCTATCCACCAGTAGACGTTCGTTCCAGTCACTGTGATATTAGTGTTACAACCTTTTGTATACATTACGCATTGTTATACCATGTAAATTTTCATATTCAGAATGGATATTTATATTTATACAAAAAGAAAAAAATACCACAGAAGTATCCAATCTAGATTTCCAAAAGGTAAGTTTAAACTTCAATAATAAAAGCTCATGAATTTACTTGTACCTGTTTCATGTAACACTTTTTACCCTCAAAACACAATTTATCACTTCACTCTTAGAAAATGTATTATTGATTATTTTAGGTCTCCAGTAGCAGTGCCTTCGTAGTTTTGAAACGCTAGTGGTATGCTTGCTAGGTTTCAATAACTAACTACTCTTGTAAAACGTTATCTCCCTGTATACAAAATGCAAAATAAAATAAAAAAATAAATAAAAAGGAACATAATGCGTTCAACCGTAAGGGTTTGGAACTCATCGATCCCCTAAAACAAAACTTAGCGCTGCCCGGAAGCTGGAAAAAGCCACCTACCAGGTCGCTTGCAGGGTGAGGCGGCGCGGGGGTGACGTTTTTAAGGCGCAAACGCGATTACATTCGCAGCGCGGGGCCCGGCTGCATTATCTTAATGAGCCATCGAGGCCTCGCGGGCCGAGCACCGGAAGCGGCGCGGCCTCGAATATAATACACAGCGGCCGCAATTTGCAAAGTGAATCCTAACGGTTGTTTATCACGGCTCTAAATCGTCCGCGCGTGCGGCGACGGCCCGGCCAGGAACGCGTGCAATTGCCGACGCGGGGGCGTATTATTCACAGACGTTTGCGAAATTAAAATCGCCCGATGCGAAAATTTAATGCGGAACCTCCGGTTTCGGCGTCTTCCGACCGGGGGCGCTATCTAGCGGCAGGGCGCCGCACGGCTCACCCGCCTCGCAAACTGTAATTTCTTTTGCCTCCCTCCGCGCATAAAATTTTATTTTCTGCATTAAAAAATGAGGAACATTTACTGACAAAGCATCGTACGCATGCGCTATCTAAAATTAATTTTTGGTTGTGTGAGTAATAAAAGGAATGAGAGTAGGGCTTTTATTCAGAATGTATTTATGAAAGGTAAAAGGGAAGAGCGAGAATTTAAAGTGATGCGCTGTAGATAGCAGGTGCTAATTAAATAAGTCTAGATAGTAAATTAGCTTTCGAACGCTTGTCTGAAGAACATGATTCGAGGAAGAACATTTTTATCATGAAGCATCATATCTATATTGACACTTATGTTTTAAATATATCTGTGTATTTGGTATTTCTTTGTTTAAAGGATTTTTATCTACAAAAGCATCAATTTAAAAATAATGGTTCCTGAAAAACATTAGAAATAACTGTTTTGTAAATATGTTTCTATTGGTGAATATCTGTGTACAATGATCCAAAAAACGTTGCTAACAGAAAAAAATATGAGTAATTTAAATCAAACCTGATTAATATCTCATGAATAGGAATTTCGATCGTAATAATATTTTCTTCAAAACACATGAAGGTTCAACTTATTATAGCTTTAGAAACGAAGAACGAACTAAAAGGGGCCAATATCCGATCGACGATGTCGATTACGTACGACAGAATTTCCAAAAGTACCTAGAACATTCTGACATGCAGTGGAGCAAGCAACCCCTACTTGTGAGTCCACCTCCGCCGGCGCAGGAGACGAGCAGAGAAAGCAGGCGTACCCCAGGGTGGGAAAGTGGGGCGGCTGCACTGCAGCGTAACCGGGGGTGGGGAGGGGTCGAGGGAGAAGTCGCTGCACTCAGTGTGTGGATGACCGCGCGGCCGGACGTGGCGCGGCGCCCTAATCTAATAGCGCACTCAAACTCACCGCAGACCCCACCGTCGTAATGCAGTTCGCGCCGCACCGCGCCGCGCCGCGTCGCCATTACGGAAGGAGATGGCGCTGCGCGGCGCCGGCGGAGGAACGACGCCGCTTCTGTTCGAGCGAAAGGGGAACTCAGAGTACCCATCCTCTTTAGGAACCTCGGGTTTATTTAAGAGACACCGACTCTAGCTAGATGTGGATTTAAGGCATGACTCCTCAGAAGAGCTAATTGGAAGGCAAACATGGTTGAATATTCACCAGGATACTTCAATGGAAACAAACAACGTGTGACGTGACACTTCTGCGAGAAGTCGAATTTTAAATATACTTAAAAATAATGTCATCATATTATTTTGATCTTTTATTCCCGGATGATTGCTAAAATCATAACACAATGATAGACCGCCGCCGCGGAGCGGCTCCCTCGCAGTCGAATAATAGGCACCACAATTGGAGAACGGGTGGGTGGTCAGAGCAGAGAGTCTAGACGAAGCAGAGAGTCTAGACGAAGTCGTGAAAGCAAGAGTCATTGATCAGAGATGGGGTGCAGTGGCTGAAAAGCGTAAGACGCTTTCGTATGAAACTGGTTTGTTACGAATATAAAAAAGGGGTACGAAAATAGCAGGTCTAAAAGGAGAACAAAGAGACACAGAAAATAAGAGAAATGAAGAGGACAGAGCCAGCGGATAGAAATACCACGAAGAAAATGGTGACGAGGAAAATGCAAAGAGATCATAAATAACACAATGCAAAGAGAAAGGGTGATATGTGCGGTAATGTACGAAAAATCAAGTGCAAGAAGAGATAAATAGATTAAGAAAAATGCCAAGAGAGGGAATCTTTCATATGCTTAAGACGATAGTTAACAATAGCTTGAGAAAAGAAGTGCTGGAAAAGATAAAAAAAAGGGTACCGGGGTGAGGTGAGGAGAAAGGGCAGGGGAGACGACGGTGTCAAACGGGCAGTCTCCTCCCCAACCCTCGGCCCGTTAAAGGCATTGCCGGTCTCGTTGTTGGTCGGGACATCACAGTAACGAGTTTATATAACCTTCGTTTATTTCCAGGCCTGAACGCGAGGGTCGGCCCGCCGGCACCGCCGCCGGACGGACGGACGTGCCACCCCAAACGAACGGGCGGCCTGTGGGGGGCAGGAGGGGGATGGAGAGGGGGAGCGAGAGGGGGGACGCGACTTCGCGCCGAGAAAGGGCCCGAATCGGAGGCTTTCATTCGCCTCGTTAGGGCGAACTATGGCGCTCGTAACGGGGATCGCAGTGCCAATAAGAAAAGACACGGCAGGAAAAGGCGCCTCGAGAAACGATGTTATGTTGACAAATGTCTTCGTTTTTATCAAATGATCATTCGACATACTGTCGGTAAAGACTTGTTCTATAAATGAAATTTATCTTCTTACCATAGTGAAAGTCATATTAAGATACGTCACGTTCAATTCGTTAATTTAAGAAAACATTATTTTTACAATATTCCTTGTAAGTTAAGAAGTGTGGAAAGTAAAATATTACAACTTTCTCAATTAAGTGTTGGTGAATAAGAAATTGAACTGGAAACATATTTCCTTCTCAGGTACTTGTATTAAACGGTGCATATGAACGTACGGTAGTATGAACCGTAAGTGTTCAGACCGTTAAATATTTTGATCTAAAATATAAGAAATTAGCAAATATAGGATGAAATTGTAATGTTACCAAACGTTTGATGTCCTTCTGTAAAATAAAAGTTTTTATTGCTCTGATCATTAAAGAACCAATTGCACTGAACAACCTTCTTAATGCCACACATGATAAATTAAAACTCCACTATTGAGAGGTGCGTAAATAATTCGCCATAAACAGCAGAAATATCGTTTGTTCTCAATACAATTCACGTCAGCAACGCGACAAATAGCTCGGTGTGGGTATAGGCATATTCGAATCCAATGAATTTCGGTGCTTTGCTGATATATAATCGGCGTCTGAGCAAGAACATCAAAAAGCAAAGATAGATAAGCGACTCCAGCACTTCTGACAGCGTCTTTAGCAGTTACCGACTCGTTTTCGCCTCTGCCCGCCCCAATGGACAGGAAACGCGTCGACTGCTGAAAGCAATCGCCTTTTACGCCGTGACGTAAATTGAGTAGGCAACCCGCCGCGCGGATACGTGTTGCGGAGCTGACGGCGATGGCAAGCACAGCTGCTTTCCACCTTCACTATACTTCATTCTCATATTACCCCACCATTGCTCTTTATCGCCTTTCCTTGATCAGTATGAAATGTATTTATTAATTATTTCCTTGGGAACTCAATATTTTATGATTTGTTTATTTATTTGTTTGCATTAATTTACCACTATCTACATCTACTTTTGTCTGCACTTCTCTCCATTCTTTTCCCTTATAGTTATTTTTTATATCCTATATACAGGATGAGTCACATAACTTTAACACCTGTAATTTTTGAACGATTGCAGTTATTTATTGAATGGAGCTAATTGATGCATGTATCCGTTTCGATTTGATCACTTACATTTTAAGGTATATTAAGGTAAATTTGTTTTTGTTTTTAAATTGTACAATACATATTTTTTTAGTCTATCATGAACGGCATGAAAAGCGAATCCAATGATTACATATTGACATATGTTAGATAAGCATTTTTTAAAGTAATTTTGATTTTGTGAGTCGTGTTTAACGTACTTGTATATTTTAAATGTAAGAGCCTACTAACCAAAGTTGTGCAGCCCTATCCCTGCTAGCACGTGCTCAGGAGGTTACAATATCCGTTAAACAGAAGTCGCAAAAAAATCACAATTACTTAAAACTGAGCTATAAAACTACCATGTCAAAGTGTGAGTTTGTTGACAGCTATAGTCTGAGATTGGATGGTTCGTTTTAACCCTAAGATAAAGCAATAATGGAAGAAAGAAATATACAACGTGCGACCATTTTTCTTGTATGAAAATTACCAAGATACGATTTCACTCTTTGTAAAGACTAGAAAAGAACCAAAACAAGTCGCCTTCAATTATATATGAATTAAACCATTAATGTTCTTTTCTTGCTTCATTGACATACGTAATATTCTGCAATTGAAATATTAACACGTATTAAAATATAAGGTGAGTAATATATTGCTGCAAAATGCTGAAATATCCACTGATATTCATGCACTTACATTTTTCAAAGATATCATTCTTTGAAAAATACTAATTACAATTATGCAGCAATTAAATAAAACGAACTACGGAAAAATACTTTCTAATTGGAGATTGCTAGAACAAGAATCTGAAAGTTAATCTTACCATACTGCTGACTTGGCAAGACATTTCTTTGTGACATCGTACCTGGAAAGAAAAAAATTGAAAATTACTGAAACATATCGAAAAGTAAATATGTTATTCGTTATTAAACCGACAAATAATTTCTCACTTCATGGTTATAAATTACAGAACTACATTAACACTATATCACAATAAAATTCTTTTCGTAAAGCTAAATACAAAATTGTGTAGTTTCTTTATCACAAAAATAGAAATTGTAACTTATTCATACATTATACAACTACTTTAATTTATATGTTATTTTCATCTATTGTCATAAACCATGTTTTGACAAGAGTAACTAATAAAACACTTAAATTGATAATAAATCGCATTGTAATACGCTTACTAGTGACTGAAAAAATATTGCATTTACTCATTAGTATTTTATTTAGTAAATTGGCATGAAAGTGATTCTAATTATGTAAGTTACGATACTATAAACTATGTTTAAGAATTTATATCAAAACTGATCTTCTTCTCGAATAATGGTGGATAAAAAATATAAGTTCCAGAGACATTTTCATAATTAATAATAAACAAAAACTACCAAAGTATCAATAACGTCAACATATTCCTGAAGTAACAAAATGTTTTGTTTATAAAAAAGAATGAGAAATAGTACACGAGAGATAACAACGTTACAAAAATAACAACACAAAACCGAAGAAAATGAAACCTAAAGGAAGGATTTTATGGAATTTTGTTTAAAAAGTCACAAAAATAAAATTCAGTTTTCACTCGAAACACCGCCTCACTTTTCCAAACGCTTCATAAATATAAATACAAGTAAAAAAACATTTCTCTTTGCATGAAAAACATGAAATGTCAACCATTCATGGATTCGTGTGTTTGTCACATGACTAACGACGGGACATGTATTTCAAAGCTAATTGAACAATTTCACAAATTAATGAGGCAAAGGCATTTTTTAAAAAAAAATCGAGTTTCATGGCAACAGCAACAAAGATGCTTTCACATTTCAGAAAACATCCGTATGTGTCAACAGGGAGGTGTAATTACTCCCCTGTACATGGAAACGAAATCCACCGATGGTTTCTCAATCACTAAAATTCCGTACATCAAACGCACGCGAAGCAGCAAAATTTGACAATTCTGAAATTGCGTTAAACACCAGAATTTCTGTGTATTCGCCAATATGTGAAAATGTATGTGCGAGGGAGGGGAGAAAGGGAAGGAGGAAAGGGAGGAATAGAAGAAAGAGTAGCGAATGATGGAAGGGAGTGAGGTGAGGTAGGGGATAAAGGGCTGGAGAGAGGTAGGCAGTAAGAATGAGGGACCGGGTGCGGTAACTCAGTACATCAACTGATTTCAATGCAGCGCCTCTGGCCGGGAGGTCCTAGGTTCGAGTCCGGACGGCGGCAGGATTTTCAACATTAGCTTTTCAGCTAGGTCGAATTCAGTCGCTGCCTGGAGGAGAATTCTAGCGGCCGGCTGCTCTCATCGGTAGTTTTCCGTGGTTTCTCCGATCAACACCAGGCGAATGCCGGAGCAGTACCCTACCAGACGGGCCACGGACCGCGCGCGATCTTTCCATCCACTTTCTTGTCCTATCCTCTTCCCTTACACACACACACTTACTCTAACATGCACCACACTACCACATATTCATTCCGGGAGATCGGTCGGGAGCTTAGAGCTTGTCCCGGCTGGGGCGGTGCCTCGCTGTTGGGAGAGTCTTGGTTAAGGGGAAACCCCACTAGCCGACGGTAGGTCGGCGCCGGATCTCGCCATCCAGCGGGGAAAGATCACCGCCATCGCCCGAGAGAAGAACATGCACTACACTAACGGGACTAATGACCAAAGCAGTTGTCGCGCTCGGAAACACGAAAAAATCAAGCAATCAATCAAAGAATGAGGAATGGAGGAGGAGAGAGAGTGAGGATGATTGGAGATAGAAGGAGAGAGAGTAGACAAAGAAACAAATATTAGCTACCTCCACCTCTTTCCCCACTCGCCCACCATCTGCCACCATCACTGTCCCCTGTGCCTTCCACCATTCTCCCTCCACCGCCACCTCCATAATCTTCGCCTGCGCCGCCATTTCCCCCACCGCCACCGCTTTGGCGTAGCCGTTGCCGACAGTTTTCCGCTTCCCCCCCTTCACCATCCTGAATCCTCTTCCTAATGCACCATCACCTAGAGATTCCAGTTTACAGCGCATTTGTCAAGCGGTCCACTATCAATGCAGTCACCACCCCGATAAAAGAGAATCTTCCTTCATCTCCCTCGCAACGTCTACCTCTATCTCTCTTCTCTTCGTCTCTTACTTCTGCCTCTTCTATCCTACTCTGGCTGCACCAGAGGCGTAATGCGGGTTGCGTGCTGGTAGGAGATAAAACCGCACTTTTAATTACCAACACTTCAACAAAAAGTCCCTTTCCTCTCCTCCCATGATTCATCTCGTACTATTACATTTTTTCTCCTTATTAGAATTAATAATACCGTATTCTTTGCAACTTTTCCATAATTTCAACTAACTGGACCGTTTTAATTTTTAGCTGGTTTTAAACTCTACCCCAAAACGTAAAAAAAAGCAGATGAAAAATTCTAAAAAAAAAAAAAAAAACGCTGAAGAATAAATTTAGAAACATTAGCATGGTAATTGCAGAAACATACAGAGGGAGAGCAGAAAACCTTCGAGGAATTATGAAAATGAAGAAGTTAAAATTCTTCCAGAGTGTGTTTCGGCGGCAGTTACAAGACTGCGCAAGCCGCGAACATGCGAGCAAGACGAGGGGGACGGCAGAGGGGGGAGGCGGCTTTGTTCAGCGGATGCATCTCCGCGCCAAGATGCTCATAGAGCGCTTACGCTCGTAGCGCGAGCAGCTTGGTCGCTCCTATTAAAAAAAGTACAAGTTAATATGAAGTTTAGCGACAAACTACAGCAGGCGATTCGTGACACAATGAAAACTGGTTTTAAAGATCTGTCTGGAAATGTCATTTGAGATTTACATTAATTCTTGTGCTGTATTAAAACAGCTTTCCTTCAATGTAATGTTAACAAAACACTGTATTCTTTGTTATAAATATTTTCTGATTAGAAATTCTACCCACATGAACAAATAACGTGTTTTTTCTAAAATTCATTCGCAACAAATAGTTGAACTTATAAGTTTTCCAGTTCGAAAATTCATTAATTCTCATCCAGATATAATACCAGAAGTTAAAAAATCTTTTGTAAGAATGTTTCTTTGAGATCACCGTTTGCAATTTGGCTTTTTAACAAAACTTCACACGAGACACAAAACTTCCTTTCAATATCCGATTTGAAAAGCTTTATTATTAAAATTGGACGATTTTTTGCGTCATTTATCCATTGTTTTGTTTTATTTCTTCGATGGTTATTACATTTTGCAGCAGTACGTGTTAATTATTGTTTTTAAGTTTTACAGGAAATAGAGTTAAAAAGCAATGAGGAATTTATAAAAAATAAATTTTATTAAACAGTTTTTTATAAAAACGAAGTAAAATAATTATTGATTATTTACTAGACATTTCACAGCTATTGCATGTTCTCAATCAATAAGGTAGTTATTTTCTTGTTTGATAGAAACACTGCTTCATATTAAAGTGTGTGAATTAGGTATCACCTGTGTACCTCCAGTAGGAAGAAATTTCCATATTCGAAAAGAGGAACTTATACAGTTTTGCAATATTCTCAGAATTTCGAATCTTAATTCAATGATTCAAAAGTGCATTGCAGGTTTAACGTTTCAGATACAATTCAACAATATTTTGTGTGTATAGTGGCACTTCAGAAACGTTTTTAATCGTCTGTTATCGTCTTAAAACGTCTTTATCTTAAAAATAAAAGAGATATTGGCGTGAGTCGATAACGAAATGAGACAAATTGTGAAATACCAAAAAGCAATAATACTGAAACAAGATCTTGAATGCATTGATGAAGGTATGAGTTGCAGAAACCTTTAGTAAACATGCGAAAGATTTTTCCTGATGTTATATTGGACAAAATTATAATGTCGGTTTCAAATTCAAAGGGCCGCGACATCCTCTAGATCGATTGAGGAATATCAATTTTGATGAAAATTCTGCTTAAGGTATAGCGGATAGCGTTCTTCACAGACAGACGGACGGACAGACAGATGTTTTGCCGTCAATTAATTTTGAGTATCAGGAATCTACAAACATGGATTCTGACAACACAACGTGATAGAGAAAGTAATTTACTACATATATAGACAAGATTCATCCACTTTTCCTGTCCCGGGGCACGGTAATAAGAGTTTTGTTTGTCGAAAATTCGCCGTTTTTTCCGCGTACTATTACGATGTTTTCTATCTACTGCGTGAGCAGCAGTGAGAATGTAAAAATGAAATTTTATGAATGTTGTAGTGGAAATACCAAGGAGGAATTGAACAGGAGATCTAAGAACATCAATTTTGAATATCATATAATTCAGTGTATAATGCAAATAGTGACAGTGCAAATAAAATATTTGGAGCTATTCATTGGGTATTTTTTAGAAAAGTTTCACGATTTATTATTCTCAAACTGCTCATTTTTAAGCAAAACTGTGAATATGAAATTATTTATACTTATAATATCTTGTTGAGTTCATATTGACTCTACTAATGGAATTTATTTTTCATTGGAGTTTAGGAGCCCTTCAACTGTAAGATCATTGTGACCAATAAGTAATGATTTAACGAGCAGGTAATGGCGGTAAATGACACTTCGAAGTGACTGACGAGGGGCAAATGATGGATTTCGGAAAGCATAGATTTCCGTCACAAGAATCAATATACACTACTTCCCTGCCCGGGGGACGCCACACGCTAGGCGCAGTTGCCAACGTTTCAGCCGTTGATTGGTTGACTGATTTTTTCGTGTTTCCGGGCGCGTCAACTGCTTCGGTCATTAGTCCCGTTAGTGTAGTGCATGCATTTTCTCGGGAGAGGGCGGTGATGGCGAGATCCGGCCGGGTGGCGAGATCCGGCGCCGACCCCCGCCGGATGGCGAGATCCGTCGTCCTAACGTCGGCTAGTGGGATATCCCCCTAACCAAGATGTTGTATACCAAATCAAAAGCAAAGACAATCTGTAACACAACAATTTATTTATCCCAGAACCTTCAAAGGATTACCAAAATACAAGTATGCCAGAGTCTAGAATAACAGGAAGAATGTTCATTAGCCGGGTCGTTATAAAAATGGTACAGTCCAAATTCCTATAATCACAGTCCTAACACGAAGCACGTTCACTATACAGTTTTCTTCCAGTCTCGACGGCTACGAATCTAAGTTCAGAGAGGCCGAGGCCTCCGGCGCTGCGGCCCTCCGTTCGGTGTCCCCCTCCCCGCCGGGGAGGGGTAGGTGCTCTGCCCCTTCCCGTTGTAGAGGCCCCTTCCTGTTCCAGGTCGTCGGGTGGCGACGGGGCGCACTCGCTGCTCCCTCTATCGGCGGTGCGGGTACTTCCTGGCCCGCGACGCCGCCGACGGTATTTCTGTAGTGTCTGTTCCTACAGACACTACACAAGACTCTCCCACCAGCGGGGCACCGCCCCAGCCGGGACAAGCTCTAAGCTCCCGACCGGTCTCCCGGAATATGTGGCAGTGCATGTTAGTGCAAGTGTGTGTGTAAGGCGAGAGGATAGGACAAGGAAGAGCACGGAAAGATCGCGTGCGGTCCGTGGCCCGTTTGTTAGGGTACTGCTCCGGCATTCGCCTGGCGTTGATCGGAGAAACCACGGAAACTTCCGATGAGAGCAGGCGGCCGCTAGAATTCTCCTCCAGACAGCGACTGAATTCGACCTAGCCTAAAAGCTAGTCGAAAATCCTGCCGCTGTCAGGACTCGTACGTAAAACCTCCCGGTCCGAGGCGCTGCAGTGACATCAGTTGATACACTGAGCTACCGCTCCCGGTTTTCAGCCGTCATACTGTGACGTTCCTCAGGACGAAATGCTAGGAGGTGGATTGGGTAAGGGAATAGAATGAGATTCGATGTAATACAATCGGCTAATTCGAAAAAAACGCCTATGAACTATGCATAGGGAGCGTCGCCTACCGGACAGGCAAATTTCCATCCCTTTGCGAATAACACGTTTCCTATGGATTGGCCGGATATCGAACAGTGGAAACGAACCAAACAGGAAGACAAAATTGCTAGTCATTATGTCACGGGAACCCGTTCCTCTCCCTCGGGAAGAAATCTCTGCCTAGAATAATAAAGTTCTAGATCAAATTGGAAAAACGTTTGAACTTTCTCCATTTTCGATGTCATATATTATAAATTGTATTAATGAAAATCTGAAAATTGACATACTTATGGCTTCACTACCCTCTATTACAGCAAAAGAAACGAATATGAAACAGTTTGTTAAAACGTTTTGAAAATATTGTACTGATTTCGGGCGATCCACCCTATCGTTTCTTAAACTAAATGTTTCTTTTCAAATATACATGAGCTTCAAAATTTCGCCTAAATCGATAGTAAGATATAAGATTCGGAGAAAATTCTGTTTATGGCAAATGAACACACGTTTGAAATTCTTTTTCGACTCAGGGCCCCAAAACATACATTTTTGTCAAAATTTCTAAATCTACTCTTTATATTACTGAAGTACAACTCTCATTCATTCCAGAAAATGCGACAGGTACGTCATATATTTCTACGGCGAGAAAAGGAAAGATTGATGAAAGGTGGAGCTAGGTACATAAAATATAAAATCAGGAAAAGAAGAAGACAAATTATGGCGGCGATAGATACAGAGAGTGTGCGAATGCAGAAGGGATGGGATAAAGAAATGTCTCGAAATAGAAGCGTTTCTGTGAATAAAATGCGGCAACATTGATGGAGAATTCGGAAACGATACTTATGCACGAGAATAGCAGTCGTGTGAGGTATCATCGGCTATGAGGCATGTCCGTTTCACGGTCATTGAGGCAGTTGCAGATGAGAGGGAGGTACCTTCAGCAAAGGAGCACCGGGGAGCTAGAGCAGTGCGCGGACGTCTGGGTAGCGAAACAAAGGAAGCGCTCTCTTCTCCGCTGTCGCTGCGTTGCCAGACACCTCGCTCCAAACGAATTACTGTCATCTCGCCGCAGTAGCTTTTAAGGAAGAGATAGGCGGAAATGCCACCTTATTTCGCGCCAGATGTCATGGAACTTGCGAAAGCGACGATTCACAGGAAAGTAGCTTTTATATTGCGGTTTAGTGCGTTCTTGGGAGATTTCGTTTTAGTTTTCGAAGTTAAGACAAGAAATATTTGTACAAGAAACTTAAGTTGAAAAATTCACCGTCTTGCTGAAAACCTATTCTGATGGTAATATTGAATATTATAGCTTCTTTTTTTAGTTATGTGTTATTAAGTTTTAAGTACACATTTGCTCATTTTTTGTAGATGAGACAAAGAGGATTTGTTTATTACGCAACGTAGGTCCAATAAGTATTTTTTTTAATAGAGCACACAATTTATAGGAAGGTAGAAAGGTGATTGAAATTACTAATATCACCACTGAAAAACTGTTTTAGGATCTACTAAAATGTTAAATCTTGAACATTGTTTTTGTTTTAAATCTCTTTATATATTCTTATGTATATTTATTATGATATATATAAATATATTTAAATAATACACTATCTTTGAAATACCGAGAGTGTTCAAATACAACATAAGGATGTATTTATTGACTGTATTTGAAATATACATTTAATTAAATCCCCAAAAATATTTTATCAATGTTTCACTATCAATATGTCTATGGAGAATCATATCTCAATATTCACAAAGTAGTTGGGCCCGAACACAAAAAAATTTTTTAATGATTCTTAACTTAGGGGAAGGTTTCACTCCCTGACTAAATGCCATTACTCTCCAAAACCTGTCAGCTACTCTCATAAACACTGAGCATGCAATAAAATTGAGAGGTATTAAAGCAGGAAAGTGGAAATTTCTCACCCATTAGCCTATTCCCGCACACTATTTATTTTTCTACACGTTTATTTTGTACGTACATAGTTTTATAAATATTTGCCAAACTACTTCTGAGTACCGCCATTTCGTAATTCTCTAGTTTTTAAAAATATGCATCCATTGAAATGTTTTAGGTGAATTTGACTTATTATTTCTGTTTGTAATTAAAAAGTTCCTAGAACATTCTTTAACCATGATTATAATGCCAAATGTAGATATTAGACAACTATTAAAAACTTAGAAGAGTATATATATATATATATATATATATATATATATATATATATATATATATATAAGATCAATGACTTACGTGTTAGAGTTTACAGGGGGGGATTGATTAAAATCCAACGAAAAACTTGTTTTTTTACACTTAAATTACAATTTTCAACAATTTTTTTAAATATCTGGGACACGTTTTGCTTGTCTTAATTCGCTACCCCCTTTTGTAAACAAATGAAGTGAAACTGATAATTTGGCTGGTTTACATTTATCACAGTAATTTTATCTGAGAACGTTACTGAACACAACCCCGTTTCTTTCATTAAATATTATTCCCTTCATCTTTCGAAGTATGCCCATAACACTGCCCAAGGGAATCCAAGTTGGTTTGTTTGCCTAATCGGCAACTTCTCTTTTATAAAATAATTTGCTTTCGTAGCAACACACACACTCGCTATGTTCATAACTTTTTCCGCCTCGTGCATGCAAAGTAAACATCATAGCTTATCGCTAGTAGCGGAAACCAGAAAATCCCGAATATCAAATCACATCTCCCCATTACAACCGAACAACTCTATCAAGACGAAACAGTCCCGTAGTTTACGTTCTTGCACATTCAAATCTCACAGCAGCGTTTCAAGTTTCCACCCAAAGAGATGCTTGAGATACGAGTAGTAGTGAAGTCGTATCGAATCCTGGGCATGCATTCCCCTTCCGTTGTTCAATTACTTAATAGTTATGCGCCCCAATTCGGTGCTATCGCAACGTCTGCTCGCTGAATGAAATTGACTTCATGAAAGGGATGCACAGCTCGGCCCTAGCGCTCGTTCCATATGGAAACTGTTAATTCATACAGCGATAGCCTCGCGTGTGAATATGCAGTAGAGCGTGCGCCAAACAAAAGCAAAACGCGTCGTGCGGATGCCGCCGCCGCCGCCGTCGCTCGCGTCCTAGTAAATAACGCGGAGCGCCTGGAGAAATTCGCAGAGGCAGGAGCCACGACGCCGGCCGTGATGGCGGCGGCGGCGACGGCGGCGGCGGCGGCGGCGGCGGCGTACCCTGTAGTGGTGGTGATGGTGATAGTGGGTAGTGGAAGTAGCGATCATAGATGTCGTAGAAGCGGCAGAGGTGGAGTTGTAGTTGAGTTGGTGGTAATGGAGACGGGGTGGTATTGGTATTGCTAAAGGTAGTAGTAATATTATTGGCAGTAATTTGAACAGATGTTAACAATGGCAAAGACTGATAGAAATGCTTATAGTGGTGATGGAGGCAAAGGTAACGGCATGGGAGATGTCAGGCGCACGTGTAACGTGGAGACGGGAGAAGTGGAGGTTGGCGAAGAGGAGGTGCTGGCCAGTAGTAGGATGTGGGCGTGGTGTTGGTAGGGCGATAATCGGGGCGACATCGTCAACGGGGGTGGAAACGTCGCGGAGGTGCAATGACGGTGATGGCAATGGAGGGGAAATGCCAGTGGTAATGATGACGTCACGGATGACAGCGATAGCGTTGGTGAGGATGGTGGCGCTCTCGGTGGTAGGTGCGGGCGGTGGACGGCAGTAGGCGCAGTGTCGGGGCGGGGTCGGGATCGCCCGCGGTGGTTATCCGTTGCCATGGCAACCCATCACGTCCGGCAATTTAACCGCTGATGAAGAGGAGCGCGGAGTTAAATTGTTAGCTCTGCTGATGGAAAGTGGCAGCTACTAGCCAGCGGGAACAGAGAATAATCCTGAGTTGTGTCGCGGTCCGTGATGGGGTGTTGAGCAACAATCTGTGACGAATACAGGTCGTAGAAGGACGTGAAAGAACGCTATGGAAGTGGGTGAAATCTATGCAATGGCAGAGACAAGGTTCGATAGTCAGAGAAAATAAGAATTAAACATCAAATTTATAACAATTTTCTCAGTGAATTTGTCAATTTTATTCATGTGCATGGGTTATCAGAAAGAAAAAATGCCTTTTGAAGAGATAACAATTTGTCATGCATTTATATTTTTCTCCAGATCACTCTAACCAAAAGGTTGCAATTTTTAAAGAACAACATTCTGGATTTAAAACTGATAACCAAGCTCTTATATTTCAGAAACATTTAGAGTATGCTGAAAATACCTATTTTAAATAGGGGGCTTGTCTTAACTTATAAGTATACCGAGAAAAAGGAAATAGAAATACGTTTACATATTTACAGTTTCGCATTAATGGCATGAGAAGGATTATTTTGTTAATACCTTGCCATCTGAATATTGATCTGTCTTTGACTTTGTCGACAAAATAATATCTTTCATTTACATTTTTAAAACATTTTTTCTTAATCTCTGATGTTTCTGTTCACCTGTTCATGTGGTTAATATTTTTTTTCAAAAATTACTGTTATTTCTATTCATTTGTTTAAGAAAGAAAGAGAAATAGAAAATATAAATTAATACTAAATAATGTATAAAGTAACAACACATTAACTTTATGTATTTTAGCAAAACCTGCCTTTCGCTGTAGCTTCTGTGGGGTTAGATGTTTCCAGGAGCATATGAAATATATCAAAAGTACGTCTCATTTCTAACAAACCATCAGTTTAACAGTCACAGGCAAACATTTTTCTTTTATTAAGTATAATTATGCATTTTTCTTTTACTTGAAGTTCTGTTTCTATTCATCCCATTTTACGGTCCATGTACGATTACATTATTTACATTAATAATAATAATAATAATAATAATAATAAGTATTGTTTAAAAGAAGATGTGGATAAATGTATGAAGTGTGGTGCTGTAGGAGAAACTATAGAACACATTACAGCTGCATGCTCTTCCCTCTCAGACAGTGCTTACTTAGGAAGGCATAATCAAGTTGCGAAAATCGTGCACAGGGCAATTGCAATAGAGTATAAATTATTGGATGAATCAACACCGCCATTCTATAAGTACATCCCTCCTCCAGTGCTGGAAACAAGTTTCACCCTTTTGTACTGGGACAGACCAGTTTTAACTGATCGTACTGTCGATTACAATAGGCCAGATATTCTCCTTATAGATAAAAAGAAGAAAGAAGGGGTAATAATAGACATCGCAGTAACATTATCCAACAATATCAAACAGAAAGAAATAGAAAAAATTTCGAAATATGAAAACTTATCTTATGAACTAAAACATATTTGGAAATTAAATTCTACCAAAACATACCCACTCGTGATACCGGCGGAAGGCCTGGTCAGTAAAATCTTCCTTAAAAACTGAACAGAACTTAAACTACCCAAAAACGTTCTGAACATGGAACAGCGCGCAGTTTTGTTGCAAACTGCCCATATCGTAAGAAAATTTTTATCTTAAGTCCAGATATAAGATGAAGTTCTTCTTCTGTGACCGAACCTGTCCCCAAAACAACTCCGGGGAAGGTGAGCATTTCTACCAGCAAAAATAGCTGAGAAAACGTAGGATGATGATGATGATAATAATAATGCCTTCAAGATTAAGAATTAATGACAAATAAGCCGGTTCAGTTTATATGAAACGAATACTAATGATATTCAACATGTGAATTCTCTGCAAAATGCCGATATTTTTGTGATAAATAATAATAGTAACTCATTTCAGTATATCCATACTCCCTAAGTAACATCAAATATCCGAAGAATGATTTATTTACAAATACAGAGCAATTATTTTTGCTTAAACAACGTATGCAAATCACTTTCTTTAATGTCAGTTCCTTTGAATTCTCCAGTTGCAGTTCCTCCACGGCCAGTCTTTATTTAGATTGAAGCAGGAAGTGGAAACAGCATTCGACGTTTTGTTACAGACACGTCATAGTGTGTTAAGCAAGTTATAGACAATGGAAAGAAACTGAAGTTACCGGGACTTATTACTTTACAATAATCATCATCTCTTCGGTACAGTAATCACACAGTCATTTTTCAATAAATGAAAATATTATTGATATTCGGGTGTAGAAAGCTTAACACAATTGTTAGTGGATTATGCTCTTTAATAAACATGCTAATTGCGAAAACAGGTATAATGGCACCACGTTATAATTGTATTTGGAATTAACTTAAATAGCATAATTCAATCTATTATGCTAATTAAACACAGATCCGAACAATCAATTACAATATCATCAAGAATAATATTGCTTTATTAGGGTTATTAACTACATTTTGGGGATTGTGTAATTCAACCTAACTATTTTTTTTCGAGATGGCTTAATTCAGATAGACTTAAAGTCCAAAAAGAGATCAGTTCGGAAGACCTCTCAAATATAGTGAGATTCTGAATGGGGAGTGTTGGTAGACAATGCACTAATCCAGTGCTGCTAAACAGCAGCAGCTCCCGCCCCAGCGCTGCACCCACGCCCCCCGCTCTGCAGCTCCACCGCCCACAGCCCCTCGCCCCTCGCCCCCTGGGGCTGCGCGGGCATTGTGCGAGCGGGTTAGCGCCTCTGCAGGATCCGCAGACCAAACAGGGGGCTGCCCCGATGCAGGTTGCTTCCCGCCCCCCCCCCTTCGCCTCACTTGACACCTTGCTCCTCCACAACAAGCCCCTCTCCTCACCTCCTAGTCCGTTTCCTCCCCGCCTCGCCCTCGTCAACCCGCTCCATCTCGACTTCTCCGCTCTGATCCGCCGCGCTCCTCTTCTCTTCTCCGAATTGGCCCCTCTCCTCCACTGGGCCCCTCCTTCCATCTCCTCTCCCCTACGACTCGCCTGTCTCCTCCCCTCCCCGCCTCGCCTCGCCCTTCTTTCTTCTACACCTCACCCTCCCTCTCCCTGCCGACCCTCTTCTTTCATCTCTCCGCCTCACCTCACTCCTCTCTTCTCTGCACCACTCTTCCGTCCTCTCTTCTCTTCGTTTCATCCCTCTCCTCTCCACGTCATCTCTCTTCTCTTTGCCTCACCTCTCCCTTCTTCCCTCCACTCCGCTTCCTATGTTATCTTCGCCTCGCATCGCCTCCGCGCTCCCCGCCCTAGCAGGTGAATCGCCCCGCGAACGGCCACGCCTCCCCCCCGTGCCCGCGCCATCCGCTCGTGGCTGCCACTAGTTTATTCACGACGCACGCACGCTCTCTTTAGAGCTCTCTCGTTAAAAGTGTAAGACCCGCAGGCCGCTACTCCCATTATCGCAAAAAACACCACGCATTTACAGAAAGCTTTATTACGTTCTCCTCATGGTGTAATCTAATCTGTATCTGAATAGATATTTATGTTTTTGTGAATCAACTTTAATACAATAAAGTGAAACTAAAGTGATATTTACAATATATTAGAGCAATTACATACGAGTACTCCTTTCAAGTATGCGTATTTAATTAATAGAGAGAACTTTTGGATTGACAGGGCTCATATTTTAGAACTTCAGGCGACGATTTAATGTGAATATGAAATTCAAGATGGATTAAATTATTATTATTATGAGGAAAAATAAAGTCGTAAAGATAGTTCTTGCAATGTTCACAAATGAATGTAACAAAATAGATCAAATATCAAATGGGTGGGGAAATGCCTGAATTTAGGAAATATACAGTGCAACTTTTACGCCTGAAGTTTTGAAAAAGCACCATTAGTTTGTGAAAACATCTCACATTCTCTCAAACTGCAAATTCATGCAAAACCAATGGAATGCTCATTCCATGGACGTATTTTAAACTGGTTCAGTTGGGGCTCGACACACCAGCCACATGATGAAAATTCAGCTAGTGGCAATAAATATGCTTTCACTGAATTGTAACCGCAAAACCACGCCCTATTTACTAAATTCGTCAGTTGTTCACCAACCGTATTTCATGGAAATGAATTGCTTCGAAAATATTTTAAACTAGCTTAGTATGGGTTTTTTTAAAAAAAAATTTAAAAAAAATTTTAAAGAAGCCTACTCGTTATTTCTCTCACAAACTTTCCAAAAATATGTACACAAATATTCCGTTTTCATTTTTAAGTTTCATTAGAAAATTAGATTTCATTATCATCAATTTGATGAATGTAGAAATTACATTTTAAGCAGTTTAGTCAGCTTTTTTTTGAGATTTTGATGACTGTTTTATTGAGAGAAATTCAATGATCAATTGATCAACTTTGTTCCCTGATGTGCCTTAAAGATCCAAATGGCGAGCTTAAAATCAACATAAAATTTCTTTTAAATTTCTTTTAGAATATTAAAGAAGACTTTTAAAGAAGTTGTTCACCAATAGATTGCAATTGATTGGTTATAGTTTCCAAGTACGTTAACTGCTGTTCTCATTAATCCCGTTAGCTTAAGTAATAAATGTTTCATCCGGAAAAGTGGTTATGATTCCTTCCCTGGGAAGAAGGAAAAAGAAAAGATCTTAAGCGGTCCGCGGCCCGTTTGTTTGGGTATTTCTCAGGTTCTCTCTGTCTCTGTTTATATAGGGCCTTCTATCGTTGCTAGAAGACCACTAATAAGGATAACTCAGTGCTGTGTTGAGACCACTGAGAGCGGTATTCTGCTACATTACAAACGGAGGTGTTCTAACCCGCGTAACGCGTAAATGCACGTTAACCGATTGCTGTACGGATGATTCAACTATAGTTCGATTCACAGAATTAAGAAATCAAAAATATAATTTATTTTCTTCTTGATTGGTTTTTTCGTGTTTCCTGGCGCGTCAACTCCTTCGGTCATTAGTCCCGTTAGTGTAGTGCATGTTTTTTCTCGGGAGATGGCGGTGATCTTCCCACGCTGGATGGCGAGATCCGGCGCCGACCTACCTTCGGCTAGTGGGGTTTCCCCCTAACCAGGACTCTCCCATCAGCGGGGCACCGCCCCAGCCGGGACAAGCTCTGAGCTCCCGACCGGTCTCCTGGAATATGTAGTAGTGTAGTGCATGTTAGTGTACGTATGTGTGTGTGTAAGGGGGAGAGGATAGGACAAGGAAGAGGAAGGACAGATCGCGCGCAGTCCGTGGCCCGTTTGGTAGGGTACTGCTCCGGCATTCGCCTGGTGTTGATCGGAGAAACCACGGAAAACTACCGATCAGAGCAGCCGGCCGCTAGAATTCTCCTCCAGGCAGCGGGTTTGAATTCGACCTAGCTGTAAAGCTAGTGTCGAAAATCCTGCCGCTGTCGGGACTCGAACCTAGGAGCTCCCGGCCAGAGGCGCTACAGGGACATCAGTTGATGTACTGAGCTACCGCTCCCTTTTCTTCTTGAGATTTACCCGAATTTTCAACGTTAGAAACAAATATATTTCGTAAAGACAATTTTTAATATATATTTTATTAAGTTGATATTACTGATGTATTAAAACGTTTAAATAGTATTACGTTAGTTAACGGTTATATGAGTATGAGAATTGTATACTACGAAATATGTCTTCTTGAAATTGAATACGTCAAGATTTTTTAACACTTTCAATTCCTATTGAGTAATATAGATTCACTTATTACTGCAATAATTGTCCCTATTCATCACCGAATATTCCTGTAATAGATAATATTATACCACACAGAAAATATCCATCAACGTGGGTGAGAAATACGACAAATTTTCACTTTAATGCAAATATGATGAATGTTGCAATGGACCATCAACGACTGCAAAATGCAACGAGTGTTGACGAATATAAACCCAACAAAACAAGAGTAATTGTACACAGGAGTTTATCACTTGGTGTCTCTGTGTTCAATTGAAAACAAAGCGTAGTAATTAAAGGTTTATTTGAGACCTTGTTGACCTACGTCGGTTCCCACTAATGAGGCACCCAACCTCACCCGACGAATGCCACACAAAACATGTAATAGTCATAATATAGCAAATTTCTGGCGTGTTTCATTAGCATCCTTAGTTGGCATGTTATTACTATAATATGCTGAGATAACTCATAACCTATCTCGATTGATAATTACGTTAGGGGCTTTAATGCAATTCAGTACAAATATCAACAGCAGCAATTGCCAATTTCCTATTACACCAGTCTCACAACAGTTCACCAGTGGTGTTTTGATGCTGCCTGATAATAAATGATACTGCTGTTGGATTAATTTCCATACTTCCCCAGATGAAAATATCTAATATAACTTCTGCTCCGTTTCACCAATGAACCCGTACGATTTGGCCGACGTTGTAGATTTAAAATTATATAGCTTGTTGAGAAGCTCTAAGGTATGGATGTGTTGTTGATAAAAAAACGGTGGAAGGAGCCGAAGTAGTCACGGGGGAAACCAGCAACTTTTGAATTAAAACTTCGTCTTCTTACAGAAGAGTAGGGGGCGATTCGCGACAGAACAGGAAAACGTCGGGTAGAAAGTTACCCCCTTGCACTGCGGAAGGTTTGGGATAGAGAGCGAGATGGGAAAATTATGCCAGTCACTTCCGGTTGGCGCTGCCTTCAATCGACTTCCGACTGCTTCGACCAATCCCCCAGAGAGGTCAGGCAAAAGGATTGGCTGCCGGGAGCGGAGAAGTCGGCTTTCTAGACCGAACGAAAATTTCAGATATTAACTTTCATTCATTCTAAAACTTTTGATATATGTCCAGTACAAACATGGAACTTTACTTTTCATGAATAGGGAATTTCTAATTGATTTATATCGATGAAATGTGAGAAATATGAAATGTATAATTGCTTTTCTCTGGGAAAACACTGGCGGTATTCTCGCTAATTATTGATTACAAATATTCTTTGTTAGTTTTTTTATTTGTATACCGTTTTCAATCCCCAAACTTATTTTGCTTCCCAATATCATCAAGCTGTGTCATGCATCGAATCATTTTTGCATATATTGTCAGGACCACGCCTTACGATAGGAGTACAAAAATGAATATTGTTATGCGGAATTTGAAAAAAACAAAACAAACCTGTCTGCTCTAGATGTTGTGTCATACGATCAGAATGTCGTTATCTAGGTGGCAGAGGAAGACCATTAAATAGAGAGTATGAAAATAAAAATCAGCTGGATGTGGGCGTAAAATCAGGCCGTAAGTATTGATAGTTATTGGTGCTCTGGGATTAGTTCCTTAGACTATATAAGAACTTGTTTCACAGTAACCATATGGCCAAATTACTTGAACTGAGTTTCCCCTTTGAATAATATTTTAACCAATGTCCGCGATTTCTATACATTGCTCACTCATTTGAGTCATTTAACGCAGCATAAAAAATTATTCTGCGGATTTCTGAAATTTTTGTTGTGCGCATGCAATATTTTTTGCAACGCTTTAACTGTTTATATCCAGGCAGATATTAATATCATTGTTGTACTTAAACGAGCTTACAAGGAGCGTCTATCTTAACTTTTCTCATCAATATGCGCGAGCGAATACGATATATCACTTTCTACAAGTATTATAAAAGTATTTTAGAAGTGACCTGCCAGAATTTAATTGAAACTCAGCACATTTTTTAAAGTACCATACTAGAAAATAAATTATGAGCACCCTAAGTCTCTGCTTAGTGCCACAGCGCGCGAAGTCCCCCGTGGGGGGAGGACGGGAGCAAGGCCGGACCCGGGCGTGGTGTGGAGGGAGGCGGGGCATGGAGGGGGCGGGGCGGGGCGGGGCGGGGCGGGGCGGGGCGGGGCGGGGTGGGACGGGGCGGGGCGGGGCGGGGCGTGGGCGTGGGCGTGACCGAGCACTGGCCGCCGCCCAAACCGCCGCCCGCGCCCTAATCCCTCTGGCGGCGGCGGCGGCGGCGGGCGCGCACGGGACGGATATTATTGTAAGCTGCGCGGCGGCGCGAGTGGCTGCGTGGAAGGCCGTTTCATTAACCTATTTAACATGGCACAATGAACCTTATGGGGGCGGGGCGTTGCAGGCTAATGCGCCAGGATATGCAGTGTGCGGGAAAGCCTAGCGCCCGCGTGCAGGCGAGGGTGCGCTGTGCAACGTGCGCAAGGGAAGGGGGGAGGGCGGTGGGGGCCGGGTGATGAGCGATGGGAAACGCCAGTCACCGGGGTAGAGGGGACGATGAGGTTAGTCTGAAGAGGGAGTGGCAGGCGGTTGGTGTTTGCTGGAGTCGGGCGGCAGATTTAATAGAAAATGTGCAGCCGTTTTTTGAGAAAAAAATTTATCAACTGTCTTAATTTCCAGCAAAAATGACGCAAAAATTACTATTTTTTTAATCAATTGAACAAAATCTTCTATAATTTTTAGAACAATTTTATTTAAGAAAGAACTATATACCATTAATGATGTTTTTTATCAATGTTAATTTTTTGCAATTTAGAAAAATACAGAGAGTTCACCGAATGTGACACCTATGCCAAAATTTTACCGACCTGTGATATATACGAGGAAAATGTTTAAAGAAAATGAATGGAATCGCTTTTGAAAAAAAATTGTTTAAAATTGAACGCATAATTGCCTACAGTCCACAGTTTAAAAAATTGTACATGGCCTTGTTTCAAGATCTGTCTTTGAACAACATACATTATTCAACAACAAAAATACTTCTTAGTGTAGCTGTAGTAAGACGTGGAAACTTTTGAAATGTTCCCGATTTCTAATATTTCAAAGAAAATTAGATCTAGAGGATTCTTTTAAGCATCATTTACAATATAACTGTCATGCGTTAAAACTATAATTAGTGTTAATGAAAAAAATGTTGGGAACTGCAGTCGTAACTGAGATTCTCGTGGTGGCAGAATCGATAGATGTAACATAATTCAATGGCGGGAAAAGGATGGATTGATTGATAGAAGAGGGGGCTAGGTAGAGTAGGTGGACATAATATTTCTGCCGTACCATTACAATACGTTTTTCGTAGTAAAACGAGATATTTAAAATTAGTTGTTATAAACCTTAATTTCATTTCTTGCATTTAATTTGATAGAGGATCACTTGTCACACACACTCTCCATTCCCTGGAAGTACCAAAGAAGGTGAATATACGAGACCTATGGTTTCCTAGGCTGGAGTCAGTAACAATTTCTCTGTCCGGGAGACGCCGTGTTTCATTCCCCAATGCATTTCGCCCTGAGGAAGGTCGCAGAATGGCGGTCGAAACGTTGGCACCTGTGCCTCGAATGAGGTGCCTCCCGGGCAGCCAAGTAGTTATTAAGATTAACATATATATATCAACTTGTGGATTAATGTTAATGAATATGTCACTAATAACACACACTCATACAACAATATATTATATATATATAACATAATTTCGCAAAATTAGTGCGTAAAACTCACTGAAAAATTAACAACTGTCATGTTTTAAAAAATGATTTCATTGTTGAATTTCCAATTGAAGACAATTTCTCTCATACATCCGGAACCGAGCGGATGTGAAATATTTTCTGGTAAAATACGACTACGAAACAGCGACGCTCGAGATTTTCAAAATCGATCAAAATAAATTTTGAATTCGTTTGGAGAATACTCGAACTCTTAAAAAATATACGAACGAAGTTCGTAAACAGAAATGGGTAACAACGAACTTGTTTAAACCTGAGAACGCTCTATATTTGCGATCGTTCACCATTCGGATAATGTCGTTTCTCACTTCGTTTCTAATGATAGAACAGCGATTAGAATTTATGGGCCTCTGTGTATTCTAGAGTATCTGCTTGTCTGCTCATCACACCCATTCACTGATTAGAAACATCAAAGCAAACATTGACCTATTTTCATTCCAAAAGGGAGTGTAGTGTACAGCTTGAAGAATTTAATCACTTGCCAATATATATTCTGGACAAACCGAAATTATTCTCGACTTAATGATGTAATTCTTAAACACGCTATTTATTCCTATCTTACTAAACATGCAAGTTCATTAACATGCATAATTTTCTCTTTATTACGCATATTTTACCTGCCATCTGATCTTTAAATAAACCTACTTCAGGACATTAAATAGTTTAATGAATAAAACCACATATTTGGGAAGTAAACCTTCGTTGTTTGACGTAGAATATACGGCGAAACATAATAGAAAAGTAATAAAATTCTGTTTATTCTTAGTTTCTGTATCAAGAATGAAAACAAGATCGAATTTACTCTGCATAGTGAAATTACACGATTCTAGAAAAACGAGAAAGTAGATCGTTCTGCAACATGTAGAGTGGCTTGAATCAGCGCACCCATTGCATTTAGAACGTGAAGTCTGCGCGAGACAGGCAGCCTTGAAAAGGGCTTTCGGGAGGTGCCAGCGGTCGCTTTCGAGCAAATGTCCGCCGTGCCGTACAGCTGATAAAAGCCGCTAAGTCCTCTGAGTGGGTGATCCTCTTTTCCTGATACACAGCGCCCCCTCCGCGGTGTGTGAGGACGCACGAATACACACTACGTCAAATAGATTAGGCCGAAATCCACCCTCCTCATCTATTCAGTTCAAATTCTGTTCATTTCGGTTAGCGCCACCGCTAATATTTCTGTCTCTCTGGAGAATACAACACACCACATGCGTAAGGGAGGACCAATATTCTAAAACTGTGAATAGACGCTGAGAAGAAAAATAGATCGACAGTTAGAATTTTTTCTACATAAACTGAAAAATAGTTTTGAAGTTTGCTTTAATTTTGAGTTAGAAACATGACATAACTAAAACACCGCAATCATAACCTCTTAATGAAATTCTGAATTAAATGTCATTAGTTTATAATACTTGTTCACAATTGTACACTTAATAGCTATTAAGAATAACTGAGCGTTTTTTATTTGAATTAGGCAATGAATATGCTGTACCTGACATTTGGAAGACAAGGTAATCTTGTTGAAAAACTTTGAGTAGAAAGGTGGACTTAGTTAGGTGATACCATTGTGTAACACTCTCGTAGGAGAGGTTGCGATAATTATTTGAACCATGACGTCAAGATTTACAAATAAAATAGCTAGGTAGCGATGAACTCAGTGATAAATTTTCATTTTATGAATGATTTAATGCGTCTCAACAGTCCTTTATAATGATGGCATTTAAAAATATAGAAATATATAACATATAACTTCTTTACAGTACACACACTAAACGTGAAGGCAAAAGAAGTAGCAATAACGCACCCATTGTATTGAGTTGATCTTCATTTTATGAGTTAACTTTTTGCAAATAAGATTTTAGAGCGAGTTTTCACTTTACGCTAGTGTAATAAAGCAACATTAAATACGAGTTACATATTTTTGTTTTATATTATTACATTGATATACTTTTTTTATTTTCCCAGTGCGTCAACTACTATGAATATGAGTCCCGTAAGTTTAGTGCATTAATATCAGTGGAGATGGCAATGTTTCTCCCCTGCTATAACGTGAGAATCGGTGTCAATCTATGTATCGACTTGTAGTATTTTCCTCATCCAGGTGTCTTCCCCAAAGAGGTATCGCTCCAGCTGAGAGGTTCTCAAAACTCCCGACAGATCTCCCGATATCGGTGGTGGTGCGCGCGCGCGTGTGTGTGATTGATGTTTCCGGCACGACAAATATAGAGCAATTTTCCTAAGGATGAGCCAAAGTGATAGCTAGTGCTGGCAACATAGCTGGAGGTTCTGTGGTCGTTGTGCCCTTTAAGCTTATTAGACTCCCTTCCCGCATTCGTTCGTTTGCAGTTGGCTAACTTGTAAATGGCTTCGGTTCTTCCTTTTGTGATGTCCTCGTCCGACAAAAATATAGTGCGCCACGAGAAATAATTGAAATTAGGAAGTGCAGTGTTATGTGCTCTTCTGTAAAAATTCTTTTTTCTTCATATATTACATTAGATTTACTTTTTGTGTGATAAATACTTTTTTTTAAAAACCGATACTTGAATGCGAGATTCATACTGATGCACGTGGTTCCCGACTTTGTGCTGCTGTGTGGCTAGCTGCAATTGAGAGCTTTCTATTCACATTCGCGGCAGTTTCCTTTTACTGATTGTGAGAGCATGTTAAGAGATTTTTCACATACGAAATTAAATTTATATATTTCCCGGACTCGCGTACGTGCATATACTTCAGCGAAACTGTTAAGACTTCTGCATAGGGATGTTTTCACAGGCGCCATTAGCACTTTACGAAGGGGCGTGGCTGAACATCTGTCGCGGCGGAGGGATACTTCCCTGAAATACATGTGATGTTCACTTCTTGTGATCTTCCTTCGCTGGATGGCGAGATCCGGCGCCGACCTACCGTCGGCTAGTGGGATTTCCCCGTAACCAGGACTCTCCCACCAGCGAGGCACCACCCCAGCCGGGACAAGCTCTAAGCTCCCGACCGGTCTTCCGAAATATGTGGTAGTGTAGTGCTTGTTAGTGTAAGTGTGTGTGTAAGAGGAGAGGATAAGACAAGGAAGAGGAAGGACAGATCGCGCGCGGTCCGTGGCCCGTTTGGTAGGGTACTGCTCCGGCATTCGCCTGGTGTTGATCGGAGAAACCACAGAAAACTACCGATCAGAGCAGCCGGCCGCCAGATAGCGACTGAATTCGACCTAGCTGAAAAGCTAGTGTCGAAAATCCTGCCGCCATCAGGACACGAACCTAGGACCTCCCGGTCAGAGACGCTGCAGTAACATCAGTTGATGCACTGAGCTACCGCTCCCGGTGGTATTGTAGTGCATATAGGTGTAAGTATATGTGTAAGTAGAGAGAAGAGGGCAAGGAATAGAAAGGAAAGATTGCGCGCGGAACAAGCCTCATTTGTTAAGGTACAATTTTGGTATTCGCCAGGTATTTTCCAGAGAAGCAACGAAAAACTACCGTTAGGCGCAGCCTGCTACTAGATATCTCGATTAGAGAGCGATAGAATTCGACTTAACCATGTAGCTGAAGTAAAAAATCCGGGGCCGTCCTACTCGAAGAGCACGAGAGTACCAGAGTCATCGACAATGCTCGCTCTAAGCTAAACGTACATTGTGCGTAAGAGGAGACGAGATAAAACTAAGATGAGATGGAAAAGATCGCGCGCTGTCCACGATTCGTTTGTTAAAGTACTGCCGCATTCACCGTGCATTGATCAGAGAAACCACGGGAATTTTCTAATTAGCGGGGGCTACTAGAGTACCTCTCCAGATAGAGATTGAATACGCCATCATCGAGCACAAACCCTACGACCTCCAGATTTGCTACGCTGCTGAGGTACTGTATCAGGTGCATTAGTATATACTAAATATATTTCCATAAAAGACTAAATCAATGCTGTATTTTGAAATTGAGACAATGGCACTTCGTTGCACGCATTCTTACTTTATTCGCGATGAAAAAGTGTTAGTTTCCTTTGCGATAATTTTAGCCGTTGCAATAACTGATAAAACTGATGACTTTAGGAGAGACATAGGTTCGAGACTAGAATGCTAATTAATTTCATGTATGATTCTTTCCAAGGTTGTTTTTGAACAGTCAAATGAAAACAGTCTTTTCGATGAGAGCTAGTTTAGACTTTTGCTAGTCCCTAAGTAACAGTTTGTCTTGGTTATTTAACCTGTATACGCAGCCAAATGGAATAGAAATCACTGATCCACATTTGCAGAAACGAGCAGAGAAAAAAGGTCAACATTTATTCCGAAGATCGAAAATTATAAATGTTTAGTTTGTACACATAAATTGACATAAAATATTTGTTTATTGTAAATCATTTTATTTGTTTATTTTTTTGTCTAGGAGCCCTTCAACTGCTAAGATCATTGAGGTCCAGTAGTATTAAATAGATGATTGTGATAATGATGGAGTCAGAGGTTAAATGAGAGACCTGGGAAAAGGTCAAGCTGAGAACGTGCTTTAACCCACAACCAATTTTACGGGAATCAAAGAAGGTGCTTGTGTTAGGCATTAGCCACTAAACCCCGCCTTCATACTGAAAAATTTGCTGTAAATATGAGGGCTTCAATTATATATCATTAATATCACATTTGGCAGTTCTAAAAGAAAAAAAAAACTGATCATGTGTTCTTGGGTGTTTATGGATTGTATGTCATGAAGAGGATATGACAGGCACTGGCGAAGACACTAAAAACTTTCTCGATACGACTCGTTTAATCAGAAACACAGCTAAAATATTGAAATACTACACACTCTCCGAAACGGTTCATATTGACGCGGAATGTCTTGTGCGCGCGTTTAAGTGTGTTTATTTGTTTGTTTGTTTGTATATTTGCGTGTTCGAGTAAGTGCGCGCTTTTGTGGGTATGGATCCGCGCTTTTGTGCGTGCATGTGTTTCTGTATGCGCTTTGTGGGTGTACACGCACGTTCGTGAGTGTGAGTATGCGGGTTTGTGTGTGCGCATGAAGTTTGTGCGTATACGTGTGTGTGAGTATGTGCGCGCGAGTGTTGACGTGTTTAAAGTGCAGTGCGCGTTTTGACCTTTCTAAGCAATGAATCACAGCGAAATTATTACAAGCCAGCCACCTATCTCTGCAGCGCGGAGAGGCTCGGCGCCGCTTGTGTCTCGCGTAAACGCCTGTTACACCGCCGTCAAGACGCGCCGCCCGCCCTGTCGGCTTGTCGCCCTCGCGCCCGCCGCATTGTCGCGCGCGTCTTGTGTTTCGGCGCGGGGCTGGACGCGCGCTGCCCTGCCTACTCAGCATAATACGCCGCATTCTCACAGCGGGAAGCGCGACGCGAACAAAGGCGGAGGCGGAGGCGACGGCAGCGGCAACCGCGCCGGGGAGGGGGATGTAGAGGAGGATGTGGTGGAAGAGAAGGTACAGACGGTAGTAAGAAATGCTGGGCAGGTAGAGGTGAAAGTAACGGGGAGAATAGGGTAGTAGCAGAGGTGACAATTCCGCTGGGGAGAGGAAGTGAGGGGGAACATTGAAGGGGGGGGACGGAATGTGGCGCTGATGGGAGCGGCGGCGGAGACGGCGAAGGGTGTGGCAAAGGGAGCGGCGTTGGGGATGGCAATCGGTCTGGTTTGGTTTGTTTTTTTCGTGTTTCCGGGCGCGTCAACTGCTTTGGTCATTAATCCCGTTAGTGTAGTGCATTTTCTTTCTCGGGAGATGGCGGTGGTCTTCCTCCGCTGGATGGCGAGATCCGGCGCCGACCTCCCGTTGGATAGTGGAGTTTACCCCTAACCAGGACTCTCCCACCAGCGGGGGCACCGCCCCAGCCGGGACAAGCTCTAAGCGTGTGTGTAAAGGGAGAGGATAGGACAAGGAAGAGGAAGGAAAGATCGCGCGCGGTCCGTAGCCCGTTTGGTAGGGTACTGCTCCGCCATTCGCCTGGTGTTGATCGGAAAAAAACACGGAAAACTACCCATCAGAGCAGCCGGCCGCTAGAATTCTCCTCCAGGCAGCGACTGAATTCAACCTAGCTGAAAAGCTAGTGTCGAAAATCCTGCCGCTGTGGGGAGTGGGAACCTAGGACCTCCCGTTCAGAGGCACTGCAGTGACATCAGTTGATGTCCTGAGCTACCGCTCCCGGTGGGATGGCAGACTGAGTGACGAAGGTGGAAGAGGGGACGGCGAACAGAGTGAAAGAGGAGGGGAAGAAGGAGCGAAGAGCGCAGAGAGCCATGAGTCCCTGTCAGCCAACCAGGTAGGCAGACATTGTATGATGACGTTTACCAAGCCAACTACATAGGTAGAAATGGGCCACACAGAGAGACGACCTGAGTTAAATTGACTTCTCTTGCTTGATGCGAACGAAAAGTAATACACATTACTTTGAAAGAAACGTGCATATTGTATACGATAAAAGAAGTTTGTAAACCAAAAAATGTACGTATCTCAGATACAAAATGAATGGAAAATGTAATAGAACTATTATAATAGCGTAACAAACGTTTGTGAAAACATATATAACGAAAGACACGAACGTAAAATTGTACAAGTATTTAAAGTCAAATATTTAATGATTTTCCAGAAGAAATGATTTCGCCACTTTTGAAATGATTCACAATTAAATTGAAGAGCATCAGCAGTAGCACGGCAAACAGTATGAGCTTAAATATTATCTCAGTATTTGTAAACGTTACTTTGATGTTTATTTAAGGTAATTTTACAACATCTAGATCATCAGCGACCCCTATCATTAAACAACTGTATGGACAAACCTAATAGTTACAATTTTACCAAAAATAATTATGTGAATCTAAATACATTTTCACATGTTATGTTTAATCTAAGGTATTACAATACTCAGAACTACAGAAGACTATTAAGTTTTGCAATTTTCAAGACTACTTAGTACATCCGTCTGTGGAACTGTGATGTGATTTTAAGATTCCTTACATTTTCAGACATTTTCTTATATTATTTCTCGCGCGGTATTCAAGAATGAGGTGGCAGCTGAAAACTGCTACAGGTTTCTAGATCTCATAAATGGCAGAAATTGACAAGTCTTCTATAGTAACACGATAAGCGACACATGCCCCCAAATTACAATATCAACGTCCACTTGTGGCTGTTGTCCCTGCCAAAGGCCTGCTACCGGCGCGTGCGGCCGCCCAAACGCGCGGGTGCGCCCTGAGGAGCCGCTCGCCGCGCGGAGGAAAAGATGATCGATGGAGGCCTCGCGCGCTGTTTATCGCGTTTCCTGTAGCGACCGGCGACTCCTGCCGCGCACTGCGCATCCATCAATCCACTCGGACAAACGACGTTACGCGCCCTTCCGCCCCGCCCTCGCCCCCACCCCGCTTGACAGCCTTCGATTGTCTTCTGCCCGTCGCCGCGGCTCGTCTTTGTCACTCCACATTTGCTTGTTTTGTCTTCTTCCCATGGTCGTGCCTCGTCTTTGTGACTCCACTTCTGCTTGTTTTGTCTTCTTCCCATGGTCGTGCCTCGTCTTTGTCACTCCATTTGCTTGTTTTGTCTTCTTCCCATGGTCGTGCCTCGTCTTCGTCACTCCATCTTTGCTTGTTTTGTCTTCACATGGTCGCGCCTCGTCTTTGTGCTCCCCTTTTTTTCGTCTTTGTCTCTCCACCCTTTGCTTGTTTTGTCTTCTTCCCATGGTCGCGCCTCGTCTTTGTCACTCCACCTTTGCTTGTTTTGTCTTCTTCCCATGGTCGTGCCTCGTCTTTGTCTCTCCACCCCTGCTTGTTTTGTCTTCTTCCCATGGTCGCGCCTCGTCTTCGCTTGTTTTGTCTTCTTCCCATGGTCGTGCCTCGTCTTTGTCTCTCCACCCTGCTTGTTTTGTCTTCTTCCCATGGTCATGCCTCGTCTTTGTGACTCCACCTTTGCTTGTTTTGTCTTCTTCCCATGGTCGTGCCTCGTCTTTGTGACTCCACCTTTGCTTGTTTTGTCTTCTTCCCATGGTCGCGTCTCGTCTTTGTCTCTCCACCTTTGCTTGTTTTATCTTCTTCCCATGGTCGTGCCTCGTCTTTGTCTCTCCACCTTTGCTTGTTTTATCTTCTTCCCATGGTCGTGCCTCGTCTTTGTCACTCCACCTTTGCTTGTTTTATCTTCTTCCCATGGTCTCGCTTCCCAGTTCCTATTCCAAAGTTTTGCAGCCATACACCCCGTGACCTGCCTGGTTCTCCGCTTGCCTGCGTATTAGCACCCCGTTCTCTCTCTCCCTCTGTGGTAATTTTTATGGTACTTTATATGAATCCCCTGGAAATATTTTTTTTTAAATCTATGAAATGGAAGTAATTTTAATAATACACGCACAAATAGAGCGTCCTATTATTGTAACAATGACACATCCGATTTTGATTTTAAAAGTTCTGTTATTTCGAAAAATGCAATAGTTTAATTTTTTGAAACCTCTAATATGACCAATTTCTTATTAAAAATATGCATTTTTTCTCAATGTTCGTTAATTTTATCATTCTAATTGAAGTATAATTATTTTACATACAGTGGTTTTCAAACAATTACCACTTAACGCTTAATTTTAAATTATATGGCGCCACATTTCAATTTTTCGAGCCTGTTCTACACATCAAACATTGCAGCAAGAGATTTCGTTTTTGAAATCAAAAGTCCTAGCTATGCTAGTTGCGACCTGCGTTCGATTGCTGGCCGCCCTCTCTCCTGCCAATTTTCCACGCTTCGCCTTTTGGATAAACCCACAAATTCACGTTGCCAAAGTTTCGTGCGTCCAAAAATGAAAGAAAAAATGAAGAAAAGAAAGAAGAAAAGAAAAGAAAGAAGAAAAGAAAGAAGAAAAGAAAGAAGAAAAGAAAAGAAAGAAGAAAAGAAAAGAAAGAAGAAAAGAAAGAAAGAAGAAAGAAAAGAAAAAAGAAAAGAAAGAAGAAAAAAAAAGAAGAAGAAAAGAAGAAAAGAAAAGAAAGAAAGAAAAAAGAAAGAAGAAAAGAAAAGAAAGAAGAAAGAAAGAAAGAAAGAAAGAAGAAAGAAAGAAAGAAAGAAAGAAAGAAAGAAAGAAAGAAAGAAAGAAAGAAAGAAAGAAAGAAAGAAAGAAAGAAAGAAAGAAAGAAAGAAAGAAAGAAAGAAAGAAAGAAAGAAAGAAAGAAAGAAAGAAAGAAAGAAAGAAAGAAAGAAAGAAAGAAAGAAAGAAAGAAAGAAAGAAAGAAAGAAAATAAAGGCGTAACAGAGTAGAGAGGCAACCCTTTAGAATCATTTACGCAAATGATTAGGTTCGGCAGCGTGCGTCGTGCAGTGCGAAATGTTGGTTTGCACAACAAGATGACATACGCAATTCACTCGGTGCTATAATGTTTTCATTATACAATATCAAAACAAAATGAAAAATTCATTATCTTCAACAAAGCTATTGCGGAGCATATTTCCACCACGACGGCAGCTTTCCCTTCCGTTACAGAATATTCTTCGTCGTAACGGCACGTTTCTCATATTCGACAGTAGCATCTACCTCAAGTCGTTGCGTAACGGGAAAGAAGGTTCGCCTTTTCCTTGCTTTGGCTAGCCCCACCCCCGTGTTACGACGTAGCCTTCTTATGCCGCTCAGTCATCCGCGCGTAGCGTGAATTTTGCTGCGCGCATTCCCAAACTCCGCTGCTGCGCTGTCCCAGGATCCCGGGTACAATCGCTTTTCAAATAATAGCAGCGAGGGGCGCGCGATTCAGATGGCATTCACTGACTGTTAGGTTTTCTGAACGATCCCGATATTCATAAAGGTCAAGTTGGGAAGGTAAATGCACATGTTTGTTCTGCTTCTGTATGACATGGTGTGTGGTTTGGGTGCAGTAAATTAATCATGATTCAGATTCTTCTGAAGACGTAGTATTTGTGAGTTCAAAGTAAAACGCATGAATGATGTACTTTTCTCATGCCGGGATCCGTTATTATCTCTTGTTTTAGTTGTCTTACAATTGTCTAAAAACAATTTAAATAGTTTAATTAACCTTTACTCTAGACTAGTTAATTATTTTTTTAGGAAATGAAGTAGAACAAGGTTTGGGAATGGGAACAGGGTAATATAGGACAAGGTGGAAAAATTGAATTTCTGATAGATGATTGTGATGAATGAAATGAACCATTGCAACGCGGGGCATTTCTGTATGATATTCAGAGATTGAAATATATGTAGAGTAAAAATTGCAAATTTGATTATACTTGATGTTTTAACCTAAAATTGTGAAGAAAATGCAGTTATTTCTGTTAGTGTGAAGTAGAACTACATTTATAATTTATACTATATTTATAATAGTAGAACTATATTTATAATGCGCAATGCCACGAACGCCAGATATCTGTGACATATCTGATACCATGTCACGAACGCCAGATATCTGATACCATGCTCGAGTCATGCTCAGTTTCTTAAGCCTATATTATAAATCGAAATAACCATTACCGATTATACGAGAAAGAACGTGCTTTTCACTAGTTTTCCCTGAATATTTTAGACAGTACAGGTATGGTACAGAAACGGTCTGTGCATCAGAGGTGTTGCATATTTAACGAAAACTTTATGCACTTGAGTAAATCATTCGGGAATAGCAATGATATCACGCGAAACTCTCTCACGAATTCACTCTAGTCAGCTGTCACAGCACAAATTTACTGTGCACATATATCATTTGTTTGAAAGAAAAAGAATTGGATCTTAAATTGAACTCTAGGGAAGCGAGGCTCGCGCTGCAAGTATGAGTTAAGTGACAAACAGGTCTACAACTGTCACTTTCTACATAATCCAAATACCCCTTCAGAAGAGAATAGAAGGGAAATGTCATTATCATTCATTTGTGATTTACAGATGATTAAAGGAACAAATAGAGGTTTTCATGAATGTGATTTATATCAATTTATTATTAATTAAATATGTCAAATTATTATTAAGTAATGGCCTGTGGCAGAAAAAGCTGCATCTTTCAATCGCCGCAATAAAAATAGTATTTTTAACTCTGATGACTCCATAGCAATTTTCTGCCTGAATAACTATTTTCTGAATCACGAACCCTACTTTGTACTTTTTAGGGAGATGGGAGAGTGATGTACTGCTAGGCGGCGGTCAAGTTCCCCGTACTTCAAAACATTGGTTAATTGAGTGAAATAAACGAAACATTTTTTAAAAATATTTACTGCCTGTTGTAACAATCTTTCGAGGGTTTTAAAGATTACCATTAAATATCGTATTAGAGTTGATCACTCGCACGTTGATTGACCGTAATATTTAGGGCAAAACCAATTACTATAAATTTTGATTGAATAAGTTATTCCCTGAGAATGTATTTATATTTAACATTGTGAAAATTAGTGAAGATGAGAGGAAATAGTGGTAAGCTGTAAGTTGTTGTTGTTGTAGTAAGTACAAGAAAAAGGGTAATTTATGGAGGTCTGAGTCTGCCTTTGAAGAATCGGTATTTTACTATACGAGGACATGTGTAAGATTTGCAAAATTAAAAGTAGTTTTATGCGAGAAATATTGAAGTAATTTGAAGAATGTTTGGCATTGTAATTTTATCAAGTCTGTAATTTTTTCAAAATTTAGTTCGTGATGTAATTGATTTTTTTGTATGAACAATCGCGCTTGTAGTACTGTACAATTTGTAATTTATTAACGTGAGTTTTAGCAGCAATATACCATGTAGGAATACCATATATCAATGTGGGTTTATTAATTGATTTATATAAAGAACATTCATAATGTAATGAACATTTAGAAGTCAAAACTGATTTAATTTTTAAAACGTTGATATTCGATTTATTAATATATTTTTGATGTATTTATTTCATGTCTAAGTGGATACTAATTAATGCCTAAAATATTTTTGGTTCTTTTTTTATAGCCATGGAATTAATATATTTAACATTTTTAAAGGGAGAGAAAAAAGGTTTACGAAGTATAAAATGTTTGCCTTTACATGTATTTAAATTCAATTTTATTGTCAATTTTTCTGCCCATCGAACATACATGTGAAGATCATCTTGTAAATTATCATATGCATGTAAATATCGAATATGAACTGAAGACAGAAGTGTCAAGAGCATAAAGTGCAATTTCTGGGAAGATAATGTTAGAATGTCTGAAAAATATATTAAAAAGTGCAGAAGAGAGCCGGCCCGGGGAAATTTTGGGGGAAAGTTGTATTAATTAAAATTTTTGAGTATAAAGATTTTTCAATATCTAAAAAACTTGCTGTTTGTGATGAAAGACGTTTGCAGTGTGTTCAGTGATTCGAAGTAATTATTCCATTGTGAAATGGTTAGTTTTGAAACCATTTGGTTGTAAGCGATAACGTTATTTGCGGAAAGAAATGTATTTAATCTAGTTAGTATTAATTTTTCAAAACTATTTGAAAGAAAAGTAAAGTAATCGGTCTGCAGTTTGAGGGGAGATGGAGATCTTAATGTGGTTTATTAAAAGCCAAAATGATTGCAGTCTGAGTGCAGAGTTATAAATGGATCTAAGGGCTGCAATAGTTTTATTCACAAACATTGTAATTTGCCTTGTTGGCAATATTATCTTGACCAGGAGATTTCTCAGTTTTTCATTGTTTCATTATTGATTTAATTTCTGACGCAGAAATAAAGGTTGTTCTTTGTGGAACTAGAGGAAGGGGTAAATCCATTTCTGTAGAATTAAATTGAATATTCGGTGGAAGGTTTAGTGTAAAATAATTTTGAAAGGTTTTCGCCAGTAGTCCTGCTTTTCCTTGTTTTGTAGTAGCACTGTCCTGTAACTCGATTTCAATTTCATTGTTTCTCCTGTCAAAAATTTTGAACAAAACCTTTTGTAAAATGTCTGAAATGTAAATTAAAAAAGTAGGCAAGTACATGAGTCTGCGATTGCAAGGCAGTGATGAGGTGAGGTCTCCTTGTTAGCTGAGCGCGAGCATCGCTGGGCAGCGTCCGCGGGGGCCGCAGTGTTCGACTGCCCATGGGCACGGCCGGGGAGGCGAATGCCTCGCATACCGTTTCCTCTGGCGCGTAGCCGGAGCGGCGCGCACGGCCCTGGCATCCCCAGGCGGGGCACCGGGAAGGGGGGGTCGCAGGCGGCGGAACAGGAAGATCAGAATCCCCCGTCGGGTCCATCGCTAATGGGACGCGGAGAACGAAATTCAATTGGGGAACATTGTCTATACGAGCGTCAGAGGTGGTCACATTAAAGAACGTTTTCGTAGTTTTCTCAAAATTATTCAGCCACAAAAATAAATTCATTAAGGAAAACGCAATGGGCCATTAGCATTTATTCTAAATAATGTAAATTGGTATATTTTTAATTTATTCTATCTATTACTATTTAATTTCCAAACTTCGATTTTGTTTGAGTAGTCGCAACTCCTATATTGAAAAATTGTTGTGGTCAGACATTCGACTCATTAATGGCCAATAGATTCTACTCTGAAATATATTTGAGACCAAAAACATTTGTTTATTATTTCTGTTTTATTACGAGTTTAATATATAGTTTATGTTATATTATAGCAAAGTTAATATTAATACTACGTTTTCGGCTTATTTTTGTAAACATAAAACAAGGGAAAAGAAATGATCTTCGTTCTAATCATCAACACAAACCAGAAGCATCACGTTCAAATTTGTAGCCGTCTGGAATCTTCCAAGGTTTATTTTTGAAATGATGTGCTTTAAGTGGCCACAATTGATGCAGTAGACACTACTGAGGTGGTTGTAATACTTATTCTTTAAAAACATGAATTCAGTGGAACACAAAAAAACTGCCTTGCGATGGAGCATAGGCTAGCACACAGTGAACTGGAACTGCGTTCCAAGGAGCCTGTGCTCGAAGGAGGGCGAAGCTGTGTTTGAAGGGGGCAAAGGACGTCTTCCTAGTACATCATGCAAGGTGAGGCGGAAGAAAAGGACGCAAGTTATCGAATTCTTTGATTTCGGAAAGCTGCCCTGTAGGGCAAACTATCAAACTCAATTAGGAGACTCTTTGGAAGTAAAGGCAGCTGACCCACGCTGTAGATTAACTGCACGTAAAAAAATTCTCAAGCTCCAAGAAAGCCTCTGAGCTAATTTAAATCGCCTGTTTCGTCTCCCGAGTGATACATTTCTCCGCTGTATGGTGCAGGGAGCGTAGCAAAATTTGCGTGGTCAGGCATAACAACAGGCCTGATGGGCAGAGTTGGTTTGGTTTCGTTTTTCGTGTTTGCGGGCGCGTCAACTGCTTTGGTCACTAGTCCCGTTAGTTTAGTGCATGTTTTTTTTCTCGGGAGATGGCGGTGATCTTCCCCCGCTGGATGGCGAGATCTGGCGCCGACCTACCGTCGGCTACAGTGGTTTCCTCTTAACCAGGACTCTCCCACCAGCGGGGCACCGCCCCAACCGGGTCAAGCTCTAAGCTCCCGACCGGTCTCTCGGAATATTTAGTAGTGTAGGCATGTTAGTGTATGTGTGTGTAAGGAGGAGAGGAGAGGACAAGGAAGAGGAAGGTAGATCGCGCGCGGTCCGTGGCCCGTTTGGTAGGGTACTGCTCCGGCATTCGCCTGGTGTTGACCGGAGAAACCACGGAAAATTACCGATCAGAACATCCGGCCGCTAGAATTCTCCTGCAGGAAGCGACTGAATTTGACCAAGCTGAAAAGCTAGTGTCGAAAATCCTGCCGCCGTCTGGACTCGAACCTAGGACCTCCCAGTCAGAGGCACTGCAGAGGCATCAGTTGATGCACTGAGCTACCGCTCCCGGTCCTGATGGGCTGAGTCTCGCCACGTAAAATTCATCATTGAGTAACAACAGCAAAGCAAGTTTGTATGGAGACAATCCTTGCTCTCTTTCAGGGATTGATCTGGGGGTTGCACGGATTTAGTTAATACTTTCTACGAATGCATATGAGTTTAAAGTCATAGTTGTAGTGTTCTAGATCAAAGTTACAAGCACCTACCTATTGGCAATGTTATACCTTTTGGGCTGATGTTACCTTCAGTACTTAGTTTTTTATTCTGAACCAATACATTTTTCACTAAGACTAGGTCAATTATATTTCTAAATGTCAATACAATGTACTTTTTTCTCAATGGGTTTTTTGACAATAGTTATGGTGACATTTGTTTCCTCATCACGAGCATGCCGTAAGGTCAAAATGTATGTTTATACGCTTTCGCTTACTTGATAATTATGGGACATAACAAATATAACTTTTCGCAGTCAATCATGAGAGGCAACTTGGAAAATGACACAAAGAAGTAAAATCAGTTAGTAATCTAGTATTATCTTCAATCATGCGGAAGAAGTGTATAATATATTTCATTAGAGAGGGGCGTACCTCAGCTATCAGGTCCAAGAGGAGGTCACATTCCCACACTGACACACACACACACACACACACACACACACACACACACACACACACCTCGATGTAACAGAAAATTCATAATGCATTTCACTGAGCGTCAACACCACCCGTTTCAATACAATGTTTGTGTTCCATTTATGACCTTCATTGCCTCTCAAAAACCGATACATTGATTAATGACGTGAATAAATGGATACGACTGTAGTTCATGATAATCATCTTTATCGTCAAAGCACAGACTGCGGGCAACAAAAAGTGGAGTGATAAATGTGAAAATTGACCTTCCGGTGATAAGGAAAATAAAATTTACTTTTACGTTTCGTCGAAAGAGGCCAATAAAATTACTTTCATATCTCTCTGACGGCTAGTTGTTTTTATACCTACTCAATCGCGAAACGTGCGAGTTTTTATTTTCAGAAATCTTAAAAGTATTGAATTAAAATTCATTTTTATACAATGAAATTACAAAAAATATAAATTGATCGTTAACATTGAACGTATTTATAAATTTTTATTTAGATAGTAAATTCGAAGCATTTTTTTGTATTTCTTCTAGCTTGGATTATCTGATTTAACTAAATCTAAAATTAAAATTAACTAGCTGGAATTGAAACTTTAATTTTACTTTTCGAATTTCTAATACAGATAACCATCTTACTTAAGAAAACATCCCGATTATTTTTCTCTCATTTAACATTGTAACTTCACATTGTACTACAATGAACTATTTTTATTCTACTCAATGAGAGAATAGATTCAAACTTTCCAATGAATGTGTTGGAAAATAGGTCAGTGTATTTTTCTGTGTTTTCAATGAGCGTATGGTTCAAATTGTAGAGGCGGTATAACACAATTACTGGGTCAAGTTTCTTTTAATTTTTATTCTGACGTTGAATGAAAAGTTTCGTTTCATTTTCAAACACTGGTCATTTTCCTTCAAAATTTACACAACCCTATACACACCAGTGTTTTCGATTATACTGTATAGTTTCTATTATTTATGTTTAACCCTTATATTCGCAGCTTAAACATTGCGACACCAGTCTAGTGTCTGTCAGTTTACAGACACAATTTCTGGGTGGTAGCAGATAATGAGTGATGGAATTTAACAAAGAAACTTAAACATATAAATTGTAGTGGGGAGTTATATATTGAATCATAATTTGAAGCGAAGACAAGGCTGTAATATGAAAACTAGAGCTCTACTAGTAATTACAATGTTATCGAACTCAATGACCTTGAATTAATCAAAATTAGCTACTTTGATTTCCATTAAGTTTTATGTAAAAACACGGTATTATGATTATTGAATTCTGATTGAAAATGAATATTTTTCATGAAATGACTTAGTAATGTGTAAGTAAATTAAATAACTTGCATGAGTTCTGGTATTGCAAGAGTTACATGAAATAATTGATTTTCAGGAAGAATTTGTCGCAATTGCAATAAGGTAAGGTCATTACACAATCCATCTCCAAGAAATAACAAGTTCAATTCTTTTTTTCTGAATTTCTTTTAAACATCACACACAAATGGCGAGAAGTGCGTAAGAATTTTAATAATTTTTTAAATGTATAACCGCCTTTCAACCCCGGAAATAAGACTTTCAACACTGCAGCCGGCGGTTGCAATGACGGAAGTAAGGAGAGCCCCAGTTGCTGTGGCGAAGCGCTCGGAGCTTCCAAAGCCACACCCAAAAAGGCTGCAAATTCGATAAAACCGCGAACGCTACCGCAAGCCTGCGAAACGATCTTGCGCTATCTCAGTTGCGACCCGGCTTCCTTGCCGCGCCCCACCCCGCCCCATCCCGCCCCGCCCCGCCCTTCCCCGCCCCGCCTCGCAACGCCCCGCCCCGCAACGCCCCGCCCCGCAACGCCCCGCCCCGCAACGCCCGCAACGCCCCGCAACGCCCCGCAACGCCCCGCAACGCCCGCAACGCCCGCAACGCCCGCAACGCCCCGCAACGCCCCGCCCGCCCAGCCCCCAACGCCCCGCTACGCCCCGCCCGCAACGCCCCGCGAGACCTTCGTTCGCGGTGGGCCTCTATCCTCCCCAATCCGTCACGCTCCGCCCCGTCCAGACCCACCCAGCCACTCCTACGCCCCCGCGCTTCTCTCTTCGAAGACTTCCTACTCGACTCGTCTCGTTTCGTCTCGCCCTGTCTGGGCTCGTTCCGCCTCGCTTCAGCAGTTTCGATTCGCCACGTCTCGCCTCATGCCTTCTCGGCTTGCCTCGTCTCGCCTCCCCCGTCTCGCCTCCCCCGTCTCGCCTCACCCCGTCTCGCCTCACCCCGTCTGGCCTCCCCCGTCTCGCCCCACCCCGTCTCGCCCCACCCCGTCTCGCCTCACCCCGTCTCGCCTCACCCCGTCTCGCCTCACCCCGTCTCACTTTGTTCCCTCTCACCTCGTCTCACCACGCTTCGGTCCGCCTCTCCGGCCCCTCGGCTTCGGAAGCGAGAAGAGGGGGGAAGCATCTCGGCACCCGAAGAAACCGAACCATTGCTGCAAGAGTAATTACCAAAGTTTCGCCTCCTCCCCGACCGCAGCCTCCGCGAATCGAACCTGCCTCCGCGTCGGACCGCGGCACCGCTCCGCCGCCGCTGCATTTTCTCGCTCCCGTCGCCGCCATTTCCTGGTAATCAGCCTTTGCCGCATCTCCTTTCAGCTAATGTTCCAATACTGTACTGGCCGGTAACGCCTGTTCTTCACCAAAGCATTCCGAATTCAGAGTTCCCCTAACTTCACTATCATCTACGTAATGTGAAATAATAATAATAATAATAATAATAATAATAATAATAATAATATAACAAATATCAGATGCGTCTGTTGAAATGCACCTATCTAACAATTTACTTTGTGCCAATCCTTTTGGCAGTGACGAACTCAACATCCTAATGTTCCGTTAAAGGTTTAAAATTCTGAGAGAACTGCTACTCATGCATGACTGCGTAGTGTCTCACTCAATTCGTTAACTCATGATCTATGGGAATATAAATACTCTTTGACAGTCTATATTTGAAGGTCAATATCTATTTCAATTTTCTCTCTCTCTCTCTCTCTCTCTCTCTCTCTCTGTCTCTGTCTCTCCCTCTCTCTCTCTGTCTCTCCCTCTCTCTCTCTTCTCTCCTCTCTCTCTCTGTCTCTCCCTCTCTCTCTCTGTCTCTCCCTCTCTCTCTCTGTCTCTCCCTCTCTCTCTGTCTGTCTCTCCCTCTCTCTCTCTGTCTCTCCCTCTCTCTCTCTGTCTCTCCGTCTCTCTGTCTGTCTCTCCTCTTGGTCTTCTTCAAGACCGTTGTTGTCTTTTAATCCTTTGACACAAGGGAAAATCCTGAAAACGAAGTATTTAAGAACTATTTGTAAACCTCAGCCTAACAATTATTGAGTATTAAAGAAATTGTCAGTGTTACTTGTCTTGTCGAAACGGAAATCGTTTACTCCTGGTTTTTCTCGAAATTTGTGCGTGTTAATGTTATGACGCGGAGATAGCGCTACAACACGTTGTTTTACGGAGTCTGCAATTCTGTGAGCTAGATACACTACCAACGTAAACATGTAACTTTCAAACGCAGCCAAGATGCGTACTACTTAGCTTTTCTTTACTGACGAAGTGATCCTTTGTGAAACCGCTTGGCTACGGATTCTAAAACAACGTGAGCCTATCGCGTCTTATCTGGAAAGCGGCAGGATTCCGCCAAATTGCGACAATATGCAATGTGGTCTATTCTAGTCGTTCGTGGTGTCTGGTCTGTTGATGCGCTCTCACGGCCATCTTGGAAAGCAGTTCAAAATTTCAAAGCAGTTCAGTTCTTCTAAAACGTTTCATATGAAACATGAATTCCCTTTCTCTCTGGACGAGGTCAGCCCGCGCTTTTTAGGGAAAATTAACTACGTCGATCGTAAGATGTTTGAAATGTATACCCTTTGCTGTTAATTAGCGCCAAGCAATTGTTATAAATGAATTAATTCCAAGCATGTCGACACATTTAAATTGATTAGGCCGTCTATGTGCCAACAGTCTCTCACGTTCACATTTGGATTAGTGATTCCTCCACTGACAAATCTGAAGTCAATTTACGAGATTTATTTTCCCCCAAATCCTTCCTTCTTTTTTTTTTTTCTTTCACCCACCTCTGCCATCTATCGTCTCTCACGTCGCCAACAGTCCATCTGAACCCCAAACCTCCCCCACAACCTTTAGTATCTTCTTCGAGGAAAGTCCTCCCACGCAACTACGAACAGAGATTGTTAGAAAACGCGAGCGTTCCACTCCTTCACTTCCCCGCCTGTCGGACCCTCTCCTTAAGATTCCTCAGGGCTTAGGCTCTTGGGAGGCTGCGCGTCCGAGCGCGCCGGTGCCGCCCGCCGCCCGCCGCCCACCGCCCGCCGCCCACCGCCCGCCGCCCGCCGCCCGCCGCCCGCCGCCCGCCGCCCGCCGCCCGCCGCCCGCCGCCCGCCGCCCGCCGCCCGCCGCCCGCCCGCCCCGAGCGCGCTGTGGAGTGTCTGGCCAAAGGCTCCCAAGAGCTCCCGAGAGCCCGGGCAGAGGGCGTGTAAGACACCTCCTCTGGAAATGAGAGGCTTTGAATAACGACTGGCCGCTCCGCGCCGCGGAAACGAGGCTTCCAAGTGCCCTCGTGGTTGCGGTTTTCCAGAGCTGGAGCTCTCCGAAGTGCACAATGACCGGCCTCGGTGAAGCAAAGACTTCGACCATCGTATAAGAAAGCGAATTTGAGGTCTGCTTGTTAGATTCCTATGAAAGGTACGCTGAGAAAAATATTTGTTCACAGAAAACAGATTTCTGTATGCTGCATTCAGGCAGTTAGCAGAAATCGGCCTAAATAGGTATTCAGTTTGTCGTAGGAACGTGGACATTCATTACATAAATGCACACACAATTCACATAATTAGGGCATCAGTTCAATCCAATATTTCTATTTTATTCATACAAACACGTTCATTCCACTATCCTTGATGATACTCTTTTGCGGTTAAACGTTGTGGTTGAACCCTGTGGTTGAACCCTGTGGTTGAACCCCCCAACCTTGTGGTTGAACCTTGTGGTTGAACCTTGTGGTTGAACCTTGTGGTTGAACCTTGTGGTTGAACCTTGTGGTTGAACCTTGTGGTTGAACCTTGTGGTTGAACCTTGTGGTTGAACCTTGTGGTTGAACCTTGTGGTTGAACCTTGTGGTTGAACCTTGTGGTTGAACCTTGTGGTTGAACCTTGTGGTTGAACCTTGTGGTTGAACCTTGTGGTTGAACCTTGTGGTTGAACCTTGTGGTTGAACCTTGTGGTTGAACCTTGTGGTTGAACCTTGTGGTTGAACCTTGTGGTTGAACCTTGTGGTTGAACCTTGTGGTTGAACCTTGTGGTTGAACCTTGTGGTTGAACCTTGTGGTTGAACCTTGTGGTTGAACCTTGTGGTCGAACCTTGTGGTCGAACCTTGTGGTCGGTTGAACATTATGGTTGAACTTTGTGGTTAAATCTTATAGTAGAAGATTTTGATTGTACTTTGTGGTTGAACCTTGAGATTAAACCTTGAAATTGAACCTTGTGGTCGTATCGCAATTAGCTATTCGTTTGCATATCTCATCTGAACTATTCAACTCCCGTCTCCTCCGTATATAATATGCTAAGGAAATATAAATGTTTTGTTTCATTTAAAAAACAATCTCACAACAAAAATCCCGTAGATATGTTACTGATAAATAGGAAATTACTTCACATGCTAATAGTCTGTAATTTATGTTATAGGTTTTATTGTTGTTAACTCTGAGTATGCTCGTATGTTCAGATGAATGTCCATGTTAATTCATAAATGTAATGGTATGGTATAATTAAAACCTAAAAGTAATATATTTGTATGAATGTACAACTAAGTAAATCTTGCAAGGCGTTATGTTCCGTTACTGTAATCCAGGAATGCCAAGAGAGCCAGTGACTTCAGCGAACAGCTCAAGCATCAGTCTAGCTGAGTCCATCGAAGATAATAAGTAGGAGTGGATGCTTTAGGCTTAGTACAGTAACAATTGTTCTATGCGGAACACGTATAATGCGGAAATCTGTCCATAAATCGCAGTCCCGTCAAACATAAATTGTACAGTTTTACACAGAATAATGCGGAATCTTGTCTAATACGGAAAAAATACTGGGCCCCGGAGATTCCGCATTAGTCAAGTTTTCTGTACTGTTGTGAGTTGTATTCCCATGTGGCCTGCCTGATAGGTTTTCCTCTAAGTCCGAGCGGCGTGGAGAGTTTCTCGGAGCGATCGCGCTTCCTATGACTTGGGGTGAATGCTAGGCACACAGAATAAAGAGCACAGCAGACTCTTTTTATTTATTTTACGTAAAAAAAACAGTTAAAAACTGCGTATGACGTGCTATGGGGAAAAGTGAATTGTGTGGACATTTTCAAAATTCTGTGATCCCTACACAAAGTCATATACTACTTAAATTTTGAAAAAACAGCTCCCATGTAATAAAATATATTTTCAAGGATAAAAAGGCTATACATTTTGGCTCTTATCCATGTTGTTATCATGGCTCTTATCATGATTATGATTTTACCATGGCTCTTATCCATTATTGCAGGCAACGCAAATGGGGTAAGAGGTCACATGAACAGCCAACAAATTTCCCCCCTCTTGAATAGTAACATTAACTTTAACGTATTAGCAATTGCTCAAATTGAAATTGAACTGACACTATCATGAATTTGGCGTTAATATTTATCAAAACACAATGTCAGCCACGAAAGTAAGCTAGTATATCAAATACATCTTGGAAGTGTAATGACGAATTTAATTTCATGATTTTCAACTCAAGCTATACGATATGAAAAATTTTTAATATTAATTTAATGAAATATTCGGCATTTCTTGGCTGTCTAGTTTCATATATACGAACATGTTTCTTTCACACTTTATACAAATGAACGCTAAAATTTATCATATTCTTAGAGTGCTCTACTTTAATTGCGAATTTTAGATATTGTTGAAATAATATGATCATGAAAAAATTTTTACTGGGTTTTTACATTAAATACATTTCTGATTAATTATATAATTTATTTAAGAAGGTAACATATCAGAGTGTAAATTGAAATGTCTTATTTAAAAGAAAACAATTGCTGTTAAAATAGCATATTCTTTCTCTCCCGTACATTCAAGCAAAATTACACGAAAAGTACTCATATTTGCCGAAAATTGTACATGAACTTATTTCAAAATATATCTTTATGGAACAGATTTCATTAAGGAAAAAATTCTAACTTCATAATTGTAGTTTTATGAAGACGACGAAAAAAATTTGAACTTCTGCGAAAAGTGAGGGTTTTTAACGAACGTAAGACTGCACCGTTCTCTTAAACGTCTTTCACACAACTCATCAACAAAATTAATCAGAAACGATAGAGTCAATTTTTGAAAATTTTGAAAATGTGCCAGGGGCTTCATTTAAAGTACTCTCAAAATTAAAATATCAGTTTCAAATTCAAGAGGCCTCGATATCAGGCACATCAATTGCAGAATATCAATTTTGGAGAAAATCAACAGGACAAGGATCCACAGAACATGAATTCTGGCTACACCATGAGTTAGAGGATTTTTTTCAAAATATAGCAACAGGATTTAACCACTTTTTCATTTCGAGAACCCTATAATAGTTTTTCTGCCGAAAAGTCGCCATTTTTTCATGCAAGCATTACATAACTTCCTCTCTACTCCATTGCGAGAAAATAATATGTTTATTAAAGATATATAAAAAGATTTTTCAGGTATCCCTGTTTTTGTTGAAAATGCATTAGTCTCTTTGATATCAGTTATTGAAAGCATTTAAAATAATAATATTTAAAATTATTATTATTATTATTATTATTATTATTATTACAATACATTTATTAAATAACTTATATAAAAGAGACTACTGACAACCTCTGGTACTATACTATAATATTTATTGCTTTGGAACGGCCAAAAATGTACAAAATTGCTCATTAAAGCGTTTGAATTCAAAGAGGAGTCGTTCTCTGGGACACAGGAGCCTCCTCAATCATATCTCTCATATGTGCGTGTGGGCGTTAATGCGACAATTTTCAAAATGCAGTGACGGAAACAACAGTTGATGAGACCCGTCATAATTTCCCCGACCATTGCTCCACTGTCCTGACATTCTTTGCAGTTTCATTTGGTATGGCCAACAGCACCATAACGTTTTAAATATTGCTAGAGACATATTTTATTGCGCTCATTTTGGCAAAGCGGAGGCAAAAATACCCCTCGAATGGCGACGCAACCGCTAGCGTATGCCAGCGCCGGCAAAACGTGTCAGGGAAACACAATTATTCATCTGCAGTATGAACAGTTGTCTCGCTTTTTCGGGCGAGCTGTCTCGACAATTCCCACAATTAATAACTTTTTCTTTATCTTTTCCCTGCTGAAGAGAGAATACGAAAACGAGAAAGACCGGCCAGAAGCGTATAAGAACCTAAACGGTCCAGGGAAACGATGTTGGAGCAAGAGTGCGAGTTTTTCAGAAATAGCCGGAATATAATCCTCGATGTACGAACTGGTCGCATATTCAGGAATGAAGGTGCAAAGAAGAAATATTGATGAATTGAAACTTTAGAATTGAGAGAATATTAAAACGTAATTAATTAATTGGTGTTTATAAACGGACTCAGTGTTGTTATATTTTTTTAAAGAAAGGAATATATTTTACGAATTTAGAATTAAATTCTTTAAATGAATTGACTACTTCAATGAAATATTATGAAACGCATCGATATTTTAATACCAGAAAGATTGTTTTTCATGTATAAATGAGATGTGCTAGATAGAAAACTTAAATGAATATTTATTTTACTTATTATGACTTATTTCATTTTTTAGAGGTTTTTGAGAATCATCGGAACAGTAACGGAATCATTTGGAATTCTTAAATTAACTTTATAAGCAGATGTTGCGTTTTCCTAATTATGATGAATAAGGAGCATTCGAAAAGAACCGAGCCGGAGGCCTAGGGAAAACAGTAGCTATTTGTAAGAAGTGTTTGCTCTGGCTATTGAGGCACTTTGTTCCATTGCGACACAAGGCAGTGAATGGTGGTTCTTTAAAATACCGGGGCTGCGTTGTGAATTAGTTCCGCACATAATGCTTGACGTCACGTCCGAGGTGAATCTTTTGCCCCACAGAACATTTTTTAGGCAAACAGAAAATGGCATAATCGCAGATAAAGAGGTCTGTACTCTAGTGAGGGTAACAGACAACCTCGTACGTGAATTTCTGCAAGATTGCCGTGATTGTGTAGTCCGTATGAGACTTTGCATTGGCGTGGAGCAGAATAACCTCACGGACCTCAAACGGCCAACACGAACACGACACTCTTGCAGAAATTCAAGGAGAGTTACACGGTTACCCTCCATTCCGTCCTGACATCTGTCACTGAGATTACCTCGGACGACGACGACGACGACGACGACGACGACGACGACGACGACGACGACGACGACGTTAAGCAGTTTGTACGAAACTTGCTCACAATGCAGCCCCGGAAATTTTACGAGACAGCCATACTCCACCTTCTTTCGCAGTGAGACAAGTGCTTTAACAGCCAGAAGTATTGTTCCAAGGCCTCCGGCTCGTTTCTTTTTGAATGCTCCTTATGAGTATCGGGAATATTTTAGAGATTCAAGAATCTTAGTTATTGCTAACATATATTAACAACATTATCATAATAATAATGTTTTTGTATTAATACCATTCTCTTATTAACAACAGTGTCGTATTAACAAAATATTTTAACATTAAAAATACAGTTAACACTCGAATTAACAATACAATTGGAAAACTCGAAATAACGGTATACTCGAAATTACCGTATACTCGAAATTACTGTATACTCGAAATTACAGTATACTCGAAATTACAAAACACTCGAAATTACAAAACACTCGAAATTACCAAACACTGAAATTACCAAACACTCGAAATAAGAAAACACTCGAATTTACAAAACACTCGAAATTACAAAACACCTCGAAATTACGAAACACTCGAAATTACCAAACACTCGAAATTACAAAACACTCGAAATTACAAAACAGTCGAAATTACAAAACACTCGAAATTACAAAACACTCGAAATTACAATGCACTCGAAATTACATTGCACTCGAAATTACAATGCACTCGAAATTACAATGCACTCGAAATTACAATGCACTCGAAATTACAATGCACTCGAAATTACAAACACTCGAAATTATTAAACCCAATATAATGGAATTATTATACTCAAATTGACGATACAATCGAATAAGTTCTATTATCGAATTAACGCTTTACAAATCACTCGAAATTAGAATTCTCGGGTATGACTAAGGGAATTAACATTGGCACAGCAAACGACGCGACGCCGAAGCGTGAGCTGCAACAGCGGAAAGCCGAAGTCAGCGAAATAGGAAGCGCGTAGCTCTTGTTTTTCCCGTGGAGCCCACCGGTCGCCCTTCGCCCACTGGGCGCCGCGTTCGTTACTGCAACACAACCCGCTAATGAAGCCGCTTTTTCTCTCTCCCGACCACGCAAAAGCCGGTTATCTACAGAGATGCTAGTGATATTGTTCCATTTGCGCAAACCGTTCGGGAAGTGAAATCCCCAATTGGAAAAGGGAAATACGTCCAAACGTTCGATTAACTATTCATCTTCCCTTGAAGTGGAATTGCGAGCGACGGGAGAGGGGGGTGGAAGCAAAAGAACAGTCTGTGCGAGAAAGCGGTGAATTCGGTGACACCCAACCCGTGCACCCAACCGGTGACACCCAAAACGTGCACGAATTATGAATGAACGTTCGGGTAGTTAGAAGACAGAAATCACAAGGAACGAACGACATAAATATTAATTGCAGAAGTTCACCCGGTGCAATAAATTATAAGTATTTCTATTTCTTAAATGCCGGAATAACAAACATTCAGACGAATAACATTTTCTACAAAATGAAGTCTTAAGATAATGATCTAAAAGATAAAATAGTGTGGCAGATGAAGGAAAATAATAGAAGTCTCATTTTCCTAAATAAAATCAAATTTTGTGAAAAAAGCGGCTCGCTATTTTTAGGGGCCAGGTTTGATCACAGACAGACGAACGGAGAACGTTATCAAGTACCCGCAAAATACGGATTCCGACTACACAACGTTGTAGAGGAAGTAATTTACTATACATAATATCAACATTTATCCACTTTTTCGTTAGCACTTATTGCCGGCCACTTATTGTCGAAAATACCGATTACAATACATTTTCTTTTTTTGAAGTAAGGTTGAGAAAGTAAAAAGGGTGAAAGATGGAAGGAACGACGAAAGAATTGAGAACGAATGAAGAGGGAAGAAGCACGAATAGCGAAGCGAGAAGGAAGGATATCAAAAGGAAGGCATAGTACGGGGAGGCGAGAGACAAAGGCAAGCGAGCGCGGAAGGAGAGCGCCTGGCGGCAGATGAGCTGGAGGCTGTCACCGGCTGCTCCGCGCTGCCTGCGGCGGCAAATGAGAATAAATAGGCTGCTGCGCAACGCTCCGGGCCGCGCGGGGCCGATTAGCTGATGGAACGCACCGCCTGGAGCGATGTGTGCGCGATAAGGCAGAGATAAGAAAGGAAAGGCGGTGTAACAAGGTCAGCTGAACGAAAGACAGGGTGAATATTATCTAATTAATAGGGGTGAATGTTGTAAACAGGGTGAATGTTGTAAACAGGGTGAATGTTGTAAACAGGGTGAATGTTGCGAACAGGGTGAATGTTGCGAACAGGGTGAATGTTGCGAACAGGGTGAATGTTGCGAACAGGGTGAATGTTGCGAACAGGGTGAATGTTGCGAACAGGGTGAATGTTGCGAACAGGGTGAATGTTGCGAACAGGGTGAATGTTGCGAACAGGGTGAATGTTGCGAACAGGGTGAATGTTGCGAACAGGGTGAATGTTGCGAACAGGGTGAATGTTGCGAACAGGGTGAATGTTGCGAACAGGGTGAATGTTGCGAACAGGGTGAATGTTGCGAACAGGGTGAATGTTGCGAACAGGGTGAATGTTGCGAACAGGGTGAATGTTGCGAACAGGTGAATGTTGCGAACAGGGTGAATGTTGACGTGAAGAACAGGGTGAATGTTGCGAACAGGGTGAATGTTGCGAACAGGGTGAATGTTGCGAACAGGGTGAATGTTGCGAACAGGGTGAATGTTGCGAACAGGGTGAATGTTGCGAACAGGGTGAATGTTGCGAACAGGGTGAATGTTGCGAACAGGGTGAATGTTGCGAACAGGGTGAATGTTGCGAACAGGGTGAATGATGTTGCGAACAGGGTGAATGTTGCGAACAGGGTGAATGTTGCGAACAGGGTGAATGTTGCGAACAGGGTGAATGTTGCGAACAGGGTGAATGTTGCGAACAGGGTGAATGTTGCGAACAGGGTGAATGTTGCGAACAGGGTGAATGTTGCGAACAGGGTGAATGTTGCGAACAGGGTGAATGTTGCGAACAGGGCGAACAGGGTGAATGTTGCGAACAGGGTGAATGTTGCGAACAGGGTGAATGTTGCGAACAGGGTGAATGTTGCGAACAGGGTGAATGTTGCGAACAGGGTGAATGTTGCGAACAGGGTGAATGTTGCGAACAGGGTGAATGTTGCGAACAGGGTGAATGTTGCGAACAGGGTGAATGTTGCGAACAGGGTGAATGTTGCGAACAGGGTGAATGTTGCGAACAGGGTGAATGTTGCGAACAGGGTGAATGTTGCGAACAGGGTGAATGTTGCAAACAGGGTGAATGTTGCAAACAGGGTGAATGTTGCAAACAGGGTGAATGTTGCAAACAGGGTGAATGTTGCAAACAGGGTGAATGTTCTGAACAGGGTGAATGATGTTAACAAGGTGAATGTTATGAACAGGGTGAACGTTGTGAAGATAATTATGTGAAGAAAGGGAGAGAGAAGAAAGGGAGATAAGGAGAGACATTGAGAGAAAGAAACTCGTGGAAGCGTGAGTTATAGTAAGTGAATAAGAAAGAGAAAGAGAGGGAGGACAAGGGAAAGTGATGTAAAGACATTAACAAAGAAGGCAAGATTTAAGAAGTGAGAAAATGTGAGAGAAGAAGTGTGTGATATTTACTTATGAAATTAAAATATGGCGTAATTTTGTAAAGAAATTATTGTCCAATATTCCAAGTAAGATATATTTCTGTAAAGTGTAATTACTTGTAATTCAGATTTTAAGAAAACTATCGATTTTCAAATTCAATTATACTGAAAAAATGTTCTTAATAATACTGTTTTACAAGGGGTAAAATGGCAATAATTGTAGAAACAAAATGAAGAGAAAAAAGACAGATAATCTAGCGGAAACAGGATGAGGCGATGGATATGAAGAAAGATGTAGGAGTAGAGGCCGTGAACTCTCAACAAATATCTATAAGGGTCTTTCAAATAACGATTTAAAGGAAATTATATTACTAATTTTTAATGCGCACAGAAATTGAAAGAAGACTATGCAAACTCCATTATTTAGAGAGGTGCTTATGATTATAAGGTTTTGGTAAGATTGTCAGGTTGCATGATGTATTATGAAACAGCAACTTATTGATATTTTTGATATTGTGATATACCAAAGAACCGCCCGAGGACTGTGAGCAGACAGGGGACGTTTATAATTCAATAAGGAAAAGCCACACATTGACGATATGAGAAGTACAGGTGGCACAGACCGGCACCATACGGGTGGCAGAGACATGAACAATGGAAAGAAAAGAGAGGCGAACGACATTAGAGAATTCAGTGATACGCACGGAACGAAGGCCGGAGCTGTATAAAAGGGAATTTAGATGAACGGTATTCGGAACTAGGCGCTCGCCAGTGGTGAATACAAAAATAACATGTACTTTGTATGCCAAGGCACGAAATAAGAACAATTGGAGGAAGAAAGAATTGTTTCGGCGAGGGAGGACAACGCGGGAGCGCCGAGGAAGAATAATGCGCGCAAAAAAATGAAGTAAGACCCTTCAGGTCTGACAAAAAAATAAGATAAAGTTTAGAATAGTTAAGACTAAATATTTTAAACAGTTTTTTGTTTTTTTTTTGTTATTGGCAAAGACTCTAATTTTATTTAAATAAAATATTATGGTATATTTTCTATAAACAAGGCTGGTTATTGCAGAAAGACTTGTGTAAAACAACCCAATTTAGCAGGAGAATCTCTAGAAATTTGCTTTTCGTATGAACGACACGTCGACACACAATAATGTCAGGGCAACAAAATTAAATTAAAATCGGAAAGATTAAAACATATCTCATTGGCATGCCCATCGTGAGGCAGATGAATTAGACAAGCAATACTGAAATGTTGTATTTTTAAAACATATCTTAGTATATAAAGTAATGTAGTACTGCGAATTCTATATATATCATATTACGTTTTTGTAGTATTCGTAAAAAATGTATTTGTTAAAATATTTGATTTATTGAAGTGAAATACGGCAGAACTTGGCTTTTATAAAAAGTGTGCATGTACACTTTTTGATAAAACAATTTTATGTGGTTTTTGTTCATCTACATGCCATTAGTACATTTTTATTTTTACACATTAATATAATTAGAACTTTATTAGTTGACAAAGCGTGATTCGTAGCTGGAAAATCAGCTTAGCTTGGCGCCTCCGGTAAGTATTTTGAGGTTTAATATTTTATCTGCGCTCTACGTACAAGTTGCCACAAAAGAAGTTTCACAAAATAAAACTGTTGACTCTCTCGCCCAACCTCGGGTATATAAAGTTACAGAAAGAGGTATTGATCGATATACTTTGATATTGTATGTTTTTTTTGTCGTAATATTATCGCCAATTTGATTAACTAAGTAGAATTGTTCCCTTTTATACTGGAAAGCGAGGGTGAAATTTAACAGAGAAATCCGGGAACGTCCCCTCCTAGAGTTTGATGTCCCCTGCCGGAAAATGTATTAAATTTTTCTTGCCTCGTACACAATTGACCCACAATAGATGCCTAGTTTATGACTTGCATATCAGCGTTCAGGATGGTGTTCAAATCGAAATCAAGAAAATTCAACCAGAAAATATGCCCAAGAATATTTTTACGATTCATTTCGTCTGATACGTAAGCGAAGACGGTCTTGACTTACTAATTATAGTATTCGTCGCCTCTTGGAGGTTTGACCGTTTGAATGAAAAAAATATGTATTCGTGAAAAGGCCACTATACCGGAAACCGGTCAAACGAACATACGAAATTTTTTGGTGAACTTACGGTTATTATAACCTATGCAAGATGGAATTAAATGTTTAAAATTCCAGTTTTTTAAGGCATAACATAGTAGTTCCTATCCTTCGATAATTGATTAATGAAAGGAGTTTTCTCTTTCTCCCTACTGTTGATCTCCAATAGCTTTCTGGGAAACCTTACACAAAGCGCGTGATTTCAAAGTTTCCCGTTTTCGAACGTCGCTTTGAAGACGTCAGTGTTGCTCTATTTTCATTATTTTGTATGTATGAAAAAAGTACATTAAAAATAATGTTCTTAGATTTTTAGCTGACCTGGAGACGCCGCGTCGAGGGAACAGTAACAAATGTTTCGATCGTAATACTGCGACCTTCATCAGGCATAAATGCATAGAAGTGGACTGTGCTCTGTTTCAAGAAAAATGATGTTCCCCTCCACCTCTTTCCGGTTAGTCGGAGGTGCGGATAAAGCATCGGCCGTATTTAGTTACTTACACTTACGTGGTGATACTACGTGATATACAGCAATCCTGTCCAACAAGATGCCCACGGGTCCCATGGTGATTTTAGTGCATTCTCTTGGCGCCTTCCATAATCAAATTTAATTTTGTAAACTATTAATAATTAATTTCAATTTCAAAAAAGTCCTAATTCTACGAAAGTGTTTTTTTCAAAACCATAAGGAAAGGAATCTTATATACAATATTTCACTTCTTGTTCGATGACTGTGGAGAGGTACGGAAGGTACCGAAGTTATTCACTTTATAACTTCTGCAAGTTATGAGAAGTTCGATTCAATAATTTGGATGGCAGAGTGAGAACCATAAGTTTACACTCAAAACCTGTCAATACAACTAAAATAATTAATAAGTTGGATATTGAATTATATTTGAAAGTTTTGAAGACACACCTATAAAACTAAATACAAATATACTGTTTGTAATCTGAAAGAGCTGTGTCAATCCATTTAATAAAAGATCTGCCACCTTTTGGCTAAGGTAACCCACGTGAATATTTAAGTGTATTTGATGAATTTAAAATATAGAACAGAAGAATTAATACAGTGCAAAATTTGACTAATGTTTTGAGAAACTTAATATCAGCTTTAAAATCTAAAACAACCATCATATGAAGGTTGTATCATAGTATATGTATTTATATATTAGCGCAACTCAGCCCGTTTTGTGGCTAGTTAGGGATGCGCGCGGCTTCAGCAGCGATCCTAGTGACGATCAAGTAAAACTACGGATAGCTGCTACTGAAGTATACAGATTTGTTTGTGAAATTGCGTTTACTACGAACTGGTTAAGAAGTTAAAAGATAATTCGTATTAGTTCTTGATCTCGTTTATATTCCTAGGATTTCAACGGCAAGTCATTATATAATACGTAAAATTACAATGAACCAACGTTTTAACCTTACATTTGACATGTATCGAAACATATTTGACAGACACCAACTGAGTTCTTATACGTTTCCAGTTAACGCATTATAGCAATGCGTATGTCGAAAGGAGCGCACTGTTCTGCAATTAAGTGCAGCAATAATGAAATTAGAAAAACCGGAGTTATGGCGTGTTTTACGTGTGAAGCGACATTGAAGCGAAAGACGGAAATTTGTTATTGCTTCCTAACAAATGTTTTTTATCTCCTGAATACCTTTATTTACTATTTATTTTATTTATTTTATTTATTTTACGTCAAAAACAGTTAAAAACTGCATATGACGTGCTATGGGAAAAGTGAATTGTGTGCACATTTTCAAAATTCTGTGATCCCTACACTTAGTCATATACTACTTAAATTTTGAATTTTTGAAAGGGAGAAAAAAACAAAAACTCCCATGCAATAAAATCTATTTTCAAGGATAAACAAGCAATAAATTTTGAATTTTGAAAGGAGAAAAAAACAAAAAAACTCCCATGTAATAAAATCTATTTTTAAGGATAAATAAGCAATAAATTTTGAATTTTGAAAGGGAGAAAAAAAACAAAAAAACTCCCATGTAATAAAATCTATTTTCAAAGATAAATAAGCAATAAATTTTGGCTCTTATTACTTCCTGCCGCGACAACATGGAAACGATAATTTGAATAATTGTATTTCCCACTGAATTCTAGAAGACGTGCACAGAAAATGAAGTTACATTTATGTCCAGAAGCAAAACAAGGGGCCATCTCAGCATTTGCTCAATGGATCAGGGAAACTGGACGAAAAACCTGATCGAGATGGGGGTCATTGACCCGGAAGCTGTAGTACAGTAGTTGTTACAGGTTGTTTATACTCATTTATACAGTCCAAATGGTAAATAATGCATTATGTATCATTGTTAAAATTAATGTTACTTTTCTTGTGATGCTCAGTATAGTCTCTAATTGTATAGAAACAGTTATGCAGCAGAAACGATTTCACTTGGGATTTAAACTTTTCTATTGAATTTAATCGTTTAATGTCATCTGGCAAAGTGTTGTAAAATAATGTACATGTATTGTATGTGTTTTTTGTAATGAGCTGTTGATACTGTCCCCTGATGAATATGATTTCTACGTCGAGTGTTATAGTAATAGACTTCTGCATTTTCTGAAAAAATATTCCCCCCCTTGAGCAAGTCATTTTTACATTTTTTACTACATAGATGACTTACATTTTTAGATATTTACATATACAGTATAGAAATACTCGTTCTTCCTCGAAATCCCACTATTCAATTTCAATGAACAACATTCATGAGAATTAAATCATTTCTTTCCTTACAAATTGCTGAAAACTTCTACTTCACATGTAGTTTGAGTTATATGATTAAGGGAATTAAAATATATATTAAAAACTTATAATTTTGGTTAGATTTAGACGAATGATGCTGTACAGCACATTAATACATATTAAGAATCGGAAGGCGGAGTAGTATTCCTTGATTGCCGTGCGGATCGTTGCAGTCGCTGATTAACACGTCGCCATAGGGCATATAACACTGAGCTGTAAAGCTCCTGTAAAAAATACGTATATTGTGTGGCCGGAGCAGTACTCTACCAAACGGGCCACGGACCGCGCGCGATATTTCCTTCCTCTTCCTTGTTCTCTCCTCTCCCTTTACACACACACACTAACATGCACTACACAACCACATATTCCGGGAGACCGGTCGGGAGCTTATAGCTTCTCCCGGCTGGGGCGGTGCCCCGCTGGTGGGAGAGTCCTGGTTAGGGGGAAACCCCACTAGCTGAGGGTAGGTCTGCGCCGGGTCTCTCCATCCAGCGGGGGAAGATCACCGCCATCTCCCGAGAAAAAGCATGCACTACACTAACGGGACTAATGAACAAACGTGCCCGGAAACATCAATCAATGAAAACCAATGTGAATGTGGCCATTGCCTGTATATTCTTCTGCCTATTTGACTGTATCAAAATCCCCTCCAGAGTTGTCGCCGCGTGGCAGCGAGCGTGCAGGGCGGAGGGTCAAAGGGCAACGGAAGGACCGGGTACGCTAACGCGCGTAGAGCGTCCGGGATCGCACGGGGCGCTAATGGCGGCGGTATCCATCACGGCCGCGCCGCGCCGCGCCCCGCCACGCCCCCTCGGCCGCCCGTCATTACGGGCGACGGCGGCGGGGGCGGCGGCGGCGATGACTTTTGGGCGATTTGAACGCGCGCTCCTCGCATCGCTGGCGTGGCCCGCCGGTTAGCCTGATCAATCGTCAGCCGCACCTGCCGCGGAAATCGCGCGGCCCGCCCGCATTTGGCCGCTGATTGCTTGTCTGGCAGGTCGACTGTGCAGCAACATGATACACAATCATGTGTGTGCGTGTGGATTAACGTCTGTGAATATCTAGTCTGCGGATATGGACGATGCTCGCGGAATTGTTTGTGTGTTTTCGGGAATAAGGAATAAATTGATTGACAATTAGTAAAGAACCACTGGCCTGTAATAGCAAAAATACTCCTAAAGGAAACCACACAATGGATTTTAATAAGTACCCAGCACCCTGCTCATGATAAATAAAATACTCCTGTATAACTCCACAATAAATTAAATATTTTTACAATACAGTCTTCAGGAATAGTGTAATAATAAGTCTTATAAATGCAATAATTGTTTTACATATGAAGAATATCAAACAAGTTTCTGTTCCATAACGCAACACGTAAATAGCAAGTATTTATTGGTGGATGACCTGGTTCTTGGAGCCTTGCTGTCACATGACGTCAGCTGTGTGCTAACTGGTGACGCGTTCAGTCGGTAATATTATCACAGATGCAATATCTTAATAAAATATTTGCATTTTTCAGTCAGAATCGAAACGGTTTAATTTTCATTGTTCTTGAATTTTTCTCGAGTTCTTGGGTAATCAAACAAAAACATGGCGCTTTTAACAGGATCGGAGGGAGTATTGTTTGCTTTCAATTACTGTGCACATTGGAAATGAGTCACGCAGATTATTGTTACAGCGGGTAGCAAATATTAATTCCCTATGGGTTAAAATGCATCGTCATGGATATCGGCGCTTCTTGTGGTCGTGAAGAAAAGTACGTTATGTACGAGTAATAAAAAGTAAAGATCGAGACAAAATGTAAAACATTTTGAGATTATTGTACAGTTTAATATAGTAGTGGGATTTACAGTGAAACTACAAATTGATTCTACACGACATATATTAACAAATGATGTGAACAAATCGGATATTCGCATAATTAAGAATAGAGATTCATTGAACCAGTAAGATTCAACAATTTCAATATTTCACACAAAAATTGGAAACAATAAGAACAGGCGCATTCTGGCTAATTCTTTTATCCGGCTTTGATTGCATGTTTTTGCAACACTAATTGATTTATATTTTTAGTGTGCAATATATTTAATTTACATTGTATTATTCTATGATTCTATAATTCTAGTACTGGTGACAATCGCATAATTGTAATAGTGCTTGTTTAATTTTTCGTGTTAGCTGTAATAAATTTATTCTTCAAAAACATTCATTTATTTTGTCTATTTAAGAAATGATATTCTCAATGCACGTTATGTATGCACGTTGGTTGACGTGTCTCTGCCCTGCTTTGTGATCGTGCATAATAGTTCTCGCAGTGTGTGCTGAATGTTCAATAGCCGTTTCTAGGGTGAGATATGGAGCATCAATCAATGTGATGTCGATTGATGAACATGGTGATTTACGAGCAGAGCATGGTGAACGGCTTAGGACTAAAAACGTCTTCCCAGTAACGTAAACGAAGTAAACTTCAAAATTAAAACTTAAATATATAATTTTTAATGAAATCTAATGTATGACGAGACAAATTTTGATGAGTCACATTTAACAAATTTGACTCATAACAAATGTAAACTTTCCATATTACAGACAAGCTCTGTCTCTCTCTGTCTGCCTGTCTGTCTCTCTCTCTCTCTCTCATACACACCCACTTCTGTGAAATGTTTGAAAGAGATGTCGTGAAAATATGCAGGATGATATAGAAATAGTTTTTCAAATAGCAAAAACATACTTTTATCTTTCTCTTGTATTATATCTTATATTGCTTTCTCTATATAGTAGGGTAAGCAATATAATTGCGGAAATAAATCTCAATAGTTGTGCGGTTGTAAACACTTGTACAGTCTGTTCGAAGAAACTTTTTTTCTGATACTTAACTACTACCTGACGTTCATTTAATTTTTTCGAGTCCATGACGGAGTAGAGCCGATTTAAGTTTCGAAAAAATGGATCTACTTTTCAGAGTACCATGAGTAATATTTCAATGTTTTTTATACAAACCTACATTTTCCATTTAAAAGACTTTTGTATAAATTAAAGACTAGTCTCTTTCAATATAACATAAAGAAATGTAATTTGAAATATGTGTACAGGAGGGCGAAACGACAAAAAGAAAGTGAGATAGTTGATTAAAAGAGCCTGGGGGGGGGGGGGGGGGGGGGGAGAGGGAAGGGAGGAGGGGAGAGAGGGAGAAGAGGGAGGGGGAGGAGAGGATGGAGAGAGACGGAGTCGGAGAGAGGAGAGTTTATGAAGGAAGAAGGCGATGGAAGAAAATAGCAAAGAAAAGTTTGTTGAGGATGGATACAATTGAAAGAAGAGATGAAACAAGCGGAAAAGGAAGAGACAAAAAGCGGATCAGCAGAGCAGAATTGAGGGAAGCAGAGAGCGTGAACGATGAGTGGCGCAGCGGGGCGAGGCGCGAAGAGCGTGCTGGCGCGGGGCGAGCGGCGCGCGACACGGCCCTCTGTGACGTCTTAATCATATGCGGTGTAGCCGACGCTGTAATCCCAGGGGGCCTTGTATCTGGGTGGCGCAGCAGGGCGCCCCGCCAAGCGATAGCCCCGCGTCGCCGGCACCGTCGCCTCGCCGTTGCCAACCGCCGCTTCGCCTAACCGCTACTCTGACTCTACGCGCTGCAAATGGTCGAGCCGTGAAGGACATGGACTTGGTCAAAAATAATCAGGGGAAAAAATATACGTCTATTTTTCTTAATTAAATTTAATATATTAGATACGGTCTGTTTTCAGTTTCCTCCTTTTAATTTTATCAATACGCATTTTTATTATCAAATATTTTTGGATTTATAATTACCACATGAAATAACTATTAATTCAATTTCATAATTAAACTGGCTAGTTTATGGGGGAATGTGTAGTCTTTTGGGAAAGGTTTTCCTAATTTCTCTCCTTTCTTATACATTTCCAGAATTATCACCATTTTAAGTTGCCATTTATTGGTCTGGAATTTCCAGAATTATCGCCAGTTATTCGGCTGGAATGTGTTACAACAGAAGCACATTATCAGATGAGACGAGATGGGCGATTTCAGCGGGAGAGAATTGATAATGCAAGGAGACAACGAAAGAAACTGCGGAGAACGTGGAAGTTTGAATTCAAACTCCAGTATTGACGCAGAAGCAGCTTGGAAGGTTTGATAATGAAGAGAGTGCAGAGGGCTTGGAAGAGAGGAGCGAGAATGAAATGATACGTGAAACTGCAGCGAGAAACGAGAAAAGATTAAACGTGAAACTAAGGGGGAGGAGGGATGTACGGAATACTGTGGCAACTACCTGGAGAAGATGGGTATTACTCTTATTGTCCGGCGAGTGAAATCAAATCTTGGGTGACTCATCAGCAAAGTAACTGTCGAATAAATTAGTTGTCAGGGACAAATTTTCTTTTGTATTCATCAAAATTATCAAAACCCTCACTCATGCCACTCTTACAACTAAGTACCAAGGAATCGACATAAAAAAATAAATATGGCCAAGGGGACGTAGAGATGAGCAGAACGCGACGAGGAAAGGAGTGAGAAGATACTTGTGTTTGCCGGTGTGGATGCGAAGGGCACCTTATGAAACCAGTGGGTTTACGGCAATAGTGGCGGTAGTCTCAAGAGAGGGAGAGTGGGGAGGGAAGCCATGGAGAATAAGGGGGGGGTCCACCGTGGGGAGATAAATGACTGACGGCCAGATAGCGGCGCTGCAGGTTGCGGCGCGTAACTCAGGGCCGGCGCCGGGAATTCCCCTCGCCGTTGCCAACCTCCTCCTATTATTTTCCCCTGCGCATATGTTTGTGTTGGAACACGTGTTATGCGCGCAGTCCGCGTTGCAGATTGGAGTCGGATGAAACAAAAAGTTGTTTGTAGTTGTTATCTGGTTGAAAACTATCACACTACATTTCCTTTGTATAGTATGCAATGGTTTAGCAAAAACAATTTTATCCTGTGTTGCGGCATTTGCCGCGTACAATATGTTACAATATTATGGCGGTAGGATAACGACCGCGTACAATACAGCCTCATTTCTCGGTGTGAATATATTTATGTATTACGTATATCACACGTAAAAGGATTGAAATGCTTGGCTGAGAGTAAACAGTTAATAAATTGAAATAGAGTGTTTTATCGTGTAATATAACACGAGGAAAACGTAGCGCTTTAAACATGCCGTCCACTACGTTTAGTTCAAAACGTGAAGTGGAAACTGCGTTGCAGCGTGTGTTGATGCTATATCGCCGAAAATGGACGAGCAAAAAGCAAAACCAAAGCAACCAGAAAGAACGGGCAGACCGTATTCCTCTGCTACGAACATTTTTAGTACGAGCAACATCAATCGTCAATAACAACAGCGATGCTTATAAAGATGCCCTACTGAAATTATGCGGTTTACCACTTTGCGTCAAAACCTGTGATACATCACTTTTTGGCGCAGACGGAACGTCCAACGTAATAAAAGGATAACGGGCTATCTGGAAAATTACGCTGATTGCATTGCTCGTTTCCTGCTCTGTCAAAGACTTCAGAGACGTTTGCATAGAGAGATTCGCCGGGAGAGGGCGGCCGACGCGGCGGACGTTTACGCATAGCCGAGCTGACAAGGGGATGAATCGCCAAAACACGTCACGTCCAGTGGCACGAACGTCCATTTGCAGCGTTGACAGAGGCGTCTAATGGACGTGGGAGAACGACGCCGCACTGCCATTGGCCGCGAGCCGGATGACAAAGAAGGAAAGGAGAAACGAGGATAACGAAGGACTCTTTGGGAGATGAATCAGCAGCCCCATGAACTAGGCAAGAAAGAGAGTTGGATACGAAAACGACATGGAGTATAGAGGAGGACATGAGTGTAGCAATTGAACGATGTACAGTATGTATGTAGACAATAGGTATGTTACAACGAGTTGTTAGATTTTTAGACCAGTTTTTGGAGACGAGGTTCCGGGAGAGTCAGGAGGGGCCGGGAGGGGCTGGGAGGGCCGGAGAGGCCGGGAGGGACCGGCAGGGGCCGGCAGGGGCCAGGAGGGGCCGGCAGGGGCAGGAGGGGCCGGGAGGGCCGGGAGGGCCGGGAGGGGCCAGGGAGGGCCGGGAGGGGCCAGGGGGGCCGGGAGGGGCCGGGAGGGGCCGGGAGGGGCCGGGAGGGGCGCCGAGGGGTAGTGCGGGACTGAAGGCGACTCGCAATCTCGTTATGGTTCGTCTGGTGTTCGGTGCATACACAGTGCTGTTTGAGCAAATCAGATCGATAGGTGCGCTGCTGGCTTAATGACTTGGAGTGCATGGAAAGTAGAATCTGCTTGCAATGGCGTTCTTGTCACCTTGCCTTAGGCTCCGAAAACAAGAGCATTGCCTTTTATAGAGACCCTTTTAATAACTTCACCTTAATGTGGAAATTTGTGGAAAGTGTGGAAAGCTTTTAAGGTGTATACTTCAATGCCTCTTTTCAAATTAATGGCTATATTTTGAATTAAAGATGTGATGATCAGGTAATATTATTCGCAATGTTGGTCATTTACAGTGTACACAATTAAGTAGGATATTAAATTACAGAATAACAGAACAGAACAAAAAACATAACTTTTTAAACTATACTTCATAAAGTAAAATAGCAATTTGTAATAATCTGTAGTATTTTTATGGAAGATGAAAATGTGTTCACGCACATGTTTATAGATTGGGATATAGGTTCTGCTGATGTCATTGAAGCCCATGTGTGCTAAGCTAAGAGTAAATTGCAGGGATATTGATGAGTTGAATGATGGAGAAATGGAGGACGTAGAAAAAGCAGAAAAGGGAGAGATCAACCGAGTGCTGACTTGTTCATAAAGACTACATAGATTGATCGGGGATCGAACCTGGTACACAGTGGTAGATTCTCGTGATAAGAGTTTGATTATTTACTTACAAGGCTTACGTATTTTCTCAACAAATATCCTAGCAAACAGTTCGTGGTTAAACAATACATTTTATTAACAAATACTCCTTGTTTAGCAACCTACAGTCACTTTGATCTATGGTGTAAACTTACTTCTGCTGTCTTTCGCCTACCAAATTAATAATATTCAGTTCGAAATTTGACACAAAATTGCACAAAGCATGGTGAGCGAGCTGGAAACATTTTATTTAAATGATTTTTATTTATCGTTGCATCTTACGGAAACTATTCCAAAGGTTTTAGAGATATCGTTTCATTTAATGATGTCCGTATCTTTACATCAAGAATCAGAGGGGTAAATAAAAAACAATTTATGAATTTGAAATTTCAAAGTACCTCATAATATTATATTATTAGATTTTGAAATGAGGGTTCACTAATTGAATAAAAATACACAGAAGAACACAACACACAAAGAACTCGACACCAGTTTGATCAAGTTGCATAAAAATCGAGATGTGAGAGCAGAACCCACAAAAAAAACCCGAGGTCAATCCTGCTACATCGTCACACATTTTTCCTGCCTCTCTCTGAAACAGCTGTAACGAGAAGCAACCATATTCGTCAAGCTCGAGCGACAGTCTCTGATTGCGTCGTTTCGTATTCAGAATAATTCGACCGAGTTCCCCTTTCCGGAGGCTTCTCGCGGGAGAGATCAGCGGAGGCGGAGCCGTCTTGCAAGGGAGGAATGGACTGAGGAAGGAAATGAGACGCAGTAAGACCGCGAGAGTGTTCCTCGCCCAGCTGGATTCAGAGACTAGGTGACGAAGAGCGAGATGAGTCGCTCAGGGCAGGATTTATTGTCAAGAAGTCGAAGGAGAGCCGAGGGTAAGTTGTAAGCTTTTTGTTGGCGCACTGATTTACGTTTAATCCGTGAGTACTATGTTGAGGAAGTCAAATGGGAGTTAGTAGTTGTGCGCAGTGGTAGTTTTGTCGTGGAAGAAAAATGGTGATTGGAATGCACGATATTAGTTCACATAAAATTATACAGTAAGTCTTCAGAGTTTAATTATTTAATTAGTTCAATATTTATTTATTCACTAAAAGCGTCATAAGGGTTCTCATGATAGAGCGGCGACAAAACAACGAGGGATTATTGTTGCCTGAGATCATTAGAACTAGTTAACGCCCGTGGGTTCACACAAGTTTGTGTTTTTACCTAATTTAATGATTCAGATTCAGTTTTTCCTAATGAACTAGATGTTAACTTGACTACGTTTGTCTTTCGCTATTTTCCACTCAATTATCTTTCATTATTCCCTCCATAAAAGGACATAGAGCATCATTCAACTGTTTTCATATTTTCTTCCAATCGTGATGCTCTCGATCCACGTAAATTAAGCAGAGTATACTGAGTTTCGTGACGAAGGCAATAATAAGCAATAACGTGTAAGTAAAATATAATAATTATTTTTGCGAGTTATGATCATAAAACTAACATAATCATGATTTATTTTAAGGTATCATAAGTATATAAAAGAAGAAACTTAGAGCGGTACACAAAAATCAGAAGCAGCTTTGCAGCTAAATCATAAGCTTTGGACTTATAGATCCCCACTAATAAGGCAAACAAAAATTCAGACCAATACTTGTAGCGACAAAGAAGGCAGTAAGTTGAACTTAACTGTCACATATTTTTAATTTCTTGATAGGTTAAACCGAAGAGGGTGGTTTCTGAGATATTATAAAAAGGATACTTTGAGCAGTGAAAATTTAAACAACACACAAAAATCAGAGATACTCTACTATGCTTTCTATTTGGATAAGAACATTCACAATAAATGTTGGAATATTAAATATCGAAACTGCAATCAAGATATATGATCTCTAGTGACTAATAAAAAAATATTATGTTTCTTCAAATAAAATAACAATTTAACTTCACCAGGTTTGAGCTCACCTGGTAAACTCTTTTTTTGTGAGATACCCCATCTGAGAGTGGGAGGCTTTTGCTATGGATAATAATAATAATAGTAATAATAATAATAATTATTGTTATTATTATTAATATTATTATTATTGTTATTATTATTAATATTATTATTATTATTATTATTATTATTATTATTATAATGTTTCTTCAAAAGACAACAAGCATTATGTGCACAATAATATTAATGAATGAGGATTCACCCTTACTCATTATATTTTCTGATTTTATTGACACCAATACGCTTGTAGTAAAAGTTTGGCCAGCCCTTCTTAAGATTTCTACTTTTTCCAAATTTGAACCTTCTTTTCAAATATCTCAAGAACGGTACACATTCCCCGAAGTCTTAAGTTTGACTTTTTAACGACAAGCTTAAATACCGTTGACGATACCTTTTCTAAACTACTGTAGCTCATTACCAGGTATACTTTGATCCTTTCTTCTGATTATTTTCGATGTGATTGCCGTCTTTCTATTTGTCGCCATATTGCCGTACGTGAGTATTCTGTTTGCATAGGGAATTCTTCGTTCCGCAACTCCCAATGTGGGGGACTGAGCTTGATATTCTCTCACATAATGAAAGTAGGCAAGAAAGCAACTAAGCTATGACAAAAAAGAGTTCCGGCAAGACGGTGTGTTATTTTCACTGTAAATCACAACCATCCAATCCTCATTTTTCCGTGGGTTTTCCACCAAAATCTACCTTGTATTGTAAATTTATCTCGTATTCGTCTTGTATTGTTAGTCCCCTTGCATCCGATTTATCTTCCTCTCATTAATAGTGATCAGATTATATGCAAGTCGCATATGCATGTATGTTTTGCTTATTTTTAGGTCATTGCATGTTTTTCATCTTCTGAAATATATCAACTTATTATTACTGTTTCAAAAACGGCACTCAAATTGTAGGACAATTTTCAGAAGAGAAGTCCTTCGCATGTTTTTCATTCTTGAGACACCAAAAAATGACAGATGTGACAAACACCAGAAAGCAGGATATTTTTCTTCCCGATGTAACCAATTATTGCGATACCAGCAACGTGTAGCGCCCTTAGTGGAAGCCTTTTTATGCGCAGGCGCAGAGCGAGGCACTGGGCGAGGGGCAGCCGACAGCGGAGTGAATGGGCGATGGCATCGATCGATTCGTTTCGGTATCTCCCATCCCCCCTGGTGGTGTGGCACCAACGTACAGTCGGTTAATAGCATTTGTTCGAGTTGTTTTGTGTGCGGTTTTATGCTTGGTGTGTTTGTTAATACCGAATATTAATACTTGGAATCGTCCACATATAGAATTGGTTCCAGAAAGTAATAGTTTTCTGCGACCTCTACAGGAGATTCGTTAATACGGATTACCTTATGCATATTATTGAAATAGGCAACAATAAATCCTAATAATACCAGTGAATTTTGAGCTAAGATTGGCCTAAGGATTAACTTACGATTTTATGTTCGGAAATGAAAGAAAGAATATCGAGTACATAAAATATTAAGAAATTAAATTCTACATGCCTGTAATAGGTAGTATTGCAAACATTTGTTGCATCTTAGCATACAAAGTGGCATGAATATGCATTTTCTAAACATATTTTTAGAAAAAATGTATATAAATGTATATGTCATTTCAAAACAATTCTTGCATATTATTTGATACCTATTCATCAAGTATCTGCTTTCGAATATCCTGAGTCAAAGAGCAAAGATAAGCCAAAACGAGAAACTGATCGCACCATGCATCATTCATCCTTTTTGGTAGCGCATTACAGGAGGTTCACTCCTAGTGTTAGATCCTAAATCTAAGGATGTCGTTCCACTCCCCCTCCACTGTTGGCTTCTATGCGCCCTCACGCGTTCTACAGACCAAAACTTGATACTTCTTGGAAGTGAAGGCGGATTCCAAGCGTCTGCTGAATTGCAAGAAAGGGTCGACTCGAACTGGCTTCCTGTTGACCTGTTGGACAGCGGCACGAGCAGGTAGAGCAAAAGAGGGCAGAGGAGGGAATGGTGAGAAAGGGTTGGTCGGGACACGAGTACGAAGCGGAAAGAGGAAGGGAGGCAGGGGCGGGGAGGAAGGGGGCAAGGACAAAAAATCAAGCGAGAATGGTGGCGCGGCGAGGGCGTGGGTGATGGGCGAGAGCGTGGCTGACGGCGGGCGTAAGGACTAAGGAAAGGGAAAGGGCGGGGGCAAAGGGCGGGAAAGGATGGGGGCAAGGGCGGGGCAGAGGCGGGGGCAAGGGCAGGAGTGGGCGGGGCCAGGGCGGGGCAAGGGCGAAGGCAAGGGCGGTGATGAGGATGGAGACGAGGGCCGGACGAGGGCGGGGTGGCGGTGGGGGCGAGGGTGACGGTGAGGGCGAGAGAAAGGGCGAGGTCGGGGGTTGCGGTGGGGGCGATGGCGGGGCTTGGGCGATGGGGGGGTGAGAATGGGGGCGTAGGCGGTGGCAGGGGTGAGGGCGGGGACGAGGGCGTGGGTGAGGCGAAGGCGGGGACGAGGCGAGGGCGAGGGCGGGGCGGGGCGGGGGCGTGCGCGGGGCGAGGGCGGGGCGAGGGCGAGGGTGGGGGTGGGGGCGAGGGCGAGGGCGGGGCGAGGGCGAGGGCGAGGGCGAGGGCGAGGGCGTGGGCGAGGGCGTGGGCGAGGGCGTGGGCGAGGAGAGCCGTGGCGGGGCGGGAACAGTTGCGAGGGGCGAGGTCGTGGCCAGGATAGCCGGAGTGTGGACAGAGGTGCGGCGGCGAAAGGCCGGCGGGGCCACTTGACCCTGGCGGAAGTCCTACAGCGGCGCCCCGCGGCGCGGCGGGCGGCGGGCGCGGCGGCGGTCGGGCGCGGAGACGCCAGGGAAGCCCCGCCAGGCGCCGCCCCCCCCGCGCCACTCGCCAACCGCCTTCAAGAGAAGCTCCCGAAGGAGGCTCGTGTGTGGGTGGGAAAATGGATTTTGAGGACAAAACGGACTCTCCGGTTGTCAACAGTTGATTGGTTGGTTGATTGCTGTTCCGAGCACGGCAGCGGCTAAGGTCGTTGGCCCCGCAAGTGTAGTGCATGTTTATCGTGGGAGGTGGTAGTTGTAGTGGTATTCCCCCGTTGGATGACGCGATCCGACGCCGACCTACACGTCGTGTTGCTGGATTTTCCCCAATGAAGTAACTCACACCAGCGGGACGCCGCCCCAGTCGGGGCAGTCCTAAACTCCCTACTGGCCTCCCCACATGTTTGGTAGTGTAGTACATATGAGTGTAAGTGTGAATAAGTAAGGGGTTGGGATAAGTCAAGCAAGAGGAAGGAAAGGTCGCGCGCGGTTTATAGCCCTTTTGCTAGTGATTGATACAGCATGCACCTCATGTCGATCCGCAGAAAACTACCGATAAGAGCAGCCGGCCGCTTGAATTCTCCTCCAGTCAACTGCTGAACTCAACGCATCTAATCTATCTAGCTAGCCCGTTTATCGAAGCACAGAAAAGCACTGTTGTCTAAATCACTCTTTCGAAATTTATTTAGAATGTATGTTGTAATTATGTCTACAGTGCATATATCAGTGATCCCCAAATTATTTGTCATGGAGACTCCATTCTCGTTGAATGGGTCCACATCACTTATTCAAACTGATCTTGACATATTCAGGTAAAAGCAGGATCAAAACAAACTGAATGTGCATTTGTAAGTAGTGTGTTATAGCCACAAATCTGCAACAAATGAAAGAGATGAAATAAAGAGATCCCTCTTTTCTGAGTATTTATAATCTCAAACTACATTCTAGAAAATATTCATGAAGATTGCGGGCGTAATAGATTCTTCTTCAACGAACGTAGAATGAAAAAGCTACTATTCACGAGTTGATGTTTACAACACGAGTGACTAATAGCCATTCTACGCGAGTAGACTATACTTTCTCTACTACTTCCAAATTGATGTTTTAAAAAATACTAAATTGGCGTCTTTATCTTACATAACGGCCACAGGACGCTCAAGGTTCTCTGACCTAGCAATCACTCATTCGAATGCTGTTTCGTGCTTCACATGTCTTACGACAGTTGCGATCTGCCACCGCAGAGCGCGCAGATCTGTTGTCCTCCGTAGGCGACTGCGACAACCTATGTCGTATATAATGACGAATATGATTGGTCGACAGCTGTGCGAAAATAATATTCTCGCACTAACTACTAAACTTAATCCAGGAACATTCCCTGTGCGTTGCTACTTCACGTGTTGGACGAAATAGGGAAAAGATTTTTTTCAAGAGGGTTGCACAATCGTGAAAATAGAGTTCTCGGAGAAAGAAGCCATAGAATAACCTCAGTGGGTGTTGTTTCCCGTCGTCGCCACCGACTCCAATAGCAATCAACGCCCCTGTCACCCACACCAACCGCCCTGCTATTTTGCACTTTTCTAAGAGGCAGAATCAGGATTTCTATTGCCCAGTTGTGAATGAACGTTTACTTACTTCCCGCTGAGAATGCTGCCTTAGAATATTTCTTGAAAGTGGACTTCAAATTTCAATGATTTCCAACCAAATATGTACTGTGAAAATGCAATCTGCATAGTTACGAGAGAAGCAAGTCTACTTATTTTGCTAAAAATATACTACTGGCCCAATCGTTATTTTAGGACTAAACCTACATAGCTTGGCATATGGGACTCGAATTATATTCTCTATAAGGAACGAATTGTTACTAGATGGCTGTCAGTTCACAACATAATTCCTAGAATTCATCAATTTAACATTTCCCATGACCATAAAGATAGCTTCCTCATTGATAAACACATAATAATAATAATAATAATAATAATTTACTTGTTGCGGAACGTAGCACACTGCACTCGTCTTTTGTCTTGATACCAACCCGCGAACAAGTAATGCTGTTTTGCGCCATGCTACTACCAACTTAAGGAAACTTGTATATATTTGTATTCACGTAAAATGAACTTAACCTAACCTTGCAATATAAAATAGTACAAAAATGAAGGAAACTCTTCTCTAAATTAAAGCAAACGTGAAGGAAAATATTACACGGTGTTTACTAAACAAGAGTGTGAAGAGAAGAACAAACCGTGAATATGTAGATTTGTTGTGATGGCAAACGTATAGTAAAATATGAATACCGAAATCCGGTATCCCCCAACATGTAAAGAACAGCCGCCGATTTAAACGCTTCCTTTTGACGAACAATTTCCCTGTTTTAGCGCACGCGCGCTTCCTACGCCTGGCTTCTTTTCAGTGATAGGAGAATATGCGCATG